>JABELC010000005.1:2411808-3617713 GCA_028455995.1 Scleromitrula shiraiana
AAGATTGGCCCATACATTATGGAATGATCGTCACCCAATTGTTATGGTGAGAATATCTGTGAATAGATTCGTGTTACCATTGATATATTGGTTAATGGTCTCAGCATATGATTGATTGAAGTCTAGTGACTCGATTTTCTGCTTCATGGCATCACAACATCATGTGTCTCTTGATGAAAGTTAGGATTTTTCTATTCACACTAACAAAACATTAGATATTCTTCATCCTACTACTTGCTGTAGCCGAAATCATGTTTCTACCCCCAGCATGGCCCTTGATGAGTATCTTCCGCAAGCTAAATGCAACAATTGCAATATGTTTGCCATATATCTATCTCTACCTCGCAGCCTCTCGTGATCCTGGCTATATTGTACCATCCAATCATGTACATCAGATGAGCGTCTACCCTTACGATTTTACAATATTCCACCCCGGCAACGCTTGTCGTACTTGCCACCTACTCAAACCAGCCCGCTCCAAGCACTGTCATGTCTGCAAACACTGCATCGCCAAGTGTGATCACCACTGTGTTTTCATTAACAACTGCGTCGGTTACAATAATCAAAATCATTTTCTCCTATTACTGTTCACAACCGGAAACCTTACTACATATGCCGTTTATGTAGGAAATTCCATTCTCTCCACTTTTATCACTGAACAATATCCAGACTGGTCTTTCGTCGGTTCTGGGTTTACCTGGTCTCGATACTTTGCAATTTGGTCTTGGGCTTTGCAAGAGCATACACGAATTGGAACCATTACACTCCTTTGCTTCCTTACAACACCTTTGGTGTATGGTCTTTTCGCCTATCATATATACCTAATCTGGTGCGGTACTACCACCAACGAATCGATGAAATGGTCCGATTGGGGAATCGAAATGCAAGAAGGATATGTTTTCAAACGAAGTTTATCTGAAAATCGCCAGAAGAACTTAAGAATAGAACCTGCATGGACACATTGGCCCGCAGAAAGTCAACAAATAGTTCTGCGGACCGAAGATGGTCAAGCTCCTATAGGACCGGCTGCAATCGGTGACGGGGAATGGGAGCGTATTTGGGGGCTGAGAGATGTGGAGAATCTGTATGACATTGGATTCATGGATAATTTGAAAGATGTGTTTTTTGGTACTGCTGGTAAACAACAGAATGAGGGATTATATCATAGAATACCTAGGGAAGAAACAGTGGAGGACGGAGAGTAGATTTTCTCAGGTTGTCTATATGGATACTTTCTTCTCTGAGCATAACGACATTTTGTATGAACCAAAAGAATAAGTGTGTACATATCTTATCATATAGGGCTAAAATCTAAACAATCATCTGGCTAGTAGGATGGTATAATTATTTCACCTTTTCTCTAGTAGAGCTTATTCAATTGTTTAGCTTCTTGATCAGTGTGTTTGTAGAGCCATAAATATACATCAAACGTTACCAGGCTTCGAATTTTTTTCGGACAGAACTGAACTTCAGGAGCCCAAGCTCCTCGACACTTTTCTCCAAAGGTGAGTACGCTAATAGATATGCAACAAAACCATCCTTTTCCACGTTAACATCCACTCAACCTTTTCATTATCAAACACATCTCCTTCCACAAGCCACGAACTTTGACAAGCTCTACTTTTTCCGGGTTTGAATCCAGCAAGTCCATATCATCCATTGAACAGCCCAGCTCTTTCCCGATTTACCTTCAGCATACTCTTCCTCCTCCCAAAAACTCCCAAAAAGAGAATATATACGTCCAAGTCCAAAATATTTGGGAAACTGAACTCAAATTTGTTATACGTTTTGATCATTCTCATTGGAGTTACACTTAGTTATCTAATTATTTTTGGATTGCATTTGATGCGTATATGATTTCGTACATCTCACTCCAATAATCGTTTTCTACAGTATAGATATCTGGTGTGGAACTTCATATATCATAAGTACTGGAAGTATCCTGTATGAAGATATGAAAGCTGATATTCGAGAGTAGAGAGTTCTCGATACCAGCGCACAGTCTTTTGAAGTTTTGACGCTCTCGTTTTCATACTACTTAACATTTAATCCTATAATTACTACTATCAAGCCATTGATTTTACTACTCGAATAACTCGTCCAGAATAATAGCTATTCTACTGTTCTCTATCTCAAAATCTGTAGCACATGTTCTCTGAATCCAGCATTTCTTATCTTGTTACCTCTTTTCAAGTCAATATTATATATGTCTGGATATGCCCAATCACCTTGCTATATATTCTTTAGCCCAAGATACATATCAAATAAATATATCCTCACCATCCAAACCCAACACTTCTCCCCTCCAAAAGCTAAACCGATAAATAAAGAGAAAACATCACTCTTCTCAACCCTTACAATCTACCATCTCAAAAAAGCTCCAACGTCCAGCTCCCACAATATCTCACCCAAAAATTTCATACACCAAACAAGCCATAATCCGAATCTCAATGTCCATCCCATCCCCATCCCCATTCCCCACTAATTAGTTTATTGATATATCAAGATGATGAACTACCCCCATCAAAGTTCACCGAACAATAAATCACCATCCGAATTAGTGTAGGGGTTAACATAACTCGCTTTCATCTCTCAACCGAGACTCATGATCCGAGTAGCCCCGGGTTCGATTCCCGGATTCGGAAAAAACCTCTGTTGTTTTTCTATTTTTCTGCTTCTATTTTACATGGACTTGTAGAGGGGGTTTAATTTTTTTTGTGAATCGCGAGAGAAAATTCGAGGATGAGGATGGTGATGGATGGGAAAGTGGAGCCTAACACATGGATGGTGGTGGATACATGCATAGTGGGGGATAGAGGCGGGGCATGGATGGTCTAAGTAACTACAGTAGAAGAAGGAAGGGCATACATAAGATTAGGGCTGGACTAAATTTAAATTAGATTATGACTTGGACGGGGTATCGATGCGAGAAGTGGATACTCGATCTTTTTAGATTCGGGGTCTTGTTTTCAAACTTTTTGGTACAGACTTGGCGTTGCAAGTACTTCTCTTTTCGAGACTATTTATTTCTAGTTGGAAGCTAGTTCGGACTCTCCGGTTAGTTTGGAGATTTAAAGGCTTTGGCTATTTGGATCTTGTTAGTTATTGGGTGGATTTCTCTTGTGATTCTAATCTTGATACTTAATAGAATAGGATAGGATAGATTAGGTTGGTTGACTAAATCATCTACTTTAGATCTTCCGGTACGGCAGTTGTGAATTCGATCAGCAGATATATTCGAATCACCTAGTCTAGCAAATCAATAGTAAAGACACGATAAGGAGATAGATAGAAAGCAATAAATAAACAAACAAATGAATAAACCGTTTCTTCTGCCAAGGAATGATCCATGAATAGAGCTATCTATCTTTCTAAACAATGGTATCTGTACTCTATCGCGATCGCCGCAAATGCCAATGCGAATATAAATGCAAATATCCCAAACCCAACCAAACAGCACAGAATAGACAAAGCTCTATGCAGCGATAAAATGACCCCCCAAAATGCAGATCCCCGTGCCCTAATCAATTAAATACCCAAAGCAATTCTTATCTATCCATCTCATCTCGATCCCTCCATCCCTCCCTCATTTCCCCAAAGCCAAAGCATCACCCAACATCTCCGTAATAGCCAAGATTTTCTCCTCTTGAAATCGGCGCCCTACGAGTTGTATGGATACGTGAGCACCATCGTAGACCTCGGGATCATCTGCATTGATTTCCTTTCGTTAGCTCGTGTGATTAATCTCCAGAGAGATAAGAGATAGGAGGGCATAGATAGCGAGTCATGTATATATTTTTTTGGGCACTTACAACATTTCCAAACTTTCTCATCTTCTACACTTAGGGGTTTGTAGTTATGGTCGAAGAGATCGATATTCTTATCCACGGTTGTAACGGGGAGGATAGAAGCGCTGTAGTCGAGGAGATTGACAAATGTCGAGTATGCTATTGAACGAGAGACAAATAGTTAGCATCAATCTCCTCTTTTGAACATCTTTCGCCCAATGTTCTAAACACCAAATCCGTAAAACTTACTTATATAATCAAAGGTCATAGGAATGTTAGCAGGCATAGGAGCCAAACAAGTAATAATCGCATCAACCGGTCTCCCAGTCCCAATAAGCCCCGCAGTGCTGTTCCAATATTCCATGTATTCTTTCTGGAATTCTCTCTTCAGGACGTTGATTTCGGCAATTTCGTGGCCTTTCATTTGGGGCTTAAGAACGCCGTAGAAGTCTTGGATTTGTGGGATTATGGGCTCGCCGGATAGAGCTAGTGCGTCGTGGACTGCTTTTGTGTGAGTTGGGGATTTGAAGGGGAGGGTGGTGGAACGAACTGTCTTTTCCTCCGTCGAATGCCCAGGCTTTGCTCTGTGGGTGTTGTTAGGATGCATGAATCTGGGGAATTGAATTGGGAGAGTACTTACACCTATAGCAGTTCCTCGGGAGTGAGAAGGAGGATTCCACTAGATATCGATATTAATACATACGAGATATTTACATTTAGTTGGAAGAGATTGCTTACTTCAATGATATTGTGTCCGAGTTTCTTGGCTGTGTTAACTACTATGTTGATTGCCCTTTGAACAGGTGGTTGAGGAGTAACTTCCCCATCACACTTCAAAACAGCAAAACACAAACGACTTCCCTTATTAGATTTAATGGCATCTAGAACCATCTGTTCCTGTTCATCTCGCCATGGGATCTCACACACTAATGGATCGTGTAACCAGGGCTGGGTGCTCAGAACACTTTTCATAACCAATCTCAATGCACGTGCAGTGGTGGCAAGCGGCCCAACAACAGATAAGATAGTATTCTGTCCATCCAAACTGTTCGCCATACCTTCATATGGCATTCTGCCTGAAGAAGGCCGAATCCCATATAAACCATTAAATGCCGCTGGAATGCGAATGCTACCTCCGACGTCTGTACCAAATCCAACTGGACTTCCCTTTAGACCGATCAAAGCGCCTTCACCTCCAGAACTTCCGCCTGGTCCCAACAATCTATTTTTGGGGTTTTCAGTAGTTCCCATAATATTGTTGAATGTCTCTCCAGCCATGAGCGTCTGGGGAACAGAAGTTTTGCAGAAGAGAATTGCACCGAGACTTCGGAGTTCCTCAATCATTAAACTTTCAAAAACTCGCTCCTTACCCGTGCCTTTCTTGCCTTGAAATGTTCCAATCCAACCAACATATCCCATTGTGGTCTCCACACCTCTTACATGAAATCTGGATGAAGGTGAGTATTGGATATATTGAGTGGACAATGCGCCTTACTGGTCTTTCAGACTAACTGGAAGTCCATGCAATGGACCAACTGGTTTCTTGTGCTCAGCATAGTAGTCATCTAGTTTTTGTGCTTCCAAGATTGCATCGTCAAAGAATATTTCATGCAAACAATTGACCTAGGGAAAAATTAGAAAGAATTTTAGTCAATAACACCTAGCCAACTAACCAATTGATGGGCTAAAGCTGCTCGATGACAGAAAGCCTCACAAACTTCCCTAGCTTTCCATACCCCAGTCGTTGTCTTTTCAACAATACCAACAGCATCGGTTTCCGTGATCTCAATCTCTCGAGGTGAAAGATACTGCTGAATATACTCGCCCGTGACATCCTTCTGCTCTCTAACAGAAGGAACACTTTCCAGTCGCCACTTCTCCGGAATTAACGAATTGACCGAATCGCGTTTGTTTTTTGCGATAATTTGCCAGTTTTTAGTCGGGGCTGGCGTCAGAATAGATGATTGAAGAGTTCTTTTGACCTCATTTTGTTCACTCACAGAATGAACTTCCGTCAAGGTTGATGTCATACTGAATGGACGAGTTCTTTCGAAGAGGGTTTTCAACCAGTATGCTTTGAAATTTGAAAGGGCAATAATGAATGATTGTATAATAAATTCGTTATCACGAAGCCGCAACATATTTTCGGGCATCGTTGGTTGATTTGTCGCCATTGGTTGATTTGATGTGATTTTCCGCATATTAGGCATCGTTTCCTGAATGAGTTTAACCCGTTGTGCTGTATATCTCGTGGGAGTCTTCAAGGGTGCTGAAAGAGGAAATTTTCCACAACAGGAAGCAATGGGGTGGATAATTTATTATAAAAATCCTCGTCTACTAGTGCATGGCCCACATCGCATTATCTTATCAGGATGGAAGGGCGTTAAGATAATCAAGTGCGAAAATTTTTGTTTCATAGGGAGGGCACTAGCTCCGTTCTCGCATTTGTCGGACATTCAGATTAATTCTCTTACTCTTCATAAATGGCGGACCGATACCGTATCTATCAATTTCATGTTCAAGATATTCTGGGCACGTGCCAGGAATTATTTTTGGCACACCATGCCAAGCAAATCTTGACTCTCCTGTCATATAAAGCGCATCGCCAGATCTTAGACGAAGGACGATATGATTTATATCCGACTCCAAATTGTCCAAACCGATGATGAATATACAATCACATCCAATGCTGATACTGACAAGACCACGGTCAACTTCCTCACTTACATCGCGATGCAAGCTTAGAGTATCTTTTGGAGAGTAAAAGTTAACGATAGCAGCTTGAGGTTGCATATCGGGAAATAATCCTTCCACAAGATTTGCAAGTTTGAATGGAAATTCTGGGGGCTCCTCTTCTGGATATACTTTGTTCGTCCAGTCATACTGCCCTCCAAGCGTAATCCAGCGTAGATTTTTGGTCATTACTTGAGATAAACTTAAAGGCGGATGCATTGAGGGGTCCTTCGGTTCAGCAACAATAGTATTTGGAGAAAAGTCTTCCTCTTGTCCAATTGGAAATTTAACTTTGTAATGAGCGTGAAGATTAGTTTTGTGGTATGGCTTGACAAGTTCATCATATACCAATTGTTTGACCAATTTCGATTGAACTGAAAGAGGAATGAGAGCCGGCAAGACCAGAAGACCTAGTTTCTAGTCAGAAGACTTGCTAAGAAATATTGTTGTATTGTAGAATGAATAGATTGAAATATCAGGATAAATATCATTGTCTGTTCAGGTTGGAAGAAATCAAACAGAATCAACGGCTACTATAGGAGTAGTGAACGCAAAGAGAGGTAAAGAAAAGAATAATCCTACCAGGTACAACATCAGAACTGTATGCCAAACCCTCAAGAGGCGATTCTTTTGGTATTGGATATGAATCCACCTGATTCTGATCCGATGCTACAGTGTTTTCATCATGAGGAGATTTCGATTCTTGTTGTAAGAAATCCGCATAAATCTTCTCTCGGACATCTTTAGATATACCTTGCAAGCCATGCATATCAATCTTATTGAAATCCAGAATATCACTACAAGAATCAAGCTGATCAATAGGCATCTTTCGATAAAGCTTGAATACATCTTTCAGCTTTTCTGGAGCTGCTTTATAAGCATCCAGATGTTCCATCTTGTGGCTGATAGCAAAAGACATAAATTCCCAATTCGGTGATGAATGTCTTCAAGCGAGGAGGAGTGATATCTTTAGATGTTTATTTATTTGCTGAACTTTTGTGCTCCCGTGTTTCTATCAAGAGCTGAGACGATATTTGAATCTGATTTGATTGATGATATTGATGAAGGTATTGATGTTTCTTGACATCAAGGTTCTAAATTCCAAGTCAAATGAACGACTAGCTGCCAAGTATAAGTCAAAAGATAATTTGAAACAAGGTAGAATACTTCGATAGCAACCGTGTTCACTGCACTTTCCATAATCCACCAATATTCAAGTACGAAGATGCTCTGAAATGGAAGTTTGTGTACACTCTAGTTGATATTTCAAGCCGCATTCAAGGTTTTGCACAAGAGAATTTTATTTGTTTAGCCGAAATCGCGGTCTTTGCAGCTTACCGTATTATTTTTTGTTGACAACGCGCCGCTAGATCCCGGGTTACCGACTTATTATTATTATTATTATTATTATTATTATGATTATTATTTTGCTTGGTCTCTTGTTTACACTTCATTTAAAGGGACCAAGAACAACGACGATATAACATTTGGAGCCAGCATTTGGTTTGACAACAACTCATACAAATAAACAAATCAATAAATCAATCAATCAATCAACAAATGCAAAGATCCTCTCATTAAAGTCTTCTACTTCTTCTTCTACTTCTTCTTCTTCTTCTTCTCTTTTCTTCTCTCTCTTCTCTTTCTACATAACGAATCCCATTTTCAAGGGTTAGGTTTTTCTATTTATTTTCGAATCGAATCAAAATACAGATGTTGTTGTTATTACAATAATATACCCCAATAACCAATTATCAATCCGTATTGCCCCTCCTTTTATACACCGCCCCACTTGAACGACGGGAAAGCAGATTTATTTTCTTCGATTAGATTGTCTAATCCTTTACGTTCCTTTTACTATTCGGCATCAATCATAATCATAGGTATTTGATTATCATGGAGAATTATCAGAAGTTGGAGAAGATTGGAGAGGGTATGTAAATCCTATGCCGAGGGTCCCAAAGGGGGAAAACGCAATCATTGTTTTTGTTTACTTGGTAACGCGGTATCTTATGCTAACGTTCGTCAACTTTTAAGGGACCTATGGGGTTGTTTACAAAGCCAAAGATCTTACCAATTCAGGACGGATCGTTGCCCTCAAGAAGATTCGACTCGAGGCAGAAGATGAAGGAGTTCCCAGTACAGCTATTCGAGAGATTTCTCTTCTTAAGGAAATGAACGACCCAAATATTGTTCGACTTTTTAATATTGTCCACGCAGATGGTCACAAATTATACCTTGTCTTCGAGTTCCTTGATCTCGATCTTAAGAAATATATGGAGTCTTTACCAGTTTCTGACGGTGGAAGGGGTCGAGCTTTACCTGAAGGATCTGGACCGGAATTGGGTAGACTTGGGCTGGGAGATGCAATGGTCAAGAAATTCATGAGTCAATTGTGTGAAGGTGTTAGATATTGTCACAGTCATCGAGTTCTACACCGGGATCTCAAGCCGCAGAACTTACTCATTGATCGGGAAGGTAACCTCAAGCTTGCAGATTTCGGTCTTGCTCGTGCTTTTGGTGTTCCTCTTAGAACTTATACCCACGAAGTCGTCACTTTATGGTACAGAGCTCCCGAAATTCTTCTTGGAGGTCGACAATACTCTACTGGTGTTGATATGTGGTCTGTTGGATGTATTTTCGCCGAGATGTGTACACGGAAACCTCTATTCCCTGGTGATTCCGAAATTGACGAAATCTTCAAGATCTTCAGGTAAGCTCCAATAAACCAAATCAATATATCACCATCTGCTAACATTCAAATAGACTTCTAGGTACACCCAATGATCAAGAATGGCCCGGCGTTAGTGATAAAACCTGTTTCCCCGATTTCAAGCCCTCATTCCCCAAATGGCAACGAGACCCCAAAACCGTGCTCTGCACCAACCTCGACGAAGCCGGACTCGACCTCCTCGAAATGATGCTCGTATACGATCCCGCTGGCCGCATCTCCGCTAAACAAGCATGTCAACATCCATACTTTGAGGAAGGTAGCTCCGCATACTCTGGAAGGGGTCTAGGTGCTACTTATACACCCACGAATGGCACAAATGGATATCACTGAGGACTGAAGACTTGAGAGAATAACGAAATCGAATACCGATAATTGCATGTTATTGGATTTGGTTACCTGATGATGGATTATGGATGATGAGATAATTTATTTATGATATGATAAGAAAACGCAAGCGAGTAAAAAAGCAAAATATGAATGTTTATGGCATTCAATCGGTGCCTGTCTGTCTGTTTGTTCGTTTGTTTGTTTGTATGGATGGTTTGGGGAATGGCATGGGATAGGAAGGGGAGGGAAAGGATTAGAAAATGGAACGATATGATATGGTTTGGTTTGGGTGGTGCATGCATGCATGAAATGAGGTAGAGCTGCTAGCTATACATACCATACATAGCCATGAGATGAGCTTCAGGATAGGATAAGATAACATAACATAACATAAGATACTTGCATGGATAGGGGAGTGTGAGGGAGAGGGAGGAGGGGGGGAGGGGGTACTATACTTTATTCTATTTTAAAGAGGGTGGGATAGTTGGAGAGAAAAGTTGGAGGAGAGGAGAGGGGAGGGGAGGGGAGGGGAGGGGAGGGGAGATATTACGTATTATGGCTACTTAGATGTTAGCACCTTTTTTCTTTAATTTACACACTTTTTTTTTCTTTTTGATTTGATTCATGCTCCTCATTTTTGTCGTGGTTGGTTGGTTGGTTGGTTGGTTTCTTTTAGAGAACCAAATTCTCGTGTTTATGTCGTCTCCTTTCTGAACCTCGTTTTTTTTGATTTCAGATGAGGTGAAGTATGATATGATATGATATGATATGATATGGGATTATATTTTCTTTTATGGTTAGAGATGAGTATTGAAATGTTCTCATTTCGATCTCTTAGTGTCTATAGTTCTATATTATTGAGCAAAGAATATCCTATTTCTTTCTTTCTTTCTGTCTATCTATTTGTCTATCTATTTGTCTATCTATTTGTCTAGTATTATATATATCTCCATCTGAAAACGCCGTGGTTTTTGATTCGTTGTGGATGAGTGGTGGGTTGATTGGTGCGCATCGTTTTCCATCCCGTTCCCGTTCCCATTTCCATTTCCATTCTCAATCGAATATATTTTAATCTCAATGGATATCCTGATATACGTATCCAACCCCAATTCAACATCGACCTTCTACCCCCCCCCCCCCCCATTCTCCCACCATCAAATCAAATCTACACCTTCACCCTCTCCCCCTCCTCCTCCCCAACCTCCAACAACCACTTTCCCCCCCTCTCCCCCCCATCCCTCCACCACCCCCACCCCTCCCTCTCCAAACTCCCCCTCGCAACCCTAATATCCATCTCAATATCCCTCACCAACCCCTCCAAATCCACATAATCCAGCTCCTCCCGTATGAACCCCAGTATCTCCACTCTCATCACGCTGCCGTAGAAATCCTGCGCGAACTTGTGCAGGATGTGCACTTCCGCCGATCGGACCGTGTTTTTGTAGAACGGGTTGTAGCCGATGGACATTACCATAGGGTAGATGCGGAGGTCTGCGGGTGTAGGGGGAGAGGTGGGGGAGGCGGTGGTTGTGGATGGGGGTTGGGATGTGGAGGGGGGATTGGGTGGGGTGGTGGATGGGGGGGGAGAAGGCGGTGGGGTCGCCAGAAGATCGGGGTGCGAGGGGGGGAGCACCAGCGAACAGTAGCCGAAATAGACACCGCTGGCGATGTCGTCGATCCAGGGGACGTCGGTTACGGGGATATTGGCTGTGGGAATACCGAGCTGAGTGTGTTAGTTTAGTTTAGTTTTGAAGAGAGAGGAGAGGAAGAAGGGAGAGGGCAAGATTGCTTACTTCTTTAGAACCGCGTCCGAATCCCGAAACGACGTTTCCAGCCATGCGGAGGGGAAACGGCGATTCAGGACCATCTGGAGATCCGACGATTAAGGGACGAGGGGGTCTGGTGGTTGTCATGTTTTATTCCCGGGTTTATGTATATGTATGTGGATGTGGATGTGAAGATTGTTGAAAGCGATAGTTATGAATTATAGATTGAGGGGTGGATGACTATTATATATGTATTATTGGTGGGCAGGATACCTACATAGGTAGTAAGATGGATTGGTATGGAATGAGATGAGTACATACTATGTTAGTAGTGGGGTTGATAAATAAATTAATTGTAAGCAAGGCTATCTTATCAATATCAGTATCAGTATCATGATCAGTATCCGCATCACTATGAATGTGAATAATCAATTGTGGCGAATCAGATGGCGTTAATAGATTGAGGGTAAGGTACTCACTCATAGGGCTACAAAATCAAAAGAATGCTAATGTCAGCCTTCTCCTTAACTTGACACCCCAAATTCAAAACACCATGATCACAATCACGAAGCTTCAATTCAATTCAATTCAATTCAATTCAATTCAAGTATCACGAAAACAAACCTTCCATTTAACCGCTATCTCCGTATATCGGCAGCAATTATCCATCATTCTCAGCTGCGATCCTCTCCTTTCCTCTCACCTGCTCCAGTTATACAATCAATCACACAAACTCCCATCCCACGTGGTTAAGCAACGGCTAATTACATTCATCCCTTACAGACTACTGTAGTAGTGACAAGAACAGAACAGAAGAAAAGAGAAAATTCCAAGAAACGGGATCTTGCTTTTCTTTTTGATTGAAATTTTTTTCTTAATTAAGAGAAATTAGAAGGTTCTTGCGTGTGAAATGTTACAGCTGCAGTCAGTCAGTCAGTCAGTCAGTCAGTCACCGGAGATTTGATCTGATCTGATATTTTGATTTTGATTTTGAGGTGGCTGGGAATGTTCTGGAAGGATGGAAGGTTGATGTAGAGACTGTTATGCTATATTAATGATATATTGTAACATCTATTTGATGGTTTATCTATTGTCAACGCGTTGATATCAATTAGTACTACATTATATATATACCTAGGTAGGTAGGTAAGTAGGTAGTTGTTGTACGAAGTTATTATTTTATTATTTTATTATTTTATTTATAACTATATCTCGAATTCACAGCACTAGACATCTTATCCCAAATTACATAGCGCTTAACCTTTCATGGTTGGTTCATTCGTTCGTTCGTTTCCCCGCCGCCCTCTTTTTTTCCCAAAACCCCTGTCAAAAGACTTATTCAATCAGAAAAATGAAGATGGCAGGACAACCAATGTTACAAGAAGACCACTTTCTAATTTTTTTCTCTTCCTCTTCTCTCATTCTTTCTATTTTTCCATTCCTCCTCATCTATCTTTCTGTTCCTGCATTCCTCGGAATAATTTATTTTATCATTATCTATCAATAACTAAAGCATAACAAAGTAAAGCAAACTTGAGTTCTTGCCTCGTCTTGTCTTATCGCTATCTATCTATCTATCGGATTGTTTACATCTACACAAAAAAAAGAATCTCAGCCTCGTGGATTCATTCGGTCTGCTCACCGCAACAAGTTGGATATTTTGGATTTTTTTTTTTTTGGAAAAAGAAGTGGGATATTTTATGTATGTATGTTGTTATACTCGGTGTGAAGATTAGAAAGAGTTTTAATACTAATATTTTATTACTAGATTTCCTCTAAATAACCTATCTATCTATCTACCTTCTTCTTCATCTCATCTCATCTCTACCATCCACATCCAACCGCCTCACTCACCTTTCCGGGCACGACTTACCACACCACACTACACCATACCATCAAACCCAATAATCCCATCCACCCATCCACCTCACCAACCAAAAAACCGCCCCAACAACCACCCAAAATGGTCCAAGAAAACGACGTAATAGCAATAATCATCATCATCCTCTTCCTGATCCTCGCGCTCATCGCATACGGCATCTACAGGTTAGTGCAGCAGGCGCGCGGGGGATCGAGTACGATTAGTGGGAGTAGCGGGAGTAGTGGAAGTGGCAGTTTGGCGGATGATTGACGAAGATGAGGGGTTGGGGGTAAAGAGGAGATTTGGGAGAGAGAAGAGGGGGGATGGGGAATTGAGGGGGAGGGTGGGAATGGGTGGTTTAATGATTATGAATGGATGGGATAGGATGGGATAGGATAGGATAGGTTAGGAATGGGTGGGGTGTTATATACAATCAATGGAGGGGGGGATTATGATATTATACGATATGATGTGATATAACATGAAATATCCATGTATACGAAACGAATAGGAAGGATGGAACAGGAAGGACAGGTTGGAATAAGATATAAAGGATAGGAAAGTTCATATATATTTCATGGGATAGGCTGGATAATAAGGAAAGAAGAAAAGAAAAGAACAAGAAATTAGATGTGATGTACGAATGAATGAATCATTGGATAGGATAGGATAGGATAGGATAGGATAGGATATGATATTTTGCATATAGTACATCAATTATACCTAGGTAGCATAGCATAGTATGAGGAGTTTGTCTTTAATAAATATATTATAAAGGTTTTGATTTCATTTTGATTTTCATGTTCAATTTATTTTAATTCATGCATTCATACTTCATTTTATTTTATTTCGATCATTCCATTCATTCGTCATGTTTCGGAGAAACATATATATATCTGAGATCCCTGGGGCCAACTACATGCATTTCCATGTCCATCTTCACCCCATTTAAATATATAAGTAAGTATCTTTTCCATTCGCTCCATCCCGCTTCTCTTCTTCCCCTTCCCCTTCCCCTTCCCATTTATCCCGCCCAAACCTCTCTCATTCTATCCTCTCCTCTCCTCCCCTCTCCTCTCCTCTCCTCTTAACCATCCAAAATCCAATAATGAATCCCACAATGAATCTCATTCCAATGCCAATCCCAATACCAATCCCAATACCCCATTTCCATACCCATCCCATCCCATCCCATCCCATCCATCCCAATTTCCATATCCACATCCAAGTCCCAATCCCAAGTCCCAATCCCAATCCGAATCCCAATCCGAATCCCATACCCACTCCCAAACCCCCAATGCAAACCCAACCCAAGATTCCCAAACGATGCAAGAACGATGCCAAAAACAACAAACACAAAAAATGCATGTATGCCAAAAGGAAATAAAACATGAATAAAAAAAATATAGTTCAAAGAGATATTTTCAATCAGTCCCTTTCAATTCATATCCAGAGTCATAAAACCGCCATATAGTAATAATAGCCTGACTCTCTCTCTCTATACCCAAAAACGAATCATCGTAAAAGATAATATGCCCATCCCATCAGCGTCCGCATCCATTATATTAAATCCCAGAACCCAAGAATTCAATTATCTAATGCCATAATCAAGACCAAGACCAAGATCAAGACCAAGGCAAGATCTGTATACCAGCCAACTATCCCACAAAGTGAATGACCCAGACCAAGCCCAAGACCAGCCAACACCATTTCATGTAGCGCCTTATAAATGAGAAAATGAACGTATAAATGAATATATGAATGTGTCGTATCCACGAATAAAAAACTGAATTATTTTGTCTGAATTCCTATCTTATCCTATGCATGTATATATATGTATGTGTGTATGTGTAGACGAAAAGAAAAGGATATAGAAATAAGAAGAGGAAGAAAGGTTTGATAGCGATTATTATTATAAGATGGTGGGTGGTTGGATGGTTGGATGAATGGATAAATAAGAGGTCATAAAAGGTCGTAAGTAATTAGTGGGTGGGGTATATGTATATAATATAATATGTATGATGCGTATAGCGAGTATGTATATATGTAGTGGAGGATTAGGTATCTGGTATAAGTAGGTATCCAGGGTGAGTAGGTAGGTAGGTAGGTAGGTAAGTAGGTGGGCGAGGAAAGATCTAGATGCAGGGTAGGAACTATAGTGGAAATGTCCAATTAGCCAAATTCCACTTCTGTTCATTTCACTCTTCTTCTCTCCTCTCATGAACTCATACAACACCACCACCAAACAAAAAGAAAAAAACTCACATTCATAACAATTAACATAGGAATATCAAAGACATCCCTCTTAACTGTCCAACAATAACTACAATCCATCTTCCCATCCCTCTCCAACCTCCCAATCCCATGCTCCGCATCAATCTCCTTTATTCGATTCCCCATGCCCCCAATCCCCGCCCCATTATTCCCTCCTGCTCCCCCCAAATCCTTCCTCTTCCCCTTATCCCCATCCTTATGTTCCGGCGACTGCGACGTCCCATCCTTAGAAGTCTGATACTTAAGAAGTTTACACCTCGTCATCACACTCCCCCTACTATCACCAAAAGCCAACCGTGCAAAATCCTCGTAAAATTCAATTACGCTATCATCGTCTAGTAGTTCCGCCAGGAATACGGGTTGGGGTTTACCTTCCTTGGCTGCTCCTTGGGGGTCGGCTAGACCTAAAGGTCGCATTCTAGGAGTCGCATAATTGCCTCTAGTGGAACTTACTGCCGAGGATGTGGGTCCGCTATTTCCAGTATTGACATTAAGGTTCGTTTCGTTGCCTAATAGAACTTCTTTCTTCCAACCGGTAAGGAGAGTAAATTCTTTATTTACTGCGGCAATTTCTCCTGTTCGCCGACAAACAAGTGTTGGTGTACAGCAGTTTAGCATAAAGTCTTCATACTCGAATAGTGTTCTCTGAAAACATTTCTCCATAAATACAAGATCTTGTCGATTGAGGGTCTTTGTACATGAGATGAAAGAAGGTCTAATCGAAGCGAGTGATTTGGCTATTCGAAGAGTTTTGTTGGGGGAAAATCGTTTTTGTATAAAAGCAGTTAGACTATGAAAGCCAGTTGTGTATGAGTAAGGTTCGTGAACAGTATCATAGATTGACGAAGGATCTCGATTCCTCTTTCCGAGCACCGATGACGGGCCAAGCTTCGACGATGGACCAGATTTCGTATCTTGACGTTTTGCTGGCCTGTGCTGACCCGCTGGAGTTGTGTAGGTAGTAGTAGTTGGGGAGCCTTCAAATCCCATCGTACTCGCCGCGGGGCTCGCTTCTGTGCTAGGACTTTGATGACTGCCCGGACCTGTCGCTATTGCATACGCATGTGGCAATCCATGATGCATGGTGTTGCCAAACACATTCCCACCATTCTGTCGATCCATACCTACAGCGAAGTCTCCTAGCGCATCTGGGGGATACATTGGACTGAACGTGGGGTTGTTGCCAAATGCTGCACCATTGTTGAAATTAAGATCACCAACATTTTGTGTCATATTCGAATCTTGTGGTGGTGTTTCCGCTGCGCCAGATGACATGTGTCCTAGCATTCCAAACTCCAAAGCACCATAATGATTTCCAAAATTTAATCCTTCCAGATCAAAGTTGAAAAGAGCCGGATTACTCGGATCGAAAAATGCACCACCAAATGCTGCCTGAGCATCATTTGACACTTGTGGCATTGATATCCCTTGCATTCCAGCCGGACGATTGCCTGTAGTGTGAAAAGTTGGAGATATTGGCGATTGCTGATTACTTCCATATGACAGTCGTTGTTGTAATGGCGGTGGCATTTGAGCTTGTTGATTAGCTGCAAAAATCGTATAAGATGGGGAAGAATCCGGCTGAGAGAAGAAGTTCCCAATACCAGGAGATGGTTCTGTCGGCGTAGAAGTGCCTGTAAGTGGTCCGCTACGATTGTTGTTCACTTGATTATAAGTTGGTCCCAAAACGGGTCTCAAGGCTTCAGGGGGTGCATCATGAAGATACTTTGCTTTTTTCCTGACACCATCTTGGCAAGCATCTGCTAAACCTCGTTTTATACAGCGTTGGCATGGACGCTCATCCCCTATACAATTCATTCTCAGCACACGTAGAAAAAGTCAACTGAAATTATGGTAAATAGCGGAAACAAACATAGGCTAGGTGATGAAATGCAACGATTTCAGCGTGTAGAATCCTGAAAACGAAGTCTAAGGAAAAGCAAACATACCACAAGTCAAATGAGCTCGTTGACAAGCAAAACAAGCTCTTCTGGCCTTCTTTCTCCTAGGTCTCAATGGATCTTTTGGATCGAACTTCGGTTTCGTAGCCGTAGCAGTTGCTCCAACAGTATTTCCATTCTCATCACTGCCTGGTCTTACTTTTTGTTCCGCCATTTCCTTATTATCGTCCTCTTTTCCTATAACATCAAGCTCTTGCTCATGATCACTATAATCGTTTTCCGAAGCGCCATCCGAAACCTCAGGATCATCTATCTCAGTTTCTCCCGACATCCTGTCTTAAATACCTCACTTGGTACTTGTGCAGAAGCTAGCCTGTTTCTGCGACACCACACCTCAATCAATAGAAGCCCCAGTCAACCTCCCTCGCCAATCCTTGAACAGGAGCCCTGCTGCAGCAGCCTTGTCGCACAACTAAGGCGACACAAAATGGTGCCGTGAACCGCCCGTCCAGCAACAATGCACAATGACCTTGTTTCCTCACTTCCACACCTCCAGCGCACACTTCTACCACCTTTGTTGCGTCTGCGAGCAATCTTAATAACCACAATTGGTAATCCTAGCAAGCGCTCCGAAATAAATTCTTGCCGCAAGTAAGTACCCGCGTTTCCTAATCCTACACCACGTTTCGCCGCGTGCCTATCCGAACACCAGCACGCGTTCACATGCACTGCTATTTGGCCGGTCCAGCTTCCTTCGTCTCTCCGTGCCCTCTTTCTCTTTTTTTCCCAGAAACCAGGTGGGTAGGTTTTTGGGGTGGGCGCAACTCGGGGACTCCGTATAATTCCTCGTAATTTCCTTGGATCCAATTCTCACTTCTCTCTTTATAATTTGTTCGATATTTTGGACCAATCCAAAACCTAGTCTCTTCGTAAAGCAATACATCCACACATGTAGAGTCACGCGGAGTCTATACTCCTTCCACCAAGCCTCTCTCTCGTGCTGGAGAAATGCGCAAATGTAATATTCGAACGCTGTGTCACTGTATGGTGATGCAAGTATCCGTGAACTAGTCCCACCGTAATCGCATTGATGCCCAAATAAAATGCCTTCCACCACTGATGCAATTGAAATACCCTTTCCCTTTTTGCGTATCACTTCAAAATCGATATATTGGAAATGGGTATTCGCCGTCCTTGCTTCGAGCGGTCAAGGGTTTTTCTTCTTTATCTCTTTTCTACTCAATTATATTTGTTGTCCGGGGAGTACCTTTTTTGGATTGTAGGAAATTGATAGATGCTACGGACCGGCGGGGTGGGGGGGGCAGTTTGTAGGTTGAATTGAAATTCGAATTGAAATTGCACTTAGCTTGTGCTTTTTCGCGGATGAAGGGATTTGAGTGGTAAAGAGTGGAGAGTGGGAGGAAAGGGTAGAGTAGAGTAGAGTAGAGTAGAGCCCACTGGATAGAGAAGTAGTAAGCTGAGAAAGGGTATGTATCAATTCGATAGAAGTTTGATGATCAAACAAATTTACCTTTTTTGATTTGAATAGATTAACTCCAAAATGAACAATGAATTCTGTACTCAATTGAGTAATTATGAAGGTATCACGATTTGGGATATCCTTCAAAAACTTGTACTCAGCGTGGCAGGAACGAGGTTTGTTTGTTGCGGTTGCGCGCGGGGAAAAAACTTCGGTGTTCATTGAGATCGAAAAAAAAGAAGCTTTTCCAAAAATGGGAGAGAATCGGCAGGTATCATCCATCAATTTATTTTTTTTGTTATCAAGCCACATCATAGCTTTTCTCTTTCAGCCACATCTTGAAACGGACTTGGTTACACAACTTCTATGGGAGGAGTAGTTCATCGATTGCATGGATAGATTTGATCAAAAGCCTCAATCTATTTTCTATTAAGTTTCTACTTACTGTTCTTACAACTGATCAACATGACACAGCTTTACTTTTATATATTAAATATGATATTTCATATAATACAACTCTAAGCATTAGATACATAGCATTTAACTCAATACATAACAATGCGATAGTTCTATGTATCTCCCTTGTAGCTACATACATACAATAAAGGCATTATCTACAAACAATCGAATCTCTCCTCTACCTACCAAGTACGTACTAATCAATGTATACAAGCATCCAAGTATTCCAAATCCATAGGTACGTAGATACTTAGATACATGCATAAAAGCCAAAAGAATATCCACCTTTGTGAACCACCAGCTACTAAGTATATACCTACATACGTAGCTTACTTACACTCTCCTTACATTGCATATGTATGTAAGTATGCATTAGCATATAAAAACCAGAACATACATTGCATTAGCTCCCTCTAACAGTATTTTTCATTTATGACCAGCATTATCAGCGCCCCAGCCAAAGAAAATCAAGCATCGAAATAAACGACGCCAAATGAATTGTCATATAACGTTCGAGAACCCTTGGTTCCAAAGTACGAGATCCTATTATCTCCCTTGACTCTTCACCGATAGATAGATTCATCTACCACGTATCCATTGCCAAGATCTTGTACAGATTGCCTCGATATCGATCCATACAGTTTACGTTCCATTGCCATGGGTGCTGGACTTATAATAAGATGGGATGTGATAATAATGTAAGAATTTGAAATGAAAAATGTGATATTTTCTCTTGACTTTTCTGTTCGAGGCAAGCTTGGCAAGTCAAGATGAGATGAGATGTGATGTGAGGTGATTAGATGGTTGGCTATACAGCTATCTGTGATAAATTTCAGAAGGTATTAGTTCACATGTCTCTCACATAGATAACAGTATGTAGCATGCGTAGTCAATAAATATGATTGTCAGCTCTCCAAGGATACTTACTTCATACACATTACTCTTAATCTATCTTTAGAAAGAAGAAGAAAGAAGCAAAAGAAGCAAAAGAAGAGAGGGGGGAAAGGACACAAATGATGATGAGTGATTGTGGCGTTTTGAATCAATAGGTTCTCAATCAAACGTGAACAAGATTTAGAGTTACTCAACAGCTCGGTAATAGTGGGGGGTTCAAAGTTTCTCCTAGATCCCTCACCTCCCCCAAAGCTAAATATGTGCAACCCGTGACACATCCATCAGTGTAGAAGTCTGCGATTGGAAATGGAAAAATCTATGTGTCTTGGCACTTCTATAAACTTTTGAAATTTGGGGGTATATACTATATACAATCCGTTGGAAAGGAGCAAGCGGCCGTTAGAATTTCGACGTTTTTAATAAGCAAGAAACTTGAAGGGTGTGTGTGGTCAACAACAAGATCTTGATCTCTCGACCCTTTTCCCCCCAGTCCGGCCCTATTAATCTGTACCTCGAGATCTTAGGCCAATGATGCCAAGTCCTGTCAAGATTATATTAGCTGTCGTTGCATGTTTGCCGTCACGCGGTAGCAAAACGACTATGGCCCCTGATTTTCTTTCCGTATTTGAAGAAGATATATGGAAAGGGCGTCATCACAACCGTCAAAAACGCCAAAAGACTTGTTGCCCATTGATCGCCGAGCTTGTGATACATTTGGATACCAAACAACGGAAAGATGGCTACATTGGTTCAGCCTCAGCATTTTTTTATTCTCCTCGAGTACATAGTATTGGGGTTTAGTGAACTTACCTCCGAAGCTACTTCTCATGAAACTATTCGCTGCTAAAGAGCTGGCTGCATAGAGTGGGTATGCATCGACTAGGAAGGTGAAAATGCCAGTAAAAACAAGAAGGGTTCTGCATGGATCCCAAACGGTTAGCCACTTCCAAAGTATTCTCGTACAACCGTAACTGCAAGTCAAGTGAAACTTGAAATCGAGTCCATCGAAGACAATGCCAGGGCATTGAACGAAGATCAAGCTTCATATTTCCAAAATAAGGTCAGATATGCAAAACAAATGACAAGCAGTTTTGCATGCAGGAACGAAGCACATACTCTGCGCCACTTCGGCGATGGAACGTATATGCCTCGGGGACCTAACAGCATACCTCCTGACAGATACGAGATGCAATCATCTAAAGTAAAAGAGAAAATTCAAAACTTACCCCATGCCAAAGATCGATGATCCAATGATGGGAACAATCCAATGCACAGAAGAGTACGTTGTCCAGGCGAAGAGAAACAAGCCAATGGGGACGAGACAGGCTCCTAGAATAGCAGGTGGCAATCGATACTCTGGCTCTGATCCGCCAACTTCTCCAGTGCGTTCTTCTCTTTGCTTGATCAGTCTCACATAATTTTTATGCCAGAATGGGTCTGTCGCCGCTGCAATCACCATTCCAATGAACAATCCGAGAAATGATAACCCAACTTGAGATAATGTGAATCCATGATTTCCCTGGAACACAAGGCCGAAAGCTCCAAAGAACAGATAGAGAATTCCAAGCAGGATAGCAGAAAATATACAAAGATTGAGGCACATAGGCTCAAAGATTAGTAGCTGGCCTGGTCTTAGTAGAGAATAGGCGATTGTCCTTGGTATGGATTTGTTGAGCCTATCCATAGGAGCATACCATCGATCATCGCCACTCTCTTTACGAAGTTTCTTTGCTTTAGCCTTCAATACAACTGGGTGATAAGTTTCCGGTACGAGAAATATGATCATGATCAAGTTCATAGCTGACCATATAATCAGAACGTAGAATACCCAGCGCCAGCTCGCATATTGATTAATAAATCCAGATATTAAAGGGCCAAAAGATGGGCCAATAAATGGAGATGCTGTATATATGAGCATAGGAGCTTGGAGTTCCTCTCGATTAAACAGATCTCCTACTGTCCCGCCTGCAACAGAGAGAAAAGCAGATCCGGATAAACCATCCAAAAATCTGACTACTATCATAGTCTGGATGTTCTGAGCCGCTGCTGAAGGAATAAGCCAGATTAGAAAGAAGGTGAAAGAGCAAATGTATATTGGTCGACGACCATAGAATTCACTATTATTGGTAAGTCAATATGAAGGATAGCTTCTATATGAAAGGCTTACGATAATGGGCCGAGCAACATAGGTCCAATACCTAGACCAAGAATGTACATAGAAAGCCCGAGCGTTGCCACTTCTCTAGAACAGCCAAATTCTTTCTCGAGTTGGGCATATGTACTGGTGTACATAGATGACGTGCAAGTGCTAACATGGTGGATAAGTCAGTACTATCAAAAACTCGAATTTCCAATAAAGAAGTGCAGATATGATGATGAGAACAGAAGATCTGACATAGATGAAGACATCAGGATGATCAGACGGGTCTCATCGGGCTCGGACTTCCCCACAAAACACTAACGAACGTTGTAATGGAACAAGGTGAGCTTACACGCAAAAAGAGCTTGCGCTCACAATTATAATTATCAGCCATTTCTTTCCATAAGCAATGCTTCTGGGACACATCGGATCATCATCTCCACCATCCCATCGAACTTCATAAGGATCTTTGTCAGTGACTGCACTTCCTTCTTCAACATCACCGCTAACATCATCTGATAGATTCTCATCACAACCGTATCCATTCGATGAGCGTTGTCGAGATAATGTACTATTCCGAGTGTTAAGTTTTGTGATCGGAGCGCCATTAGAAGAAGCATTTATCGGCGCAAACTCTTTACCGTGGTCAATTGTAGGATTTGAATATTCTGAAACTGGAGAGCAAGGAGATTTTTCATCTTCCGAGTCGTTCCTAATATCCGTCATCTTGAAAGTGAGTGCTTTCTAGCAATATGAATAAAGAATGGTGGCCAATTGCTTCAAATTGCTTCGTTTGTCAAGTGAATTTCGGAAGTGGGGAGGGGGGAGGGGAATTGTTCATCAGGATTAATAATTGAATATCATTCATTCACTATGTATTGATATTTGGACGAGATCCCTTCAGATTTTGGTAGTATCATGTGGATAAAGATTTGTACTTGGAACAATTGAGGTTCAAATAATATATGTTGAAGTTGACTTTTTTTTGTATACATTTTGTGAAGTGAAAATAGATACCTTGATATCTCCGATACCGAGTTATTTCATCATACAGGGATTTTTATGAATCAGCGAAAAACTCCTTTACCCTTGTTCAGCCTTTGGAGCTTGAAGGCTAAAGATCCTTAGCTTCGTTTTATCAAAATCCAATGGGTTGATCCATCAATAATAGCTCTAGAGTCCAAAGTCTAAATGGAAAGATGCATGGATACGGTATTAGAAATTTGTTAGATTAGCAGATTAGCAGATTAGCAGATTAGAAGATTGGGGTATCGCATAATTTGGTAACGAAAGTGACCAAAGTGGGGTATATGGGTATTAGGAGGTTAAGAAGATGTAGGGAAAGTACATATGGATATCGCGGAACTTGCGGAAGGATCATGCTTACCGCGGAAAATATACTGGAGATAAAACTAACTACTGTAACTTCATAAGAATATCAGTCTGGGCACCTGTCAACTTCCTCCAGTGCTTACTACAATGGAGCTATATTCTACTAAGGAGCGGCTAGATGAATTGACTACTCGTACTTCCTGCTGCATGTATCTACTACTAACGTACTAAATAATAAGTATATTTCATGCATCTAATGGGTGAGGGGAAACATTTGGGGTTCTTTCTTAGGACGGCAATTAAAAAACTCATCTCTATACTTTCTCCACGATTTTGATATTCATTAGAGTCACCATTATTGCCAAAACCACTTCTGGAGTTGTGATTTTTCCAAATACCACCACCCTATTTTATGTATGGTGACGCACACCAAATACCACATCCCTCAAACATTCCCGTCATTTCTCCGCTCTACTCGAGTACATACGAAATACGGTATGTAAGATCTTACTCAACATGCAAAAACTCCGGAAACCTCCCGGTATGAATATTACCTAGGTACATCCATCAAACGGGTAACATAAACGTCCAATATCTTCGGTACCCCCTTTACTAAAATCATGCATGCACCATCGCATCGTTCAATAATTCTATACCGTTTGTTGTCTTTCGGCTTATATATTGATTTTTCTCGGCTGCATAAATTCCGATAGTGTGTGTGTGTTCGCTATTTCTCATCGTACAAACGTTTATCCCTTTCATATTTACACCGCTTCCGCACCGCTTAATAATTCTTCCTGCTTGGCATGTAGATTCATAACTGCTGTTAATTGTACATAATATGTGCATATTATGCTATGCTTCTCTAGCATTCTTGTGGAGTGTGTATGGATGGTTATTCTTATTGGTATTAGTTGAAGATGTAATGGTGTTATCCCAGATATTCTAGGTTGAATGTTTTGATGTATGGGTGATGGATTTAGTAGAAGTCTACTTGCGAATGTGTATATCATTTGTCAACCCATCATTATATACCATTGAAATACAAACAACTCCATATAGTTTGAATCAATATCCTTTATTTTCATACATTCAGAAGCAAGTAACTATCCATCCAAAAGAAAAGGCCATCAATTATCAATCTAACAACAACATCCAATGCACTCATTCACAAACTATACTGTACATAAAAACATCTCCCGAAACTCTACATCACCTAAGCGTCCACATTACATATTGCTGCACACAAAATCATTCCTGCCGTAGGCTATACGAACCATTCCAGCCATAGGATATACGAGAAGAAGAGCCATCTCTTTAATCAATATCCCACAATCAACGCACAGTGTAACCGTATCATCAGCCGCAATAACACAAAAAAAGTGCAATGCACAAAGTTCGGTCCCAACATATATCAACAAAGGAACTCCAATGGACATGTACTGGTCAGCAAGCAAGAATCTCTGAAATGTATTGATATGCTTCCGATCCGAAGCCGAAGTCGAAGCCGAAACCGCAGGGCGATTACAGCGGCAAAATGGGTTTTCTTCTTGATATGCTTTACGGGTAGGTGCATTATTCATCGGCCAGAGACAAGGTAGAGTGGGAAAACTGACAGATTTCTCAAGTGCAACTGGCTTGTTAGGTGCAGACAGTGCTTCTTTCTGGCCAGATATTGTCAATTTGTCCTTGATGAAAGCCAATGGCTATTATTAACAGTCTCTTATTGGGTGCTTCACAAATAAAAGCTCAATCACACACTTGAAGATCCAAGTTCGGATTCTTGTTGAAAAGCCCTTCACAATATATAAAACATTACAACCTTTATAGTAAAATCAGCTCTACATTATTTAGGAAGCCCTGGAAATCACGCAGATTTGAGTGAATATTGACATAAAAATCGTCGTCTTCTTCAATCACATACAGTTATTCTTGCCTGTGATAGTTCCATGATAGCAAGGCTATTGTATCACTCAGATTCACTCTCAAATTATACGAAGTATATCTCATTACTTGGTTAGTCTATCTGAGTGAATCGTTTATCAACAACATATATGTATCAGACGATACAAAAGATCTTTTTGTTGCATATCTGAGTTTAAGATACGGTATACGGGCAGCAAGCTGACAGCGAGAATATGCTATTTTGTTACTAAAGCTATGGGTTGACTCCTAATTGTATATATCAGGCGAAATTTCGAGATTCAAAAATATATTACATCTGAGTGTGTTATACGGCCACGATGATGAGATCGCCATGAAAAGTGCGCATTGTATGATATTACGGCGGCTCTAGTGAGGTACTGGCAATTTTACATACATAGATATTGGACGATATTTTGAAAAGTTTTGTTGCATATCTTAAGATTAGTATAAGATATCCGAGATTAGTATAACGTTGCAAAGTTTTGTTGCAAATCTGAATTTTACGTAGAAGATGACAGTGTGTGTGTGTGGTGGATAGGCGAATACATAGTACGGTAATTACTCCCACGAACAGCAATGATTTTAAATCTAGTCATCCTACAATCACCAGTGCGCATCTGGTTTTAAAGGATGTCCGTAGGGCACTTCGGTAGCAGGCAGTGGTTGACCAGAAGCTTAACTGAGAAGATATCCAGCTTCAGCTTCTTGCCGTAACAGATAAAACCGTAAGTTTTCAGACATGCAACAAAACTTTTCCATATATCTATCGTCTGATGCTCCAGTATACAAGCTGCTTCTAGTGTATATCTGAGACTGCCCGTAAAGTCAACGGCAGATAAGCATGGCGAGATAGCCGTAAGTATGAGAACTCAAAATGATTCACAGTACTCACAAGCTAATCCAATGCTCACCTATTAGGATACAGCATTGTAATGCTGAAATTTCAGATGTGCAACAAAACCATCCATTATCAAGTCTAATTACTAGAAATTACAAGTGTTAGTTTTTGAGAGCAAGTTTAAACGAAACCTGATATTTATTTGTTGCATGTCTCATCACTGCCGTATTTGAATTTCTAGAAACATCAAATACATTACGACAGTATTAGATAATCAGGACTCACAAGGAGGCCGAGGGATGGAATTTGTTGCAAGTGAATTTGGATGATGTAGGTGCGGATTTGTTGCATATCTGATTTTGGAATACGGTCCGCAAGCATGAGGACGAGGATGATACCGACCATCTGAAGTTAAACACTACCTAGTATGACTGAGAATGCAAAAGCATAGGCCCGAATTGAGACATACAAAAGAATATAGAACTAGAAATGATACAAGGAAATTCAGCCCAGAATACGTTTAGATGAATTGAACGGATTTGCTACATATGTTCTTTTATACCGCCGCGAAATAGCAGGTATGATGGTGAGGATAAGGATGAAAATAAGGACTTTTGGTAGGCCGTTACCCGACATTCATAATTGGGATACTACCAACTAAGTTTTCAACCACCTTAGTATCCAGCCTTAAGCTCCAGCTCAACGACAGATTCCAACAAGATATCAAATTACCTTCCTGCATCATTGACTCAACCATCCCATCAATAACTGAGGCTATGATAAGCCCAGAGACTATATCAAAACCAATTATCAAAGGGCTTGTAACTCAGTGGTAGAGTGCCTCGTTTGCAATATCTATTCGATAAAAAGATTCGATGAAGTCCTGGGTTCGATCCCCAGCCAGTCCATTTCATTTTGCTTTTTTGTCTCGTTTAAAGCATGTTCCCTTTTGTTATTCCCAGAATGCAAAAGCAAAGTCGAAAGTATGATGTCGTCGATAATGTCTGGTATGGGGTTATCGATAGAATATTTTTGCAGAAAATTTACAGGCATATGTATATGGTGGATTCGTTTAAATCATTTTTGGAATAGGAGGGTGATCCACTACGGAGGAATCTAACTTGATGTATCGTGGAATAATACGGGTCAGTGCATGGATACCAATATCAATGATCCGTGCACCATACACAAGCCACATGAGGTGCTGCGGCTCTTATTACTAAGTTTTTACAGTACATTCTTATAATAAATTAGTCTTCATCATTTTGAATTAAAATCAAATATAGACTACAATATCATTCAATATTAGGCCTAGTAAGGAAAAAGAAAAAAAAATGAGGCTTTCCAAGGCAACTTTCGATCGAACATTAAATTGTTTTGTTGCATATCTTATTTTATACCGTAGCTGAATTACGGTTTGCAGGCATGGAAAGAGGACAACGTTATCGTTGTCCACACGAAATATCGCATTGACACTGTAGTCGCTGGCTACAGAAAGCAGAAAACAGAAAACAAAGTTGAAGTTCAGATCTGCAACAAAAACATATTTCCTGAGAATAATCAGACGAGATAGCGAGAGGCTTGCTACATATACATTTCTCGACGATGAAATTAAGGTCTATGATAGCGTGAGGATATATATGTATATATATACACAGACACAACCTAGATAGAAGTGATGTTATCACCATCCGTACAAAGCGGAACATTGAGATGGCTCGACCGTGAAGGTAAACCTAATATTTTCTATGTACAATGATTCTTGCATAATAGCAGCGTTTCTCGGTCACCGAGGATGTGTCGACTCGCATCTTTGTGCTTATTGGAATTCGATTTTTTTGAAGCTCTAGCACATGATATAGGCCAGAATAATCATCAAATGTAGTTTCGTTGCCAATAGAAAGCAAAGGTCATATTCAGATATGCAACAAAAGCTTTTCTAGAGAATGATCTTGAGTTCGGATGAGAACGGATAGAGGGTATTGTTGCATGTCTGGGTTTTAAGTTCAAAATTCAAGTAGCAAAATTAGAATGGATGAAGAGGTATTTTGTTGCATATCTGGTCTTATCAAAACTTGTAAGCTACGATAGCTGTAGGTCTAAAGCAATGGCGTCGTCATCAGTCGTATGAAGATGTTCAGTTGGAAAGTTAGATATGCAACAAAACTACAATTGCCCAAGCGTGACTTCAAGTTCAGACGAGATATCGAGTATTTTGTTGCATATCCGCATATCTGAATTCGTCACCTTCGTTCAGAAGCGAGAATGCAGAATAAGAGAGAAATCTTACCACCATCTGTACGAAGAGTTATGTCCTACTTCTATTGTTTATTACAGTTGTAGTCCTGTTACCTGGAGATTTTTCTTCGAGATTCTAAGTGTGTAGCAAACCAACTTTCAAAGTAATGAAAATAATTTCAGATGGCATGTATATAGGATCAATTTGTTGCATAGCTGACCTTCGACAAGCGTTTGCACAAATGTGGGTATATTTGAAGCAACAACGCTGTCGCCACCTCTAAGGCATTTAATGCCCTGTTTTTGATATTTTGATATAGTTTGTTATTCACGCACAAGGGTATAAAGTCAGATATGCAACAGAATTAGAACTTCCTATATATGACTTTCAATAATGCATGGCATGGATTTGCCACACATCTGGCTTTCCATCCCAACGCGTAGGCACAATTGCGGCAAGTTCAGGATTTAGACGTCGGCGTCATGGGTACGAAATGACTAATGGTATTACTACGGATCAAGTAGTGCACTTGACGAGTGAATCTAGGTACTCAAATATCGAATAATTTGGTTGCATATCTGGTTTTATACTAGCGTTTGAGAGTCGTGGAACAATACAGTGAATGCAATAGAAAACAAGGACGAAGTCATGTGAGATAAGCTTGGATTTCGGCTCCCTTTGTTGCATGTCTTCAAATACTCACGAGTATCTCGGGCATTCGCGGTGTTCTAGAGCCCTCATCTTATTTTCAGGTTGAGGAAGAATACAGATTTTGAACCTGTATGAAAAGATCAAGACCAATGGATTCAATATGGTTTAAAGAGTATCAAATAGAAACTGGGGATGTTAAAAGAGAGAACGAAATAATGGATGTATGGTGGTTGAGGTTAAATTGATTTTGTCATGACCTATTTTTTAATGCTTAGAACATAAATCTTATGACTCTCTTCTAGAATAGAAAAGTATATAGATACCTAGAACCAAGAAGATAATGCAAAGATGAAGATGAGGAAGGACGAGAACAGTGGTTCTCATACACCGCCTAAGTTGTGTAACCAGGAGCCCGGAAGCCCGGAGTTGAGGATTCTATACCAACTAGCAAGGAGAGGGCCTGGAGAAGTCTTGGTGAGATACGCAACAGTACAAATTCAGAATGTATATTGGATACAATATACAGCTAAAGAACAAGTTACTGACCGGTAAAGCTTATATTTGTACTAGCAAGGAGAGAGCCTGGAGAAGTCTTGGTGAGATGTGCAGCAATTGATCTCAAATCCCCTAACCTCCCTGGTTAAGTGCAGTCTACAGCTACTTATCTGTAGTCAGTACCGATTACATATGTACAACAAGGAGAGGCTCTCGAGAATTGCTGGGTGAATGCAACAATCCATCTCAGACTTTCCTAACTTCCTTGATTAAGTATAGTCTACAGACACTAATCAGTAGTCAATGACGATTACATCGGCACTAACAAACAGAGACCCTCGGGAACTTCGGGACGTGCACTACCCCGTTCAGCAACCCGGAAGATTTATAAATCGTCCGCCCGATTAATTAATCGGGCCTGCTGATTCACAAACAAATCAACCGGCCTTCCGGCTCAACTGGAATGGCCGATTGTCGAGTCAGCATTTCTGGGAGAGGTGAGTGGGTGGAGGAGACAAACAAGATCAACGATGAGACAATTAGCAAGAAGTGCAAAAAATGTAACATATAATCGTACTAGAAAAGAGTATTGACTTTTTAAAAAGTAGCTTTTATATCCTCAATTGTGCCTAATCTGCTAATCGGCCCAAAAAGAAATCAATCGGCCGCTTGACTCATAGTAAACCTCCCAATTTAGAAACGACCTCTGATTTATGAACCGCCCGGATTGCTGAACGGGTGGTACAAGCGCGATATGGAGGATTTCCCCTTTCAAGTATACCAAGTTAGTTAGCCGATACTTAGTTACTCCAAGCTAGTCTCCTACCAAATACTACCAGTGTATATACTAGCAAGGAGATGCCTTGTATCTATCTTGGCTAGATGTGCAACAATTCGAGATTTGAAATACTAATAGTGACCCAAAAGGAGGGGTATGGTTAGCTAGTCTGTTGTTTCTAGATACTATTGTATACTGGCAAGGAGATGCCTTGTATCTATCTTGGCTAGATGTGCAACAATTCGAGATTTGAGTTACGAGCAACCAATCCGAAGGTATGTATGAGTAGCTAGTCTGTTATAGCTAGATAATATTTCATTGCTAGCAAGGAGCACTCCTGGTTCTCTTGGCTAGATGTGTACTAATTGAGTTGAAAGTTTGAAATGGGTTGTATATTGTATATTAGCAAGGAGATGCGTTTGTATTTAGAGAGTGTAGATGTGCAATATTTTGAAAGATTGAGTGCTGGTGATGGGATTATGATAGGAATCTTGATGATGATTATAAATGCTAGCAAGAAGCACTTATTATGTGGAGAAGAGGCAGGTATACAACATTTGAGCATTTCAAAGATTGACGATATCGTTAATGTTTGCTGGTGTACCTTATTCACCACCATGTCTACAGTAGCTATGGACCGTGTGGTCACGACTATAAGTACTAGCAAAGTGTCTTGCTTGTGCCCATCTTGAGAACATACATACACAACGATTAACTCGGAAGCTCTGGGACTAAGAATTCTATATTCATACTAGCAAGGAGACACCTAGTATCTGTCTTGGAAAGACATGCAACACTTCAAGACTTCTCAATTTCAATGATAACCATTGGTGCAACCAATTCACTATTTGAATCTAAGAATGAATAGAATTGTTACTAACAAGGAACACCCTGTGTATTAGAGTTTTACGATGTGCAACAGTTACTTTCTCGTTTTATAGGATCGAGGTTACTACAGCTAGTAGTTTGAGCTAAGCGAGTAATGAAAACTAATCCATTACTACGTCATATCTGGTAGCTCCAGAAGTATGGTTAAACTCATGATATTTGATACTAGCAAGGAACACTCTTGTATCTATCCTGGCTAGATGTACAATAATTGCTTGCTAGCTTCAAAAATTTCTACTATCTTGCGTACATAGTAGGTAGGTACTGAGAATTCGAGTTAAGCGAGTAGTAAAAAAAACTCGTCTTAATTACGTTCACGAGGTTATATCTACTACTAGTAGATACAATTATAATTACAACGACATGTACCAATAATTACTACCAAGTATTACAATATGAATCTTAAGTATTGGGACGACATGGGGTGTGATGTCGTCTTATTTGGCCTGCCTAAAGAATTCTAGAACCAATTGATGGTTTAAGCTAAGCGAGTAGTGAAGGACTATTCTCATCACCACGTCATAGATATACAGATCTAATTATACTCAAGTAACTATGGTTGTAGATACTAGCAAGTAGTACCCCATGAATGTATAGCGCAGCGACGCGCAAGAATTGTTTTCTTCAAAAACTATGCATCGACTGCTGGTAGGTGGCAGAGGCGCAATTGAGCAGAATTTAATTGTTGGATACAGAGCTAATTCATCACTATACGGTGTCTAATTACCTAAGTAGAACACTAGCAAGGAGTACTCTTTGTTTTCATCCTGGCTAGATGCGCAAGAATTGTATTTTAGACATTGACTACCGAGAGCTGTCCAATGCCGGCGCAATTGAACCACGATTAAGTCTCCGATGGAATACTAATTCACCACCATATAGTGTTTAAACATCTACTAGCAAGGAACACCCCAGAATGTACAAGATTGAGATGTGCAACAATTGATTTTCAATCCCAACTATTGGTAGTTGGCCAGCGCCAGCGTGATTAAGCTAAATTTAAGTTTTGGATATAGAACTAATTCACCACTAGAAGGTCTCTAACTACCTGCTAGCAAGGAGTACCCCATGTATACGCAGTGCTGTAATGTGCAATAATTACCTGCTGTAGAACAGTTTGCCAGTACCGGCGCGATTCAAGTTACTAGTGGATAACTAATTCACCACCATACTACGTGTAGCACTGGAGATATCTTGTATGATTTAGACGCATGATAATAGGTACAGTACAGTACTAGCAAGGAGCACCGCATGTACAGCAGTGCGAATGCAACAATTGGTCTTTAGAAACTAAGTATCGATTACTGGTACTGATGATTGGCAGATACGACTGAGATCAAATGGAATTAAATTAAATTTAATTCAATTCAATTACTTGTTAGTGGGAAATCAATCCTTTATTTGAATTTTGTATAGTTGGTTGCATATAAGAGAAGCATGTTTTGAGTCTGTAGAATGTAGAATGTGCAGGAGTATTGGTTCCGATATGCGGCGAAAGAAAAGAAGAAAATATAGCCAAGACAATATTAACGGGAATACAATATTTAGGATAAATAGTTTGAACATGGTACAAGAACAGGGGCCCCATGGTAGACGTGCAACATTTGGCGATGAAATGTTGGCGTTACAGGGAGGGAATGCGAGGATTTAGGATGGGAGTGATGAGGTAAGATAGGATGATATTAATGAGTAGAGGTTTAGGGTATTTGATTAAAGTTACTCAGGTGAATTAGAATTTGAAAGGGGTGATATTGTGGTTGCGACATGGGGTCTTAGGTGTGTTTTTTGAGGAATTATTTTAAAATGGATGAGTGAATGAGTACTAGGGATAACATGATAAATAGATGATACAGATGCGAATTTGAAATGGAAATAAACATGAACATGGCAGTTTGAATGGATGTGCGATGTGCAATGAACGCTGTGATTGATATTCAATTATAGTGTTTAGAAACGTTACTTCGAAAGAAAGAGCATCAAGTAATTCTTCGCTGTTATGTTCGCAATGCAATGCAGACGAAAGGGCAAAAACCAGCCTCCGATCCCAGTTCCAAGCCTGATCCTGATCTAGAAACTTCTAAACTCCAATGTCATTGATGTAACTCTCTGTAGTTACCCCCAAGAATCTTCCTTCCAATGTAACGCCCTCATCATTCAAAACTTCTCTAAACCATTATCTAATTTGCCCCGATAATTATTACTTGGTTAACCGATAAACCGAGTTTTCGAAGCACGACCGTCGCAATTTGGAGATTCGAGAAGAGAGTAAGAGAATACGTCAATGGCTCCGACGCGAAAATGAAACCATCCAATAACCCAAGCACACCATCTCAAACCGAACTCTCACGCGTTTAAGGTTTCGAAAACATACCAATAGTTTCGATCGATTATCGAACTATTTTCAACGGCGGCCGCTGTGTGTGTTTGTTACCAGGTCGAAAAGGTTCGGGGGAGGATGGTTAAGATGTTGAGAAGCATCGTCATGATGTTGGGAAGGGAGAATGCGCGTAATTGTCACTCGACCGACGCGGTCCGGAGGAGGTTCGTTAAGATTTAGAGGACGGATGGTACTCTCGGTTGTTACCCGGTCCGGAGGAGGATTGTCAAGATATTGGGGACGGACAGCCGGGGCAGGTTGGTGCAAGAGTGATTGAGATTCAGGTGGAAGTTCAAGAGGTTGAGGACGGCTTACCCGATCGATGAGGTCCGGAGAAGGATTTTTAAAATGTGGAAAACAGCAAACGTTACCCATGGTTGTTGCTTGATCGAGGAGGTTTGGAGGAGAATTGTTAAGATGTTGAGAACGGCGGGCGTTGCCTATGGTTGTTATCTGATCGAAGAAGTCTAAAGAAAGATCGTGAAAATGTTGAAGACGGTAAGCACTGCCCGTGGCTGTCACCCGATCAAAAAAGTCCGAAGGAGGATTGTTAAGATTTTGAGGACTGGCAGGCTGGTTGAAGGGTGATTGAGATTCAGGTGGAAGCTCAAGATGTTGTATTGCGAGATATTCTTGTCTCTACCCACCAGCCAACCAGCAAGCCAAAGCCAAGGATAATTACGATAGGACCGGCCCACTATAGCCATATGTTTTCTATATAAAATTCTTGAAAGTTGATTCGGGCTTGGTTTCGGGCATGGTCTTTTGCGATTTTAAAGAATGACGTTTATATAATTATTTGATTTGAGAAAGTAATAGATAAATTTGGAACGTATGGATAGTATGTGAGGTTGCAATGTAGAGGATTGCAGAAGTTGGGAAGTGCATTGTCAATACTGATGTCACTAGTTTCTTGATGGTTACTTCCCTATTCAGAGTATCCACGGATGGTTACTTTGATAAAAATGACTTCTAGAACTCCAAATTGAATTTATGATGGTCGGTTATTGTGAACACCTAAAGTCCGACTTTAACTTTCTATTGAAGAAACAAACATATTGCAAAATCTCAAAATCAAAGATTAATTTCTAAAAAGGGTACTCTCGTGGTCATAAGGTATAGATAGATAGATATTTTCATCTCAGGGACCACTTGCTATTCACCAGAGATAGAAAATAATAAGTATAAGTACACCTGTACTAATAAGTACCTTTGTATAGCTTTCAGCGAGCCGAGGAGCTAAGAAAAACGCTATCATTCAATACAGTTCAAGCTAATAAAGAAAGTAAAGTTCATGATGAATGTCGTCAAATGATCTTCAAACAGCGCTTATAGCGTTTAGAGCACTATGAGGGCCCCAAGTAACCGAATGTAACCGAATGTAACCGGTAATATGAGGAAACTTTTCCAAGGCCACACTCATTTATTATTATGTATGATATCTGGCAATGCATATTCCTATGTGGTTACATAGTCGGTGACGCTAGACCTTGTCCATGTGGTAAGATACTAGCTGAATGGTTTTTCGATGAAGGATCTTAGGGTTTCATTGATTTGAGAAAGTCCGAATAGGTATTGGGCGTTTGGTAATTGAGGGAGTTTGGTGATTGAGGGAGTTTCTATTCCGTCTTTCCATACATAGAGTTACGATAAGATACCCATGGACAATAGTTAAAGGTTTTCAAAAGGAAGTGTTTCTCCAAGGTTTCCACCCGTAGACGTATAGATTTATTATATTCATAGATACAATAGTACGGAGAAAGAAATCAACATTCAATTCTGAGACGTCGTCTGGATTCGGATTGAACTTATTATTATTATTATTATTATTATTATTATTATTATTATTATTATTATTATTATTATTATTATTATTATTATTATTATTATTATTATTATTATTATTATTATTATTATTATTATTATTATTATTATTATTATTATTATTATTATTATTATTATTATTATTATTATTATTATTATTATTATTAGTTCTATCCGAAACATGATTACGGCGGGGCAATTTTATAGTACTCGAGTAGTTCTACTGAACAAGGATTTTTATCAACAATCATCATCATCGAATTGCATTCATCAAAGAATTGAACCAACACTACTCCTTACCGGTACTTTACTTTTCAGTTACGGATGATCTGATCTCTCTTCCAGTACATTCATTTCCTGTAAAACTTCAAATATCCATATGATAATATATATATTCAACATCTTACTTGTACATCTTCACATATACAACGAACTTCATGATTGATTTTATCCAGAGCATTTCTCCCAAATTAACGTCAGTTAATAGGGTATCAATACATGATTCAAGAAACACCAGATAAATCTTCATAAAAATCACCTTATCAACATCCACCGCTTCTTTTTACCCAATTTTAAAGCTGCATAGCTGTACATTTAAACGCCATCGACATACGATTGATATACAAAATGGCAGACCATACACTTCCTTTACTACGAAAAGATTTCATAACAAATCTTCCAAAAACTTCTTCATCTTCATCAATCGCCGATATGAGGGTTAATGAATCACAAAAGTTAAGAGTTCTCATATCATCAAATGGATCAAAAGATGTCGCACAAGCTTTATCACTCGTTGTTAGATTATCCAAGAATCCTAAACTCGAAATTCGAGCGATTGTCGACGAAGAATCACATCCATCAAGCCGATTATCACACGAAACAATAGTATATCAGAATAGGAACTACAATTCCAAGGAAAAAGACCATCCATATAAGACCAAGCAAAACGAATACTTTCGAAAACAAGCCTTCGAGTTATGCGATTGGGCAGATATACTCGTATTAGCACCTATCGATGCCGACACTTTTGCGAAGATGTTGCACGGCATAACCGATTCTTTTATACTCGAAATTCTCCGTGGGTGGGACGTATCAAAGAAAATTCTCCTTGTGCCAGGAATGACAACCTCGATGTGGGAGAACCCGTTGACCAAGAAACAATTAAACAAAGTGCGAAGAAAATGGCAATGGGTTCGAGTTATGCAACCAATTTTATGGCATTATGATGAGAAAGGCGCGGGGAAATGTTTTGTTGGATGGGATGGCTTTAATGAGTTGGTTGATGTTATTAAGAATCAAGCAGAACTTATGACAATCGGACATGATGTTGATATTGCAGCTTCTGGAGCCGCCAGTCTAGCACGATATAACATAAAGACGGACGCGATTTTACCACCTGAACTATGGACACTTATTTTCGAATATGTAGGGGATTGGGAAGTATCAAGAGCTCTCAACGTTTACGCAAATATTCCTAAACCAATTGAATGGCAACGAGAACCTGGGGATACCAAAGATAAATTACAAATTTATATGCGAACTCTTGAGTGGACTATTCTTACATCGCGGGTCTCGAAAATCATTGATAAATTGAAAGAGGCACCCGAAAATATGCGAGAACTTTCACCGTTATGTGTAAAGCTTATCATCAAATTCTGTCTCACCGAAATTCTTTCCTATCTCGAAACAAATTTGAAAGACGTTTTCTGGGCTACGTTCGGACAAAAGCTTTTACCTATAAAAGCTTCAGCAGTTTACGGGCGAACAGAAATTCTCGAATGGTGGCGCACATCTCCAACTTTCCTATCAAAAGATTATACCGCGGAAGCAATTGATGGAGCATCAAAAGCAGGATTCGTACATGTTCTCGACTGGTGGAGAAAATCAGGATTACCTCTTAAATATACAGAACTAGCATTGGAACAAGCGTCATCAAAAGGACATATGTTAGTTTTGGAATGGTGGAAACAAGCCAGTATGCCTCACAACGAAGCCGAAAGAAGAACTCGCCACGGAGCACATTTGTTAGTCGATGGCGAAGCCACCAATACATCTAACACAGATGTTCTACCAGCTCTTCAACTCAAACCCGGAAAAGCTCTACTAGCAGCCGCTCAAAACAACAAATCTCTCGTTCTCCGCTGGTGGGATAATTCCGGCATTCCAATTGCCCATTCCGAATCTGTTGCTAAACTCGCCTCTGCTCACGGTCATGTCGAATGTTTAGATACGTGGAGAGAGCTCAAAGGGGAAAAACTAGCATTTGATAACCAAGTTCTTGTTGGTCCGACAAAGAATGGCCATGTGGAGGTATTGGAGTGGTGGAAAAGGTTTAGTAGGGGAGAGGATGGGAGACCGGCTGGGGGGAGGGTAGAATATAAAACTTGTGATATTGAGGAGGCGCTGGAGGATAGTGTGGGGAATGAGGGGGATGAGGAGGTCGTTCGGAGGTGGTGGGCTAGGAATGGGTTGAATTTGGGGGTTCAAGTTAGTGAGTGGACTAGGGTTAAGGTTTTGTGATGGGATGGATGGATTGAAATGAAATGAAATTGATCGGGAGGAAGGTTTCTTGTTTTCTCATGGCCTGTGGAGTTAGGTGTTGGGATGAATGTCCTCATGCATAAATGAATGGACGTAATAATGATAAGACTGGAGCATTGGGTATATACATTTACCAGGCCAGGGCATCGGGATGGAGTTCTAGGCTTGCATCATGGTATCCACCTACCCCTGTGTTATTATACTACAAATTGTAACTATGAATATGACCATAGGTCTTTAAATACATATACCGACTTGAATAGACATCTAATTCCTTTTATTATTTTGCTTTTAAGCTGTGAATTTTATTTATCTCTTCTCTCGATCTACCAATAGATATTGTGGATATAAATCCAAGGTTTATGGCACTTAGTTCATACATGTTCCCATCCATTCAGCCATTGACCTAACTATTCCTAGAAGTATATAATCATATATTCACTCCTCATACCCACCCACCCATCTTATCCTATCCTATCCTATCATAATCATAATCCTTTTCCCTTTCCAAATCTATAAGTACCCCCCCTCCCCTCTCATACCAACACCTCTCCATACAACAGTCGTTTATCCACGGTCTCCGTTTTGAATGTTCTTTCTGCATCCCATCTTCGATTTTCCACCCTGTGTTTGACTATCCGATATTTGATCCCGAGTGATGGGTATTTTGAATTGAGACTTTTGTTGCTATATAAAATTTATCCAAGTGGTGGTTGGGAAATCGGGTGCCAGTGGGTATATTGGATGGCTTTATTGCTGTTATTACTATGGTGGTTGTTACAAACAAAATTCGATATATTATTACCGAGATACTCGTTGTTTATTATTGTTTATTGATCTTCCCCCTCCCTATGACAGGATAAAATTAAGTTGTTTGGAATCAAGGAAGCATATATAGGTAGACGGTAAGTCAATATATTAGCCACCCTTCCTTATGCCGTTTTGATTTCGTTATACTATAAACTGTGCTGGAGAGTTTATTTTTTTGGATGGTGAGAAGGGGGCATTTATATCTTTAGCTTAGGCAATGCGGAATGAAATGTATGAGATGGTATTTGGTGGAATTGAGAAGGGCAAGGGCAAATGCATCGGTGTAGTTGGGATTGGTGTCGGGATGGAAGTGCATGTATTCATTATCTTACCCCCCCTTTCCTCCTTCCCCTCTGTCCCCACTCCTACCTACTGCCCTACCAACCCCCCTCTCTCAACCCAAACCAAACCCGAAACCATCCATAAATATCCGCCCTCACACCAACCATTCGAGACTGCATCACCTAAACGTAAAGAGGATTAGGATGCGACCAACACTAGCCCGGTTATGAATGCTGAACTCGTCTCGATAGTTGGATCGATGTGTAAAACCTTATCTTGGAGATGGAGCAGAAAGTGTTGATTTAGTTATTGTTATTGTCGGAAAGAAACATGATTGCCAGTATTGTGGTGTTTCCACTTATTGTGGTTGATCATCCATTTTCACTACAATGGTTACTATCATCTCATGATCCCATCCTTTACCTCACGGAACTTGGGATTTCCTTCATCTCCGCAGCAAAGGCCCCCAAGAACTTAGCTTTTTTGAGCACTGAAAGTAATGATAGCCGTGTCGAGAGTAGTCTAGTGGTTTTCTGATGAGGGGGAGAAAGAGGTTTTTATATGTTGATGGGATCTGTAGAAGGGGGTGGAGAGACAGGGGATGAGAAAAGGAGGTGAGGACACTAAGGAGTAGAGGTAGAGGTGGATGTATTCACTATCTACCCCTCTCTGCTTGCCCTCGCTTTTTCTCCTCCTCTCCTTCTCAAACCATTCCAAACCCTAAATTATCCATAAATATTCACATCCTCCACCGACTGCCCAGCTCTTCAACATCTAAACCTGGAAAAGGACTAGCCTGCTTGTAATACAAGTACCATAGCTGGTTGGCCCTATGATTTGGGAATTGGATTGAGGCGTAGGTTTTTCGAGTTGGGAGTCTATATAAGATCTCTCAACTTAACCAGATGTTGTTGTTTCGTCAATACATTTGCACCGAGGAGTCGAAGCTGACAAGAAGTAGTCTTGAGTCAATGAAATTTCAAAAAATTGAGTCAATAAGCAGCTAACCTATACATACATGCAGCTGACATTCAGGCTTCTCTTTCTATGATTGTATGTTCTCGTACACTTTTGCTGTCAAACTTCCCAGTAGTTGCTATTGCTAGCAAGCAAAATCGGTAAGATCTATTCAAGATGACAGTGACGATGATATTAGTTAAAGACAAGATGTTATATCAATGAAATGTTTGCTTAAAAACGCTGTCTTCAAATATATATAGTTCCAAGTTAGACTCGTGATTATGGTTATAATACTGCTGAACTATTTCATAAACTATCCGTCCATGAACTTTGAATAACTATTCGTTGATTGACACTAATTGTGGAAGATGAGGGTATGTTTATATTTTTATAGTGATGAAGCGAGTGCTGTAGTCAATCATAGAATTTCCTAAATAGGAAATAATAAAGCTGTAGTGAATTCTACCTTTTGAAAGAGGTAAAACATCAAACTTAGGAATTTTAAATAATACATTCAAGTTCATGGGTCAGATTGGTCCTCATTGTTCATATTAAGTTTCCAATCCGTCTAAATAAATTCTCTCCAGCCACGGCAAATCATCAAATTGCATTCGCAGTTGGTTAGATGGGCGAAATCGAACTAATGCTATGTCTGTCTGTACCAGCATTATGCCCTAGAATCATGTTTTAGCCATCCTAGTTGCACATCCTAAAAGCTCATATCTTCCTTGGAAGGTGATAAATATTATCGTTGTTTATTTCACTACTACCTACTGTCAAAATTATCGTCTAGTATTGTAGATATTTGGAACAAGTATACTGTCAAATAATGAATAATTATGTCGGCAGCAGTATTAGTTATTGTTGTAATAGTAGCAGGTAAGCATGAAATATTTTTGATCATTTCATCTTGAGAAAACATGGGATTCCATTGATTCCGATCTTTTTCGAGTTATACTGTTTCAAGTTTACAAGAACATCCCTTTCCTTTTATATTCTAGGAAACGTCACCCCAAGTTCTTCCTAGTCTTGTTAGGTATTCACTCCGCCATGAGAGATCCCTGATCAGCGGTTAACTTATATCTTATTGATATTATACCCACATACACCTCAGATACAAAATCTTGATTCAGTTTATCGGATTCAGGTAAATCAACTCTCATTTTATATAAGATGGGAAATTTTCTTATGGTTGAGATAGACATACTACTACGGAGAAACGATACAAAAAGCTTTTAAACTAAAGTCTAAAACAAAACAATTGTGTAGTATCTCCATAGCAGCTAATTTTGCTTGATCATCCAACTTGTCTCAACAAACCATCTATTGGTATCTAACTTCAACTTCCACTTAACTAAGTCAATCTCTCGATCTCTTCGTCAAACCTCATACTATACACTATGATTGCTGTCATACATCCATTCCCACCACTCACCCATCACACTTCACCCCAAGAATACACATCTCCCCTCATCCTGGATATATACCGAGAATTCTCCAGAACTCTCATGCGTTTCCTAATCATAAGCCGCATACCACAAAGCGCACCTTTTAGTTTCCAGACATCAGGGGTTTTTTATTCTCTTGTAATAGCATGGATAATGGGGGATAGAACAGACTTCTGGATAGTAAATGGGTATTTATACTCCATCACAATATTGCCTAGTTCGAAAACCCACTATGATGATCAGGAATATGGTATCCACTTCCATTATTCTCTAAGATGAAAACTAACTATATTCTATATATTGTATAGTAGTCTGCTACAAGCAAATAGCAAAAGCATCTCCCGGGGGTATTTATGCTCTATCTATGGAGACTCTTTTGGTATATATAAGTAATAGCCTCTCACTCTCACTAGGTTTTATTTTCCTGCCAGATACATTTGGGAACGTATTGTTGACTACTGCAGATGAATCTTTTTGAGGGTGATGATGGGTTCGGAGTGTAGCATTCACTCAGTTACTCGGAGTTTGTTGGTTAGAGGTTAGGTAGGGAGTTCTATATCGAGTGAAGTGATGAGTGGATGGTCGTTGGTATTCGTTAGCGATATCATTAGGAGTGTTATTGTTATTTATATACGTCGTTTTGATAATTGCTATCCATTCCTTACATCCATCCCATTTAGTTTCTGCACACTCCTATATAAGCGGCATAAAATCGTTCTCGTAGGAGTTCAGATCTAAAGCATAGCATATCAAGCTCATGCACAAGCTTAGTTTCCCCAATGAACTGGTGGTAGTAAAATCACTCTTCGAGTAATGCTACTAGACCTACTATTTATAACCCCAGAACCGGAAGTGAGATCGCCCACGATCCACTTTCAGCTTTTTGAGATATATTCACTTGGTGAAATTGATGATAATCATTATCTTGAGTACCCTGATAGTAAAATCTCACACATAACTTACGAATCCCTCAAGTTAGTGAATCATCAAACCACCCCCCTCTTCTCCATTCATCCTGGCATCGAAGCCGAAGCTCAAATTATCATATACAAAGGCGATCCATACTTCTTAAATCCATTCATTCACATTGGAGCTCCCCAATCGTGCGAAGGATTTCAGGAACGCTCCGGCAGAACTGAAAATTCCGATTTACATATCCAAACCCAATCTTTTAGATATCGAAACACATACACCAAAATCCAAGACCCTAAAGAACCCAAGCATTTCCTCCCATCGTCAATCACAATATCCCTTCCAATCACTCATATTCACTCATATTCACCCATATACCCTCATACACAAGCACATAGTCCACATAACCCACAATTACACAACCAAACTATATAGTGAATCTCCCCCCATGTACCCCCATGCACCCCCATCTCACAACCAATTCCCTATATATACCCCTCCCCTCCACCATCACCTCCCTCCCCAAGAGCAAAATAAAAAGAAGAGAGTTTTAATTCAACATGGTAGATCTTGATCTCCGTCTCGAGATTATTCTTATTCTTCTTCTTATTCTTGTCTCTAATCGTAATCGTAATCATAATCGTAATCGTCATCGAACATCACATCACATAAACCGTTAATCACCGCTACGAATATCGTAAACGAAATATTTGCTTCGTAAGTTTGATGTTTAAATTTCAGACTCTATATTCTACTCTACTGTACTCTACTCCACTATACATTACTCTACTATACGCAATAGAATATAATAGAACAGATAAATCATATCATTATGCTAATTATGCTAACAACAACAACAATAATAACAACAACAACAACAACAACAACAATAACATATACCAAAATGAAGTGAAAACACTTCGCGATTCAACGATTTATAATACAAATAACAGCAGAAACGAACCCCTGAGTTTATTTCACTCGCTCTCTGGAGTCTCTGGTGTGGGGATGATGGTATAGTAAGTAGTCTAGGGATCACGATGATTGGGTTTGATATAACTTGAAGTGATGTTGATGTTGGGAATATTGATTATATGTATATATATATATATACTCACTAAACAGGAGATAATCAAGCGAAACGCGCCACGAAACGCGCCATGAAATTCACTAAAGATCAATCTCGCCTCTCGACTCGGAGGTCCGTATCAAAAGCGAATGGAATGAATAACTATCAATTATCGATTATCGATCAGTCAAATAATTCAAATACTCCTTGCCATACTCATACAAAACTTGAATGAGCCATGTATATATACTCGAGTACTAGTAGATTCTCATATACGAGGATATATATAAATATAAATATAAATATAAATATAAATATAAATATAAATATAAATATAATCAACGATACTCTTCCTTCCTTCCTTCCTTCCTTCCTTCCTTCCTTCCTTCCTTCCTTCTTTCTCTCCGCATATCTCGATTCAAGTTCAAGTTCAAGTTCAAGTTCAAATTCAACTCAATACAAAAATATACGAAAATAAACGATCATAATTATTTTAACTTGAAATCACAATACTAGTATACTATACGGTACTAATTCCAAGTCCATAATAGTATTTCAATTTCAAGTTCAAGTTCAAGTTCAAGTTCAATAAAGAAGATGCCAGTGGGACTGAGGGAAATGGAAATGTATGGTTATGGTACTGGTAGTAGTACTAGTAGTAAGAAAGATAATAAGAACGAGTCTTTACTATACTATCATACTATCATACTATCATACTATCATACTATATACTGTATACCATCATGGAATACGAGGTTATATCGCATTTTTGGGGATAGAGCCTGTGTAATAGAGCCTGTGTTATTATATAGAAGTGATAAGATGATTTGCATGATGGTTTTTTTTTGTTACTTCGCTATGTTATATTTCGCTATGTTATGTTATGTTATATTATCTCAGGCTTGTTTGATATGATATTGGAGCCTGATCTAGGGATCTAGGGATCTAGATTTGGTTTGGTGATTAAGAAATTGAGAAATTGAGAAATTGAGAAATTGAGAAATTGAGAAATTGAGAAATTGAGAAATTGAGAAATTGAGAAATTGAGAAATTGAGAAATTGAGAAATTGAGAAATCTATGTATGGTATCATTCACATTCCATCCATCCATTCATCCATCCATCCATCCATCCCAAACCTAAATTTAAACAACAACAAACAACAAACAAAAAACTTCCCGCCTCGCTCGCTTGCGCCTTCATATCTTGTATACATACTTACATATGTATGATCTTCCCAATGAGAGAAGGTCTACGTAATAATTTCCGGGATATCTTTACCTTCCGGTTTTGAACTCCCATGATCAATCACTACTTGTTTTTCATCATCCACATCACTTTTATCACCCTCCCCCTCCCCCTCCCCCTCTCCAATCTCATTCTTTCCCTGCTTTTCTTCACCCTCTTCATCATCACCCCCCCTCCCAATCTCCTTCACAACCCCTAACCTCGGTCTCTCCGCCGCCCTCAACCCCTCCCTCTGTGCCTCAAAAACCCCCTCCACGTCCCTCCCCTCCCTCTTAGCCTCCACCACCTTCTCCGCCACCCCCACCCCCTCAAACGCACCCGCCACCTTCCAAGTCCTCCTCTCCCTAAGCACCCTCATGCGTCCCAACACCCCGACCCCACCATTCCTCCTCCTCTCCTCCATCAACCCCCAAACCTCCTCTATAACACCCCACCCATGTTCAACCCTCTCAACCACCTCTCTCTTCTCCTTCTCCTTCCCCTCCTTCTCAAACGCACCAATATCCCTCCGTCCCTGTAAGATTCTCGCCTTCCGAATAAAAGCTGTAGGCTGCCTCCCCTTAACCATCTCCTTATGAACACCCTTCAACGTGTACCCCACGGGCCCCACAAAAGCCGCCACATCCTTCAACACAAACCCCGTAAGACCCATGCCCACGCCCTTCACAAACCCCAAGACACCATGTTCCTTCGCTCCCGTATACGGTTGAACCACGAGCCCGGTGACACCATCGTAAATGCCAAAGACAAATTCTTCGCCTGCGGCTTTAAGCCCGGATTTCATACCCGTTATTCGCGTTGGTCGACGAACGGTGGTGTCGCCGTAGAGACGAGGAGCGTTGTGGAAACCTTGCGCAAGGGCGAGTGAGAGATCCATGGGGGCGCGGGCAAGGGCTTCGGCTGTATGACCTAGGCCGGTACCGATATCCATTGCTACTTCTTCGAATTCTTCGGTGGAGTTGAAGGAGTTAGTGGGCGAGTTCAGTGTTGTATCTTCTGGGTTGTTGTTGGATGTTTGTTGTTGTTGTTGTTGCTGCTGCTTTTGTTGTTGTTGTTCTTCTTTTTGAGCTTGCTGGAGTGAATGGGTTGGTTCGCCGCTCGTTGTATGGTTGCACATATGTCCAGGAGGAGTTGTGATTTCAGAATCACCCCGAGTAGAAGTTTCATCTGCTTTATTTGAGTCGGTGGTTTCCTTCCCTTTAGAATTTCCGTTTGATTGATCTGAAGTTTCTGCCCCTTTAGCATTTCCATTCGTTTGATTCGAACCATCTCCCTTCTCACCACTCTTCTTCGAATTCCCCTCAGCAATCGAACCCCTCCCATTCCCACTCCTCTTAGTATCACCCGACCTCCTCTTCTTCTGTTTCTTAACCGTTCTCGCAATTTTAAACGGTACACTCCCAACTCCACTCGCAATCCCCGTAACCGTACCCATAACCGCCGTCGCAGTTCCAGAAATAGGTTCACCCGGTCCCTCAAAATCGTTCCATTCATGATGTCTAATCAATCGTAACTGTTTCCAAGTAATTTTCTTCCTCTCCACCAACAACTCGGCTGCTAATGCACTGAACCTTAAATTCGCTCCTTTCATACTCCATACCGCTACTCGATCTTCTAGGATAGAACAACGCATCGAATGATCACCTCGGAGAGGAAGACTTCGATGAAAAGATTTAACGGCATTTTTAGCCCCATCGCCCTCAGCCTCAATATCCCTAGCGATTTTTCCCGCCCCCTCCTTTGCCTCATCCGTCAAACATTGTTTGATACCGTCCGCCAATTTATCAACCGTCAACTCCTTATAAGGAACAGGATCCGCACCAGCACCAGAACTACCAATCATAGAACCCCAAAACTGCTGATCACCAAAGAATGGTACGATCATGGTTGGTTTTCCACACTTCAATCCAATAGCTGTTGTTCCTGCACCTCCATGGTGAACCACTGCTTTAACCTTCGGAAATAACCAATCATGAGGTGTATTCTCCAGTATGAAAACATCATCCGGCGTATTATCACCACCAAGACCACCCCACCCTTTCGATACTAAAGCACGAACACCCGCCTTTTTCACAGCTTCGAAGATCATCTCTGTAAATTTATCAGGATCATCCACAACGATCGATCCAAATCCGATATAAATAGGAGGTTCACCAGCCCCAAGGAACTTCACAAGATCATCTGGTGGTTTAAAAGAAGCCGCAAGATCCAAGAAAACGAACCCCGCAATATCAATCTCTGGTCCCCAATCTTTAGGTTTAGGTACCAGTCCTGGTGACCATAGGTAAGTATAAGGCACTTTAAGACGATAAAGTTGTCCAGGAGCCCATAACGTAGAAACCGGTTCCAACCCCAAAGTTTTAACTCTGAAATTATTAACCAAATCACCCAATCCTTGCCAAGTCATCATCTCCACCAAAGGATAGGACATAAAATTCGTGTAACCCGGATCGACATTCGTTTTCTTGATATTGGCCAATGGATGAGGAAATGCTTGTGTAGGAGTATAAGGAAAAGTAAACATTAAATGTAACGGAACTCCAAGTCTTTCAGCACAATGAATATGTGCAAAACAAGGAGGATTTGCAATAATAGCATCAGCAACGAAAGGAGATTTATCACCCATCATCTTAAGATTCGTAACATCTTTTTCCTCATCCGTAGCATTGATACACGCTCTCCAAAACCCCTCAAACATTTCCGCCATCTGAGCTCTTCGTCGTCCAACTTCTCCCTTCTTGACCGTATCCATCTTCGGAATCATACCTGGGTTCTTAACCATAAATGCCATCAATTCAGCCGGATCACCACCTACAGAGAAAAATTCCAATCCGGAATCATTTTGTACAAAATCTCTAAATGCAGGATGTGTGGCAATGCGAACCCTATGACCATATTCCTTCAAATTTTTCCCCAATTTAAGAAAAGGTTGAATATCACCACGACTTCCAATAACCATAACAACAATATTTAACCTTGGTCGAGGAGAATCAGAAGTAACGATAGCCTCAGGTTTCTTCTGATCTTTTCCGGGTGCTGAATCTGGAGATTCACCCGCCATCTTATTATCCAGATTATTGAAAAAAGTCGCCCCCAATGCCTTCGCAAGATATCCTCGATTGTTCGTCTCATTAACACTGATATTTAACCGTCCATCTTTCTTAGATACCTTTCCTTTTGTACTATAATCATCATTCTTGACGTGAAATCTATTGTATTGTCCTCTTCCACCAGTATCCTTGATATTTTTTCTTCTTGGCATATATTTATTCTTCTTCTTTTGTGCCGGCACATTCTCTTCCTCTTCGTCCTCGCTACTACTACTCGTTGATTCATCATCGTCTGCCGCATCTTGTGGTTTATTCCAGATTGCCTCGTTTAATATCGATGTATTTGTAGCATTTCTCTGCATACCCGGCGCGTATACTTTCGTGGCTGCTTGAGGTATATCAGTTTGCCATCCTCTCGATACCGCAAGATCGGGTCGTTGTTCTTCGGTTTCGTTATTCATAGTTCTAGTATTTGTATTTGTGGCAATATTGTCGACATTTCCTTCAGATAATTTCCTCTCTAAAGCTCTCAACTGTTCACCTCTAACTCCATCATTCATTAAGGGACCGTTGTTGGCAGTCATCTTTATCTTGATCTTTCTTCACTTTTAAAAATTAAATATTAAGTAAAATAGAAGAAGAAAAGAAGTATATATTTGAGGAAAAGTAAAATTCCATGAATTCTTCTTCGTTATATCTCAGATTAAAGTCAAAAGATTAAATTGATGAGAGAAAGTAAAGTAAAGTGAGGTAAAGTAAGAGATTAAGTTAATAGAAGAGAAGAGTAGATTTTTCCGAATAATGAGTAACGGTAGTATATGAAGTGAATAGAAAAGAAATGGAAATATGTATGAAGAAAATGACCTCAAGTTTAGTATATCCATCAATGATAGTAAAATCGAATCGAATCAAATCAAATCAAATATCCGTACAAACCTAGGTAGTAGTCATGTCTATACCAATCCCCTACTTTACTTTACTTTACTTTACTTTACCTTACCTTACCTAGGTCTCCAATTCCAATTCCAATTCCAGTTCCAGCAAGTAAAGTTCGATTCCGATTCGATTTCCTTCCTAACTGACCTCCGAGTCAAGTACATCCATCCATCCATCCATCCACCCATCCATCCATCCATCACCACACATATAGTAGTGAAAATGTACGAGTACCGAATGAAGAAAAGAGAACCAACCTAACTTATTAATTAGGCCAGACCACGTTAAGTGTCACTTACCTAGGCACATACCGGTAGATCCGTGAATTCGCCCGGTTCGTGGCAATTGAAGATGGAACCCACTTCATTTTGAAATACCAGGTACACTTACATCATATATATGTTGTCTTGCTATCAATTCGATTCGATTCAATCTCTTCAATCAAACATCGAATATATATAAAGAAAATAACTGTATATACCATATTGTACATACTATGCTGTACAATAAATACGAAACACAATATAATTACTACAACTCGAGTTTAAATTGTATGTTTACCTTATCACCATGCATGCATACAAGCAAGTATCAAGAAAAACAAACATTTGAACATCCCCCCCAAAAAAAGTGACGACATCAACAAATTTAATATAATAATATAACAAGTTAAGCTCACACACAATCTCATACTAACAAAATTAGCGCAACAACCTTGCTTTAACCCCTGTCCATTCTTTATTTTTTTGTTTGCTCCCCCCCTGCACAATACCTTTTCCTTTCAATTTGCCATCAACCACCAAATCGATGATCATCCATTACGGAAATACACACACACACACACACACACACACATACCCTCCCTCATCCAGACAGAGCAGAAGTCGGTCGGTCTGTCGGTCTCCAGATCCCATATATCTCAGGAACCAATTTTCACCACATCACATCACATCACATCACACTATTATCACCATCACCATCACTTATTCATTCCATCCAATTCCATCCAATTCAAGTTACACCATACCAATTAACTTCCTTCCTTCCTTCCTTCCTTCAAATACAGTGCAAAAAGAAATTACCATATAGCACAGCACATACCCAAACACCAAAATAATATCTCTTCACCCCACCCCCCCATCCACCCCTCCATCCACCCCTCCATCCACCCCACCCCACCCCACCTCAAACTCTCAAACTCTCAAACTCTCAAACCCTCAAACTCTAAAACATTTGCCGAGAGCTCAGCCAGCCGCATATCCGTCTCGCCTCACCTCACCTCAATAAAGGAAGGTAGGTTTGATGCCGTTCCGAGCGAGCATGCGTGGAAATTACCATCGTAGTAAGTATGTATATACATACATACATACATACATACCATATCCACTTCGAGTAAGAGAGACTAGTTTAAATAATAATATCAATATCAATATCAATATCAATATCATAAATAAGTGCCGAATGCTATTAGCAAATGAGTGAAGAAAGATGAAGAAAGATGAAGAGAGAAGGGACTAAATAAATGCTCCGGTGCGACGAATATGATTTATTTTTTTTCTTGGTAATTGTTAATGTACATACATACATACATACATACATACATGATACACGCCAAAAATTATATAATGATAAGTGTCCATGTACTTTACAAACGCAACAATCTACAAGTCATACAGCACAGCACAGCACAACACACCAACCCCTCCCTCAATCCTCCTCCAAATCCTCCCCCTCCTCCAAATCCAACCGATCCCCCACCTGCCAATTCCTCATCTCCGCATTCCTCGCCCTAACCCCATCAATCCAACTCCGTTCCTCATCTCCATTTTCCCTACCACCATACAACCCTCTAAACCCTTCTTCCATCAACCCCAACGGAGAAGTTGATCTCGTGATGCGAGTTTCCGATACTCGTGCTTGTATTTCTGGTTGTGGTTGAGTGGGCGTATGAAACATGTTGATTGTGCGATCTGTATGTCGACCTCTTAGTCGCGTGGTGGGTGCTGTGTAAGATGGATGATAGCGAGATTGGTGACGAGCTTCGGGCAAGTGGGCGGGGGTTTGGGGTTGTGAGGATGCTGGTAGGGAGTCATTGTAGATGGAATATCCTCTTGATGGAGTGTAGACACGTGGACCTGGACCGCTATCTTTTCTTGGAGTGGGACGAGGTTGTGTTCGACGTTGAGGTGATGGAGATGGAGGTGGAGAGGGACGCACAGATGGAAGGTCGCGATGAGATGGTGATCGAGTTCGGTAGCTTGATATTATTCGGACAGCTGCTTGAACAATACTGTTACGCTTTCGCTGTCCCTCAGACTATAAATATTAGTACAGTGAGGAGTATATTGCGATGAAACTTACAGGAGGACTCAATTGAGGTCCGATACTGGTATCGTGCTCTGCAGCCAATTGGTTTGTGGGACTGGATATTGCTGGGTTTGTGACACTCCTGGTAGGACTCATAGAATTACCCCGGATAGGACTTCTGGTTAGGAATATGTCTTGAGGTTCATTAGGTGGTGAGCTTGGAAGTGATCCAGCTTGAGAGACGGATCGAGAAATGGTCGAAAAGGGTGGAGGAAGGTTCAATTGTGACGATCCATTATTAGATTTGAGTATCTGTTCAATTGTTGGACTACCAAGGTCTGACAAATCATCTTCAATGTATTGGTCAAATTCAGGTTGACGTTCATAATCATCGGAGTGTGACGGTAAGCCCAAGGCTGAATCATTTTCCTCTGCACTTCGAGTTGAATTGGCAAATGATGGCACTCGAGAGCTTTGCAAAGAACTTCCACGCAATTCTTGATGAAGATTGAGATTTTCTGATGGTCGTGGTCGACTATCTGTCGTGGAAGAGGATGAAACCCTTTCTTGTTCATAAGCAACACTAGATCTTTCAGAATCATCAAATGAGAAGCTATTAGTTTGGTGTCTTAGTGTACGTGGTTGGCGTGTAGATTGAGTTCCAGGACGTCGAGCTGGTTGTGAAAAAATAATACCTGGAGTATTATGGGTAGCTACTCTGGACACCACTCGTGGCGTTAAACTGGCTGTTGATCGTTTTTCTGGGGAGCTAGATGCATTTTGAGCCAGGAATAATGGGGAACGTGGTAACCTTTCACGGCGATACAATCTATGTGCCACTGGAAGCTGAAGACGAGGAGTTGTTGAGGTCTCATCTGGTTCTGGATTATGGATTATTAGTGCAAGGTAACCTTTTTGACTCTCTTATGTAACCATACCAAATGGTGAAGATTGTTGGATCTGATCGTAATCTTGTTGGCTAGGACTTTCAACAAATCCACCATAGTGGAAGTCATCTCTAGAAGGTGAAGATGGAAGCTGTACTGAAATGTTCTCGAAGATTTCCTGTTGTTCGGTATTGTCATGATCAATATGTAATTCAGAATGTCCCACCATCATAGAGTATTCATCCTCCAAATCATCATCTGTGTCATCCTTACTGTCTATGGCTAAAGACAACTCGGCTGCTAAAATTGAGTCTATCTCTTCCTTAGCAAGCGCTGAGGTTTTACGCTCGGTTGGTACTAGAGGAGATCCGATAGAGATAGAAATATGAGATACATTCAATTGTCTGTTTGTGTGGTTTGCAAGATGACTTCCATCGTTGCTTGGTATAGGATTGCCTTGACCGTATATCCTGTCTTTTATGTCTGCACCACGGATTGGCAAACTGAATTGGTTCTGTTGAGCTGTAGTTTGTGAGATTTGGGTTGATTCATTGCTTCTACGGACTCTTCTATCATAATCCCTAATATCGCTGAGTCCTAGCTCGATACTGGTAGGCTTTGCTCGGATCATTGTTGCGTAAAAAGTTGGAGATCACAATGAATTTGAGAAGACATGTCGTTTGAATTGAAGAAATAGAAATCACATTAAAAGAATGGCAATTCAATGTAAACATTGTGAAGAGGGAAGGGACTTTGGTATATCACTTGAAGGAAAGAGCATATCAGGTCGACTATGACCTCTGTTCATAACCAATTGCTTGCGAACGAGGAAGGAAAGAATGTTGCAAGATCCATAGTAGTGACTTGGAAATCCAAATGGCTTTTTCTTGTTTGTAGAGAGCGATCATAATTCAAAGCATTTCGAACCATGAAGATTGAATACCTACCTGGTAGATTCTGAAAGCCAGAAAGAGTAAATTGGAATCATTCACTAGCTTTAAACTCCAGGATCTTCTCATTTTGAATACTGCAACAAATCCAATACAGGTTGAAATGAAACACCAGTATAACACAATTTTATCTAATATAAAAAGATCATCTAAATATCCTATTAATACACACACATAAATGAAAAGATTTCCGAGACAAATCGTATTTTATGACAAATTTCGTAAGTATCTCGTAAGCAAATGGATTTGATCAAGGTATTGAAATATCGTACGGAAGTATAGGTATGATAATGAGGCAGTGAGTGAGCGATCAATTACCATATGCACAGCTAAGTGGATACTTCCATAGAATATTAGACAATAAAAAAGAATAAGAATATAAAAGAGAGACGACAAGGAAATATATAGATATATAGATATATAGATTACGCCTTTTGTTGAGATGTGAGTATCGTTTAATGAGATGCTATGAAGATCAAGATAATTTTGAATCATGATAGATATTTTTATTAATAGCTGATCTTTGAAGGTCCACGGGGTATTTTTGAAACCATTGACTTGCATTAAGATAATACCCGGTAATTGAAGCTGGATTAAAGCAGCAGCACCTTACCCCATATATGCAATACTATCCATATTCATATTCATATCCATCCATATCCATATCCATATTCATATCCATATCCATCCATATCCATATCCATATCCATATATTCGACTTCAGCCTCCTCCTGTTCGAATAAATAAATAAATACCTACATACTATGTACCTAGGTACCTGGGTGTACCTGGGTATACCTTATTTCTTTCTCACTGCCATTGCGGCTGCGTCATCGTCATAGGTAGCTTTTTTTGATACTTGCATAATACGATATATTATGTGGAGGTATGGCACCTTTGGTATAGATTATATTAGATTATATACGTATATTTTGTACAATGTCAATGTCAATGTCAATGTCAATGTAAATATCCATAATTCCCAACAAGTTTTCCTCCATGCTTTTGATAGAATCTCAAATGCACATAATGAAAGTACTGTAATAATAATAAATCTTGCAGGAGTTCATTTCGTTTGTAATTTGTTAGTGTTCACTGTGCAATCGACGAACTGTGGGGACAGAGAAGAGAGAGAAAGAAAGAAAGGAAAAGAGGAGTTCCTTTTCTAGATTAATCTGATTTCCATGTCTATATCGATATTCCTCAACCTGGAATTCCATTCTCTATTTTTAAAAAGAGGACCCATACATAACATAGTTCTAGTTCTATAGCTGTCAAGGATTCAAATCTCTGCCGCTTTGATCCATTATCATTCGAGTAATCATCCATTTCATAGACAATAATTTAGGGAAGTTAAGAGGACATTTCTAATCCCGTACCTGCGAGAAGAGAGAAGAGAAAGAGAAAGAGAAAGAGAGAGAGGGGATATTTTGACAAAGTATATCACCAGTATGCATATGTATTGACTGAGTGAGTGTTGTATGAGTACTGTACATCAAGTGAAGGAAAAACTCGGCGAGATCCCAACATAAGATACATATGATACATATGTACGTTCATTATGTAGGTGCAGTACATAGAGAACTACCCACATACATAGTAGGCATAGTAAGTAGATAAAGCCAGCATTAATTAGAAATCCTGCCAAATGACTAAGAGAAACAGAAAAAAGGTCCAAACCATTCTACAATCACGAAATCTAGTCCCAATACAAGTTAATACAAGTTAATACAAGTTAATACAAGTTAATACAAGTCAATCCAATCTTCCAATCTTCCAATCTTCCAAAGAACGGGTACGGGTTACGGATACATATCTTTTTCTTCTTCAGTAGTTACATATATAGCATAAATAGCATACATAGCAAACATAGCATACATTGTGGGTAGTGTATGTAGTTCTACCCAAAAAAGAACTCCACCCCAAAAAAAGACCCCTCCATCTCTTTTCCCTAAAGGCTGAAGATTAAGGAATTATTATTAAATAAGCCAAAAAAAAGTATTACCTTATTGGAATAATAATAAATCAACCACTTCAAATTCGAACTCGAATTCTCATACTATACTATTCTCATACTATCCTATACTGTCCTATACTATCCCATCCCATCCCATATCATACTACTCATACTTTCTCATACAAACAGCTACATACATTGGTAAAACAATAAGACCTACATTACATTACATTACATTACTGTACCCGTACCGTACTCGTTCCTGTCGGCGTCGGGTATCTAAACCGTGGGGGAAAAGGGACAAGGGAAAAGTAAAAAAGGAAAAAAGGAAAAAAAGGAAAAAAAGGAAAATATTTCTATTTAATTATTATTTATATTATTTGCCTTACGAGTACTTATTAATTATTCTTCTATTGTACCCAAACTACATAGTACAATACCTATCAAAACTACTCCTCTAAAACTACTCCTCCATACGGTATCATTTCATTACTCAAGGTTTGTCCTAGCTATTTTATCGCGGGAACTACTAGTATCTATGTTCTACCATATTGGGATGATATAGCTTAATCTCCAATTTCGCTGCTTGACGGCCATTTATTACGCTATTTCATACACTACATCTTAAAAAGAACAAGGTCCGCCGTCATGGAGAACGACTTGTCTCTATCTCAATCCTTAGGAGGCTTGCGCATAGCAAATCCTGATGATGCTTCATCCAATACCTCAACAATCGAAGCAGCAATAGATCCAAATAACAACGAATCTACATTTGTTGCTACCCAATCAGCAGATTCAATACCTTCGGAATCGAAAGACGCGCGGAAAACTCCCGATTCCCAAACGCAATCAAAACGACATTCCATATTTAATATCCTCCGACGCGGCTCCCCCAGCGAACCCCCTTCAATACAACCAAACGATCCCATACAAACATCAGACTCGAAAATACCTGATTCCCGTACTGCTTCCAGTAGTGGTGAATCAATCAAGACACAAGATCCTTTGGCAAGGGCAGCAACTGCCAAGGCATATCGCCAATCGATGCCCTTAAATCATCAAGCCCAACAGCAACAATCCTTTCCTCCATATCAACCGAGTCCAATGCAAAACGGGGGTCGAGCGTATCCTCCTACTGGGGCGGGTCGACCTGTTTCCGGTGTTTACGCAGCACAACCTCCACCAAACGCGATACCTGCAAGAGATCCGCAAGGGACATATAGATTAAGAAGCGAATCGTCGAGATCATCGATATTGGGAGCACCTCCGTCAAGGAGTGATTCAAGATCCGCAGCAACAGCAATGCAAGCAGGTGTACCCTCGAGGGAAGCGAGTCACAGGGATAGAGCCTATAACGGGAATCACATTTTACCACCTGGGAATGGGCCTATGCCACCACGGAGAAGTTCGAGAGGCATGGGCGGAGGACATACAGATGCTTTGCCGCACCCTGTAGATGGGGCGAATAGGGTATACGATGCTGAGGGCAACTTGGTAACCAATGAGGAGTGGAAAGATAAGGGTGCCGCTGTAGGTGTTCGTGAAGAATACGACGCAGAAGGAAAATTGGTACTTAGACAGGTGAAGAAAGGCGTGAGGGATTTTGTTTTTGGACGAACATTGGGAGAGGGTTCATACAGTACCGTGTTACTCGCAACGGACCGTCAGACGCTAAAGGAATATGCTGTCAAGATTCTGGACAAGAAGCACATAATCAAAGAGAAGAAGATCAAGTATGTGAATATCGAAAAGGACACTTTAAATCGATTAATAGAGCACCCGGGAATCGTTCGATTGTACTACACTTTCCAAGATAGCACATCCCTCTACTACGTACTCGATATCGCTAGTGGAGGTGAACTTTTAGGCGTGCTGAAAAAGATCGGATCGTTTGACGAGGAGTGTACAAGATTTTACGGGGCCCAGATCCTCGACGCCATAGAACATATGCACAGCAGAGGGGTGATACATCGGGATTTGAAACCGGAGAACGTTCTATTGGATGATAAGATGTACATCAAGATCACAGATTTCGGAACTGCCAAGTTACTTCCGGATCCACGAGAAGCAAATCAATCTTCGAAGTCATACGATATAGCTGGCAATGGGCAAGACGAATCGACAAGAGCTCGTTCGTTTGTAGGGACCGCCGAGTATGTCAGTCCGGAATTATTGACCGATAAGAATGCTTGCAAGGCAAGTGATCTGTGGGCATTTGGCTGCATCATATACCAGCTTCTAACAGGGCGACCTCCGTTCAAAGCTGGAAACGAGTACCAAACATTTCAAAAGATTGTTGGATTAGAATACGAATTTCCTCCAGGATTTCCTCCGGCCGCTAAAGATCTCGTGGAAAGACTTCTTGTCCTTGATCCACAAAGGAGATTATCGATTGAACATATCAAGAACCACGAATTTTTTGATGGAATGAAATGGGGACGCGAGCTATGGCGGATGAAGGCTCCCAGACTAAAACCATATGTTCCCCCCACGCAGGAACCGAATCTCATCAAGCTCAATGGATATTCGAATACGTCACCGCCCTTGGTAACATCACGCGCACCACCTCCACCCGCTCCATCAAATGGTAACACCAGACCACAGCCTAGGATAATAACCGAACTTCCCCCACCAACCCAGCTCGATATTGAATGGTCGCCCGTACTGACACGAAGTAATGAGCGCATATTAAAACTTGGAAATTTGATGGTTCTAACCTCACCTTTACCACATAGTCCACACTCAAAGAACGGTGACGATGGTCACGAGAAAAAGGGAGGATTTGCTAGATTCTTTGGAGGATCAACAACTAAAAAGAGAGCTAGGCTCGTCATGGTCACATCTAGTGCTAGAATTATACTAGCTGCTGCAGGAGGAGATGAGAAGAAGACAAAGAGTGAAATCTCGCTGTTAGCTCCAGATTGTACATGGAAGACTCATGTAGATGCAAAGGGGCAATCCGTGTGGTGTGTTGATACTGTAAGTTCTACTTCACTGCCTTTGGATTTCAAACCTAATCCCAAGCAGCGAGGAACACATTACACCTTCGAGGATACAAAATCATCTGTTACCCCAGGTGATCCATCAAAGACATCAGCGCAGGAATGGTTAGATGCCGTTGAACGGGCCAAAGAAATGGCCCTATCACAAAGTATGGTCGGTTCTTACAATAGTGAGACTGGATTTGATATGTCTTCAGCAGCTACGAGCCCTACCAGCACCATCCACGGAACAAGCATATACGCAGAAGGTTATGGCGTAACCGATCGTCATGGTAGAAATCATTTAACGAAAAGTCAAGCCAGTTTAGGGGGCGAAGAATCCCTAGGTGATACGAAGAAGAAATCTCATCGATTTAGCAAACGTCAATCAAAGAATGGCTTATCCACTCCTTTCTAGTTGGTGGATAAGGAGGCGAGAAAAGAAAAAAAAAGAAAAATTCTTATTAATATACAAACGCACCACACTACTGATACATTCCACGATGTACCTCTCCTCATCATATCTTCTCATCATTCTCCGCATTTTGCTAGCGCGGCGTCGGGTTTCGTGTTCTGTTTTTTGTGTTCTTTGATTGATGGATTGATTTATTTCGTTTCATTTGGTTTCGTTTCATATGTTTCTACAGTATTCCCAGAGGTGGTGGCACTTTTGATAATGATTTACACGATGCGATTCGATTCTGTTGTTTTTGATTGTCCTCTAGAGGCTTTTCTCTCCTTTCCTCTTCGCCAAAGGATACTTCTCTTTTCATTTTTTGTTCTTTCTTTATTTTTTAAAATATCAAATTCTTTTTTCCCTCTCTTCTCTTCAGTTCTCTTCTTTTTACTTCACAATTTTTCAAACGATCGAGAGATGAGATTCCGTACAATAAATACCCTAGACTTTATTCTATCTATTGATTGATTTAATCAGGTCATTGCAGTATATCGGATTCATTCTATTCCATTCCATTCCATTCTATTCTATTCAATTGCAGGATCTACTTATCTTATCTGACAGTGATAGCGAGCGATGCAGTACTATAATTTTTTGATGGCCGGCTGGCTAGATAGCTTGCGTAGCTTGCGTTTAGTTGCTGTTTGATGATTGCGTGCTTGCTTGCTTGTATGCATGCATGGGAATTGTTCAGCCTAGGAAGATATTGGAGGGAGCTACTGTATGTATGCTCCTGAAGAATTGTTTGATTGAGATTGAGTTGGTTTCTTTTGTCATTTTTGGTGTTTTCATTTGTTCTTTGGCGGGAGGAATAGGAGGGGGTGGTCTTTGGAGGGAAGGGAGGAGAACAGAATAGAGTAGAGTGAATGGATGTTAGCTCATTTGAATGGAGGGATGGATGGGTGGATGGGAAGGGGGAGAAAATTCCATATTTATTTCAGTTCGGTTCGATTCTTACTTAATAATTGTAGGGGGTTATGATGGATAGGTTGTTCGTTTTTGGGACAAGCAAGGAGGGTGGGGGGATTTGATTTGGTTTGATTTGGTTTGGGTTGGTTTGATTTGTAGAGAGTAATAAAGGAAGAAGGGATATGTGGGAGAGACGATCGATGGGGAAAATTAAGAAGAAAAGAAGAGGAGAAGATAGATAAGATAAGATTTATATGAAAGGGAGAGAGATTTCGGGATGTGATGGAGATGGAGATCTTTGGGAGGAATGGGAAAATATAGAAAGAAGGGGATGAGATCGGATGGGTTGAAGAAGAAAGAAGATGAAGATATCATGTGATAGTACTTCACTCTGTATATTAGAAAGAAAGAAAGCAAGAAGAAAAGAAAGATCGAAAGAAAGATTTACATGGCAAGCAAGCGAGCGAGCGAGCGAGTGCATGAGTTTTCTTTGCATTTGGCATCTGCATACATATATTCCTGCATTTTGCATTGTGCATTTTGCATTCTGGTTAATGGAGTTCTGGCAAGGCAAAGCGAGGCAAGGTAAAGCAAAGCAAGATAAAGCAAGATAAAGTAAACAAACAAACTATATACTATATACGAGTTTGATATCATATCTTTGATTACTTACTTAGGTAGTATTAATAGGTCATGGAGTATTGGGCATGGAGATGGGAATTTTGAACTTGGGAGTTTGATCCAAATATTCATGGGTTCTACATTACCTTACATTACATTACACGTAACCATGTACGATATTTTTTTGTCATCAAGACTCAAGCCACCGAGATATGTGATTGGGAAGATGCATGATTACTACACTATCCCATGCATATATGTGTATGTGTATGTACTAACTATATTATATGTATTGATCAACTTCAGCTACGCCGGAATTATTATGTGTATGTGTTCGTGATTAGTAACTGCGGAACAGTAGTTGTTAGTTGGTATATGAATAGGTATTTATACATCGAGATATGTACATACATACATAGTATAGATTCTTTTTCTTCTATTCATTTGTTGTTGTTGTTGTTCTTGAAGAGAAATACCACGCGTTTGGTCTGTTATACATGATATGATATATAAGGAAAGAAGGAAAGAAAGAAAGAAAGAAAGAAAGAATGTCTAAGTTTCGCACTTCACTCCTGAATTATCTATCACTTCAATCCCTCCTCTTTCATTCATCCCTCTCATCATCGACCCCAATATCCGCACCCACCTCCACCTCCACCCCCGAGATACAAACCTACGATTACATGTAAGATCCCCACCCCGCACCCCTTTGCCCACCTAACCCCCCCCTCCCACCGCTAGAATCATCGGCGGCGGCACCTCCGGCCTAACGCTCGCATCCCGCCTCAGCGCCAACGCATCCCCTCATCTCTCGATCCTCGTCCTCGAGGCCGGCAATGATCACTCCGATGATCCGAATGTGCTTTCGCCGGGTCTGTATACCGGTATGTATGGGAATGAGGAGTATGATTGGGGGTTTAGGAGTGTGCCGCAGGTATGTAAGATTGCCTATTGTGGTTTTTCTTTTTTCTTTTTTCTTTTTCCTGTGGAGGGGGGGGAGTTTGAGAGAGGAGATTGATGCCATGAGATTGGTATATATAAGAAGTTATAATTATCAAGTGACCAAATAAACAAAAAAAGATACACCTAAACAACGCAACGATAGCGCATCCTCGCGGGAAACAGCTCGGCGGCAGCAGCGCCATAAACTTCCTCTTCTGGACGCACGCCTCTCGTCAGGATATCGATAATTGGGGTCTTCTAGGAAACCGCAACTGGAGCTGGTCAAACCTCGATGCATTTTTCTCCCGCTCGGAACATCTCACGGCTGTTTCGCCAACGGTGGGAGAAGATCTGAAGACGGAGTATTTGGAGCCGCGTATTCATGGGAGGAGTGGACCGGTGCGGAATACGTTTCCGGATATTTATGGGGTGTTTGATGAGGCGTGGGTGGGGGTTTGGAAGACGTTGGGGTTGGGTGTGGAGGGGGATCCGAGGGGGGCTGTGGCGTTGGGGGGGTATACGAATCTTTTGAGTTTGGAGTTGGGTGGGGACGGGGAAGGTGATGGAGATGGAGATGATGATTGTGAGAAGATCACGAGGAGAAGGAGAAGTTATGCGGCGACTGCTTATTATAATCCTATTAAATCACGGTCGAATCTTAAGGTGATCACGGGTGCATTGGTTGAGAAGGTTATTTTGGAAAAAGAAGATGGGAGTGGGGAGGTTGTTGCGAGGGGAGTTAGATATTCGGATTTGAAGGGAAATGGAACGGGGAGTATACAAGTGTATGCGAGAAAAGAAGTTATATTGAGCGCGGGGACGATTGGAAGTCCGCAGATATTGGAGCTGAGTGGGATTGGAAATCGAGAGGTTTTGGAACGCAATGGGGTGGATGTTGTAGTGGAAAATGGGAATGTGGGGGAGAATCTGCAGGATCATGTTTATGTGCCTATTGGGTAAGTGGGTTTATTTTCCTCTTTCTCCCCTTCCTTTCTTTTCCCTTGTCGCCCCTTATGTTCTTTCGAGAACAAAATGAATATTGACATTTAGAAAAGCTATCAAACACAACCCGGTCTAACGACCCTAGATAATCTTACCGATCCAACATATTTTGAACAGGCATACGAACAATAAATAGCTAATGAAACGGGACCACTTGCCACCACGGGTGCGAGTTCCGGTTTGTTCTCTTGTGAACAGATTGGTTGTGAGGAGTTGGAACCACCGAGTTTAGAAGAGGAGGGTTTGAGAGATGGTGTGAAAGAGCAATATGAATTACTTGGGAGATATTTCGGGAGTGAGGCTGTGACGCAGGAGTAAGTGGTTTTTTTTCTTCACAGGAACCCCCCTCCCCAACCCCCCCCACCCCTTTCCATCTTCCTCACAGATTCTTAACTCAACAACTAGACTCACCATCCCCGGCGGCATGACCCCCAGTTCGCGCAACAACACCCCAACCCTCTTCCTCACCTCCCACCCCGGCAACTTCCTCACCCTCCTCGGTGTCCTCGAACACCCCTACTCCCGCGGCTCCATCCACATATCGAGCTCCTCTCCCCTCGTTCCTCCCGCCATCGATCCCAAATACCTCTCCCACCCCTTCGATCTCACGCTCCTCGCAAAAATAACCCGTCACCTACTTACTCTTTCCTCGGTCCCTCCTTTATCCTCTCTTTTGTTAAAGAACGGCACGGTGTTTCAACCTGATTATGCATTTCTGGACCGTAATGGTAATGGTAATGGTAATGGTACTATTTCGGATACAGATCTCAATACCTTCATAAAAGAGAATCTTCAGAGCGAATTTCATCCCATTGGGACTTGTTCCATGCTTCCCCTTTCCTCGGGCGGAGTAGTCGATTCCAAATTTAGGGTTTACGGCGTTAAGGGGCTGAGAGTTATAGATGCGAGTATATTCCCTCTGTTAGTTAGAGGGAATATTCAAACGTTGGTTTATGCTATTGCGGAGAGGGGAGCGGAGTTTATTCTGGAGGATTTGTGATATTTTTCTTTTCTTCTGGGTATTGTTTTCTATCTTCTTTTTTACTATTTTCTTTGGTACGACGTGGCATCCGCAACACGGCATTCCTTTAGGCTAAATTGTAAGGATGAGAAACTAGAAATAACAACCGTTTGATGTACTTTGATTGGGTAACATATACAGCGAATATGCTATTGCCTTGTTTGTTGCACATCTGTATGTAGAGTTCCGGTTAATCAAGCACATTAGTTGTACTTATTCTGATTGGGTGATGCAAGTTTTGTGCATTTGTTGCATGTCTCTTGACGGATACTCGCATATGGATAATATTAACGGAAGCTATACCTATTTCGCGAGGTATGTAGCACTTTGCGACGGTGGCTTTTATAAAGAAAGATCTAAGGAAGGAACTGTTTCTTTCATGTAATCGTATATATGCAAGATTTCATATGCCAAATATGTATCATCGCTAAAAGGAAAAAAACATATCCATCCACTTATCCCAAATGCGGCACCTTGGCACTAGCCAAGATTAAATTCAAAACACTAACCACACCTTCTCCTAATATTAATCCACTGGCTAATACAACGATGGGTGTTTCTTCTCGCTTCTTGTACGAACGCCAATACCAATTTATGAAACCTCCGATAGCTCTAGCGAGAGTAAAAGAAGGTACATTGTACATGCCTATGCGGTAATTAGCATGAAAAAGACCACATAAGAGAGTGAAAGAAATAAGATACATACCAACAGCAACAGCAATGCCCCCCGGAATCCAAGAATGCAATCTACGACCCTGAGCCCAAATTCTGGCCAAAGTAGTAACTGTAAAAATCACAGCCGCTCCTACCGCCCACTGCTTAGCCATAGGAGGTAAACCCTTGCCTGTCACCAGTCTCGCTGTAAAAATCCACACATACCCCGTAGGAACCTGGAAGAGATCTCCCGGGATCGGGTAAACACTAGTATACAACTGATAAATCAGCGCCGAAGCCACGGCGCCCACTCCACTGCCAATGATCTGACCCCAAAATTGAGCATTTGGAGCTGCTCCTAAAAGATGACCAGTCTTGAGATCTTGCATGAGATCGCCAGCTTGGAGGGCACCGGCTTCGGAGACGGCGCCTGCGATGAGGTTTATGACCACAGAGGATTTGGAAGATTGGGGGATGATTAGGGCGAAGAAGAGTTGGGCTAATTTGGAAATTCCAGATACAGGGTTCAGATCCGTTTCGCCTAGGGCGCGGACACCCATAATGGAGAGAAGGAGGGCGATGGGAATAGCAAGAATAGTGGCGTAGAGTGGGATTAGATTTCCAAATACCACGTGGATGCTGAATATGCAAAAGATGATGGAGAGGGTGAGGCCGATAGTGACGGTCCGTGTGTTGACGAGATGCTCGGGTGGTGCATCGGGTTCTGGTAGATCTTTGGTTTCTAGACGAGATGTGCTAGTAGCATTTTCAGAGGATGCTGATGGATTCTCAACTCCATCAATTTGCGTATATCTAACTGTAGATTCGGTTGTCCCTAGTGAAAGAAGACCTTGAAAGTCTCTCCTTTGTATTTTTTGCCGGATTTCGGATATATACTGTCCGCCATTCTTAGCTATTGGGTTGAAAGCAATGTATCCCAAACTAATGACTGAATCTGCCAACATGATAGCTAATGATATCCAAACAATCCAACCTTTACTTCCAGTTTCCCAGTCCTCTACTGGGCCAGGTGCCCATCCTTTGTTCTTCGCTAGCGGAGAAAGTATTCCCCATCCAACAATCGCCCCAATAAGCATATGGGTTGTTGTAGCTGGTCCCATGATCATTCCTTGGCTCACATATGCAAAAGATGGATTTAAGGTCCATAACCAATTTTCTGCAATCGAAAGTCCAAATATAGGCAGCTTCCTCAAAATCGGGAAGAAATATGTCGCAAATGTAAAAATGCCGGAAACAATAAAAGATAGCACCAACAGTTTGACTTTTGATTTCCAACTGCTCACTTCACCTTTGGCTACCTCTTCCTCATCTGCCCCACCATCTGTATGGTTTGTAGAGTCCCTGGCATCACTCTCATCGCGCTCTAACGCATCTGCTCTAGTTGAGTTCTCACCAATAGTCTCCTTTCCATGTAAAACACCAATCATTAACGCCGTCGCCGTCCCAGAAGGAAACTTCAACTTCTCTCTAATAATAACCTGCCTTCTAAGTGGCACCGCAAAAACCACACCAAAGAAGCATAACCCCAACGACCATAGTATAAGTTTCCAAGTGCTCAAAAATATCGGCCCTTGCTCGTCCGTCTTCAACATATAGTTCAATGCCGGCATAACCCCCACAAACCCACACCCTAATGGCATTGTACCCATCGATCCCGCCACTGTCTGCACTAACACATTCTCCACCGGTGTAAACGGAAGATCCAGATGTTTCGAAAGAGTTTTAAAGAATGCGAAGCTAATGAGTGAGGCTGGCATACTCATAGATGATACCCATCCACTCTGTAACCCAAAATACATATTCGAAAAACATATTATGAGACCGACGCTCAAACCAACGAGGATTCCTCGAGCGGTGAAGTTCTGACCTTCCTCGGCATGCGCGGCGATAAACCGTCTTTGCTCACTGCGTCTTCGTCGGAGTGCCATATAGTTGTCTATGGAGGGTCGATTCGAGATCGATTGGTAGTCGGGGGACGACGATGAACCTCTATCGGGAGCCATTTTTGTCCGTTCGTTCATTCGCTCATCCGGCGCTAAGGAAGTTTGTATATATGAATATTGCAATTATGTAGTGCCAGAGCTCAAATATCCACAACGCTCGTGAGTCCAGAATGCAAACATTGTCAGAACGGTGTAAGAGATCTATTTATCAGCTGGATACCTAGATAATATATTTATGTTGTTGTTGCTGACCAATTGCTAGTCCCGCCTCCATTTTCATCGGTATCCATACACCCAAGCATTGATTTCGTCATTCAAGCTATTCCCGAATCGGGTTAGAAAGGTTGGTTATCTCCAAGATATTCCCGATATGATGGGGATTTGATAGATAATAAAATGGCAAAGGAAATATGAGACGATTTTGGACATTAAAAGAAAATAATTTGTTATAATAATAATAATAGTTTACCAAGACCAATCCAAGAGAAATGGTTGAAGATATAAAACACATACGGCTGATAACAATCTCGGTCCCGAAAGCTCTTGAATCTGTAAAGTTTCACAGACTTTCGTTCCGAATAATTTCAGAGGCCGGACATCAACTTTATTCGTACAACGAAGCACACAAGAATATCTTAAGGCTTGAGGTAAGAACAGAGCATTTTCTGGAGCAAGTGTTGTTCAGATAATGCCATCTCTTGCACTTTCATATATTGCCAAGGGTTTCATGAAAATACTCGTAAGCTTATCACCCCATTTTATCTACAAATAAGCTATATATCTCATGTTTACATCTTCCATGTTTGAGAACCAGCAGTTTCCTGGCCATCAAACTTCCAGGTCATACCTACATTGAGAGCTCTCGAATTATTATCGGCGACTGAATATTCTAATTCACCACTCAATTGTTCTCCTTCCTTATGTGACTTTGGTTGCTCCTTGGTATTGTCAACTAGCAATACGCCTTGTTTCCAATGTGTTACCTTGGCTTTAGGACCCGTCGTGAATGCTACTCCCTTCTTGCCCTCCTTTGCCCATTCCTCCGCTTTAGCGTTCTCTGGAACCTCGTCGCTTCGTGAAGGCATGAAGAAAGAATCGAACCAGATCATGAAACCATCCAAAGCATCAATGTCTTGACTGAGCTTAGATTGCCATTTCCTCTTAAAGGTAAGATCCTTGTAGGTAGTTGTATGCAAACTCAACTGCAAGAATGGAAATGGTTCACCACAGATGGTGCTGGCGGGCATATCAAGAACTTGAGCATCGTCGTGAATTCCGGCTTGCATTGCTTTCATATCAAATCCATAGACATCTCTCCAGAATGCGATATGATCCGAAATATAATCGGGGTCAGCCACAGGGGCAACCCACATGTTCATGTGACTTGGGACCATCAATCCATCAGGCTTCAAGTATTTGTCTCGAGCCCAGATAACGCTATCCAGCATGGCCTCGTACAACAAACAGTAACCCATCCATTCACTGACAATGATATCAACCTTTTCAACCGGTAGATTGACTTCTTCAACTTTACCCTTGAGGAGAGTGATCGTATCCGCGAAACCATTGTTGTAGACATTTTCTCGGGCTTTCTCAATGATGGCCGAGTTGTCTACACCAATTACCCGAGCAGCGCCAGCTTTGGCACAGAACATGCTGAGAATACCAGTGCCGCAACCTACGTCAAGGACAGTCTTGCCTGCAAAAAGAGATTTATTGTTGTAGATGAAATCCCGGTATGAATCGGTACGAACTGTGTCTTTCAACATAGTCTCATGGATATCTGGGGAATATTAGAGGATACATTACAAGGATGTGAGGGTATCTAACCGTTGTATGAGTATGAGCTAAAGTAATGGCTATCATCATCTCGCTTCTCCTCTTTTTCGGAAATAGAAGGGATGGATTTGTCGTTCCAGCGTTCATCTAAGGTTTCCTTGACGGTGTTTCTGTAGTTGTCGAATTGAGATTGAATCTTCCTCAACTCTTCTTCTAATTCAGATACTCGAGCAACAAGCTGACCGGACTCGGCTTCCTTTCCCTTTTCTTCGGCTCCATTCTGTTGTGTGACATCAGGAAGGTCGTCCAGGCAGAAAAGGAAAGCGTCATCCTCGAGGATTGGTTTCAAGTACTTTTCATCCTCGAAATCAGCCAATGAAACATCTGGTTTGACTGGCTCCTTGGACTGAGTCTTGGAACGAATATAATTGGTCAACTTTATACTGCCATAGAAGTCCAAGCCAAGCTTCTGTCTAATTTGGAGAAAGTCGAATCCATATTTCTCCTTGCAGCTTTGAAGCATGTCAAAGATATCAGGAAAGGTAGAATCATCGAACAATGATATAAATTGATTTTTCTCTTCCTCTTCAGGCTCAGCATCTTCCCATCCTTCATCATCTTTCAAGTCAAGAATATCAGATGCTTCAGAACTACCGGAATCTGATGGAGCATACTTCTCGATGTTGGGGGCTGGCCCAGACATGCTGAAAGATCTCGCTCTTTTGTCCTGTGAAGAATGACACTCGAAACAAATTTTAATTTTAAAATCCTGGAATATTGAAAGCTGAAAGTCTGATTTTGATGTGGGTAAACTTTTCAAAAAATTTGCAGTGGGAATTTTCCCCAACTTATTTTCCCAGCTCCATCACGTGATAGATATATCTTGATAAGATATTATGAGGGAAACGGAATGTGTTTTAGATCATCTAATGTTAAGCTACTTGATCCTAAATCAAATCATAACTACGGTCGCTAACCTTGGAAGTCGGACACAAAATTAAGTTCATCTCATGATATTGAAGCTTATGTCTTTCAACTGTCTAGATAATTCGGTTGCTATGGAGAGAACAAACAAGAGGGTCATGTCAGCATGTGTAAACTTCGGCAGATCCCCCAAATATTGGAGATAGTAAAAGTGGAAGGAAAGTCCTTGGATGAAATAACATTATGATAATTAATATCACCCACCACGAATTTAATACGTATTAGAAAAACTGTCATGCGATTACTTGTTGATCTCATCTGCACTTATATCAATTTAAAGGGTTAATCGAAAAATCCTCGTCGAATGCCAGCACATCGAAATTGAACCTCATTCGGGCGAACGTAAACACGAGAGAAAGAGGAGTTTACGATTACCGCGATAACCTGACTTCGAGGGCAAAGATGTCATTTCTTTTCGGTCGAAGACCACGTCCTAATACAGTGGATCTCTCGAAGCAGGCAAAGGACCTGATATTGAAACTCGATGCCCCAGGAGGTGCAGTGAAGGTATACTTCGAGAGGATTTACTGGCTTCTTTGAATGATGAGTGAGCTGACGAGTAAACAGGCTGAAGAGCTCGCAAAGTCTCTAGTGCAGATGAAATTTATCCTACAAGGCACCCAAGGTATGCTTCTGCCTCTCTTCCTACGTGAATCGCATTTGCGATAGATTGCTAACATAGTAGTAGAAGTCGAGAGCAGCCCAGAACAAATACATCAACTAGTGACTGGAATGATACAAGAAGACTTGTTACACCTCCTCGCTGTCAATCTACACCGTCTACCTTTCGAATCTCGGAAGGATGCTCAAGTCATCTTCTCTTATGTCCTCCGTTTCCGACCTGCGACAGCATCACCCAAGAGCGAGCCAATGGCCTTGAGCTACGTCATAAATAATAGACCAGAGGTGTTAGTGGAGTTGTGCAATGGTTACGAACACAAAGAAAGTGCTACACCTGCTGGTACAGTTCTCAGGGAGGTTCTAAAGAGCGATGCAGCTGCAGCTATCATTCTTTACAATGATCCTAAGGAAGGCGATGCTAGCTCAAAAGGGTTAACCAACATACAACCAGAATTGAAGCAAACTGGAGATGGAGTTTTTTGGAAATTCTTTAATTGGATTGATCAAGGATCCTTTGAAGTTGGAGCAGATGCTTTCACAACATTCAGGGTAGGCAAGCCCATTATTGGCAACCTCAGGAGAAGAATGCTGACTTTTTACAGGAACTTTTGACAAAGCACAAACAAATAGTTGCACAATATTTGGCTACTAACTTTGATCTATTTTTCGACAAATACAACAATATTCTAGTCCAATCATCAAGTTACGTGACTAAACGACAATCCATAAAACTCCTGGGCGAGATCCTTCTGGACCGAGCCAACTATGCAGTGATGACAGCATACGTTGATAGAGGAGAGCATTTAAAAATATGCATGAATCTTCTTCGAGACGAGAGAAAGATGGTACAATATGAAGGATTCCATGTTTTCAAAGTCTTCGTCGCAAACCCACATAAATCCATTGCGGTACAAAGGATACTGCTCAACAATAGAGAAAAGTTGTTAAACTTTTTGAAACATTTCTTAGAAGATCGTACCGAGGATGAGCAATTTATTGATGAGAGAGAGTTTTTGATAAAGCAGATTGAGAGAATGCCCCCTACACCTATTGAGCCTACTCAGAAACCGGCACTCTTAGGATCCGGGCGTTAGATGATAGATCATAAATTTCAGGGGGTTGAAGGAGACAGGAGTTGGTTGATAGATAATGATGAAATACATAAGGGGGCATTGACGGCAGGATACGACATGAGCATAATTGGAGTTGGGGCATATTCGGTTTTGATGAAATGGAATTGGGAGCGATGACTGTAACCAGCCGAGGAGTTTTGACATATCATTGAGGTGCCACAAGTATGGAGATCATATTATAATGTCTGCATCCATAAGACCTAAGAAAGAGATACATTCAATAGAAGATCATATGAGATCATTTGTGAATATTCATTAATGCTGGATAGCAGTGATGTCCCCAAAACGAGATTGTATTAAAAGTGCGGGAATACGATCTAGTCTTAATGAAGACTAGCGTCAAAATTCAGCCTTTCGCGTTCTGTCGCGATTTGGCGCAACTTTTGAAGAGTAGAACCATTCATCTATCGTAGGAGTAGGAATTAAACCAGCAACCATATTCATTCAATCAATCAATTTATTGAATCCAGGCAATCGCAAGATAAATATTCAGTTTATAATAAGGAAATTTCACCTGGGCATTAATTGTACCTGATAAGGCAGTTTTGTCAAGATGCAGGCCCAATATCGATCATATCAACAACAAACACCTTCAAGGTCATCTCATGGCGCTGCAGGCAATAGAAGAGGTATTGGTATGTATTATGTCGCAGCAATAAAAACTACACCATAGTCATCTCACATCATATACTAGTTCTCTTCCCGACGTGTCCTCGTTCCCCCCAATTATCCTCATCCCTGGTGGTTGCGCAAATCATGAAATTATGCATCCTTTGATGGCTCACATCATCGCATGAGAGCATTTGAACTAACCCGTAAATGTAGGACCCATGGTTGCAGCAGGTAGAGATCCTAGGGAAGCAGCCTTATCGATGTCGCAACAGCAAGCCCAGCAGCAGCAACAAGCATTGAAGCAAAAGGAAGCAGCTAGGAAACGTGCTAGGGAACCTACAGATAAGAATATTCCGGATGGTGTTGAGGATATTATTATTGGAGATGGTGTTCAGAGATATAAAGAATTGAGGGATGTGGAGAGGCGATTGGATGCAACTATGACCAGGAAGAGATTGGATATTCGGGAAGCTGTGGATAGAAATGTCAAGGTTTGTTTGGAAACATTTGTGGTGCCGATGCGATGCTGATTATTTGCAGAGGCATAGGACTTTAAGAATTTGGATCAGTAATACAGTGGAGGACCAGCCATGGCAATCAGATACCCTGGATGTGGATGCTTTTGATTTCAGCACAAACATGGATTCTTCGTTCCGAGTTAAGATTGAAGGCAGATTGTTAGATGATGACGAGGAGGAGGAGGATAGTGATAGTGATGATGAAGACGAACCAGCGGATGAAGGCGACCCTATGGATGAAGACAAGAAGAAAAAGAAAGCAAAAAGCCCTGGGAAACTTTACAGATTATCGCATTTCTTCAAATCTATGACAGTCGACTTCCAAGGGAACCGCAACAAGGACGGCGTAGATCAGAATGTGGAGTGGAAAAAACCAAGCCCGGCGCCAAATTTGAATGGCCTTCCTGCGGCTGCCGACTTTGACCAATTGGAATTTAAACGAGGAGGCGATGAAAACTGCAACATCATCATCAACTTTGTTCGAGACGAGACCCCAGAAAGATTTCAGTTAAGTCATGTACTTGCAGCTATCCTAGATACCAACGTGGGTACTCGCGAAGAAGTAACCATGGGTATTTGGAGTTATATCAAAGCTATGGGACTTGCAGATGATGATGAGAAGAGGACATTTGATTTAGATGATCAACTTAGACCAGTAGGTTATTTTCAAGCCTTAAATTTTCGATACATAAGCTAATGTACTATAGCTTTTTCCAAGGCAAGAGAAAGGATATTGGCCTCAATTAGGTGATGCTATCATATCACATACAACAATTCTTCAGCCAGTTAGACTCCCTTACACTATTCGTGTCGATAAGGAATTTCACGAGAATCCAGAACCAACAATTTACGATGTTCAAGTCACTGTTGAAGACCCTCTACGTGCAGCACTTGAAGCGGCGACTAAGAACCCTGAGTATGTTTCTAGCCTCCTAGAAATCTCAAATCTAGACAAACAGCTCGCTATACTTGTCCGGGCAATCTCAAATTCCAAATCAAAACATGCATTCCTAGATTCTTTATCAAAGAATCCTACAGAATTCATCATGAAATGGATTAGTTCTCAAAAGAGGGATTTGGAAATCATAGGAGGCGATGGAACTAGAGGTGGTGGAGAAGATGCTACAAGTGATGAGTTTAGAAGAGGTGGTAGTGATGGTGTGTGGGGAAGCTCGAACGTCAGGGAAATTGCTACTACAATAGCTAACACTGGGAAGATGATGAGGTAGAAAGAGGGTAGATGTTTCCTTGTCGGTTTCTAGTTAATGATATCACAATGATTTAGTCAATGGTGGGAGTTGGGATTCGGCTTCCTATGACTGACTGTATGCTACATGTATAATTATTAAACTTTACAATATGAAAAGCAAAAATATTAGAAACAGCAAAATATCCACTTTGCTACACTTGCTCTAAGGGGTTTCGGAGATTTCGGTGATAAGAAAGTTAAGGTCTTGCATCCCGAAAAGCTACCCCTGTTCGTACGTCGCAAAGCATTGAGCTTTCCCGTGCTCCCCTCAGTTTCCACTTTGGGCGACAACACAACTTCTAAATTATTTCCTTACATCTTACAAATGCAAAGATTTTCTTTTCTCCGTTCTGCTACTACTTTAATATCAAAGTTCCAGAGCACATCTCCAGGAATTCTAACACCTTTCTCAATTCCCATTAAACTATCAAAAAGTCACGATTACACATTCCCATCCTCGAGAAGCAACCTTTCACAGCAAATCAAATTTAGATTTTATACTACTAGTTCTCTACCCAATATGTCTCCTCCAGTCTTCGCCGAAACCAATACTGCCGTTATCACTGGTGGTGCCTCGGGAATTGGGCTTGCTCTCGCCAATAAATGTGTCAAGGCAGGAATGAACATTCTCTTACTCGATAAGAATCAAGAAAATCTATCTCTTGCAGAAAAGTACTTGACGGGTAAAGGATCGACTCCTAAACAGCTAATAAAGAGTATTGCTATGGATGTTTCTAGCTTGAAAGACTGGGAAATGGCCAAGGAAACGATTGAGTCGGATTTTGCAGGTATGTTTTATGATAACCATTATTATGTTATTAGTAAAATAACTGAACCTCTAAAACCAGGAACAATCCACCTCATCGCTCTTAACGCTGGTACATCCATGCGTGGGACTTGGGCTAATTCCGGCTCGGCTGAATATTTTCAGAAAATTCTTTCAGTTAATCTCTTTGGTGTCATCAACGGCATTAACTCTTTACTTCCATATGTACCTAAGCAATCATCTCTCTGTTCCATTATTATCACTGGTAGTAAACAAGGAATCACAAACCCACCCGGAAACCCAGCCTATAACGCTAGTAAAGCGGCCGTCAAAACGTTAGCTGAACATTTATCTTTTGATTTGGCCAAGTCCCATCCACATGTATCTACACATCTATTAGTACCAGGCTGGACATATACTGGTATGACTGGCGGCGGGAGTCCGTTCGAGAGTAGTGGAGATAAGGTAGAGAAGGTAGAGAAGCCAATTCCGAAAGGAGCCTGGAGTCCTGAGCAGGTGGTGGAGTATTTGGAAAAGAAGATGGAGGAGGGCAAATTTTATGTACTTTGTCCTGATGGAGATGTTACTGAGGAGATGGATAAGAAGAGGATGGCTTGGGGTGTGGGTGATGCGGTTGAGGGTAGACAACCATTGAGTAGGTGGAGAGGAGAGTACAAGGAGGAGTTTGAGCAGTTTATGAAGAGAGATTTGTGAGGTACAGGTACTACCCACTCGAGATGTTTGGCAGAATTTGTGAATGCTTGAGCGTTAGATTAATATGGCCTGGAGGCAGGTTCGAAGATAGTCTGATAGCGGCTAATACCGTATCAGATATGTATGACTCTTCTACTTGAATGGAAGTAATATGCTCTCGGTGATTCAAATACAACAGTTATGACATTGCTTTACATGTTTGCTATAAGGATATGTCGAGAACAGTTATAGACGTGAGCCTTTTACGACTTGATAGTTCATTCTCTACCCCCCGAAAGATTGGATAACAATAAGCTATGCTTTTTCTCGTCAAAACCTAGAATTCATTTATCACATATCACTTGATAAATATATATGCATATAATAAATCGACTATACTTATCTAAGAGACACACGCTTCGTTTCGAGCTGTTTGAGTTCTAAATGTCCATTCAACTAATGGACAATGATATATGAATTTTGATACTGAATATCTATATCTAATATGAACAACTATATCTTAAATATATATCCAAACATATGTTATTCAAAGGATATTTCGATGTCTGTATTCTGATTGGACATTAGAAAATGAATTAGCTCGTTCGTTAGTATATGTCACCATAAACTTATTAGATATATTGGTTCTAAACAATCATCTACTTTTATCCAACACTAATAAACTAAAATATTCGATTATATGTATTTGTTTGAAATGTTTATTTAGTTTCTTTTGATATTATCAAATTGGAAATCTATATTAATAATTTCTGTTGTAGACATCTGTAATAAGTGTATAAACAGACGAATCGTTGCAGTCTGTATGTATAATCCAGCATACATGTAGGATTTATCTCATTTCATCCTATGTTGAATAAGCGATTAAGATAAGCAAACATATAAACCTCTTTTCTAGATAGAAAATATCTCTGATATATCTGTTGATCTCTCGACCTCTTTTTCCTCTATTCGTTCCTTCCATCCTCTGGTTTTGCAGAATGATAAATTATTCATTCTTTAACAGCAGCCTCCCTCGCATGTTCCTCACTTTCTTTATTCTTCTCTTCAATAAACTTCGTGACATGCGCCGGTACCTGTATCATTATAAAATCAGCTATTGATTATTTTCTTCCTTTTTTCCATCCCATCTCACAACCCACCCCCCCCCCCCCCCCTAAAACTCACCCAAAAAAATAAACAAAAAATAGATTCTTACCTTATCAACCAAACAATCACCCCCTTTAACAGGTGTCCCATAAGTAGTATACGTAGGAATAACACCAGTCCAAGTTTTAGCTCGAAGCTCGGTATCTTTTAGATCGTGACGATCATCGTGGGGAGGTCCAGAACGGATTTTTGCGGATGCGCTGAGGGGAGTAATGCGGAGGATCTGGAGAGAAAAAAAGAGGGGTTAGTTTGGGGGTTGGCGGGTGGGAAGGGAAAGTGGTGAGAGGACGGGGAGGGGAGAGGAGGGAGTGAAAGAGATGAAGTAAATGGAGTAGAGTAGAGTGGGAATCAGATGCAGTGAGTGAGTATTATATCAATATACCCTAGGTAATCAGATTAACTCGAAATGAGATGGGGGGCTTAGGTTGGCGAATAGACTTATTCATATTTAGATTCTCATGTATTTATCCACATATCAATATGTTTTTGGATTTCCAAGAAGTATCATACAAACGTGAATGAGTGCAAAAGTATGGTACGTATGGAGACATATGGCTGGATCAATGAAGTGGTACTAATCACTCCTGGAATCTATGAATCTGGTGGGATAGAATAATATAGGAAAACATTCGTAAATGAATGTAGCAAATGAGGAAGAAAAGGAAATAAAACCATACTTGAGTAGTAGTCATCTCGGTTTTGTTAGGTGGTACTCTAGTATGTTGCCATCTATCTTCCACAACTTTATTTGTGATTTTCTCCATTGCCCACTACATTCATATTCATTAGCCAAAACAAATCATGGAAACTCTCTCGATAGATATTTATCCCAACTCTAAGTCATAAGAGAAAGAAAACCGAGTCGAATTAAAACAAACAAAAACAACATACCAATTTCTCCTCGGCATCATCAACAACTCTCGCATACCCCTGCAGAACCACGCTTCTATAATTAAAACTATGATTGTTAGGCGTCAAAGCGAGCACCACGCCATCAAACATAGTCGCCGAAACCGTAACCGGTAATCCCTCTTCCTCTTCTCCACCAGCTGATTTCCCCAATCTCATCAACCGTGAACTTACATATCCGTGGAGATAGAGATCTAAATCATCGGATAGTTCAGCGGAGGGGTTGGAATAAGATCCCATGAAGCCGAGCATGGGGAGGAGAACGGGGAAGGGGTCGGAGGGGTCCGGGGTGGAGAAGGCGATTTGCAGGATGGGGGAGAGGTTTATTATTGAGTGGATTGTTTCATGGTCGTATTTTGCTGGTGAGGGGTATTAGTTCTTGAGTTGGATGGTGGATGGAGGAAAAGGGGGGAGGAGTACCGCGGGGTTTGTACCGGTTTACGGTATTGATGGGGGTTTTGGGGTAGTCTGTCATTTTGCTTCCTCTTTGTTTCTTTGGGGAAATATATTATCCGAGGTTGATTGATTGATTGAGGTCAAGAAAAGAAAATTAACAAGTTTATATATCCAAAGTTCAAGATACTCGTGACTCACATTCATTAGATTTTGATATACCTACTCGTATTTGATGGAATTAGATCAGAGGCAAGTTAGAAGTGTAGTCTAGTGTGTACATTGACTCATCTGGCTTTGGTATTATGTCATATAATAGAATAGTAATTGCAGTGAATCATATGATATTATTTTCTAAATCACGAAAATTTACTAGTATACTAGTATATTTTTTAATCTAATTTCAAGTTATTACTAGTATATTAAATCCGAGTCGATTTTATACTATACATAAAAAATTTCAATATAATAAAAAATAATTAATTACACTTTCATCAACATGTTCGTTTAATCGATTAATCAGAAATCTCTGTTGATTTGTTGTTGGATACGGCATGCAATGGCGATAATACAATGGCATCGAATATTCCAGTTAATTGGCTTCAAGTGATGTCATGACAATGAATAAATATCGTTTAAGCTTCAAGTTGTCGCTGTAGGACTGAGATGAGCATGGTAGACGAAGTATTGTGATAAAACTGCCATCATACGTTATTATTTGACGTAGTTCAAAACGTCTCTTCCGATACTAAAGGGTATACTAATTTATTCATCGCCTCATGCAAACAGATAGATTCCAAATTGGTGATCACTCAGACCTTTTCCAGGTCGAGTTCATCTATTTTCTAATGTTCGTTTAAAAGTTAGACATTCGGATTTTTCTTCGACCAATTTACCTTGAAATAGTTTTAAGCTATTTTGATCATAAATGTCTGTTTAAGATGTTATAATTCGGATAGAGTATATATGAAGTGACTGTATTTTGTCTGAACGGACATTCAGAAATTGAACAGCTCGCGTTGGGATCATCATTCTTATTGATAGAAGGAAGGTTGATCGGCGATTCTTGATTGTTGTACAAGCTGCTGCTGTTGATTTGGGAAAGATAGTCATTTGGAATTCGCTCACGCGCAATAAGTGTTGTGATTGGTTGATGGGTGTATGGATCGCATTCATATGAGCTTGATGATCGGTGGAGATTTCTGATCTTGAATAACTTGTTTATACGAAGGGATATCTGACTTCAACCTCACCGACATCCAAACTCTTAACAGAAAATCACAGCAATGATACCCAACTATTACCTCCTACCACACTCAAACTACAAGTTATTGACCGATATACCCATTGTTATTGGTCATAAATACCACCTGCACAGCCGCAAACCTGTATAAAATCCAATCAGCAAAAGTTTCCTCAAATACTTCTTACCCGCATTGCAACTAAAAGATGTACATACGCAGAAGTAGCCGCAAAGATCTCCCCCCTACCAGACCTCGTCATAACCGCCAAGCAGAAAGCAAAGAAGCCCGTAAACAATACAGAGATTAACAATCGCATCAGGATGGATGATACGAAATATAGGATTATAATACTAGTTATTGGGAGCATGGATGCAATTACTGTGCTGAGTATTGAGACGGCGCGAGTTACGTTTCGGTCTTCGTATTGATATATTTGTGAGCCGTCGAATGAGTCGGTGATAGGTTCTAGATTGGATGTTGAAGTTGGAGTAGATAGCGGTGTTGATGCCGGAGTTGCAGTTGTGGATGTACAAAGGGTTAGTGAAGTTGAGTTTGAGTTTGTACTATTTACATGTTGCGGCGGTGAGTTTCCTTTTTCAATATCCTCGACTTGATTTGCCGGCGAGCTCTTTTGTCCAGAACTTGAAAGTGGTGTTTTGAAATTCTTTAATATCTTACGATGAAGATATGGAATGCATTTTTGAATTATAAATCGAGAAAATGGATCGCTAGATGGTTTTTTTTGGATGGCGAAAAGATCATCGGTGTTTTGAGTGGACCAACTATTTCTGTCTCGGCTAGTAAGGGGGTTATTTCCCAGATGAGGTCGTTGAAGCCAGGAGCGAAGAAAATTTAAATCACGTCCTCTTGGAGGTGGAATGTTGGATAGAGAGATTTGTTGGGCTAGGAGAGAATCTGTCGATTTAAGTGAGTAGTGATGTTGAAAAATAAACACTTGTATTTATGGGATTTGAGATGATGATAAGCAGAAGAGAAATCATGAATTACTGTATTCTTGAAGCTTCTCCCGAATTTGAAGAACTTTCTCCCACTGTTCTCTATCTTCATCGTCATCCCCCTCATATCCCTGCGCAAGCGAAAACCAATCTCTAGGATGCAATTCACGTTCTGGATATTTTTTATCACTCTGAGCAAGATCTTCGAGATCTTTCTCGAGATATGTCAGTTCTGCTTGCAGGTACAATATATTCTGCAGATTCAACCTTCGGAAACGTCGGAAGATGGCAAGTTCGCCATGCTGGTCCATCAAATTCGCAACTTTGGTATAGCCTTCAGTCATTCTTCATTACGAGTTATATCGAAATGCTTTGGGATTAAATTTCCATTCCTAGTAGCGACCCTATACTAATATATAAACTTTGAAGGCTCAAAAGTGCCTTTGTGGAAGTTTTGCATTCTGCAGTGTTACGATTACGACATCGTGGCGCCATCAAAGCCCTATAAATGATTGTGTAATGAACACCAATCTGGTGGGGGTAGCCCTCTTCGATCATATGCACATGATATCCCGAGCGTTGGTGGTTTTATCATTGGATAGTAATGATGCACAGCCACATTCGTTCTCTGTACTCGGCCTTCGGGCGACCTGCATATACTGTAATACCCCACGAATAAACAAGCAATCACACTCGCAGTCTTGAGTCTTTAGAGCTTCTAGTATAGTAGCGGGATGCGTGTATACGAATGCGAAATATGATACCTCACACTCGGAGCCGCACCATATGTATGCAAAGAGTCGGATTACTACAGTGTTCACCGAGGTGATTGGAATTCTACTGTAATAGTTAGCATAACCAGGGGATGTGATGTTTTAACTCAGTATTGAACAATCAAATTGCTTCATTGTCTGATTCAGTATTGAACAATCAAAATGTTTCATTGTCTGATTCAGTATTGAACAATCAAAATGTTTCATTGTCCGATTCAAAATTGAACAATCACAATGGGCGTTATGCATATATAATGTGATATCCAAGAAGAGTATGCCCTCTGGTGACATTTTTTGTTATACCGTGGTATCATGCATCATTCCAGTGCACTTAGATTTATCTTGAAAGCCCTGCGTTGCTAAATACATTCGATGGATCCTCATGCTCTTATCCAGCAGATCCTCCTATTCAAATTCTTTTAAGGAGGTGGATTCGATCAGGCTTGGAGCTTCTTTTCGTGAGCGTGATTCCTATCCTGGGTTATTAGAAAAGAATAGAGTTACCGAGATCGGTGAGATATCCCACTCGGTGTGATAGCAGAATATCAGTCTGAGCGATTCATCTACAGATGCTTTAGATTATGGACGGTTAAAATGCACCATAAGGCTCTGTATAACGTAAGATGTGGGGTCGTAGCGTGGACTTCCTGTGTTTTAAACACCATTGATGTGAGTAGGGACTTTACAAATATCACACTGATTTCGAATATGCGTGGTCGGAAGCAAAGGTAAAAAAAAAGAGCCCAGAAGTGAGTTGGAATGAATTGAAATGAGGGCATTTTAAAAATGAGAATCCAGCGCATAACAAATGGCGTTAACACCTGACTTGAAAACACCACACCGTCAGAGATCATGTATTTAGTATTATAACTATTACTGTTAAAGGAAGTTTGGATCTCATCGACATTGTTTGCCTTATACAATATGAGCTGTTACCTGTTTGCCTTTTTCATTGTGGTGCGAGATTGGGTAAAAGAATGAGGCTGGATGACAGAGTACAGAGTCAGCTGTCCACAACCCTTATCGGTTCATGTAGTTTTCACGGATGCATGCCTTTCGAAAACAGCTAATCGGGTTTGAGTAGACCAGGTCAAGGTAAGAATGATTCCTAGCAAATTCATGCAATCAATGTGTGAATGCCAATGAGTATTCAAACCAATATCAAATAGGGCATTATCCGAACGAGCCTCCGCATGGGGTCTGACTTCTTTGAAGCCCAACGGAAAATGAGCCATGCCCAGTTGGTAATCATGGAAGCCTATATCAAGGTCAATCTGTACGCGTTGTTGAAAGTAGGCTTGTATTCTTCGAACTTTGAAATACCAGAGAGCCTTGTGGATCTTAGCCCCAAAATCGTAAAGGCTACTTGATCATCGCAACAACAACTTTCAACCTGAAATTATGTCTCAATCAGAATGGACAGAAGAAGAATATGAAAAGTGGCGAAAGCAAGAATGGGAAAGAAAACGAGGGCTCCACCTAGCCTACAATATTTTTGGTGTCCATCAAGATCCACGTCAAGAGGAGTTTGAAAGAGAGCAAGAGAGGAGAAGTCACGCTGCGAACCAACAACAGAGCGGATACAGTTCCAACCTAGAACATCAAAGCTATCAGGAAGCAAGTGCTCAGGGCTACTCTAATCATGGTACGGCTGGCTCTTCCAATCATCCCAACAGAGGAGCTCAGAACTACCAGTACGCAAGCTACCAAGGCTATACCGATGCCTCTGGATCCTCAAGCGCATATTCAAATGTTAATCCAGTCAGACCTGCGCCAATGCACTCATCCAGCGCACCACGGCGACAACTATCACTGGAATATTTGTCGGCTCCTGCACCCCCAAATTATTTGAATAGAGATAGTCCACAAGAATATGCTATGGCCGATGGTGCGGACACCGATTCAAGATACTCTGGTGTGAACACGCCCTACACAACTTCTTCCGTGAGCACAAATGATCGGGCTTCAAATGCAGCGTCTTCGGGTAACTACTTTGATGGAAGATATGATCAAAATATATCGTCACAAGGAGTGTATAGCACTCACGTAGACTCACGTCCGGTATGTAGATTTCTGTTGTCTGATATGAAACTTTCTAATGACAGAAGCTGACAATTCCAAAGCGTACCAGTGAACGCCCAAAACACCACAATATTAAAATGTACTCGTCGAAGAACGCTCGATGGCATGGACTTACTGCTACTTGTGACCGAGGCTCGGAAGAGAACTGGATGAGTGCAAGAATTGTAGAGCGTCTGAAACTTCCAGTGAAGAGTGGCCTTTTCATCAAGACGACAAATCACAATGGAGAAGTTTATAAATCTGGAAAGATTGTGACCGCTACATGGGCAAGCGAAGGGAGTGCGATCACATACGAGACAGAGTTTCGAGTCAGCGACAGAGGCCCATTCGATGTACTCTTCGGACACAATTTGCTTTCTCAACCAGAGATAAATGATTTCGTCGACGAGTTTGGAGAAAACCCCGCGATTGTCTTAGTCCAGACAGATGTATCGGTAGGTTCTTCAACAGCCTAAAAATCCGGACTCAAACTCACAGACCGTACCTAGTATCAAGAACAACAAGTAATAGATCAGAATACTGCCGCCGCAAATGCCCAATCGAATAACCTGGAGAATAAAGAAAAGCCAGTAAAGCCGAGTAACAAACCTAGGCTCTCGGACAAACATAAGGATTCAATCAGGAAATGGCGGCCCAGATACTGATCATGGATAGATAACCAAAACTTGTCATTAACGCTTTTGTTATTGGAACTTATCATTCAATTGGCTGATTGACAGGGAGCTACCCATGTCTACTGTTTAAATTTGAACTTGTCACACTTGTTTTCAAATCGGTTTTAAGTTTTGATTCTAATTCCGGTGTATGGGAAAACATTCCGAGAAAGATTTATGGTTGGGTCTGGAAGTTTTATGCTATAGCCCTATGAAGGAAGAAAGAGCTTAGCCCGTGTATCAGTGAACTCTCACCGGCCGTCATCACGCAAACAGCGGATCTTGCGGGGTGTAGCCAGGATTTGATAGTAAAGTTCTAATGACACAATGCATAAAAGTTCAGATCCATGTTCAAATTATTGATAGTTAAATAAATTTCAAGCCAGTTTATTCTGAATGTCTGTTTAGTATACAAATATCAACATATTTCTTAGATTTGTTTTGTTTTTGACATCTATTCAAAACACAGAAAAGCTCATGCCAAGAACACATGTATTATCGTGACTGTATGTAACTTAATAGACACTCAGAACTCCAACAGCTCAATAAACATAATGAGAATTAGTAATGGACATTGAACATGAGCCTGTTTCTGACATAACCTTAAAAAATTGGTCAATTATGGATACCAGGATCCAGCTAGGAAACATCTCACCTACTTTTTAATGCAACTATGGGGGTCATGGTCGCATTCTAGATGGGAGACGTGGGGTTCAGCCACCAGATTTAGTGGGCCGCTGACCATCAAGTCAAATAAGAAGAAACGTAGGGCTTGATATAATGTTGTATTACGACTTTATGATGCTCGTCAATGCTCTTCACACCTGTAACTAAATACTCTTGCCCAAACAGGAGTCTACATTTGTTATATACAATCTCAGCGATACCCCCGACCAGTATTTTCTAGTTGCTAATAATAACGTTGTCGAGTAGATTATGGCAACTAGACTGGAAATAGTATCAAAATAGTATCCACATGAAGTCGCCGAGAAGGATGAACTGTTTTGATCATCCCACTAAGCAGGGAGTCATCCAATAGATGTCATACTTGGGACAGGACCTATCCGGCTTACTAGAATTGATGCTTGATTCCAAAACTCGAAAGATTGGTGAAATTTAGATCAGGAACGGTTAACCAGACGATAGTGAAATTAATCTTTTATTCTAGAATCAATCAACAGTAGTGCAGCATTGAAATAAAGGATTTCGTACTTCTCGCGCCCCTTATTCCGAAGCCAATCCGATCAATGCGGGAGAGTATGTGCTTCAGGGCAAACAGGTCAAGTATTAGATTAAGATAACGCAATTGCCACCAAAATCATAAATGACGCCCCTTGGCGAAAGGAATTTTTATATCAAGTTGAACAAGCTCATCAAACGAAGAATCTGATTGCGCATTTTCATGTTGTGGCAGTGGCTGTGCGATTGAAGTTCCATCAGCGCCGCAACATCAACCATTCTGATAGGCAAGGTTACATTATACGCCATTTATTAATACAGCAATGCATCTCCCTAACGGACGGCGGCGCACATCTCGACCACCACCAACTCACGCACATGATCCACCACTGGTGAATATTGACACAATTATCATTCAGGTAGTTGTTCGACAACTTGAAGAACTTAATCTCTCATGACAAACACCATAGGATACTTTGAAAAGGGAAATAGCCTCTCGTACTCGACTCATTGAATCCGCTAAGCTTGATGAGTTTAAGTCTGTCATCCTCGACCTTCTCTCGAAACGCGACAAGCAGACACAGAATGATCGTTCGTTTGGGGCAATTCAACCATCAACGCAAATACCTCGACTAGAAGAGTCGCGATACGGAACACCACTCGGAGAAGAACTTCCTCGACCAGAAATAAATCATGAGCTTACAGTAAGTGCACGCACTTTAGGATTCATGATAACAAGACCAATGGCGTCGACTAGATTTCGATTTGGCTAATAACATACTTTTACTCAGGAACAAATGCCATCAACTTTAGCCATCTGGGCAAAAGGTGCTTGGCAAGGAGTTTGTGCTGCATTTGGTTATGGGGAGAACAGCTTTATTCACTCTCGGATTGTGAAAAGATTGAGACACAAGGTTGTAAACGGAGGTGTTTTGTTAACTTGGCGCCTCGATCACCAAGAATCTGATCGAACCCAACTCATCCTTTATAACGGCCCAGAAGGGAAATCGCCGGATGTTGTCTTTGGAACCAAATATAAGGACGAGGACGATAATTTTGATTATATGGAGGGTACGAGGGAGTTGAGTGAGTTCTACACTACTGAACGCAATTCTAATGGTTACCGTACTAATGAATCTTTAGCTCCAGAATTTGATGATTCGTCCGATTTTCCGGAGAACGATTCAGATTACGATGTTCTGGGAGGATTAATTTTATCGACTTATCATTCGATCAAACATAAACAACGGAGGCCTAGACAATATACATCATATGGGGAACGGAGGCGAACACATACTAGCAGAAGCAGAAGTACTAGTTCGGCATTGAGCAGCTCTCAATCCAGTTCTTTCAAAACATAATATATTTAGAAAGACGGATGATATATAAGAGTCGGAGGCACATAATCATATTCTCGCAAATAGATGGATCAGCTAGAAGAAGATTTTAGATATAATCAAGGGAATAGAAGGCTCGGTGTGGTTTCTGTGGACTTTATCTGTACACTAATGCTCTTTCTAGAGAAATGTATAGGAATATAATAATGGGTATAGTTGACCAAGATATGTAATGTATGACAATGTTGTATGTGTATTACAATCATTGAAAACATTCCGTACAATGCAATATATAATAACATCTAACCATCTCCGAGATATTGGACAGATTCAAAACTCAACTTTCTTTGGGATATTGAGATGATTGAAGCTTCGGCTCAGCTTGTCTGCTACTAAGAGCGCCCTATAACCTAAGATATTTGGTTCAACCTTCTTCGTCACAGCAACTCTGAGAATTTAGGTTAGCCACTACAAGAGCTTGTTGGCGTGGAGTTAAGCATCAGTGGCGCAGTGCAAGTGCAAGTGCTCATTGACCACGGGCTAGTAGATGCTAACGGATTTTCGCAGAGATTAATCAAATCTAGAGCATTCATTGACGCGTCTATTGATAGTTGATTCAGTATCTATAGCATAATAGCGCTGTCTCCGTACTCATAATATCTGATACCTTCATATCCGGTGCAAAATCCCCAAATCTGAACACATCATCCACTGTTTTCATTTCGTTAATTGCACGTGAGTCTCGGCTGTATTGAAAAAGTCTTTGTTGTGGGTCTCGTTGCTGCCACTGCCACCACATCCGGTCCAGCTGCGTGTGATGCAGAAAAAACACAGGGTCTGTCCAGGAATTGCTATCGTTAGTGACAGTTGGAATCTAATGAGAGTATGTGAAGAACGAATACGAAAAATAGAGCACAAACCATTTGGTGCTGTGACTCGCAGAAAGTCGCCACGAATTGCTCGGGGAATAGCATTGTGGGGACCATCCTCTAGCTTAAGATTGAACGATTCGTAGTTGGATTCGAGTAAAACAGCCTCAAGAGCTTGTGGCTGGACCTTAAGACCAAAGATAGTTCTTAGGTGATCGCCATGAATGAACCCACGTGACAGGCAGTGCGCACCATATTCCTCCCCAAAATATAAAATGGTCTTGTTTGCAAATGGGCCATCTGTGACGCAGTGACCATGACCAACAGATTTGTCACTGTGCTTGTTTCCATTTCCCCCGAATCCGGTGTCACTATCCCATATTGGCGACTTTGTCATGTCCTCCCAATCCAAAGACCAATCCCAATATGCAAGATGGCCCGTATAGCCACATTGTTCCTGCAGTGTTCGTTCGTAGATGTTGAGGAAGTATCTATGCCAGGCAATGAATGCTGGTGTGTTATGAGCTGTTTCGATTTGTTAGCAAGTACTCCAGAAACGATGAGTAAACGGATTTGTGGAAGCCCTACAAAAATTTCCCATACGACTATGAACCCATGGGAAGTCTTCATACAATGAGTGGTTGAGACCCATTCTTGAAGGTTGCTCCCACAAACATTTAACTGCTTTCAAGTAGGTCTGCTTCTCTGTGACGCTCAGGGTCCGCCACTCCTGTCGGATTATCGGATTATTGCATGAGAGCGATTGGTTTCCAATCGCAATACCTGGCCTTTGACCAAGACCTCCCAGAAAACTGGTGTATAGAATGGCTGTTATAAAAAGGACAGGAGCTACAATCAGCAATAGAGCAGTTTTGGAGACGCCAGATCTTTCAGAAGGCAAGCAGAATTGTCGTGATTTTGATTTACCATCAAACCCAAATACCTTCGTGAGTTGCAAGGCAGAGCTGGATGGTAGTCTAGAATCAAAGGCCATCACTCTCAACGAACCAAGCAAGCAATTCTACACAACAATACAATAACTGCTGAAGTCCGATCTCAATGAAGTTATAGCATACCAGAAGGATTCAATGGATAACTACCTAGATCGCATTCAAAATGGTCGTGATTATGGGACTTTCCAAGGGATCTACACTGAAAGGCTCTCTAATAAAGCGCAGCTCGAGATTCTCCAACAAGACGGCTAATACGCCATAAAAATGATACTCTGTCAAGGGTAAAGTCGACTTGGCTCAAAAATAATCTAGGAATTGTCTTAGAGGGCCTCTCGAAGTCCGGGGACTATGTTTGGTTATTTCACAAACAAATCGAAGAGTGGAAGGTATCGGACGGCTTCATGTGCGGGGCAAGAGATTTAGCCGCTTCAAAGACATGTTGGTCGTTATCTGAAAGGTTGAGGGGTGAGAGGGATAACAAGAACAGTCGATTGGGGCTGGAGACGAGTGTATATCACGGCAGTGCCAATAATTTAATCAAATCTTGACCATTTTGTTAGCCAAAATACGTCGAGGCCGGCTTAATTAGGTAGGTCTGTTTTCTGATACTGTTACCTTATCCTGCATGATAGAAGAAAGTGGCTGGCTGACTGATGATATATGTTTTATTATAAGCCTAAAAAATGGATGTAACTAAATTATCCGAACAATCTCGAATGCTCAATGACGTTGTTCAATGTCCAGATAAATTGGGGTGTAGAGTTCTTATGGGTTGCATGTGTTACCTCAAAGTGAATTTGGGGAGGAGGGGGCAAGGAGGAGGGCAGAGAGATGTCGCTTAAAAGTGGGGAAGCGGGGGAATGAAATAGCCGGCTGCTATAAGCCCTCGAATCGGACGTCGTTCCCCTCCCATGTTATTAATGTCCAGATGCATTTGCCAACTTCTTTCGCGATCACTGAAAGTTGGCTCACTTTACGCCATTATTGTGTTACGGATGATTGCTATAAGTATGGTAAACATCAATCCTCTACAGGACTCTTACATTTCGGTAAATTTATAGATATCAAGGTGGGAGTTATGGTCGTGTGAGTGTCTGTGAAGGAGGGTGTGAAATTTTCAAGTTCTGGCAGTGGCCAATATCAAATACAAGGAATTGAGTAATCGCATTGCCTCTCATCCCACGCCATGTCAACCCAACAAAGACGCTTCTACTCCTCACTCTCTCAATCGGATACGACGCCGCCCCCAATACCTTCTCTTCTGCGGCCGACTTTTGACTATCTATCTCTGAAGCCATCCTTGAAAATAATTGGCATACTATGTTGGACAATCTTCACAGTGACAACTGGCTTCGTGCTTGGCAGGAGTCTCGGTTCACCCTATCCACCCGAATTCACGAATTCACATATTCCTTGTCAGTATTCGGTGGCTCATCAAGCCTTCTCCTTCTATATGATTCTAGCCAATTTCTTTCTGGTTATGTAACGGCCCTAACTTTTACGTAGTACCCATGATATCTAAAACATTTCACTATAATAGGACTTTTGCGGAGATACCTTCTGATGTATCCAATAAGGCATGGGAAAGCTTATTTCCTCCGCTTGGTGGGTTCTTTAACACCTCAGAAATATCTTCGCAACGATCTACACTCTCAGTTTTCCACCAATTGCACTGCTTAGTATGTTTATCTTTTATGACTTGGCTTCTAATCTCAATTAACGCTTTGTATAGGATGGTATACGTCACAGCTACTGGGATCTCTATCTTGCATTCCACTCCAATACTTCACGCAACAATAACTCAATGCAACAAATGTCCTCGCCTTCTCATGTCAGACACTGCATTGATCTATTGAGACAAAGCTTGATGTGTAGTGCTGATACGACACTAGAAATCAAGGAGAAACAGTTAAATGGTGTTCATGGTTTCGGGGTGCTCCATCACTGTAGCGATTGGGATCATCTATTACGGAAGATTTTAATGAAGCAGCAACCTTCTTCAATATTGCTGGATCAGTAAAGGTTGTATTGTGCAACAAATCTCTCATCTTCTCATCATAGCTCTACGTGAAAGTACTAGTAATACAATATCATCTACCTGAAATTTTATTTTTTGCCTCTATTTGAACTGGGGCTTTCATTGTGTCCCTATTTGGTTTGTTGAGATAGGAAGAACATCAGATAGCTAAGCAATTAAGCTACCAATCAATATCTAATGAAAGGATGAAATTAGATATTCGGAACTCGGAACCAAAAAATGCTTCAAGTTTGAAATCAGAATATTGAATGCAAACAAATAATACTCGGTTAAATTAAAATTGAAGCATGTGCAAATTACTGAAAAATCTTAAAATTCTGTTTTAATTTCATTTTGTTATTATTTTTACTAAGATTGAATAATTTAATCAATCATGATAATGAACGATCATCAACCAAAAAAATTATATATCTTCACGTTTAATACTAGTAGATAAAAGTAATTTTTATTTATTAATAAATATTTTTGGCTCGGATATTTTTAATATTTTTTACTAGTAGATATTTTTTAAATGTTTTTAAATGAAATTTTGTTTCAAATTTATTTTGATTTATCTAAATAAAATCAATCAACTTGAATATCATAGTAGTACTACTAGTAGTAAAATAATACTAAATAATACTAACTTGAATTTACTACTACTAGTATAATCATCATGATTATAATATAAAAAAATATACTACTAGTAACTAAAAACTTATTAATTAATTTTTCCTTCAAAAAATAAAACTCTTTTTATAATACTGGCAAGTTATTAGAATTTAGTATATATTTTTTATAATTTTTAATAGTATATAATTATAATCAATATAATAACTACTACTAGTACTATAGTACTTTTATTTGAAAAAGCTTTTTGATAATTAATTAATATTATTACTAGTAGTAATCAATTAACACTGGTAATTATTAATGTAAATGACTTATACAATTGATTCTTATTTATTTAATTAAAAAATCTTTCGTTGATACTACTCGGTTAAATTAAAATTGAAGCATGTAGTAATTGCTAAAAACTCTCAAAATCGTTGATTTTATATAAAACACTTTTTATGACAATATAAATAAATCGATTAATTATTTATAAAATTATTTAAGATCATCATGATATTAAATATGAATTATCTTTATATTAAAGTATTTACTATTAAAATTTAACAATTAAATAAAGATTTTAAAATTTATAATATTTAGTTAAATATAAAGTAAAAATCATATAAAAATACTATAATTTTAACTTGATTTAAATTAAACAAATTAATATATTTAAGAATATTGAAGATATATATAAATATATATATATATAAAGTTTTTATTTAATATAACATTTTAAAAATTCGAAGTTATAAAGATATTTTCAACTCTTTAAAATCTTTAAAAATCTTAATAATTCATTCAAATCAAAATTATCTTAAATAATATTTTAATATAGTAATAATTATGAAGATATAAATTATCATGTATAGAAATTTAAAGTAATTTTGATAATTTTTAAAAATCAAAGTTATAATGATGCTTGATGCTTATAAATACTATATATAATCTTCTTAACTTTATTATATTATATTTTTTATATACTAGTATTTTTAATATATATAATATTTATATTAAAAAAAGTTTTTTTTTGATATATTCATATATATATTCATTATCTTTTAATATATTAATTTGCTTAATTTAAATCAAATTAAAATTATAGTATTTTTATATGATTTTTACTTTATATTTAATTAAATATTATAAATTTTAAAATCATTATTTAATCTTTAAATTTTCATACCAAACACTTTAATATAAAAATAACTTGAATTCATATTTAATATTTTAAAGAATTTTATAAATAATTGATCGATTTATTTACATCATCGCAAGAAGTGTTTTGTACAAAATCATCGATTTTGAGGTGATTCGCTTATTTTGCGCGTGCTTCAAATTTAATTTGACCGAGTAGTAGCACTAGTAATTATTTAAGTTAAAAATCATAAAATATTTATTAAATAATTAAAATTTAATAATTTTAATGATTTTTAAATATTCTAATCATGATAAGATACTACTAGTACTAGTAATATACTAGTAATAAAAATCAAAATGATATTAAATGAAGAATAAAAACTTGCCAGTGAATACTCAGACTAGTTAGTAGTAGTAGTATGTAGTATTATACTAATTAATATCATTGATATACTAGTAGTTTATGATAGTACTACTAGTAGTAACTGTTAGAATGGTTGCCGGATAAGGATCACTCTATATTGGGATTAGTGTAATTACATAATCAATGGTTGATATATATCTCCCTTTATAGAATCAAGACTTTAGCTAGTTAGTTAACAATATAATGATATATCAATCTAATAATGCTTTTCTTCATATCTGATCTTTTATAGATTATAAACCCAAAAGTATTCAAGAGTTACTGATTACGTTCAATTCATTCAAATCATATTTATATTCAAAAAGGCTTATTTATTATTTTCATTTTAAGTTCTTTATAAAGAATACTATCAAAAAAAAATCGAAACGAATCATTAAAAATTAAGTAAATATTATAACAATAAAGACTTATAAAGCATTTAATAATATCAGATTAAATAAAAGTTTTAGACTAAATAAAAGCTTATTAATTTTCAATATAAATCAATAAAAATATAGATTAATAATAATAAATTTTTAAGAATCTATATTAAAATCAAGGTATATTTGCAATTTTGTTAATTTATATTTTTAATATTTATTTAATAAAATATCGGATATTGTTAAGAAGAAAATTATAATTAATAGTTTTATGTAAAGTATAGAAATTGGTTTAACTTTTTTATTTAAAAAATCATTTTAATACTATAAGATTAATAGAATAATATAGGAGATTAATTATGTAATTTAACAAAAAATTATAATAATATTTGATAAGTCGTTATTTTCTTTAATTTCTTTTTATTAATTGCTATTATAATAATTATCAAAATTATTATTTTTATTAATAAACTTAATTAATTTAATGATAAAATCAAGTTTATTATCGTTTATTTTATAGATGAATTCAAAATAATATTTTAAAGGGAAGAAAAATTATTTATATTAGATCAAGAATATTAAGGATATTGTTGATGTAAATAAATTAAAAAAGGTTATTAAGGAAGGAGTAGTAATATTAAAAGATATTGATTTTATAATGTTTATAATTAAAATAAAAATTAAGGTTTAGGAGGAATAAAATAAAAAGGATGTAAAAATGTATATTGTTATTTATTAGTTTTTTTATATTAGTTTAATAAGATTAATTAAAAATAAAAGAATAGTTTAAGAAATAATTAAAGTTTTTAAATATTAATATAAAGATAAAGATTATATTTTTAATTATAACGAATTAATTAAATATAATTAAATAAATATAAATAATTTTGAAAGTATTTAAAAAATAATTATTATAGTTTATTAATTATTTATAAAATTTATCAAGATAAAATTAATATTAAATATAATAATTTAATATATGCAATTTATTATAATAATAAACAAAAAGTTTTCTATTTAGATAAAGCGATAATGTTTTATTATTCAAAGTTTAGAAACAAATAAGCTTAATATAATAAAGGATTTTATGATTGATTTTATTAATAAAGCTTGATAAATCAAAAACTTAGAAAATGAAATAATATTTTTCGGTAATAAAAATTAAAGAGTTTTATAAAAAAAAAGAATTATATCTAAACAAAACAACTTTAATTTTAACTATTTTAATAAGTCCAATTTATGCATTCATTATAGTAATCTTAGTCTTAATTTAGTTTAATTTCATAATTCTAGTATATACTTGAATAATTCAAAAAACGTTAATGTAAAAAAGAAATAAAAGGATAAAAATAGTACTAAATAGAAGATCTAGATTAAGATTAAAAATAAAGTATTAAATAATAAATTTAATAATAAAATCTTAAATTCAAATAATAAAAAAAAATTTGATAATTATAAGAATTTTAAAATAATAATAATAATATTATTTATAATAATTAAAAGTTTTTTATAAAATTTATTTAATAAAAAATCAATTTTAAATATTATTATAAATATTTAATATAAATATATTTAGATTTACAATATTGATGTTTTATATTATTATATATAAAATATATTAGAATTTGTTATATTTTAGAAATTTATATTATAAAAGTTAAAGAAATTTAGATTATTATTAATAAATAGAATGATTTATTTTATAAAAATAAACAAAGTCGTATTAAAATATTTTATAAAAAATAAATTTAAGATGTTTTTTTTATATTAAAATATTTTATATTTTAATAAATTATTATTAAAATTATTCTTAAATATAATATAACAAAAAAATAATGAATATATATAATATAGCTATATATAGAATAATAAAGAAATTGCTTATTTTTAGATAGATTTAAATATATATATTATTATTTAATTATAAAATAAAGCAATAATCTATTCGGCATTTCTAATATTATCTTTAAATATTAATATCTATAAAAAATATATTAATATAAACACTTAATATAAGCGATTTGGATATTTTTCCAAAAAAAACATCAAAATAATTTAAAAAATAATGAAAAAACTATTTATTAAAAATCTAATAAAATATTCTAAAAATAAAAAAAAAATTTATAAAATATATAAATTAGCAAAATTATACTAAATATTATAAAAGACTATTAATTCAAAACTAACCAAAATCTTTAAGCTTTTATATATTGATATTATTAAAATCAATCTAATTAGTATTAATAAATATCAATATATTATTATTATTATTAATAAAACATCTTAATTTAGATAAATTTATATTTATAAATATAAAGAAAATATTAAATTAATTTTATAAACTATTATAAAGCGATTTAAACTTTAATATAGTCAAAAATCTATAAAATAAAGACTAAATAAAAATAAAAAATACAATATAAATAATCTAAATAAATTTATTAAAAATATTAACTTAATAATTAAACTTATTATATTATATGCTTCAAATCAAAATAAAATTTTAAAATAATCAATTCGTATTTTACTTAAAAAAGTGCAAGCAATCATAATCAATAAAAAAATACCTTTAATATTCTAATTAAAGATATATTAAAATATGATTTATATTATAAATCAAACTATAATCATTTTAATCAAAAAGATAATTTTATATAAAGCATTTATAAATCAAATTAATCTAAGCCATAATAATAAACTTTTAATTGCATATCTATATATATTAGACTATAAAATATATATATATATCCCAAAAAAAAAACATATTCTTAATCAAAAACTCATTCTATACATTAAAATCGATATTCTAATAGATTTTAAAAATAATCATATATATCGTATATACATTCTAATATAAATTAGAAAGAAAATTATATAAATTTCAAATATTTGATTCGATAAAAAGAATCTAATTATTGATCTAGATAATAATATCATTATCGATCTTTAAAATAAAAAGAATAATAATAATGATATTTTAAAACTAATAGATGGTTTCTAATATATATAATCTAATAAATTTATTATTAATATATTAAAAAAGTTATTCGATATAGATGAATATATAGAAATTGAAAACAAAAAACTATTTGATCAAATATTTAATAATAACAACAATATCAATATTATTAATAAAATCTCATTTTTTATTTTATTCAAATCCAAAAAAGAATAGAGTTGACTAATAAATTTAAAAAATAAAGAAAAAGCATTATTAATTAATATTAATAAAGTTATTTAATCTTTATATAATATATAAATAATACTTATTATATTCAATATAATATATTATAATAACAATAATAATCCCAAAATTTTGAAAAAAATATTAATAAATCCAAAAAAAAATATTAAATCAAAACTATCAAATCAAAATACAAATCATTATATAATAACAAAATATTTAAATCAATCAAAAAATCTAAAATATTTGATATTATTAATAAATATAAAATTCTACAAAATAAACTTATTTTTAAACAAAAATACGATAAAAAAAGAAAAATTATTAAATATAAGATTTGTTGAATTATCTAAAAATATAAACAAAAATATAGAAAAAATTATAATTAAATATATACAAAAATATATAAAGCAATCATATAGAAAGCCTTTATAATACTAATAATAAAAAACAATCTCGAAATTAAGCAAATAGACGCTATTATAATATTTTTAAATAATAAATTTGATAAGTTTATTTTTATTGAATTATTATTATATTAGATTAAAGATAAAGTTATATTTAATTTTATTGATAATAATATTTTGTAAATATATATATTATTAAAGGTTTTATATAAATTAAAACAATCTTTATGATTATAATAAAACATATTATATATCAAATTTATTGATATAAGATTTCAACTTTTTAATATTAATAATTATATATATTATAATTTTATTATAAAAATCATTATATATATTTATATTAATAATTTTTTTATAATCAATAAATAATAATCGATTAATCAAATCAAATAAAACTTAATAAAAATATTTAAGATAAAAAATTTTGGATTTGTTATTTACTTTTTAAATATTAAAATTATCAAAAATAAAAATAAAAAATTATTATTTTATATCAAAACACTTATATATAAAAAATATTAAAAAAGTTCAATTTTAATAACTATAAAATAAAATCTATATTAATAGTATTAAAAATTATAGATTTAATAATATCAAATATTAAAATAGCAATATTAGAATTCATTATTAAATATTAATTAAAAATAAGATCATTTAGATTCCTTTATATTTAAACTAATATCTTATTTATAGTTAGAATTCTATATAGATTTTTAATCAATTTAATAATTGTTTATATATCAATTTATAATAAAGTTTATTAATATATATTTAAAATAATCAACTATATTATAATCTATAATAAAATAATTAATAAACATATTAAAAACTATAATGACTTAAATTATATTAATAATATTATAATTAAAAAAAGCATTTTTAAATATATTTACTTTATATATAAAGACATTATTTTAATATAATTTAAAAAACAAATTATTATTATCCTTTCTTTAATTAAATCAAAATATTATAATTTAATCAAAATATTAATAAAAACTTTATAGATATAATAGTTTCTAATTAAAATTGAATATAACAATAATAATATTATATATATTATATTCTATAATAATAATTAAAGAAATCTAGTATTCATAAAAAACTCAAAAATCCACTAATACATAAAATATATAACTATAAAATACTATTTCATTCAAGAACAAATTGTATAAAAGTATATTAATTTATAATTTGTTTTAATTGAAAAAATAATAATAAATAATTTAACTAAACCATTAATATTGATTAAACACCAATGTTTCATCGAAATGCTTTATATAAGAGTGCTTAAAATGCAGAATATAACAAAGTAAATATATATATATAGTATAAAACAAAAAATAATCAAATTAATATAAATGATTAATATATCGATAAAAAGATATATTAGAATAATTACTAAATAAAGATTATTCTATATTAAGACTAATATAATTACATAATCAATGGTTGATATATATCTCCCCTTATAGAATCAAGACTTTAGCTAATCAATTAACAATATAATGATATATCAACCCAATAATGCTCTTCTTCATATCTGACCTTTTATAGTAACTTATATATATTTTAATACTAGTACTAGTATTTTATATTCATATTATAACTTGTATATAAAACTACTAGTACTAGTAGTAATAATAATATATAATCTTCGAGTTATAATAATATCTTTAATAATATTTTATAAAATATAAATAAATCATGATATCATTGTCATAATGAAGGCTACTATGTTCAATACGGAAAATACTAGTACTCAAAACACTGAAGTAAATCTTTAGAACTTGAACAAATATTAATCGAAACCCCCACCCCGTATTAGCCTGAGATTTGGACAAAGAAAAGAAGTCTCTTAGCATTTATAGCAATATTGTCGAAGAAATGACTACATGTATAGATGCAATCGTTAGAATTCGGGCCATCTTTGGGTATGTTTTTCTCCGGACACATATATTGGGTTATGAGATTGACTTTGTCATTTCGAGGGAAAATATAGTATACACGGTCTCTTTGATGGCTTTTCGACAAGACCAAAGCTTTCAACATATAGCGATTATTCATTTGCCTAAAAAAACGGGTAATGGTTTTGACTCTTGAGCTGAATATTGCATGCATGTAGTATGTATATAACTAGTGTGGACTGTATGCAACTAGACCTATTGCATGCATGTATGTATGTATGTATGCAACTAGAACTAGACCTCATGCATATATTCGGCTAGTAAATGAAAATTGAAGCACGCGCAAATTGCCGAATAAACTCAAAATCGTCGATTTTGTACCAATCACCTCTTGCGCCGACGTAAATAAATGGATTAATTATTTATAGAATTATTTAAGATATTAAATATGAATTATTTAAATATTTAAACATTTATTATTAATAAATACTAAAAATTAAATAATGATTTTAAAATTTATAATACTAGTAGTAGTAGTACTAGTAGTATTTAGTAATTACTAAATATAATCGTGCTAGTGACTTTCAAGTTCAAGTTGAAAGTTAAATTCTATTAATATACTATACTAGTAGTTCTAACTTGAACTTAATTTATATCAAATAAATTACTAGTATATTAAACGTTAACAATAATAAAGATATATTTCAAGTTGAATATATAGAAAAAAAGCTTTTATTTGATATAAATATTATATTTTAAAATTCAATATACTACTACTAGTAGTAACAACTTGAAGTTATTAAAAACTTTCAAAATTACTAAAAGAATATTTCAAAGTTTGAACTCTCAGCTTTAAAAACTTTAAAAATCTTAATAATTCATTTAAATCAAAATTATATTAAATAGTAATATCTTAGTAACTTGCATAATAATTATAAAGATATAAATTATTATATATAAAAATTTGAAATAATTTCAACGATTTTTAAAAATTAAAATTATAATAACTTGCCAGTGAATACTTACTACTAGTAGTAGTACTAGTAGTACTAATATCTAGTACCTGCTAGTGAGTATAGTAACTTGAATCAACTTGCTTGAAGTTCAAGTGACTTTAAATATTATATATACTCTTTTTAGTTTTATTATTATGATATTGTATTTTTTATATATTTATATACAGTATATAATATTTATATCAAATAAAAGCTTTTTTATATATACTTAAATATATTTTCATTAATATTTTATAATATAGAATGTTAAAAAAATTAAAAATAAATTTAAGTTAACTTGAAACTTGAACTTGAAGTAGTAGTATTAAATATTAAATTGAATAATAGTATTAACACTAGCATGATACTACTACTAGTAGTATTTTAGATTTATAAAAAGATATTTTGATTCAAGTTAAAATATAGTAGTATATATACAAATACTAATATATACTAATTAATAAAAATAATTAAAATGATATTACTAGTAATTATATTTTACTACTAGTACTAGTAATTAAACTTGAAATAATCATTTTGATCAATTTATCTAGTACTAGCTAGTACATCGATACTACAACTTGAAGAAGTATTTTATATACTAGTAAAATCATCGATCATCTTAAAGCGATTCGTTTATTTTGCGCATGCTTCAATTTTAATTTGATGGAGTAGTATATAATATTAATATAATTGCAATATTTAAAGTTACTACTACTAGTACTAGTAGTAGTAGTATAACTTCAAGTTAAGTTAATTAAATTTAATAAAAATGAAATCAACTTGGATATAAGTTAATAAAAGTTTCAAGTCATTATAATTTATATTTTATAGTAGTACTTAATGATTTATATAGTACTAAGTTTTATATATCATACTAGTAGTACTAGTAGTATTTTATAACTTCAAATTGAATTTCATTCTAGTATTACTACTAGTAGTACTACTAGTATTAGTATTTTAATACTTGATTTATATAATTTCAATTAAAATAAATACTAGTAATTAAAAAAATTTAGATTTATTTTGTTATTCAAGTTGTAATTACTACTAGTATTTATCTTTTTATATTACTAGTAGAACTAACTTGAATATATATTTTTAATATTTCTTACTTTAATACATACATACATATATAATACATGATTTATACATAGTACTACTAGTAGTACAGCAGTACATGATATCACCTCGATAATACACGCTACTGTACTACGGCCGTATACTAATAAAAACACTGATTTACTTTGTATAACGTTTCGAACCCTATCAACATGGTGCATAGGTTCCTTGGCCATGATATGACGCAAAGATTGCAACAAAAACTTGGAATCTGGTGTTGACAGAGTGAAGATGCAAAATTCTACTTAAAGACTAATAACTTCGGACTTTCTGTCTTCCTATTCAAATCAGCCTTCAAGTTTAATCTCTCTATTTCTAAAGTTTCAAAGCTTGAAAAAATGACTATCCTTCCAGACGCTTTCCCAGACAATGTCTCCCCAGAAGTTAAAGCATTACTAGAAGAGCATGCCCAGCTCTCCAACGCAGCATCTTCCCACAATGACCATGATGCAAGTATGTTATTATTTACAAGTGTTGCGCATCCACTAACCATAATTGTAGATGAACAAAAATTTGCAGGGCTCTTTACGGACGATGGCATGTATGAACTTGCAGAGGAGCAGAATGTGGGGCGCGACGGTATATTCTTTATCCCTTACCATTCTGTTCACTGGCTAACTCAATCATGTAGCAATCATCGCTTTTCGCAAAAAGTTCTTTGCTGACATCCCACATCGTGAGCATCCAATCGTGAAGATCTTCACCTTTGGATCAGATGATATGAACTTGATGTGTTATGGAACCGTTGGATTTAAGGTACCCGGTGGACCGGTAAATATGAAAGAGTGGGCGGGAAGATACGAGATAGTGAAGACTGAATCTGGTGATTTGAAGTTCAAATATGTCCAGATCATAGTTGTTAGTGCCTCAACTACTGAACGGCAGCTTACAAGCCGAATGATTGGTGACTGACAAGTTTTTACACAGAGCCCTACCCGAGATTCTGAGGACTCTTAGGGAGTGTTTGAGGGATACGAAAGACTATGGAAATTGCCAACCCGGTGGAATCTACTTTGAAAAGGAGGAAAGATCTTTTGGAATACAATCATTATCTTCGTTGCTCCATGCAGTGCATAGAATGGTGAACGCAAAATCTTTGAACGTACTTTGTGCATAACCACCACAACATTCATATCAAGCTCGTTTGCTAGTCTCGCGCTGCTAATTTTGCTGAATAACACAAAATATTCTTAATACAAACCAATGATCCACGATGTTAGCTGTTATGACAATTGTCAACCATAGCCAAACAAACAAACTCATGTGCTCTGGGCTTCATTTCTTCGCCGTGCCTTCTAACTATCTCTTAAATGTTGCTGTTGTGTTCACTAACTTGACATAGTTCTTGGAAAGTTCCCAGACTCATTACAGTAAAGACTCGGGCTAATCTACTTCTTAATGTTCATTCAAAATATAGGTATTCAAATGTCTTCCAGACAGTTTGTATTTGAATGTCTATTTTCATTTTGAACATCTAAATATTTCTTATTTTCGTCCATTTTGATTGTGTATATCAAATATAGATATCCATCGTCAAGTTTTATATATAGTTGTACATTAGTTGAATGGGCGTTCAGAACTTAAACAGCTTGACTAATTGATGTGTGCCCTGGGCCTTCCCTCTGCTTGTAAGTTCCTGCTACTTATGTTCGTAGCCGAGTGGCAGCAAATCTGTCTTGAACCCCGCGCTCGCAGGATCGGGACAAAATTACGAAGAAGATCTCTTGGCTACTTTGGGAGCAATTCGGATTGGCTTGGTTTAATTCTTGCCCGGGACTGTGCCGTGGTTTTTCGTGCTGTATATCCCTCGCAATAAATCTCAAAAGAGCTGATGGACATACGTCGCTTAATTGTTGATTTTGCGTGCGGGGAATCGGCTCGACCCTGCAATACTACCTCCTATATTGGCACACACCCTTGGTTGCGCTGAATTGATATCTTTCTACGATCACTTTATGCTATTTTGTAAAGAAAGAATTGCGGATGCATGCGATCGGAACCAGTGACTTCATCAATCACACCTGCACAGACGTACTGAAAGTATGCAGTTCCTACCAAAATAGGGCAGAGCTGCAGCTAGATTGACATCAGAGGTGCTTGCTGCGACGCATTAGTACCCGGAATTTCAATCAGTTACATTCGGACGACCGGTGAGTATCATCAGCTTCAGCTTATTTAGCCTATGAGGGCTTCAATCCGTATCGTGTATTTCGCGGGGGCAGAAAAAGGCCCTATGATTCGCAATTCCTTACTGCTCAAGTTTGATGGGTGGGTGCACCCACTCTGATTTCATTTCATCAGGCCGTGCTCCTCTTTTCATCATCTTCCTCTACTTTCAGATTTCTCTCTCTTTAACACAAGCTAAGCCTTGTAACTTTGAAACCTGTGTACGATCTCTTGGTCGATGGTTAATCTTCGAAAGTCCTCTAGAATCTCTACCTTTAGTTTCTCTACCAAGGCCCTAAAAACTCAATATGTACTCTCCATTACTATGGGGTAAAGGTCACGATTATGACTTGACTGATCAGGATGAGGATGTTCCTGAAGTAAAGCGACCAATGAGTTCATCAAATCAAACCAGAATTGCATTCTGTCTAAGATTTCTAGGTGTTGTTGTTCTTGGGTTGGCTTGGACTTACTTTGTAGGCTCAAGTAGCTACCATGCCGGAGTCAAACGCGTAGCAACAGAATATCAGAAGCAGAATATTGATGGTATGCTATAATCTCACCTCCCAAGCTCATGAATTTTGATGCATTTGTACTGATGATTTGTTATCAAAAAGTGAATATGGTTCATCACACTTTTCACTATGACGATTCTTTCCCAAAACCTCCTACGTCTAACAGAATACACTCCGATTACCCATGGGCCAACCTTTATCCTAAACATGGCCCTTATTTCAACAAATCGGCGACCAACCCAGAAAGATGGACCTTCTCTGTCTTTCACCAACTTCATTGTGTAGTAAGTATTTGGAGGAACATAGTCACTCTCGATACCAAAGGGAGATTGCCACTAACATAAGACAGAACCGCTTGCGTCATGGGTACTGGAAGGCTCATACGGCTGCGATGGAAGGCAGGCCATTGGGAGATGAAGATCATGATCGTATGATCTCGCCAGAGCACATTCAGCATTGCCTAGATTATCTACGTCAGAGCTTAATGTGTCATGGGGATACAACCCTCGAGCCTGACGATGTGGGAATAAATGGCGCACACGGGTTTGGGATCCAACACAACTGCAAAAGCTGGCATCAGATACTCGAAGAAACCGATAAAAGAGTTTTGGGCCAATATTAAGATGTAATTAAGGGAACAGAGGACCATTTTCTTTAGGGTTCTTATTCATTCTGTATGCAGAAAACTTTAAGAGCATTTTTATATTTGCCACTTTTCTAGAAAGAGAGGTTGCAGGAAGTATCGAATGATGAATCTAAATCAATTTCCACTTGTTTCTAATGTATTTCCAAAGCATGAATTTCATGGTCTTTGATCTTTCAGACTTCCAGTGTAGATACTGCACAATGTTGTTTTTTCACCTACCCACAACCATATAGCTGAACTTTCAAACCGTTTGAAAACTTATGTGAGCATTTCAACACCTTAGTATCACTTCTGAATAAAATTTTCGAATTTCAAATTGAATCTGTGATTGAAATTTAGGGTATTCTTTGGGAAGGTAGGGGCTGGTAGCAGGTTGAGGTGGAAAGAGTGAAGTGAAGCACTTCAAAATTACACGATTCACAGAAAAATGTTATGCAAATCATATAATGAGTTTAAATTGAGTTAAAGTTCAAATCCACTGCAAGTTTTTGGGATTTTGTAAAGATGCAATCTCTTCATGATGAACAGTGCGATGCTCTGCAGAAGCCATCGTGGTGTTCCAGTCAACACAATCATGCAATGTTTTCGTGCCATTGACCTTCGGCCGTGACTCCTCCCCATCCCAAAAAAAAGTAGTCAAGGATGAAAAATCCGGATGGCACATGAGAGTTGCTCGGATTCTGTCCAGGCAATGATCTGGAAGGAGTTCGAAGGTCAGCTTGCAGTAGCAATACCTTTTCCCCCACAAATGAGAAAACAGCGTGCTTATTTTCCTCCTCGAAGTGGGAGCTTTTGAGATGAAAGTGAACAAAAGTACGCACCAGTATGTTTTTCTATATTCTGCATCTCCTCATGGCTTGTATTGCTAAAATAATGATCTTTGTATTTCCACTGTCGGAGCAAATTCTATCATCATTCGAATAATCAGCGTTCTCTTGCATCAAAAACTATAGGAGATGTTGACATACAGTGCAATGAAGCTCATGAAACACACCAATCCATGCTAGGTAGCCTCCTCCCGGTAGCTCAACGGATGTGCGTCTATTTCTCAACAACTCTTCCTTTGAAACGCGAATAAATCTATCACGGAGAACACTTTCCCAAAGGGCGTCAGTCTCAGGGCCTGGAGATCCGACGAACCCGGTGCTTTCGTAAAGATCATAATGGCCGTGGTGCGTTTTAATATCTAAATCATCGATTGCTATAGTGCTCTATCAGTCTCAAATAAAATATAGGTCTGCAGAGTTCTTGAAAAAATAGAGAAGTGAGGGGTGGCAATGAATTAACGAGTACCATTTACAGGAATCAAACACGACCTAGTTCTATAATTGATGATAGCGAGACTAACAACGGTATAAAAACATATTAGGAGTGTATGAGTGAAGATATTGATCGAGAATAACTTTGACGTCTTTCGTCGCGTTCCTTCGGTGGCGGGAAGGAATGGCTCCGAATCTTCAAGCATCCTTATTTGAAGTTCTTAGACGGCTCCGAGAGGTAAACAAGTAATGCACTATGCTAAACATACCAAAAGTATCTAGTCCTACGAGAAACTCTCAGGAAGGGATTTAATGCTGATAGAGAATTTCCTGACTTCCTAAAACAGAAATATCATAGATCATCACTCCGAATCGAAAATGATCGACAATTAAAAATGTGCTGTAGAACACATGGAGAATCTATTGCATCATGATGAGGAAGTTGAAAAGCGATATGTATTTAGCCTCATATGAAGAATTGGACATTGATAAGAGACTTCTTAAAATGTTTGTTCGCACAGATATTCAGGTAGCCACTCTATCTTGGCTTTGCGAACATATGCAGCAATTGATAAAAGCAATTGCGACGGTGACTGTGGAACAATAGCTCGGGATAAAGGCTACGCGAAGGGAGGGGTAATGAGGGGAATTCGCGAGTATATTGCAAGGCGCATGATTTTAACCGTGAGTATCAACTACCATACAAAATCAAGTCAAGATCACAGTCGAATTTTTGAAAGACAACCTCCTTTATACTTCTGTTGTTCAAAGTCGGTTTCTACGCAGCCTACTCTGAAGATTTCCCAAAAAAATTCATCAAATATGAAATTCGCCAAGTTTATTATTCTCTGGGGTCTAGGAACTGTGGCATGGGCAGCTCCTAGTGGTGGCTCCGGTATTATCTAACGCATCCCCCTTTTTGAACAACTACTAAACATGGGAAGGTTTAATCACGAAGAGTGATTCTGGCAGTAAGCAGTCCATGTTAATTTATAGCTGGTAAGAAGGTAGAGCTCATGGTGAACGTTGTCTAGATGTAGCTGCAGTAATGATGCCGCATCGCAGAGAAGTTGATAATGATGATGATGTGATCTACACGGACTATAAGAGAGCAGCTCGACCAGGTGAGTGACGTCCATCGTCGTTTTTCCGAGGTTAAACCTACTCACTGTTAACTATAGATGAGAGTGACGATGAGGATGTCATTTATACAGACTACAAGAGAGAGACTCAACCAGGTTAGTGTATTTTATGATCACTTTTATGGAGTGATACTTACTTACTTCCTAGTTATAGAGGAGGATGATGAAGACGTCATTTACACTGATTATTGAACGTCAGTATGGTGTATTTGGGTTCGTTTGGTCACATACTCTCTGGGGACCATTCATAGGCAATGGCCTGATAATGTCGAGGTTCTTTATATTCGGCATCTTCTACTACAATCACAAGCTGGAATGAACACTATGAATATTTGAACCCATGAAAGCCATTTGGAACTCGTGACATGCCCGTGACTGCGTACTTTATTGCAAACATGGCCCAGAGAACATGCTGTAAGATGAGAGACTCGTAAAGCTCCGGTCATATATCAAGCTTCCTCATTTACCTGAATCTTTTCTTATTGCTCGATGTCTTAGGAGAACGACAAAGTCTGGCAATATCGCTAGCAAGTAGGAGTTACATAGCATGATCGCTTGTTTGTGTTAAAAACCACAATAAAAAACACACTGGTCGCATTGTAACAGCTTAATACTTGGCCGGTTACCACTTGATAATCTGAGAATCGCTCTGTTTGGCCCAAATAGCTTTTTTTTTCTTAATGAGTTCTAAATCTATGAAATGATAGCTATAGCTCTAGTTATTAAGTATCATTTCGTATCTAACCTTCAAGATACCGAGCATTGTTCTCTCTGCATACAATAACATCTGGCAATGGAGTCTTGAGAGCCAACTAGATACCATTAAACTCCTGATATTCGAAGTTTTCACGCATTCCTCCCATCTAGGTAAGAATAGTTGATCACCGATGAACGTGCAACAACGCAGGAACTACTAACCCGATGATATCGACATCAACAAACTCTGCAAACACACAAATTATCATGATAAGATTCCTCGCACTAGGATAAAAATTCGGCATCAATTTTGTATCGTTTGCTCACTCGCGAGTTCACCATCAACAATGGAGCTGTTAACCCCTAGCAAGAATTCAAATGGTTCTGATGTATCGGAGCAGTCAAGCTTGAGTGTATCTTTTCAGAGAGAGGATCTGGGACTTTCAACACCAAAGAAATAGGAATTACTTTAGATGCTATCTTTGCCGTTTGTTGTGATTGTATCGAGAATGCCACCCGAAAGCCACAGCACGAGTCGAAAACAGCGCTTGGAGATATTTGGAATACTTTCGTAGAGGTGGCCAAATATCTTGAATGAAACGGTCCATTCCATGACGAACTGATTTCAAGTTCATCCATTTCTGAATACCTATTCAAAATACAGATATTCGACTCATTCTTTGAATAAATTTGTTTCAAATCTTTGTATAAAATATAGATATTCAAATAATTTTGGATTAATTGAGCTGTAAATATCTATATGGAATTCAAACATCCACAGTACATATAATGATTGTATATCAACTGAATGAAGATTCAGAATCACAACAACTCGTTTGCTTACTATTCCGGACAAAAAAGTTCAATGCCCTTTGCAAGAGCCTTTGTCCGGAAGAGATAATTATCAGATCTTTATGGAATCGCCATCACTTGGTGGAAATTATGCAAAAGTCATGGAAAAGACTAGTATTTTCGACCTATGATACGAAAACAAAGCAATGCAATCTTGCCAGCTTTAATGCCATGGTTTTAGCGTTCAGGAACCACGACTGCTTAAGATAATAGCGCTGTAGTGCCTGCGCGAAGCTTTCGAGATAAGCAACAGAAGAACTATTCAAGTGGCTCCGGTAATAATAATTTGGGTTTGAACTGCTGGTCCCGAGCTGCTTACTCTCTCCAGTCTCGAAAGGAAATGAGACGATGTAGGTATTGGAAAGAAGTCGGACGGGACAATGACACAGGCGCACTGCCAGTGGTAGACTCCTGAAATGCTAGCGACAGGCCCTGTGAGAACAAGGAGTATATTACTAATATTATCAATAAATTCACTTTTTTATTGACTTAAAATCGAGTATTTTTAATATAGAATTTATTTACTAATTATATAGAAATTTTATACTATTAATTACTATATGATACTAGTACTAGTAAAAAATCTATATTCAACTTGAACTTAGTAGTACTAATTACTACTGCTAGTAGTATTATATAAAAATTATTTCAAGTTACTAGTACTAGTAGCACTACTACTAGAATGATTAACTTATATTACTAGTATATTTATTATAAATACTACTAGTACTAGTAGTACTAGTAAATATATATACTAAATAACTTCAAGTTAAAAGAACAAAATTATACAACTTGAATTAATTATATTAATAATCATTGATATAATATATATTATTCAAGTTACTATATAGTACTACTAGTAACAACTTGAAGTTAAATAATTAAAATAAAAAAATACTACTAGTACTAGTAGTAGTAGTAGTAGTAGTAGTAGTAGTATATTAAAAACATTCGATTTAAGTCACTGGCAATAAAAAGTGATTTTATTAATAATATTAATATTAATATACTCCATCAAGTTCCCATAGGGTCAATGGTACTTTACTTTCCCAAAGTTTGGTTTTCCGGAAACGTGACTGTTTATCCAACGAAACGTACTAAGAAATTCGAGAATTTCTCGTCGACTTCAAGTTGTTGCAATTCTTTCTATGAACGCTGGATATATATTTGGATAAGCCGCCGCTAACATATCAATTCCTCGATATATTCAAGGAATTCAAATCCGCTTCCATGGCGCAGTGGTAACGCGCGGGACTTGTAAAACCTTCCGGTATCAGCATAATCTCGAGATCCCTGGTTCAATTCCGGGTGGAAGCAATTATTCTTTTTGAATATTTTTTATACATCAATTTTTAGAGATTTTTTTTGGAGTTGTGGTGGTGGATTTGGTAGGAGGAGGACTTCGGATAAAGATAGGATATACTATTGTTCTTTGAGATCTAATTTTTGCTTAGGAATTGCATAGGAGTGTTTAATTGAATATGATTCTGAATAAATCTATCGAGTTGCAATGTTTTATGCTTGAGATATCGAATACTTGATATTCGAGCATCCGGATTGTCTTTCAATGGGCTCTGGGGCTGGAGAGTGTGGTGGTTTTTTGCTTTTATCGCATAAATCTATAAAATTTTCGATTCGTGAAGTTAATCCATATGTGAGGAATATTAGTAGTGTTGTGTAATGGTTTCTAATAAAGGTTTGTTATGACGGGTAAAGGTAAATTATCAACCGCCTCGGTAGATATGCATAGTTTATGTCTTCGATGATATATCTTAGCTCTATTGTTGTACTATTGAACTCGATTCGTAGCAAATTTAAAGCAAAATCAGCCAAAGAAGGCGTTAGGAAAGGAGAAAGTAATGTTGTCGATACACAACAAGACATTTATAACGAATCTCCTATTATTCTCCCCGTTATTCGACCGGCTTGTAATCGAATGGAATTAAGCAAATCACTCCTGAAACTAGAGCCAGTTCAATTATATACAAAAGTTTTGTTGAATCTTTGAAATGTATTAAGAAGATCTTCGTAAGCATTAGAACTAATCCTTATGAACATTATTAAGGCAGCTGCCAGGTAAGTCAATTACCCTTCACAGCTAATTCCATACAAACATCCACATATATGGAATCATGCCCCTTCCCTATATACTATTCCATTATTCCATCATTCCTCTTTAGTCAAAGATGTATCATTCGATGAATTATCTCCTTCCCCAGCAGCAATAAGTCCTTGTAAGATTTCACTTCCAGTCACATAAATGATATATGAAGGAACAATCAACCAAGCACCACTAAAGAGGGTTAGAGAAATCAAACATATGGAGCTCAAATAACATACTTTGGAATGATCCATAGGAAAATCAGATCCTTTAGATTGTTGTGACCAATATTTGAGTATCCAGAGAAATATTCATTCAACCCTATTCCTCTTAGTGAAAGAAACATCCAGACTTCATGAAAACTTACAGTATAACAAAGTCTTACTAAAAGTCATGACAGCAGCACTATTACCTATGATCAAGGCTAAGGCACCCTTCGATCCTTCCACATATCTTTGCTCTCCCAAAAACCCAACATTCTTTGGAGCTCCTCTTCCTTTTGCCGTCGATTGCTTTCCATATGCAAATACAACGTATAAGTAGTAAAGGTACATGGCAGTCTCAATAACATTGAGAGTTGTTTGAGCATTCGTGAAACCATTATGTTCATTAAACGCCTTCCATCCATAAATATAGTCCACCCGCCCATACAACTCATATGGAGCCCAAATTGGCCAATGTAGATATCCACCTGGCATAGAGTGTGGTCGAAGTAAACAATATCCCGCATCCCATATTACGAGCGGCAGAGATATCGCAAGCCAAATAAGTGTTAAATTCGAGGGTGTATGAGCCCATTTTGCTTTGCGAGTGGGTGCATTTCGAGAAGGAGTCGAAATTGCTTTTGTAAGAGTAATGTTTGGTTCGGGGAATTCTTGAGGATGACCGCGTGTAGAAACCATTTCCTGTTATATTTCTAAGAATTAATTGTTCAATTATCGCGATATTGAATTAAGTGAATTGTACATCTGGCAAGCCCGACATTTGTTCTCATCTGAAACTCGTCGAGTTTCTAGGGTTCCAGTCAGCTCCAATATTCCTTCCAATCTGGGTAAAGACCGATACCTATCGCGTCCATACTGTCAAACTAGACTTCTCCCTTGGAAAACATTACTATAACTACGATATTTGGGTTGCACCATAGTGGAATTCCAGCCTACACTTTGCAAACAGCTTGTTAGAAGACAACTCCCAAGATTGAATTTGGAAGAACTGATCTAGGTTATAGAACTCCAATCAAACTTTCCCTTCGTTTTAATAAATATTAATTATTAGTAGGATAATGTTAGGGAGGTATTGTAGGCTGTAACCAAATAATCAATCCAGTTGAGACCAGTATCTGTAGTGGGTCAGATCTACAATAATGTAGGGAATTGTACTTGCTATCCATTATTTCCATTATTTAGGGCCCTTACCTCCAGACTCTAGGGCTAGCTGCTGGGGAAGTTAGATACTTTTGTTGCCTTGTTGTATAGGCCAAAAGATAAATCCTTCAGGGCTCACTCGGCCTTTATTTTTTCCTAGGAATACTAGCTAGCTACCTAGGTACAGTTTGCAGCCCCGGCCACAGCAGCATTTCAAACGTCATAGGCTGTCATTCTAGGATGAAAGTCAAAATTTATTTTCTTGGTAAATCTGGCGTCTTTTAGTTAATGAACCATATTGCCGCCTGCTGTGGCTCAATTGCTTCACCTACAACATAAAAGAGATATCCATTTAAATACTCATGTTATAGCATAAAACAAATGGATTCACCATCCCCAGCAACAAGGAGACGCTCGTTGAGAAGTCCAGAGATCGTCAATGCAAATTCAACTACATCCTCAAGAATGACAACAAGATCTCCTTTCATACCAACGACATTTGAGACCATCCTTCTCTCCATATATCCTGCAACACTGTTGATAGGCTCCATATTCTCCACTATAAACCCTCAAGTTCGAACCTCCGAATACAGTGCAGCCCTTCAATCGCACCCAGCCAGTACAGCACCCTCATATTTCGCTAAAAAGAGCAATGTGTTTAATCAACTATTTGTCAAGAAAGGATGGTTCTGGATCACCATTAGCTACTTCTTCTTCCTCTTCACACATCCATCGACTGGAACTCCTGGCTCGCTGATTCTCACTCCACGACGAGTACGCGGTGCAATACGATATGTTATGGTTACAACATGGTGGATATTTGTTACGCAGTGGTTTTTTGGTCCACCGATTATCGATCGTGGGTTTGTTATAACAGGCGGACAATGCGAGTTAGTGAGAGACGCGGAGAAGGGGAAAGTCGATATGGATAATACGAGACAGTTTGTTACAGGTGTGGCCTGTAAAGCTGTAGGTGGTAAATGGAGAGGAGGTCATGATATTAGTGGACATGTGTTCTTGCTGGTTCTTGGGAGTATGTTTCTTCTTCAAGAAGTCTTACACGTGGTGTTGAGGAGTTCGGGTATGAAAGAGGAGAGAAATATCATTATGGATGATGGGGCGGTCAAGAGTGCAGAAGTAGAAGCGCCTCCTCAGAATGAAGCAGAAGGACTGAATCAGGGATGGTTAAGTTTTGGTGTGAGGATTGTCCTAGGGGTTGCAGCATTGAGTTTATTCATGCTTGCTATGACGGCTATTTATTTCCACACTTGGTTTGAGAAGTTCACGGGATTATTGGTTGCCTTTTTGGGTATTTTTGTTGCATATTTCTTGCCAAGATTAGTTCCGGCGATGAGAAACATTGTGGGGATGCCTGGTATTTGAGACTGTTTGTTACGATAGAATAATTATACATGTATGCATTTCTATTCAGAGGAGGACAAAGCTCATTCGTTGTATGTTTCGTATAGAGAAGAGCCTCGCGGAAAAGGCGCAAGCCGTAGTAGGCCTGTTCTTCCTTCACATAGCCAAGGTATTGGCGTTGCATGTTTTAGTAGTATATTTTTTCGAAGATTGAGTTGCATAGTATTGAATACTCTGTTTGAGCTTTTTGTAAATGTTAGAAATAACTGATCATTCATGGTGTTGAGAATGTTGGAATTTATATGTGTTTCGTCGGATTTTACGCACACCTTTATGACCTATTCAAAATCTACATATCATTGCACATTCGACATTTGTCTACACTGCCATCTATTCCTGAAATGGCATTCTGCAGAGGATGTTACTAAACGAGTGTAATATATAACTTGAATAATAACAATATAACTAGACATGTAGTAGAAAAAAGAAAAGCCTCAATCCTCTCCTTGCTAAAATTAGTTGACTAAGTTTCCATTCTCATCGATTTCGTTACCCTCGGCATCGTAATCGGTATCTCTGTCAATGAGGTTTCCTGCCGCATCGATCTCGTTACCCTCGGCATCGTAACCGGTATCTCTGTCAATGAGGTTTCCTGCCGCATCGATCTCGTTACCCTCGGCATCGTAATCGGTATCTCTATCAATAAGGTTTCCGGCCGCATCGATCTCATTGCCCTCGGCATCGTAACCAGTATCTCTGTCAATGAGGTTTCCGGCCGCATCGATCTCATTGCCCTCGGCATCGTAACCGGTATCTCTATCAATAAGGTTTCCGGCCGCATCGATCTCATTGCCCTCGGCATCGTAACCAGTATCTCTGTCAATGAGGTTTCCGGCCGCATCGATCTCATTGCCCTCGGCATCGTAACCAGTATCTCTGTCAATGAGGTTTCCGGCCGCATCGATCTCATTGCCCTCGGCATCGTAACCAGTATCTCTGTCAATGAGGTTTCCGGCCGCATCGATCTCATTGCCCTCGGCATCGTAACCGGTATCTCTCTTGTTGACAAGATTTCCCTCCTCGTCAATTTCGTTTCCAGCGGCGTCGTAGCCAGTATCTCTATCAACGAGATTGCCCTCTGCATCGATCTCGTTTCCGGCAGCATCATAACTAGTATCTCTCTTGTTCTTAGCCTTCTTTGCGTTCCTGTTTTGTCGCTCTACAATATGGCCTGCGGAGTCCAGTTCATTTCCCTCGGCGTCATATTCGGTGTCTGTTTACATTAGAGCTTGAACAATGAAGAGTATATAGATCTATGGATGACTTACCACGCTCAACAAGGTTACCGTTCTCGTCGATCTCATTTCCGGCAGCATCGTAGCTGGTGTCTCTCTTGTTTACAAGGTTACCCTCCTCGTCAATTTCATTTCCGGCAGCATCATAGCCAGTATCTCTCTTGTTCTTTGCTTTCTTAGCCTTCTTTGCGTTTCTGTTCTGGCGTTCTACGATGTGACCTGCGGAATCCACTTCATTTCCTTCGGCATCATACTCGGTATCTGAGACGTCAGCAAGCATTCAATTTCACCAACTATCCACCGAGCAAGGTTGATAAAACATCGGCCCTCACACCGACATGACAGTAGTATGTCATTGACTTACCACGCTCAACAAGGTTGCCATTCTCATCGATCTCATCACCCTCTGCGTTGTATGTGGTATCACGCTTGCCCTTAACCTTCTTTGCCTTTGCTCCCTTTTGTTGGCGGGACTCGATCTCGACAACGCTGCGCTTAATTTCGATGCCACGCTCAGCGACGGATACCCCATTAACTGAACGAGCGACAGATATGGACATATCCATTGGCGCAGCCTGGACGGCCATCATGGCACAGAAGGCCAGAATTAAACTTGCTGTTGAGGAACGCATGTTGAAATCGTTAAGAAATATCAATTAATGTATATACTCTTGTCTATATGAAATGTGAAAGAAATCAGACCAGCTGGAGACGGAAGAAAAGAGATAGCAAAATTGTAAAAAGATAAATGTAAAGAGGAAAAGTCGACTATATATGCATGATATCCAACCCACTACATCAGGTCATCTCAAACGATCGAGAGCAACTTATTACCAGAAATAACTCGAGACATGTCCAAAGTTCGGATAGCCTAGACCCATAGCCCCCCGAGGTTTATGAAGAGAGGATTCGTGGACAGAGACCAGGCGAAACAGATGAGAACAATCGCCACTGATTCAATGACATTGGAAACAATTCTTGTAAGACTATCACGATCTTTACGGGATACCCGCACAAAAAAGCTTGTCATTCTTAGGTCCCGAGGAAAGAAGTCAACTTCGCAACAGTTGCGCATTGATGAAATCGCTTGAAACAACAGTGCGGGAAGGCCGGACACAACAACAATAATTGCCTGTTTTACTTTGTCGTGAATCTTAGCAAGCCCTCAAGAAAAATTCGTAACATAGTAGATGACAAATCTGTCACAAGTCAACTTAGTCAAAGCAATGATTGATGATATTATTGAAAAATGTTGTGATATTCCAGACCTTCGGTACAAACCGAATCGCTCGTATTTCTCCTATCGAAACAAAAATAACTAACAATATGAGGAACGACCGCCTTAAACCCCAGAAACCCAAAGAAAATGGAGAATGATGAAAATATCAGAATAAACCATGTGAAACGACGCTGATGCATTAACAAGCACAACCCTCTTTCGACGCATTATCCCTTGGTCCTGTCAAGTTAACTCTGGACTGATCTTCTGCCCTGCCTGAGCTTGCTTGTGTGCCACCAGGTCCTCTAGCACCCTTTAATGATGTCTCCGGGATAGCATTTGCAATAGCTGTGAACACCTCCGTTACGTTCGTGCCTAGTTTTGCACTGGTCTCGAAGAACAATAATCCTTCTTCCTCCGCATAAGATTTTGCCTCCGCTGTCGTCACCTTTCTTGCATCCCCACTTGCATTTTCACCTTCAGCAGATTCTTCGTCTTCGCCCAAGCTGTTGCTGGAATCTCCAGATTCGTTTGTCAAGTCGAGTTTGTTGCCTACAAGAGCAATGACAATACCTGGTGATGCCTGTCTTTGGAGTTCTGCGACCCAATGCTTTGCCTTGACAAGGGATGTTGGTTTGGTGAGATCGTATACGACGAGGGCGGATTGTGCATTTCGATAGTACATAGGAGCAAGAGATGCGAAACGTTCTTGTCCTGCAGTATCCCAAATTTCGAATTTAATCGTTCTTGTAGGTAGATTGCATTTTTGTGTCAGGAAAGCAGCTGTGACAATGAAAGTTAGTAAGCCCTGCTTGAACTTCAACGTAGGATAAATGATAAGAATATATCATACCTCCAATTGTGGGTTCCTTATTTTCCTGGAAGTCATTGTTTACAAACCGTAATACTAGGGAAGACTACAGGCAATTAGTAAAACTAGATAAGAAATGCGAAATCATGCGAATACCTTTCCCACAGCTGCTTCACCTAAAAGAACCAGCTTGACGCTGGAACTTGGCTTTGGAGCTGAAGCCGTTGAATCCGCCATACGTCACAAAGCGGTCTATTTGGGCGTATTAATTATTGTTGCTGAATGGCTTGATCAAAGTCTAGGTAGCGCCGATACCAAGTCGAGTTCCTTAGTATTAATAGATATGATATAGGCGACGTTGTTGATAAAGTTGAGTATTCTTTCCAGATTAACTTGGATGTAGCCCTGGAGATAGTCTTTGTATCGATGGCTTGAGATGGAGTCCTAAATATGGATCTAATCCGAAAACAAACTAGCGCCGGGGCTACCCTGCTCACTTACTCCGATCATTAGGATTGAAAAATAAATTTATTCAAAATAATTCTAATATTTCTCACTACATCATTTTTCAAGCACCAAAATAAATTCTTCAAAATGGCAAAGCGAAAGGCTGAATCCCAAGATCAACTCAATTCTACCAACGGAATCAAAAAGATCAAGCAAGATTCTCTCGTCACCAAAACTCAGAATCCCAAGAAATTGTTAGACGATAGTGATTCTGGCAGCAGCAGTGAAGACGATTCTGTTGGAGGGGCTCCGCTCGATTCTGGTTTTAAGATCAACCAAGAGTACGCAAAGAGATTCGAGCACAATAAGAAGCGCGAAGAGCTTCATAGATGTAAGTTTAAGTTGCGTTAGGGATTTTTCAAAATGTCAACTAACTTATCTCTTTTTAGTGGAAGAGAAATATCAGAAACAACCAAAGCCTGTAAATGGCAAATATGGCGACAAATACGACGAGGATTCCTCTTCTTCTGATGACGAGGATGAAGATGATGAAGGATTTTTAGCAACTGAGGATTTAGACAAGGAAATTTCAGCAACATTACAAGCACTTCGTTCGAAAGACCCTCGAGTTTACGATGAGAAAGTCACATTCTATACGCCAATTGACGAGGATGGAGAAGTTAATTCTGCTCAAGAGAAAAAGGAAAAGCCAATGTATTTGAAGGATTATCATCGGGAGAATCTACTAAAGGGGCATACCGGTGCAGAGGAGGAAGATGATGCGCCACAAACATTTGCACAAGAGCAAGAAGCATTGAAAAAGAAGATTGTGAGCGAAATGCATGCAGCTGGGGAAGACGGTTCGGATTCGGATGGGGACGAAGATGGGGATTTTCTGGTACCAAAGAAAAAGTCCGAACTTACAAGCCAAGGCATACATCCATCTAGAGCCGCAAAAGTCGAGGTTGATGTCACAGTCGCCGAGAAAGACCCCGAGACATTTCTATCAAATTTTATGGCAGCTCGTGCATGGGTTCCTAGCGGAGGATCACGTTTCCAACCACTGGAGTCTGATGACGAAGAAGACGACGAACGAGCCGAGAAGTTCGAGACAGCTTACAACCTACGTTTTGAAGATCCGAAGGGTAGCAATGAGATGCTCAAATCATATGCTAGAGATGTTGTGGCGGCAAAATCTGTCCGTCGGGACGAAGCCAGTGGCAGGAAAAAGCAAAGAGATGCCGCAAGAGAGAAGAAAGAAGCCGAGAAAAAAGAGCGAGAAGAAGAGAGAGCACGACTGAAACGACTAAAGATCGAAGAAATGGAGGAACGACTCCAAAAGATTAAGAAAGCTTCTGGCATCAAAGGTAAGGTTTTGAAAGATGAAGAATGGGGGGAGTTTCTAGATGCCGCATGGGACGATGATAATTGGGAGGCCGAGATGAATAAACGTTTTGGAGAAGATTACTATGCCGAACAGGATGCAGAATCTGGGAGCGACGAGGAGGCCGATAAAAAGAAGAAGAAGGTCAAAAAGCCAAAGTGGGACGACGATATTGATATCAAAGATCTGATACCCGAATTTGATGACGAAGAAGTTTCAAAGCCAGGCTTTTCTCTATCAGACATAGAGGAGGACGCTGATGTTGGCGAAGAAGGCGAAGAATCGACGAAGAAATCAAAGAGCAATAAAGAACGACAACTAGAGAAGCAAGCCAAAAAGAAGGCAGCACGTCTTGAAAGAAAGAGAATTGAAGATATCGTGGATAGTAGACTTGACCTCGATCTATCCTTGAACTCCAAACAGCCATCAGTATTCCGATATCGAGAAACTTCCCCTATCTCTTTTGGCTTGACTGCAAAAGATATTTTGATGGCCACCGATCAATCACTTAATCAATTTGCCGGTCTAAAGAAAATGGCCGCCTTCAGAGATGCAGAGAAAAAGCGAAAGGACAAGAAGAACTTAGGAAAGAAAGCTAGATTGAGACAGTGGAGAAAAGAGACATTCGGTAATGAGGACGGGCCGGAATTAATTATTGGCCCTGATGCTGGAGAGGGCGCCGATGCTATGGAGGGTGTAGAGATTCCAGATGGCAAAAAGAAGAAAAAGAGATCAAGAAAGAACAAGGGTAAAACTACTACTGAGGATTAGATCTTTATTTAATTGTATAGGAGATATATTGTATTTCTGAATGATTGCAATTTTATTGAGAGGGGGGGGCATCATGCAAAATTGTCCATGCAGTGTCTTTAATCAATTACATCTCATGGATATAAACCCTAGCGAGACATAATGAAGATGAAGATTCAATCTCTTGAATTCATGTATATATATCAATTTACTATTTTCGTCACTTAAACAAAACATAAAAAGCGGGTGAATTACTTAATTGTGTATATAGGAGTCGCAACCGTATAGTACTTACTGGTAAATACCAAATTAGAAGCTTCTATCAATATTGATGGAAATGGCCGGTTGCGTAGTCTTGATGGTTTTTAATGTTACCCCAGCAATGGTACAGGCAATGAATTACAGCTAGCGATCTGAACCTTCCAATCTGCAGCATTTGCTAAAGGTACCTGGTCAACTTAACTTAGGATGAACTGTTAATATTCTTTCCGTCTACCATTTACCATCTTACTATCATCAACAGTGTCTAAAGCATAATGAAGTTGAGTCTGCCTATATTACTTACTCTGTGTAGAGTTTAATCATGATGTCGGATGCCGCACAAACAGTTTTACCCCAAATAACCAAGGTACTTCAGGGTACAGCAGTTGAGTTAGAAGAAGCCTCCATCGATTCGCCATCCTTTCGCGCAACAGCTGTACATTTCTCAGATCAAGTCGAGATACTCGAAAAATGGCTCGATGCATATGTCAGATCGATTTCCAAGCTTGTCAACGATGTTTGGGGATTGGAAGATGCATTTAATACTTTCCTTCTTCGATCGATTCCACCCGCAAACGTATCTGAAGCCGTACTCGATCATGACTATACTTTGCTGGCAATGAAGAGGTTTGGAGAAGGGTCCAAGGAATGGTGGTCACAGATTATAAGCGGAACGAGGAAAATCGATGTCAATATATGCGAGCCGATCAAAGCCTTTATGGCAACTGAGCTACGGAATTTCAAAGACGCTCGCAGATATCTGGAACAATCTCAGAAGACATACGATAATACATTGGCAAGATATGTTAGTCAGTCGAAGACTAAGGAGCCTTCGTCTCTGCGAGAAGATGCTTTTCAGGTGCACGAAACTAGAAAGGCATATTTGAAAGCATCCTTAGATTTTTGCTTGCTCGCACCCCAACTACGATGTACAATCGACAGATTACTTGTGAGAGTATCATCAGACCAATGGCGGGAGATGAAGAAGTCAAGAGAGAGTGCTGCAGGTAGCTTCGCAAAATGGAGTAATGAGATGGATCGTATCCGTGGATGGAGTAAAGAATTGCTGGTTGGCGAAAACAACGCTCGGCGTGATCTACTGAATTCTAGGAGGAGTATTGGGGATAGTGCGTCTGAGTATTCAAAGCCATCCCGGGAATTGGAGGACTATAATGTCTCTACAGTGGCATTTCTTGGCTCGAAGGGACCCTCAGCTATCAATATTCAATCTCAAGGCAAGGAGAGAGAACGGTCTCTTAAACAAGGGTGGCTGTTTCTACGGACAATATCAGGAAAACCTGCCAGATCCGTTTGGGTTCGTCGCTGGTTCTACGTCAAAAATGGTATCTTTGGGTGGTTAGTTCAAGGATCTATATCTGGTGGAGTAGAAGAAAGTGAGAAGATTGGCGTTCTGCTCTGTAATGTGAGACCAGCTGTTCAAGAAGACCGACGGTTCTGCTTTGAGGTTAAAACAAAAAATCAAACTATGCTCCTCCAAGCAGAGACACAGGGAGAGCTGATGGAATGGCTCGAAACATTCGAGGTTGCAAAGAATAAAGCATTAGAAGTAAGCGCAAAGAACGATTTTTCCTATCCAGGAGGCATCGACCCTGCTTTTGCAATAACTCCAGCTTCTGTCCCTGAATTTGCCGCGAAGAATACGGACGGGCATGTTTCGTACGGTAGTGAGGATATCGTCGGCCATGTTGATAGAGCAGGTACTCTGCCTATTCCCGGAGAATTGGGAGGTTTTGTAAACAGAGCTAGTTTTGATGTCGCTGGTCCTCGTCGTTCTGCTACTTCTAGAGAAGAAGGAGAGAGTGGTCGAGATCATGCTGCTAGGATCATGCAAAAGCTGGATTTGCATCGAAAATCAACAAGTATGCAATCCGAGGGGCCTCCAACTGCGTCTCAATCTGCTGCTGGCGGAATAGCTAGTCTGATATCGGCTAGCCACAATATTCTTCCCATACATACTCCTGTTACAGCTGTGCAAAGCGGTGGCAACTCTCTTCCTTACCCACAAATAATTTTACAATCACCGAATCAAGATAGCACCCCGAGCACTTTAGCTCCAGCGACACTTGCAAACTCTCCCATGCCCACAAACTTGAGCAAATCAGCTGTAATTGTGAGCGGAGAGCGCGGCATCGGCATCGGTCGTAGTGATGCCACGGGAGGAATGCCTAGTGGTATTATGGCTAATGTTTGGGGAACAACCAATTGGGGATACATCAATCGTGTTCGGCAAGGGCAGACGCTCAGCTCGGGAACTCGCTCAACTCCGGCAAGCCCAAGGTTAAAGCCGTTAGAACCATCTCCTAAGATAGGTACGGACGAGAACTTGAAGCCTGTGCTTGAGCCTGCAAAGACCCCAATTAATGCATCAACTGATTCTCTCACACCAGTTTCGTCGTCTGCATCTCATCGAAAAGCCATTAGCGTTGACGCCGAAGCTTCACGATCGACAATACAATTGGCCTCAAAACCCGATGTTTTCCCTAACAATTATCCACTTGAACTGAAAACTCAAGAGGCGCAGTTTCGAATATTGTTTCCGAATGTACCAAAGGAAGATAAACTCATACTTGTCTTCCGTGCATCTTGGAATCCAAATGATACTCAGCAGTTCCCGGGAAGAGTATATGTGACCCGGAACGATATCTACTTTTACAGTCACCATCTTGGAATTGTTTTGATTACTAGTGTCGGTCTATCTAGTATTAGTGAGGTCACTGCCGCGCCTGGCAAGGATTGTGATTATTTGTTCCTGCACCTTCTCGAAACCTCACCTAGTATGGGTTCGCGAATTGGTATTAAAGTATTCCTGGAGCCGTTGCGATTGCTGCACTCAAGGTTGAATTTTCTGATTGATATAAACCAAGCAGAAGATAAAATGAGTCTTGAAGACATTATAACAGCTCTGGTAAACTTTGAACATGAAGACCCGCCCAGGAGCCCTAGCTTGGAAAGTTGGGAGGATGTTTCTATGAATACACCAGTCGACGATGGAACTCCCTCAGGTCGCAGTCACAAAGACCGTGAATTTAGAGCTACTTTGCACATCGAGCGCGGATTACATCCCAACAAGAAAGGGAAAGAGGTTACGAAATATCATTTACCCAGTCAACCTGTCGTTTATGAGCCGCCAGACATGCAAATAAAATCTGTCGAGCGAGAATACGATATTAGTCCCAAAGCTCTTTTCCACCTTATGTTTGGCGATAAAAGTTCTGTATTTCCAGCACTATATCGTGAACGCGGAGCACAGAATATCACTCGGGGTCCATGGATTCATCTTGACGGTGACCATATGCGTCGCGATTTTACCTTTCAGATCGAAAGCATTGATGTTTTGCGCAGGTCCAGTCAAGAGACCGTGACAGATCATCAAGTTATTGATATCATGAACCATCATGTATGTTATGTTGTCACAGACTTCAAAACCCCATGGCATCTACCACATTCTAAAGACTTTATGCTCGTCTCCAAAATTGTTATCACTCATCTCGCTAAGTCGAAATGTAAATTGGCAATCTACACCAAAGTCGACTGGTCCAAAACACCGAAACTCTCTACTCGTTTGATTGAAAAGCAAGCCCTCCATGATTGTGGAGCAGATGCTGAAGATCTAGCTGATATCATAACTCATGAAGTACATATATTAGGTCCTCATAGCAGGACAAAGAAGGCTGTTCATATCTATGGGCATGTAGGCCAGCAGAACACCACTTCACTTTATCCAGGTGTAGAATCAATCAATCCGAAAAGACGTCAAATTAAGCAACGAACGCTCGCGAAAATGGTGATCGATACAATCGGCTCTTGGGGTGAAAGTATGGCATCTTCTGTGATGATGTGGACTTTTGCTGCAATTCGAGCCTTATTGAAAATAGCAAGTGCCCACCGTTTCATCCTGGTTGCGTTAATTTTCAGTGTTTCTTTCAACTTCCTCTACACTTCTCGCAACGCCTCTGAATGGTGGACAGAGCGAAATGCCGCCAAGTTCATGGCAAGGATGGGAGTCAAACCAAATCAAATTATGAGTAGAGCGATCTATTTGAAAGACCTTGATGAAGCAGTGAATAGTCTCTCATCTACTGTGTCTGATGGTCACGAAAGTAAATGGTAAGTAATTTCCCTCCGCAACATGCAATATATGCTGACTTCAATTTAGCTATACCCAGTTTATGGATATTGCCAATGTCACAGACTTGGATTCTCCTTATGAAATGGCTGGAATATCTTTCACCAAGACTTCAACTAGGGCGACAGCTAGACGTCTTCGGCGAACTCGTCAACATTTGGGATCATATCGTCACGACCTGGCCATTGCTATGCGTGTGGTCAATAGCATCGAGAGAGAAATGCTCCAAGCAGAGTGGGAAAACTGGCTTTTGGATGAGAACCTACGATGCAAACAAGCACAGATGATGTTGCGAGAAAACCGAACAAATGCTCTAGCAGCAAACAAAATTACAAGTGAACGAAGTCAAGAAGTTCTCGGTGGGAATGAGAAAAACGCGGAGGATGGCATAGCTGGACTCAGAAAGTGGCATCAGGAGTATTGCGGTAGCTGTAAAGCCGAGCAGGAGATGTTAAACCAAGGACGACAAAATTTGACATTTGGTTAATGGCTTTGAGGATTGGTAGTATCCACTTGTATACACTTGCATTTGAATTATTTTGGCATTGACCCGCTGAGCGAGGCGTTGGGTACATCGAATAAATATTTTAGGGGGTAACTCATGGATAGGCAAAGGTAGTTTTTGTATAGCTCAATCATTGTATAATGTTAAGGCGATCCATTAGCACCGTCGGTATACTTTAGGTAGCACTGCATAGCAAATCGGGAGTTTGAGCGAGATTTATTTTTCTTGATGGTTAGTTAGCCCGTTAGGTAGTAATTACAGCATTTTTTATCCATACCAACAGTAATGTACGATATTCTCAAATTTTAGACAATTTATCATTCCTATATATGAAGTTCTTTTACATTACACCAAATTTGAAGTACCGAGGTGTATGAGGTGAGGCTATAAATGCGGCGACATTTGCCTTCCGTGTATAGCGTATAGTAGCTAATCAGTTAATCAGCTAATCAGACGATAGCTCAAGAACCCGGCGACGTCATCATTATTCATTCTTCCTTGTTCACCACCATGCAATTAATAATTGTACTTCTCCTCTCTCCCGGCTCCCAAGTATTAATGAATCAATCCCAAACTACTCTGCATGTTTGCTTAAATAACTACCTAGGTAATCTGAAATACTTGCTTACTTGTAACATCTACCGAGATATCCTCTACCTTGAAAAGCACATAATATAAAAGCACATAATATACATCTAGAACCTTGGTAATATTGTTTATGGTACTTCATATATCTTTTCCGTTTGTTTATTAACTTCAAGGTTTATAAACTCCGAGGCTTCTTCTATCTTGCTTTTTATTTACTTCTTCATTTCAAATATTGGTTGATTACTACGGATTACTATCTTGCTTACTGAGCCCAATGCAACAATCATCAAATCTACTGCATCATTATTGACCGAGTTCACTACCAGCCGTCAACTGTCACCTTCTAGAATCTTACCGAAAATCTTTCAAGAGAAGACATTTAATACATATAATATACTAGGAACTCAAGTTTCTATATCGAAGACAACAATCTAGAAGAATATATCTATCTAATCAAATACAGCAACAATGGCAGCACTTCACGATGCCTTGAAAACGTTGGGTGCTGTAGGCTATACAGAAGCACCCATTGACAATCTCAAGCCATATATAACAGATGCATTTAACAAGGGCCAATTGCTAGTGGACTCAGTACCTATACCCGAAAAATCCGAATCACCCGCTGGTCGCTCACGATCTAACACTACATCCTCAATCGCATCGTCTGCATCTGATATTTCAGTATCTGATGCAAGATCTCCACCGCCGCCTCCAAATGTTGAAGCTTTACAGAAAGAATGGAAACAGGTGAAATTGAAACCAGCGGAAAATCCCTTAGGTATCAATGTATACCAGTGTAAAGGGAAAGATGGGAACGGAACTTGGTTTGCCAGGAGAAGTGTACATGAAGGGCTTGGATTTACAAAATTTAAGAGGGGATTGGAAAGAGAATTTCCAGAGACGTTGAAGGTTCAGGGTGGACCGGGAGAAGGAAATATTAGAGGTATTGGTGGCGAGAAAAGAGTGGCATATCATAATGTCGAAGGAATTGGAAAGTTAGAAGGTATGTGATATTGTTTATTTCTACTAGACATATTCTAACGATCAATAGTATATCTTCTTTCAGCCCAATTTCCAGGACCAACCGCCCCGAGAGATTTTGTTACTATGTTTATTTCGTCAGATCAGGCATTAAAAGAACAAAATAACGAAGAGGTACTTCGTCATTTTATGGTGATATCGAGGCCATGTCAACATCCGGATGCTGCTCCACGTGAAGGATACATTCGAGGCAACTATGAGTCGGTGGAGTTTATTCGAGAAATACTAGTTAAGAAGGCTCCACCAAAATCGGCATCAACAGGTAATCTCCCAGCGCAGTCAAGGAATAGGTCGGATTCAAACCTTGGAAGAGAAGCAGTATTGAGGAACGCTATGAAAAGTCACGATCTATCTAGTACACCGGAGGAAGGAGACATCCAGGAGAAGGCATCTCGTTCTGATAGCAACCTTGCTGAAGCAGAAAATGAGAAAGCCGGAGAGTCACATGCAAAAGGTGATAAAGCGAAACTTCCAAGCGAAGAAGATGAATGGGAAAAGAATCCTGTCGAATGGATTATGATTACTAGAAGTGACCCTGGTGGAAGTGTACCGCGGTTTATGGTCGATAGAGGAACGCCAGCAGCTATCGTATCAGATGCAGGAAAATTTCTGGATTGGGCATGCTCAAAGAGTATAGAAGACTTAGAAAGTGATGACGAAGAAGAAGAAAAAGTAGCAGAGGCACAGTCCAAAGAAGAAAAGAAGTCAATCCATGAACGGAAACTCGAGCATCATCATAAACATCACCATGAAAAGGATCTACATAATTACCAGACAAACGGACATCTCGCCGGAATAAACGCCCAGCCAGATAACCCTACGGCATTACAACAGGAAACGGCAAATGGTGGCGGTATATATGATATGGTAGCTAGCGCGGCAACTACAGCTGGAGCCTTAATCGCTGCTCATGTACCTGCGATTTTTGCTGATCGGATTCCACAGACCAGTGAATCTTCATCTAGTCCAGAGACAGTACTCACACGCTCCCAATCAGTATCATCTATCAGCAGCGAATCCACAATCGGTAGTTTTACCTCCGCTCTCTCATTCAACAAAACATCAACTCTCCACATCCCCGAAGAGGAATCAGCCGCCGATCAAAAAATCGCCATCCAGCAGGACAAGGAGCTCCAAAAGCTCGAGGAGAAGAAAAGAAGACTGGATGAGAAATTGGAGAAAGCCAAAATCAAGGAGGCGGAGAAGAAAACCGAAGGTGGAGAGAAGGAACGAGAGGCGCTGAGGAAAGTAGAGAAGAAACACGAAAGAGAGGTCAAAAAGCAACAGGAGAAATACAGGAAGGAAATGGAAAAACTCGAAAAGAAGCGCGAAAAAGATGAAACGAAGCGAAGAAAGAGGGAAGAGAAAGAAAAGGGCGAGAGTACAGCGAGGGAGAATGAAGCGCTGAAAGCGGAATTGGAGGTTCTGAAGAGGGAGAGAGAAGTGTTGAGAACGCAGGTTGGAAGCGTGCAGAGGGAGAATACATTGTTGGTTGGGAGGATTGGGAGGTTAGGGATTCCCGGGGAGGAAATGTTGAGGGAGGTTAGAGAGGAGTTGGCGGGGAATCTTAAGGAGAGGAGGAGGGCGGGTAGTGGGATCGCTGGGAGTTTGCATAGTGGGAGGAGTGGAAGTACGGAGATTGATAGTGCTGTTTAGTTGGTTTCTTGGCTTCTATGGGTTCGAACTTGGATGGGTGGATGGATGGATGGATGGTCAATCGGATATGGATGGGCTTTCGGCACTGGTTTTGGCGTACATATTTCGGATATTGAGGGACACAGTACAGTAGATAATTGAAGATTTTAGATACATGAACATATCACAGCAAGTAATGCAACCATTTGAAGTCGTATAGTATAATAATATTGTATGTACATGTGTTGTCTATATAAACATCTGGTCTAATTGTGTATATCATAGACCATATCTTTTCTAGTAATCTATACTAGGGTCGAAATATTCTATGTTAAGACTTATTGTCCATCAAGCTTTGGCTTTACCAACTTCTTAGCCTCTTCTGATTTGCCTACAGCGATCTCGTAGTCCGGACGAGGAATCTCGATACCCTCTGTAGTGCGTCCATATGTGATACCACCCAGACGAGACATTGGTTTAAGGACCTAGAACAACAACATTAGTCCAACGAATCGAAAAAGAAAATAAAGTAGAAACCCCATTAAGAAGAAGAAAAAAAAAAAGAGAAAGAAAAACACTCACAGCAGGATCAATCAAATTCCTCTCCTCATTAATAGCATTCTCCTTAACCCAAAACCTCGTCCCCTCAATAACAGCCAAAACCCCCGTCTTCTTCCCCTTCGTAACCCGACTCTCAAACTCTCTCAAACTCTCCAACTTCCCCTCCACACTAACCACCGCCTCCTTCACCCGACTCGCCTTCACCGTGCTACATTTCTCCGGCGTCAGCCCGCTCAAGGCCCACTCCGACTCGCCATACGGCGCATTAATACTCGTTGCGTTAGCTGCCTCGATAAAATGCTCAGAGATGATATTGATCGTGCATTCTTCGCTGTCGCGCAAATTTCTGAGCGAGTCTTTTGCGTTGTCGAAACCACCTGAATATCCTACGGTGAAGAGCGGCGGGTCGTGATTGATCATTTGGAAATAGGAAAATGGGGCTAGATTCGTCGATGTACCGTCTTTGCTTCGTGTGCTGATGAATCCGATCGGACGGGGAATAATCGCCGAGATCATTAATTTGTAATTATAGATTGCGGGACGCCCAGGCTCATACGGGTCGATTTCGACGTGGGGGATCTTGAGGGATTCGCCGTTGTCGTTGGCGCCGTCGCCGAGGTTCCAGTCGGGCTTGATCGTTTGCTTCATGTTCCATTCTAGACTGGTGTCCCAGGGTTCGCGGGATGCTTCGACGGATTTGAAATCTTTGTGTGGGTTGCGCTGGATGAGCTTTTCGGCATCATGTCGTTGGCCCATGGTTTGGTTTGTTGTTGTTGTTGATGTTGATGCTGTTGTTGTTGAGAAGGAGATGCGGGTTTGGGGTGTTGGTAATGATGTCAATGAGGTTGATATGGGGTGGATGTTACTGTTGCGAATTAATGCTTGTTTAGTAAAGTACTCAAGCTACTTAAAATAGAAGGAGGGGTACGGGACAGGTACGGGATAGGGCTAAGTCTTTTGCTTACCGTATATGTATGGGTAATGAATTGAGAGTGAATCTTCCAAGTCTCATATATCCTATTGACAATTAATTAGTAAGTAAGTAATGAAGGGATTGAAGAGTTTATATATAAAGACGGTACGGATAGCAATGGCAAGATGAACTTCCTCCAGTAACTTTTTGATATATCCGACATACTACACTACCAATACCAATTGCCAATTTCGTAATTCACCCGCAGCTGCAATGCAATGTTTGCCGAGACTCGAATCTCGAGATAACGGATTCATTCCGCTTCAAGGATAACATGTAGAATAAAAAGCTCACTAAACTACTTTTGGTAGATAAGGATTCATTTGACCCCGCAGAGGGGAGCTTGATAGAGATTGTGTTAGCTAATTGACTGATATCAAAACAGGAGGGAACCGTCGTTGGTGATGGGACAATTAATTGATTAGGAAGCTTTGAAGAGTATTATAAATGAATGAATATCTTTCTACGGCAACGTTATCCCTCTTTCTTGAAGATATATTAACACAGTGATTTCTTACTGTACAACTTCTACTACAGTATCGCGACAGTGAACTACTATCAATATCGAAAAGACCTCCTAACTTGTTGAAGCAAACACAGCTCAAGTCAAGAACTTACAATATGGCTCAAAACGTAACTCCGCGTTTCTTCATGTTATATCTTCATTACTCAAACCCCATTTCATACGTTCTAGACTATTATTCGGTGATCATCATATCATACTAATTCCCAAATCTCCAATCTAGGATCTAACCACAGAAGTTCAAAAAATGAACATATCCGAAGTCCAAACTTATAAGCTCGGGAACTGGAAACTTCAATCCGGCCAAGAAATTCCCGATGCACATATTGCATACAAGACATTTGGGGACCCGAAATCCCCTGCTATTATCTATCCTTCTTGGTATTCTGGTGGTAAGTTTGACCCATAAAATGAGAAGAGATATATTGTGAGATTCTATAACTTTGACGCTGAATGAACATTGTGATTAGCAATCGAGGATAATGAATGGCTCATTGGTGAAGATAAGGGTCTAAATCCCAAGAAATATTTCATCATCATCACCGCTCTATTTGGAAATGGTCAGTCAACCGTAAGTTCTCAAGTTCATCACAATCTATCCTACTCAACAGAAGGCTAATCAACATTCTTCCTTCCCTCTCAAAGTCCCCCTCCAATTCCAACATATCTCCCTTCCCAAAAGTAACCTTCTACGACAACGTACGTGCCCAACACCAACTCGTCACCCAGCACCTCTCCATCGCGCACGCACGTGCCGTCCTAGGCTGGAGCATGGGAGCCGGACAAGCCTACCAATGGGCAACCAGCTATCCAGATTTCATGGATATATGTATCCCATTCTGTGGGAGTGCAAAGACCTCGTTGCATAATCAGGTGATGTTGGAGGGTGTAAAGAGCGCATTGTTGGCGGCGAAGGGGTATCGAAGTTTGGGGTCTTGTGAGGATGGGGAGAGGACGGGTGGGGAGGAGGTTAGGGTTTGGAGTGAGGAGGAAAGGGAGACGGGGTTAAAGGCTTTTGGGAGGGTTTATGCTGGGTGGGGGTTTAGTCAGGTTGGTTTTACTCTTTTTTTCTCCCTTTCTTAGAGAGAAGGAAATATGGTTACGGGTTCTAAGAAGAGAAATATCTAGGCATTTTACCGCGAAAAGCTTTACCAAACCGTTCTCGGTTTTAAAGACCTCGAGGATTTCATGAAGAATTTTTGGGAAGCATGGGCACTTTCAAAAGGTATTCCTTACCTCCTCTCCATATCTAATCAAATATTCCAGTAAACTAACAATCCCACCTCCTTCCCAAAACAATAGATCCCGAAAACCTCCTCGTCATGCTCTACACCTGGCAATCCGGTGATTGCTCCAATCAAGAGCCATACAACAGTGACTTCAACGCAGCCATGCAAGCTATCAAAGCCAAGATGCTCGTATTACCCAGCCAGACCGATCTTTATTTCCCGTATGTATTAGACGTTTTGATATCCTTCATCTTTACCCCAAACACTAAACTTACTTTTATCTGCAAATAAACAGACCCGAAGATTCCGAAATTGAAGTATCGAATATGAAAGATGGTATTGGGAGATGTGAGGCCTTTCCTAGTATATGGGGACATTGGGCAGGAGGACCGGGTGATTCGAAGGAAGATCTTAAATGGCTTAGTGAGAAATTGAGGGAGGTTGGTCTTTGATTTACTCTTTTATATTAGCACGCATGGATAATCAAGCAAGCGAGCAAGCGGAAATCCTCAATGTCACTTTTCGCCTGAATTCAGAATATTAGAATATATACTCGCGAAAGACTTGCCCAGAAGCGATAATACTGTTGTCAAGAATAGCCACCCAATCCACCCACCAACCAATTCATGTAATTTTATATGATCCCCAATTTTCATCCTCAATATCAAACGCCGACATGAGACTCATTTGAGATATTAGAACCAGTACGTACAAAATACAAAAGCCTGCCTGCCCAGCGAATCACCCCAAAACACCTTTTCCCATGAACTTTGCCACCCACCTTCCCACCATCCCGTTCTATACATACACCGAAGTACCCACCTTGGAAATAATAAATTCACAACCCAATTTCACCTCTTCTTCATACTCCAAAATCTGCTCCAAAACAAGGCCTCCAAAATCAAAATCATCAACAAACTTATCCTTTAGATGCATGATCACCACCTTAATACCCTGCAACAAATACTCACTTGGTACCTGGCTATCACTGCCCATACCAACACGCGAATCAAGACTCATATTTCCTATATCCTCCTCCAGTGGATCACGCGCCGATCGACGGGACGACGGTCGTCCCTGACCCGATTCGGGTTTTCTCCTCCTGCTATTCTTTTCCCTCCAGGCATTCTGCACCTCAGCAGCCAGGACCTGGAATTCCTCGAACAAAAACTTCGGTGTCAGATGTCCATACAGCGAGTCCTGAGGTTGACTATCATCATATGAGCATTCGATAAAGATCCCCTTCAAGGTGCCCGCCACGATTTTGGGCGCGGCATCGATCCAGACGTTCTTGTTGCGTGGTGAGAGCGAGAGAGAATCAGCTTCGACGTCGCCGAGTATTAGTACTTCTCGCTGGGTAGCGATGTCGTGGATGAAGTAGGCGGAACTGTGAATTGGAGTGAAGACCTCGCCGCATTCTACGCATGCCAAGTTGCCGGGTGTTGCATGTATGGGTTGTGATACAGCGGCATTGTAAGATTCTCGTCGTGGTGTTTGTGGTGTTTGTTCAACTGGTGATGTTATGGCGGGCGGTATACCGACACCGGATCCTCGATCTGTAAATACTTCATCACTATCTTAGTTTGCTCAACACCCTCTCGCTCATATAAATATGTTTGCCTCGGGTAGAATCATAATCTAATCTCGGCAGCAGGAGTAAGGTATTCAAGTATACATACGGGCGTGATTGTCCATTTTATGGCCATGGGATATGCTCCAGGATTTTACACTAAGCCCCTCACAAATCTCAATATAACCTCTTGTACTCCCCTCGCCCACTGCAGGCGATCCACCAGATGCTAACCTCGTGAACGTAACCAAACCAACGCCGAGATTTTCGTCTGATAGATTTGGCCAAATAATATTATTGAAAATATGCGTTTTGATTGCCTCAATCGTTGAGGTTAAGCCGGCAATACGTCTTGGTTTTGAGGTCGGCATTGCTGTACCTATCATCCCACCGGAGATATGATCGAGATGCGGGTGAGTAATGAGAAATGTGCTGATTAGTGTCTTTGATATATGTGCAGTATTTGCTTGGTGGCTCGTAAATGGAAGTTCCAACCCCTCAAACGGACCATCGTCGAGTACAATTGGTCTTTCCGGTGGTAGATCTGGATAATAAGTATCGAGTATGGCTTTTATAGCCGACAAATGGACACCGGTATCTACAGCAAGTATTGATCCTTTGCCCCATCCCAAAGCTAGGGATCGTACCAAAAGCGCTGTGCAATTTCCCTCCATAGGTCCTCCACCAGGGCCCTATTACAATAACTGTCAGTCAGATACTCAGCATACTATGATTCATTATCCGCAACAATCAATATTAAGCTCCAAGCATTAATTACGATCAAATCTCGAATTTTAAATTGAAATATCAAAATCGGCACGTGACGTGCCTGGACAAGACAAAGCCATTGAGCTCGCGAAATGCATCGAGACCAAAAAGGCAACAAATCGGAGATTCAATTTCATCATGGTGCATAACGCATAACTCCAAGCGCAAACATCCCAATCCAGACGAACAAAGAGATAAAAGAGAATCGAATATGTACGTACTAATACGATAACCTGTATTGCAGGTTTTGGGGGCTTCGATACTTCACCTGGTATTGCCATATTTGGATCTTGAGTTTCTTCCTTAGGATAGATATCCGTCCGTCCGTCTGTCTGTTCGTCCCAAGTTCTGGTTCTCTTCTCGAATCAGATATATTATGTAGTTTTCAGACCCCAATTTTAGAATACCAGTAGGTAGGCAAAGAATGTAAGAAAAGTACTTGATACTTGAAGGAAGAAAGAAAGATAGAAACTAGTTTTTTTTTAAAAAAAAAATTTGGCAGAAGCAGAAATATAAAACTGGAAAATAAAGAAAAGAAGATGATTACGAGAAACAAAGGGATTCACTCTTATCAAAAATTTCACAATCTCATCGAAACAAAAGACAAAGACAAAGACCGGTCCTCTAAATCCAAGGTATATTCCTTTTGTTCTCTTTTGCTGAAAACGTGCTGTGAGTAAGTAAGTAAAACTTCCCGTGATCGGTACGGCGTACTGTATTCGAATGATACAATCTCATCCATCTCATCCGTCCATTCATTGATTCGATTCGATTTCTCAAGCTTTTCGGGTCGCATTTGACTTGGATTATTTGCAAGGTTTCTAACGGGGTTCCCGAAACGCCTCGATATTCAATCACCACATCTACAAACCACACCCAAACTAGACAAGGCAGAAATGTGACGGGGAGCACGTGATGTATCTAGTTACCGTACCTTGGTAAGCTTTCTAATTCGAAGATGGAGAACGTGTTTGGTCAGTATTAAAACGTCGTTGCAAATATTGCCAGGTTTTCTACGATGACCAAAATCTATCCCAAGATTTTATGCAAGATGGACGCACAGCAAAGGCACAATAGCTAGTCAGATAGAGCCACGAGTTGTGGTTATCTCTGAACTTCACCCGATACGATTCAATATTAAAATAAATCTAAGAATCAAAGTCTATGTCTTGGGAAGTTTAGATAGATAGATAGATAGATTTTTGTTTATTTGAGAACAACCGCTAATTTCAAATGCTAATCAATCCCGTTCTCCTGGCATGCACCGTCCATCCATCCATCCATCCATCCACCCATCCATTTAGATGTGAAACCCAACAAGAATATTAAAAGAAAACAACCAAGTAAACTCTTAGTGTATTGTATGTAAATGTCCATCAATGTAGATCCTATCTTTATCTAGGTATCATCTCTACCGATTCCCGTCTTCGAAATGCACCCCCTTTCTACTGATTAGCACGATTATAATGCATTATCGTATCCCTCCAACCATCATTATCTTCATCGTTATTATGCACTCTTAGTCCGCCTCTACCCTGTTGGCTAGGTAGATTCCACCGATCGCTGCCATCTCCATCTCTAAGTTCAACGGCAGCTAGAGGCTGTGCAGCCGCCATTCCTGGTTTGGGTCCAATTCTTGGTGGAGCAGCCTCGCTTGAAGCGAAACCTGGAACTGTGAAGTCTGAATATGGATTATCGAAGTTAATGTTGCCGCCATCAAAATTGTTGTGCGGCAACTCAAAACGATTCTGAGAATTTGCAGGTGGTGTTTCATCGTTGTCTCTTAGAAAGCTGGTTTGGGGTGATACCATCCCGCCATCATTGTAATTGTCTGCCGGCATTTCGGATATACCTGTTGGCAGAGGAGCAAAATGATTATCTGGCTGTATATATTGGTGTTCGCGTTCTTGCTCTTCGACAATTTGGGGAGCTCGCTCGACATTCCGTAGACTACTTGCAATTACGCTGCCATTTCGAATGCTCCCCATACCGCTACGTGGCTCCATCGTCTCTGTGACATCCGACAATCCCGATTCAGCATCCCTGATTCCAAACTGAGCCATGGTGCGCATCTTGCGTGTAACCCAGCTGGCTAGAATTTTGCCTCGTTGCTTCTCGCCAAGTCTAGATCTTGGGAAATCGCCTTTGTTAACAAAAGCAACAATATCAACGATTATTTGATGCTCGTTGAGAATAGCATTGACAATGACCGGAACGATGGAAGCGAGATATGATTTTCGTCCTACTTCGACCAATACAACCACAAGACCACCCGCTTGAAATACCGCGCTAGAGGGTATAGTTAGCTCATGTTAAGGATCATACATATTGACGAACTTACCATCCACCAGGTACAATATTGCGATGGCACTTTTCAACTGAGGACTCGATATCCATTGGGAAGTGACTGAGCCCGTTGATCTCGAATGTCTCGCCCACACTTCCTAGGACGAATAATACTTGCATCTCGACCTCTGCACCATTTGGACCAATGGGTCTACTGACATTATAAAGGAAACCTAGATCACCAGTTCGGACGTATTGTACATTTGGGTCCCCATCAACAGTGCGACCATCAAATCTTTCGGAGTCGAAGATATCTTTCGATCCATAGAAGGATCTAACGCATGCCTCTGACTCGACCCAAATTTCTCCATACTCGCCTTCGTGACAGAGATATCGACTTTCCGGGTTAACGATAGCTATTTGTGTTGATACAGGAACCATTCCGGAATCTTGAACCATCAAAGCTTTTGGTTCGGTTTCAGGGTCAACGGGATATATCATCCCTCGTCGTAGGGCTTGAGTATCCAGCCAAAGCTCAATCGGTTCAATACACATATATGAACGAGAAGCAACCATGGGGTTCAAAACATGAGAATAAACAGTGTTGATAGCAGTGAGATCCAGTCCCGTCGCAGCAAAATGTAGACGTACTTTTTGGAATACATCAATCCGAGGTCTTCCTTCAGCAGAGATCATCATGTTTTTGAGTTCATGAAGTGAGAATCCCTTACCTGGCATGACGGCCATGGCATGGTCAAGCATTTGAGGGGTGGCATATGTATCCTTGATCTTATATCGCGAAAGAGTAAGGAACAAGGAGACTGGATTCTGTGCAAACTCGACAGGGGAGACTAGATAGGTTGGTGCACCAACAAAGATACCCATTAAACAACTATGAATAAAACCTAGACCGGTTGTGCTTCGAACACATCCAAGAACAGGTCTTGAACTTGTCATCTGGCAAGTTTCCTTTTGCACCTTACACATGCCCATGATAGTATCGTGACCCAATTGCACAGCAATTCGACGTTGGTCTGGCGTCCAATAAGTCCATACAAGTGCAGGAAATCCTGGCTGAACCCAAGCAGGTAGCATTGTGAGGCCAAGATCTCTACATCCATTGTTTTGTTTTGGTGGCTTCGAAGTATTGTAGATACTTGGTACTGATATCTTCAAAATTTGTGCCGATTGCTTAACATGCTGAGAAACTGGCTTCTGTTTCAACAAATGGTCAACATCTTGGTTGACTAAAACAGCCCTCACACGATAGTCTGCAACCATATGTAAGAATGCCGGTGCGTCCTCGTTGAGTCGATTTTGGTCCAATGGAGCCATGGGAATAGCTGTGGCTCCTAAACAGAAACATGCGTGTGTGGCATAGACAAAATCTTCTGAATGTGTATACATCAGAATCAAGTGATCACCGGCTCGTATCTTGACCTTGTTCTTCAGATACATGGCTACTGCGGCCACCTTTGTGTCGAACTTTTTCCAGGTAATGCCTTTTCCTTCCTTCCCACGACCATCTATAGTGCAGTAGGATAATTCATCGGCCTGTCGCGCCACACGCCATTGCAACAGATCAACAATGCTTAGGAAGTTATTTAGAGGCGTAGAAGTTCGGTCATCAATAACCACCTCACGACGATCAATTCCTGAGTACTGCTTGTCGCCAGGGGAGAGAATATCTTCACGAGTTTGAGCAGCAAGTGGCGACCAGATCCCTCCGATAGGATCGACGCCGATAGGTAGATTAAGTACAGCTCTTTCAACACCAAATTTGACATGCACACAAGGCAAATTTCCAAGATCAAATTCTCGACGACAAAGCATGTTCCCAATCTCTCTACGGCCACACTTCAAAACTTTTGGTAAAGTATTTGGTGCTGTGATCATAACGCAATATACTCTCAAATGGTGTTCTTGCATTAAAACTTCCATGCATCTCTCGGATAGAGAATCAAGAAGTGCAGTATCGAGCTGTCGGGGAGGGCCACCTGATGTTGCGGGTGCCGTCGACGCGGAAGGTGACTCCAACAAGACTATTGGCAAATGTTCATCGTTGACAAACACGTCGAATGCGGAGCAGTCGTATATCTTTGGTACATTCTTCATTATACTCACTATTATATGCTGCACAAAGAAGTAACGGTGTTCTGCGATCTCATGTCCATGCTCAACCCACTCAACCTTCTGACGCAGGCGATCTTCATAAAGCCCCAAAACAAATATTTTGCCTTCAATAACTGTTCCCAGTAGACCTGTACGAAGGAATTCTGGTTCGACCATCATAGGTGTGGGATCACCTTGCTCAAATTTGTATGGACGAGCATGGAATATCTGCTCTGTATGTTTTGGGAGGGCCCAGAAACCCCCGGATAATGAGGGTGAATCTACCCAAATTTCTCCTACCGAATGCGGCGAGGCGAGAAGGCCAGTCTCTGGATCCACTACCGCTAGCGTGGCATCGGGTATTGGAAATCCAAAGGCACCAACGCGGACCGTGCCGGGTTCAGTACTAGCCTTTTTCCGCGCCTCTTCGCCAATAGCTACCACGACAACCTCATTTGTTTTGAGTGCTTCGCGGTCTAGAAGAACTTCACTCAACTCGGTTCTTCCTTTTTGTTCAGTGGGGGCTACCGTGCCACCCCCGATAAGACTTCCAAATCCGTTCCCGGTTGACTTTTCTTTCTCTTCAGGCTTCTCTTCGACAGAGTCATCGTCGGAACCAATATCTAGCTTTAGTGGGCATCCCATCCTCTCCTCTCCTCCTAACCAATCTCGCATACTTATGACCATACCACCATGCTCTGGTAGGCACAGCATTGGGGCTACTAATTCTCGTGCGCGAGGATTACGCATCGGCCTCAACCATCGATCTGCTAGAACCTCGTGGAACTCACTATCGACAGTCAGGGTGTCTATTAAGCATAATTTGACATCTTTAAAGTTGGGTTCCATCCCTTTCTTAAAGTTACGTGTCGTCATTGGATCTTGTTGATAATTATATGCTGCTCTTTTAAGGCCAGGATAATCAGCAACCATGAGCGTTGCTCTGTATTTTGTGATGAGATGTGCATATAAACCCGGTGTCTCAACTGCTTTACTTTCGAGCCAAACAGTCGTGTGGCCCCCATATACTGTCATTAGAACTCCGAGGATCATACCGATGCCTTGTCGTGGATCCAAATAAGATAACAATATCTCGCCACGACTGCCTCCACCTGCCATCAATCGACCATTTTTGTCTCTTAATCCAGGATTAAAAGTATCTCCATGTGTACCGGATGGGACGGTTGATATGATGGCGCTAATGCATGCCATTTGATGCATGATTGTGCGATGGCTCATCACTACACCCCGTAGGTCACCAGTGGGCGCTCTGGAAAACTCAATATAGGCCAAATCCGGGACCGTCAACGGAGGTACATCATCCTTTTTCTTAGGATGCCAACTCCCGAATTCGTTTGTCTTCCACCACTCTACTCCTCTAGGCCAGTTGAGCTTTTGAGTTGTAATATCTCGCTGAAAAGATTTCAAATTATTGTCGGTGGTAAGAGCAAGATGTGCCTGTGTAGATGTCAGAATGAGATTAAGCTTTGCGTAGTCCTCGAGATCGTTAATGGGCACGGCCACCACCCCAGCAATAAAGCACCCGAGGAGCGCAATGGCAAAGTCGATTATTTCGGAATCACGGTATATCAGAGCAACCCGATCACCTCTGTATAAAGAGCTTTTATCTCTAATCACCTGAGCGACCTTCTCAGCTCGACTAGTAAGTTTCTCCCAAGTGATGGATGCAATTTCCTTCCCCTTGTTGTCTAACACCCAATATGCTGGCATCTTAGCAGTAACCTTGCCTCGATGTCTAAGAACAGCGGCGATGTTATCGAATTTGGACATTGGCGTGTTTGAATCATGTGGATCGTAAACGGCGAACGGAACATCTCGAGGTTCCAGAGGCATTTGGTATTCTAGAGCGGCAGGCGGAGGTAAATCGCTAGTGGTTAGCATTGGTGGTGCCATGGCTGCTGTTGGGGAAAATGCGTCGCTAGATGAATATCTATGCGGCCCCCCGCCATATGAACTTGGCCCATTATTTTCATAGCCCTGCTGTCCCGCGAAGTCGGAGAAATATCCTTGTTGCGATTCACCAAGCATGGTGCCATGCGAATCAGCCATACTTCCTGCATGACCCTGATCATAGACTTCTTGTGGATGTTCGGAATAACCAGTTTGTTGCGCCGGATTGAACACATAATTTGTGCCCGAGGTCATCGATCCCATTGTCATACTTGGTTCACCAACACGATCTTGTGAGTTATCTCCGAGAGCTGAAGAGCCAGGATTGTATGAGGAGTTATGACTATATGAGCTATGTCTCTGGCTGGGATTATGTACCGCCAACCTTAAGTCTTGAGGTCTGCCGGCGTAGGAGAAAGTGCGTCCATCTTGTCTGTGTGCTCCAAAACTTCCAACATCACTTGCCATTGTGGCTGTTCGAGCTGACGACTGCGTCTCGTACTGTTGAAGTGGGTAAAGTTCGCTTCCACTTGCGCTTCTAGATTTGGAGTTGAGTGTGGCGAGAGATGCGGTTCGCGACCCATCGTTTGAAGGATGTATGCTGTCATCAGGAGTATGTATGCGCAACCCTTTCAGCTCCGCGGCTATTGGTGAGCCACCTAAGTATTGCGAGAGTAAGAATGTGCGTCGTTTTTGATATCTGTACCGGCGGGATCAGGAATGGTTGACAATATAGATAATCGAGTGCCTATAACATATGAGGGAAACATACCCTTTCTCTGTAATATCCCCTTCCTATAGAAAAATAGTTATTAGCAATTCAGTTCTACAAGAGCCATTGATTCTGCCACAATCCACCCCAGATCATGTCATCCTGCATGCATTTGGCAAAGAGAAGTACAAGTACGCGACGTAACTAAAACACATCCTCCTTTATATCAGAAACGCCATCACTAACCTCCAATTCATGTTCCAATTCCTGCAGCCTCGCCTGCAATTCTGGGTTGTTCTCCGCCATATTGCAGTGCTTTTCTTCAAAATTGTATGTGCAGGTGTGGGATATAATCAAGGTAAAGTAACACAATACTTATAGAAAATTGCAAGTGTAAGTTCAGGGAGGGACCAAAGTATCGTGAATGGTTGGAAACATGAATGTTGTTTTTATGTATAAAATGTCGGGAAAGAAAAGATAAGTAAATTTTTGAATTATAGTGATTATGATTTTTGACTATTAGTATATGATTGATATGTAGTAGTTATTGGAATAAGAGATCACCATGATTGATTTTATCAGTGAGAAAGAGGTATGGCAGGCATAGATAGAATTCGAACAGTTATTGAATTGGGGTTGAACATCTTATAACATTTCGTATTTCGTCATTACCTTCCAAGGTTGCTTTTTCTACACCAGGACTCTCCAGGACTCTCCAGCACTCTTCAGGACTCTTTCTTGGAAGAATGAACAAATGAATTGAATGAGGTTACTATTGCCTGTTTACCTTATTGCCTATTGCCTTGCCTATTGCATACTCGAGTACAATAGGTACTTTTCAATCTATGGATCATTCAGATGGAGTTATGTTCGTATACAAAAATGACCGGCAGATTCATTTGAGACTAGTGAATTGAAGTTCTCGTGTCTTGTCTTTCTTTGCCCAAGGAAGGAGTTGGACCTGTCTCTGGTCAAGGACCCGTCTCTTGTCAAGTTGTTTATTAGTAGTGGGGTTTTAACTTTGGATGTTTTTAAAACCTCTTCATTTCGATCTATCAAAACTTTGGAGAGTATATTTAATTGATATGAAAAAGAACTTTCTATGTAAATAATACATCTAATGATATTGATCCAGTATATTGAATTTCCTATAGAAGAACATACATACCAGTTTGTTGAGCCTTTAATATTGAATATTGAATATTGAAGCATGTCAAGGTCAAAAATTCCTTCTTTTAATGTTTAATGTTTTAATGTTGTCATAAATTCATAAATTCATAAATTCATAAATGTTAGCTAATCAAAAACCATAAAAATAAAATAAAAATAAAAATACAGAAGTAAGAAGCCAGCCATTGACGCACAGACCAGACCCTGGAATTATAAAATTTTGTTCTCTCGAAAATCCTTTCTTCCCTTTCCACAATCAACAATCAACATCAACTCATCGACAATAATAATGAGAATACTGAATTCTTAAGACGATGTCTTGTTATTATTTCTCCAGTTCTTCACAATTCAAAGTTGGAAGATTTACAGTTCAATCAACATATAGAATTTCTCTATTTTCATCAAAACCTCAATGAAGTCATTGTAGTGCGCGCCCTTCTCGTCTTCCAAACAACCTTTGGATTGAGAATTGTTGTTGCTCACAATCAATTCAATGGTTTGTATTCGGGATCTAATTTTATCTCTTTATGAATGAACATGGAGTTCTTTGTCCTTGGTATGTCTATTTTTATTTATTCTTTTATCCCTCAACCATTTACCCCAACAACATGATGATATACCATAAGATACACAGACCTGTTCTGAACAGCTTTACGCTGGTTGTTGATTATCTTGGAGACCTTCTGATTTTGTCTTTGATAACTTGTTCAATTATTTTCCATTATAATTGAGGCGCAATAGCTAATTCTCGAACAACAGATTGCCCAAGGACTTCTCCTTCCAGTCATGGAGGTTTAATACTTTGAATATCTTACAATATCGTTGCAAATGCGAGTATAGCTGAGTTGCTGTTGGATTTCAACTCTCGTCCCATAATAGAGACAAATCTCAATTACTTCTATTGATTATTTATCATTTTACTATACACCACTTTGCTATACATACTTAACGGCATACCACCCCATCAGAGTGCCTTTCAAATCAATACCATTACCACAATGCTATTTTGCAATAATCAGAAGACAAAGACTTCTTTCATAAACTTTTGTTCTGTAGCCTTTGTTATCTTTGAACAATCAATAGTCTTTCTTTGTGTTATATTCGATTACAATGACAGCTTTGTTTAGATCATCAACAAAGCCCAGTCTTAATCTATAAGTACTGATCAACAATCCTTATTGTCCATTTCCTTCATATCGTTCACACTTTGCATTATCTACCATCTATCTAGCATTTTACAATTGCCATATTTTATACTCTTTGACAGAGCATACCGAGCATTATAAAATTTATAGTCATCATTCTATCTCACACCCCAAGAAACAAATCATTATTTCATCTAGTACAGCTGTGCTGCTAGAATCTTTTTGGAACATGTCACAATTCGCAAATTTCGACGAGGCTGACTATGCCTCTCTTTCGAATATGGATTTCACGCAATTCTTGGGAAATATGGACATGCAAGCTGAGTACAACCTACCCCTTAACACTAACGATGTAGCAGGCACTGTGGCACCACCCGATATCTTTGCTCCAAATCCACTACCACCAGCGTTACCATCACCACCTGCTATTCGTGAGCAGTTCGTTATTGCTCGTGATCTTGGAGATAGATCTTTTTCCCACGACGTTTTGGGCCAGTTCCCTTCCCCGACGCTTCCCTTGAGGGTCATTGATCTTTTGGGATATCCATTGTCCCCTAGAATCACACAAGCCCTCAACGAGGCGCTTGTAGAGCGACGTGAGAAGGATGCCTTCGAGGCTTTCGAGCGCGCGCTCAACGAAGAGGATGAGATTGCGGTTGACAAGCCAAAACCTGTTGAGCATTTCAAACCTACCAGAGTACCGGGAAAGTCTTGGATCAAGCCTAACGCGGTTACTCAAGGAAAGAATAGGCGTAGCTGCAACATCAAGAACTTTGATCCTTCAAAGATCTATGAGCCGCTTCTCAACCCTCCCATGAGCTGGGGAGTTCCTAATCACTTCGGTGAGCTCCCATTCCAGTACACTAAGGAGGGCGAGCTTACTCCAGATACCAAGTTTACCCAAGAGCGACTTGTGGAGTATATTTTCCGACATCCCTGTCACTCGATTGTTGGAGAGTATGACCCCAAGCATATGTCTGCTCTCAAACTCTGGATTCAGACCGTCCCTGCCGATTCCGCCGCACGCTATCCCACGCGACATTCCGACAAGTGCCGCTTTGTGGACTGCCCGATTCCTCAGGGAACCATTCACAAAGGTCACTTTCGTGTTGCGTTCGACGAGCAATCATGGACTGGTAGGAATCTCGATCCTTTCCATAACGCCGGCTATATACATCTCTTCTGTCTCGAGAAGGCTGTCGACTTCCCCCAACTTTGCAAGGACTTCAACGTTCGACCTGACACTCGGGTCTTGCCGCATGAGCGCAAGAACCGCATGGCTGTTACGAGAGATCATGACAGCATGGCCAAGATCGTCAAGCGCTACGTCAGGAGGCAACCTAAGTGGGACCCGGTCCAGAATCCTTGGAGATACGAAGAGACCCTCAGCTACAAATTGACCAAAGAACATCTCAAAGAGGAGCCCAAGACTCGCCAAGCACTTCGTGCGAAGCGTGGCGGCAACACAATAGATCAGCATCTCAACAACCTTGATCTTTTTGTTGCGGGCATCAATGAGATGAAAGCCAAGAAGGCCAGTGCCGGGCCAAAGGGCAGTGGCGTGAAGCAGGAAGAACCAAGTAAGCAGCCGGCGAGCTCGAAGAGGAAGAGAAGTGTTGTGGAAGTGGATTCTGACTCGGATGCGGAGTACGAGACCGATGAGGACGACATAGAGAAGGAGCTTGAGTCGATGCTAGATGAGAGACCTAAGAAGAGGTTGAGATCTAGCGGTCCCGTGTCTCCCGAGTGAGTGGTGTGAGGAGGTAAGTAATGTTTTTTAATTTTTCTCTTGTCAGCCATTTATTTTTTTAGTGGTGCAAGAAGGCAAGTAATAATTTTTCATTTTTTCTTTGTCAGTAATCTCGCTTTAAACAAGCGTTTTCTCTCTTTAAAATATAATCTATATATAAAAATTAACAGTCTTTTCGAATACCTTATGTGATGATACTAGTGATTAACCATTGTGATATATGTTTCCCTAAATCGTGATATAACAATTAAATATGGAATATGACCTTTATCTATTGTGTAGACAGAGAATTATTTGGTTCCAGTTCATTACAAGCTGGAGATGGTAATTGCAGATTTACTCGCTGTTGTCTTCAGATTGGGAATAGCCGAAAACACCTCCCTTTTCATCTTATCCATCCAAGGAATTTCCGAGGAACATCCACTTAGACGAAGACTTCACGGATGGGAATTAAATTGTTTAGCACGGTAAGGAGTAAACGTACACTTTCTTGCGGATAGGTTGGACCTGGACAGGATCTTTTGTTAGCTCAATATCGAGATTAAAGATCTCCCATGCAAATTATTCCAATTTTGCTATCGTCATAGAAAAGTTTCACCATGTTGTTACGAAAGTTTAGATAGGTGAGCATATTATCTTAGATATCTATTGACTACTGCTGTATTATGATATATGAATTTTGAGATGAATTCTCAACGAAAGTGAAGAAATCAAATACGTATCAACTATGTCGGAAAATTGCAACAACAAAAGTACTCATACAATATCTTCCCCCCCCCCACTCATACAGTACCTCGATAACCGATCGTTCATCCCAATGCAGACAGACAGATAAACAGACAGACAGACAGACAGACACCTTCTATTACACAACATGACAAATCTTCTAGAATCGTCGCACAAATGATTGGACCGTCAATAATCCCTGGATCAGCAGATTGAGAATTTGGGGGATTGGATGGAATTGACTATGTATGTATGTATGTATGTATGTATGGATGGATGGATGTGGCAATTTTGGATGGGGGGGAAATAATAAGCAAGAATAAGAAAGAACACCGCACTAGCTGGGAACAAGCTGGGAACAAGAAGTTTATGCGCCCGTGACGTATTGGTACTTGGGATACTTGGGATACTTGGGATACTTGAGATACTTGAGATACGGTACCAAGACAATCATATGATAGATGTAACGACCCTTGATACTATACTATTATTGGTATAGTAATATGCTTCCTAGATTATCCATCCATAGTAAGCCAGCCAGCCATAAGGAAGTGAGGGTGAGGTAAATAATTCGATTATCTAGGTGTTGATGGATGGAGATAATGCATGCATTGATTAATGCTATTTGGTGGTATTTAGGCAGGTGTGAATTTTTTTTGGTTTGGAATATCAAGATATACATACCATACTATTTACACATAAAGAAATATGTATGGAGTACTTGCAAGTTTCCTTATCTGTGTTCTATGAATAGGAATATGAATACGAATATGAAATCTTCACATGAAGTGAAAAAAGTCTTTGTCTATAAATATTTTGAAGATATAATAATCCGTAGTTCTATATAAAAGAAAAAAAAAGAAAGTATTGAAACGATTATTGATTGATACAAGTAGAAAGTGAAACCATTCAACATATAACATGACCAGGCAGGCAAAACAATACAAAACAATCACTGACCTATTGATTTTTTAAATGTCTAGAAACGTCAGTAAACCAACCTTAGAACACTTATTACACTTTGGGCACCATAAGTTATCTGGAACCTCCCCTCCTCTCCTCTCCCCTTCCCTTCCCTTCCCTTCCCTTCCCTTCCCTCCCCTCCCCAAAACCGAATAACTTAATAAATTCTTATGAAATAACATTCATTAGATTATACAAAATAGCGATATTTAGAAATGATTGAAATTATCAGTCAATAATTAAATTCATTATATTTGGTTAATTTTGAGGTTCGATAACTCTATTGAATTTGAAATCTTCAAAGAGTGCTAGTACTAGTTCTAGTTCTAGTTCTAGTTTTAATTCTAATTCCAATTCCAAAATTCTATCACTGAAAACAAGAATAATAATAATAATAATAATAATAATTAAATCCATTGCCACAAAATTTCCAGTAACAGACAGTAACAAATCAAAATCCCAGCCCCCGCCCCCTTTGCACACGCCCGCAAACGTCAAACCACAACACCTAAAAATCTAATAATTCTACTTAGGTACAATTATTATAATAGTATAATTTATTACTATAATAGTATAATTACCTAGATAATTATTATTACTACAATTTACTATAATAGTACAATTACCTAGATAATTAGATAATTATTACTACAATTTATTACTATAATAGTATAATAATTCTACCGCCCTACATTCAAATACAACAACCTATCTTTCTAACCCATAATCACCATTTGTTTGTTCTCCACCTTCTCACCATCTACCAACTTTCTACAACAACACAACACAACACACCATACCTCACCATACTACACCACACCACACACCACCATAAATTCTTTTCTTTTTCTCTTTTTCCTTTTCGCCCTCAATTCGTTATACCCATACCTTGAACCTTGAATTTATTTACTCTGGCTGGCCGAGTATATCGGGCTGGATTGATTTGAAATCATAATTGGTTGGCAATACCACTTAGGAAATATAAGCACGGAAAGCCTTGAGGGTACGATAAGGTAGCATATAACGATGGAGGACGTTCTGCCGGGGGTGCAACATTCGACTCTCACGACTTCGATTCTATCCGCAAAGCAAACATCTTTACCAACATTAGAGAGCGCTCAAGAGGCATTTCGGGATTCATTACAACAAGCGATCTCAGCCAAATATGCGGAGATCCATAAGACTAGCGGCGATGTTCAGGTGGAGTCTAGTAACGATTCAACAATCAATGGTGTCGTGATAGGGCTTTTAAGTTCATTTGGTTCGGCGGTTCTGATAGCATTAATCTTTCTGATTGTGTATTTCTTCAAGTACACAAGTAGTGGTCGGATTTTGTTGGATCGGATCGGACGACCGGGAGAATATGATGACGAACAGGCTTTCGCAAGGGATGAGGCGGAAGCCTTAGAGGAGATGGATGATCTGCAGAGGACAGAATATCTGAGAGCTAAAGGTATATTATTTTATAGGTACATGTAATACTCAGTTGCTAATCGTTGGGTTCTTACAGCATTTATCCAATCCAATCCACCAGATTCTTTACCAACCGATATCTCTCTATCACAATACTTGGCGATCCAGGAAAAAGGCGTTTCGGCTTGGGAGTTTGAACCAGAATTGGAGATTGCGAATTGTTTTGTGGAAGGAAGAACGGAAATTGAGTTCTTTGATAGCGAATGTTGTACTTTGACGAATCTGCCCGTACCGAAACAGAATGAGGTTTACTATTGGGAGTCAAAGATTTACGATAAACCGGAAACGACATTGATTAGTATTGGAGTAGCCACGAAACCCTACCCTTTATTTAGGCTACCAGGTATGTTGATTGCGATGAGGTTGCTTTTATAGTCACTGACGTTTGATAGGGTGGCACAAATATTCTGTAGCTTATACCTCTGCTGGACAACGAAGATTTAACCAACCATTCAACGGACCAACCTATGGTCCACAGTATGTTCAAGGAGATGTTGTTGGGGTAGGATATCGACCCCGGACTGGTACAATTTTCTTTACACGAAATGGAAAGAAGCTTGAGGACGTAGCACACGGTCTCAAGTCGCAGAATCTTTTCCCAGCAGTCGGCGCAAATGGTCCTTGCACAGTACATGTCAATTTTGGACAATCAGGTTTTGTTTTCATCGAAGCAAATGTTAAGAAGTGGGGTTTGGCTCCTATGACAGGTAGTCTTGCACCTCCACCACCATACGGTAGCGAGCAAGGTAGCATCCTTCTTGAGGCTGGGCGGGATAGTGCTCAGAGTAGCCATGGACATTATCCAGACCCACGACACGGACGGACTCGAAGTGGAAATTTTAGAAATGGTCCCCCAACAAGTCCCGGACCAATACGATCACCCACAGATATATCTTTAGCTCAACTTACACATATTCCTTCCAACAACGAGGAGGCTGGTGAGGCATCTAATAGTTCTGGAGTGAACACATCACAGGCTGGGGGAACCACTACACATGCACACACTGGCCTAGGGGTTAACGATCACGCACAACCTCCACCGGAGTATACAAGTCCACAGCCTTCTACGGCGGGAACTCCAAGAGGAAGCTCGGATAGTGAAAGGACTCCAATGCTAGGAAGGAGAACTACACCACCTATACCTAGCTACAATGATGCAGTGGCACAAAGGGATCGAAGTGCAAGTCGCAGAGAAAGGAGTAACAGTCATCGCTCGAGAGGTTGGAATAATCCACGATCATGAGGTAGAAGAAAACCACATTAGCATACTCGATTTTGAGATACAATTAAGGTGGAGAGGGAGAGAAAGTCGAATCGAATCGAAGTAAAGTTTGAATAAGGGATTTTGAAATCAGATGGATGACCAGGTGAAGGTCATCGCTGTTGGGTGGGACAGGAGTCAGCATCTTGATAACTTATTAGCGTGGAGAGGTTACCTTTGTTGAGTCGATTGATGGGTCTTGGCATGGTATGGGATGGGTTTGAAAGGGTATGGTTGGCGGTTGGTTGGGAGGGAATGGAAGGAAAGGATGGGAGTTTATCGGCGCATTGGGAGTTATTATGAACAAGAACAAAGAGTACTTGAGGTTTGATCATTCTCTGTCTTTCAAGTTTGGGGGAGTCATAAGGAAGGATGTGGATGAAATGGAAGAGAGGGGTAGAGAGGACGGGGAGATCGTGATGGGGCGTGATCTGGTTTGATGTGAATGGGGGGGTATCAAGAGGGTGAAGGAGAATAGAGACAAGGGAAAAGTGCACTTGGAGGATCTGGAAACAGGTCATGCAGAGTGTAGTATAGCATAACATAGCATAGCATACCATAGCAGTCGACACAAACGCAATACAACGTATATGATCTTCTTTTGTCATACTCAATACGTATAAGATACAAGTCCTCTATGTAAATTTTAAGTTGCCTAGATTTATTAAAGTCTAACTATGGATGGTTGAAATATGATACATGCTCTATGCCTAAGGCGCTCTTACTAATGTATCCCTCCCCTCTATACTACCGTTTGATGCATAACATTCGCCCTATAACTTTCCGACCTCTCCAACAACTCCTCATGCGATCCCTGATCAACACACCTACCGCCCTCCACCAAAAATATAACATCCGCCTTCCTAATCGTCCTCAACCGATGCGCAATAGCAATAACCGTAATGCCCTGCGCCGCCTTCTCCAGCCCATCCTGCAACAACTTCTCGCTCTCCGCATCCAACGCACTAGTCGACTCATCCAAAATCAACAACCGCGGTTTCCTCACCAACGCCCGCGCAATCGATAATCTCTGTTTCTGGCCCCCAGAGAACTGATTCCCGTTCGTCCCGCACAGCGTCTGGTAGCCGTCCGGCAACGCCGCAATAGTGTCGTGGATATTCGCCAGTTTGCACGCCGCGACAATCTCCTCCATGCTGACCTCGTGGCCGGGGCGCGCCCCAAACCCGACGTTGAACTCGACGCTGCCTTCGAAGAGCACGCTTTCTTGCGGGACCAGCGATATGCAGTCCCGGAAGGCGACGTCGCGGTGCTTGGTTACGTCGACGCCGTCGACGATGATGGAGCCCGATTGCGGCGTGTAGAGGCGCTCGACGAGCGAGATGATGGTGGATTTTCCGGCGCCGCTGGGTCCGACTAGGGCGCAGAATTTGCCGGGCTGGATGTCGATGTTGAGACCGTTTAGGACTTTTATGTCTGGGCGGGCGGGGTAGGAGAAGTGGACGTCGCGGAGCTGGACGCTGGAGGCGGTTTGGTTAGATGGGGATGTGGATGGGTGGGGTGATTTGGTTTCGGCGGTTGCCTCGATATCGGTGAGTGCTGGGAGCTTGCTCACGTGGCCTTGCATCTTGTCTGAGCCTATTTCGATAAGGCTTAGGATTCTGGCGGCGGCGGCTCGGGCGCTGGAGAGTTCGGGGGCGAGGGCAAACATTTGACTCCAGAGGAGGGCGCTGACGAGGAGGGAGAACACGACTATGAGGAATTGGGTTTGGGTGTAGGTGCCTGCTAGGATTTGTTTGGCTCCCCACCAGTATGCGAGTGCGTTGACGAGGTTGCCGAGGAAGTAGGTGGTTGCTTGCCAGAGACTTGCTAGCACGCTGACTTTGAATGTTTCCTTGCGAGGTCCTTTCAGTGATCTTCGGTAGGTGTTTAGGGTCTCCTCTTCAAGGGAGAGCGATGCGATTATCTTGATGGATGTAATTGCTTCGACACCGATATCAACTGATTGCGTGTATGCATTTTCGTGACGATCCTCAAATTGGCCAAGTACTCGGAGTTCCATCAAACCAGCTCCAAGTAGGAGCGGTACTAAAGCCAAACAGACCAATGCTATTCTCCAGGCGATAATATGAGTTAGGATAATTGCGGCGATAAGGTTAACGGTAATCGAGAGCAATGTGCCAATAACGGAACCACTCAAACCAGCCAAGGCATTTCCGTCTCTTGTGATATACGAGAGAAGTACAGCAGGAGTGCGGCCTTCAGATTGATGCCATTGAAGATCCTGCTCAAACAACGATCGGAACGATAATACTCTAATCGTATAGACGATTTTCTCAGACACGAATCCAAATCCAGCCCAACTAACCAAATTGCCAAAGAACTCAATAATAGCCAGTATGAAAAACAAAAGTCCGTAGAAATTCCCCTTCGACGAAATATAATCGGCGCTCTTGCAGGGATTCAAACTCCCAACTGTGTTTCCGAAGATGACGGCTTCGCCAGAGAAAGCGCCTCCAACAACGGTCGAGCCAACAAGCGCGATGAATGTCATAAGTAAATGCGGTCTCAATGCCGGGGCATATCCTTTAACTAAAGCCCAGAGAGATTTATTTGGAGTTTCGGGTTCTTCGTCTTCTCCTTCTTCTGCTGCCGAACCAAGAACCATGTCTTCGTTTGCCGAGAGCTCGGCTTTCTCTGCTTTTCCAAGATGGTTGTCTGATAGGCCGCTCTTCTCGATATCAATATCTGTCGAGGATGTCATGTCGGATTTTCCGGCACTGTCTATGCTAGCAGCCTTTCCGTTATTCCCGGATTTGGAACCGAGAGTTTGTAAGTTGACTAGATCGGCGTATGCACCATTCTTCGCCATCAATTCCGAGTGATTTCCTTGTTCTAAGATCTTTCCCTTATGCATCACAACGATATTATCCGCCGTAGTGATTGTCGACAGACGATGAGCAATGGTGATCATAGTCCTACCACTCGCAATTCTCGAGATGGCATTCTGGATGCGCTGCTCACTTCTCGAATCAAGAGATGCGGTTGCTTCGTCCAAGATAAGTACGGCTGGATCCTTGACAAGAGCCCTAGCGAGCGCTACTCTTTGCTTCTGGCCACCACTAATCAGTCGACCACTGGAGCCTACAGTCGTTCCATAGCCATGTTGTAATGCAGAAATAAAGGAATCGGCATCAGCCAGTTCCGCCGCCTTTCGAACCAACGCAACAATCTCGACAATTTCAGGCCCTCGTGTCGCAGCCGCGGTGGTAAGATCCTTGCCTTCCCTAACCTCGGTCGCTAGATCCGCAAGTTCAGAACCGTGAAGTACGGTTTTCAAATGTTGGTGGTTGGGATCACTCGAATTAATTAAACCATGTGCGATATTTTCCAAGAGGGATCGATCGAGGAGAGAGGGTTCTTGTTGGACCAAACTGAGGAAACCCCTCAAGTCACGAGCATTAACTTCACGGAGATCATGGCCGTCAAATGTGATTTGGCCCTGGTTGGGATCATATAATCTTGTGACCAGACCGGCGATGGTTGACTTTCCGCTTCCGGATAGCCCGACGATGGCTGTGTTTTTGTTGGCGGGGATGCTAAGACTGATGTTGTCGAGAACTGTGATCTCGGGTCGGGAGGGGTAGGTGAATGAGACGTCTTTGAACTCGAAACCACCGGCTGTCTGGAGACGAATACCAGAAGCGGTAGTACCGTCGATTGCTGGCTCGCGATCCATATCCTCACGTAGCTTTTTGAATGATGCAACGGCTGCGATGAAAAGATGGAGGAATGGTGCAACTTGACTCAAGAGTAAGGTAGCTATTATTATGTTAGTGTAGTTCTGTGATGGGATTTAAACCCAACTAACCTTCAACCAGAATGAAGATGACGGTAAACGTAGCACCGACAGTAGCGCCGACAGAGTCATTCCTCACTGCATCCGCAATCCGTTTACTACCTTGCCAAAAAGCCAGACCATTTGCAGAATAAGCAATGAAATACAAGAAACCAGACTGGATACCCACAGCCGTTGCTTTCTTTAAACCTTCTGTCCTCGAAGACTTGAGCGCGCTAGAGAATTTATTCTCCAACCTAGTGTTTCCACCAAAGGCTTGAACTACAACGATATTGGAAAGTGCCTCTGACGCAATCGACGCAGCAGTAGCAGCATGATCAGACATGAGTCCGGAGTATTTCTCAATATAATAAGTCCCCGTAAACGACATGATGAAGTAAGCCGGGATCAACGAGAGTAACTCTGCAGCTAGTCTCCAATCCTTGATAAACGCCACGATGTAGGCCGTGACGAAGAAAGACAAACTCGAGAGCACGATTCCCACTTTCTCCGAAGTGCCAGAACGGATAGTTTGGATATCGCTATTGAGTCTGGAGGCGACTTCTCCGGGGGGGAGATTATCAAAATACGAGGGTTCCTGCCTCAAAAGATTCTTTAAATAGCGTTCTCTCAATCGCTGGGCCAATCGCGCCCCATGTAAACTCCAACATGAGAGATGCGCGTAGATGAGCACGAATTGGGCAATGGCCAGATAAACGATGAGGAGGATTTTAGAGTTGATGGATCCTTGGTCTGAAGAGTCGGATGTACCCGATGATTCGCTACAGGTAGCTGCGTTGAAATCGTCGAGGAGTTGTCCGAAGAGCACGCCGATGAGCGGGAAGGGGACACCCGCTCCGATGGAACATATTGTGCCTAGGAAGAGGGTGCCTTTGTCGACATTGGATGGATTACCGGTGAGGAGGAGGCGGGGGAAACTCGATACTTTCTGCAAGAGCCCCATGGTAATTCACTATGAAGAAGTTGTGAAGAAAGTTCGAGTTCGTGAGTTGGTTGGTCGTTTCAATCACATAGGTTTGGGTGATCAAACGGACACGGAGAAGGAGACAGAAACTGAAACTGAAACAAGAGAAAAGAAAGAAGGAATAGTATACATGTCCTTTCTTGAGCGCTTGCTTGCTTAACTGTCGATGATGATATGGAAGTAAGAGAGCAAGCAAACGATCAAACTAATCTAAACCCATACTCAACGCATCCCAACCGACATCGGTCTAAGCTCCCAATTTTACCCTCACCCACCACCTACGTCTATTCTGGTACGTACATACCATACCGACATTAGTCAATGAATTTTTCTCATTAGTTTTGAATTTTCATAGTTGCAGGGGGGGTCGATAGATGCAAGGTATGGATGGCATGGTTGTATAGATGTGGGGATATTTGTACATATTTTTTTCTTCCCTTTACTTCCTTGGCGATGAATACTCATACACTTCTTTCTGTACTGTAGGTAAAGTCTCCAGAGTTCATATATCCATAACCCAATCATTATCTAATCTGATGATCGGATAATCAGATCAAATGTTTAAATTTCAAGGTCTCGGTGGATTAACCCAATCTATGGATGTATTGTTGTACGTCAGGTTGTCTTTTTCTCTAGGGCTTTCCAAGGATTTCTTGGCGACCGCATTAAAACCCCCTTTTAGTAAGGATCGAAGAACCTAGAAAATTCCTAGCCCAACCATTATCTAATCTGATCATCCGATAATCTGATAAAAAAAATCAAATCTAAAATGCAATTTAGCTACGCTAGCTTGTGGGTGGTCGAGCTCGGGGTGGAGACTAGACTACCTAGTCTGTTCACATACCGTAACGTACATGCCTAGTGAAGAAGGTGGTATCCATAGTACCCACTCAGAGGTTCGGGGCTTACGTTTTCTTGTTACATAAATTTACGAGTATGTGCCGGAAGTGATGGATAGAAGGACGAGTGTGGTGGCTATTTGCACACTGGTTAGGGTTTAAGGGTTTGCTGGGGATCCTTGTTTGTATTGTACGGTGTGTCGGGTAGGAGGAAGGTGGGATATTAAATTGACTGTTCAGTGATCTTTAGACATAAATATATCATCAAGCACGTGTTAGATGTTGTATGGTATTCGGTGAGAAAGATGAGGTTATACTGTTATTTATGTGTATTGTGTAGATTGTATACAGCTAGGACAATGGGGGAAGTTAGACATGCGGAAATGGAATGTTAATATGTTAAAAACATAGTCTGCATGGAAATCAAATAACATTATATAAAAGCAAAACTATATACAATAAAGCTGACACTCGCTAAATATCACTATTCCCTCCCCCTATCGACAAACTTCGTATCATTCCATTCATTAAGGTAAACGAACCGTCAATCATCCCCCTAGAAGAATCGAATATCAAGCAAGACATGCTCGGGTCGATGGGTTGCCAATTCTTGAATAGTAGCAGCCAATTCCTCAAGAGCCGAATCCACAAATGCTGTATCCCTTTCACTTCCAACCACTCCAACATGCATTTGCCCGTCCTTAACGAACGAGACAGCCTTGACAGGAGAAGCCGCATCACCATGTGGATTCACAATATCCACCTTGCATGATCCTCCTGCAAAAGGCATAGTATCAAAATCCTCCCAGTCCTGATGATGGACGATAGAATCAAAGAATTGAGCATTCGATTCCGATGACCATTCTGTGCACTGTTTTGATATCTTATCGAAGCCGAGGAAATCATGAGCAGCTGATTCGGCACTTTGCTTTTGAACAAATTGTAAGAGGTCCATGGCTGTCCACTGGGATTGGAACGGCACTCGGATGGGTGTAAATTGGTAACATGGACCAACAACATTCTCTATACCTGCTAAATCGATCATTCGACCAGAAGTGATGCTACCGAATGTTACATCTGACTTGCGGAGACGGCGTGCTAACACTAATGCCCATGCCGCAGTGAGCAAGTTTGCTGTAGTAATCTCTGCAGGACGTTGAGAAATATCGACTGGTTTCGTCTGAAAGAGCGCTTTGTCTGTAGGTTCCACCGACTTTCCATCCAGAATGGATAACGATGAGCCATTTAGAAGATCGCGCCAATATTTGATCGCTGTGGTTTGGGTACGTCCATCGAGGATTCGTGACATGTACGATGAGAAAGGCTCAAAATCGACGACCTTGTCTCCTTTGTAGAGAACCTCTAAATCTCGGAGTAGTATAGGTAGAGAGATACCATCATATTGAGCATGGGATAAGCCTATAATAAGACACTCTTTTCCATTGTTGCCTTTGGCATGGAACAATTTAAGGAAGGAAGAGCCCAGTTGATAGTTTGATTCTATGTCCTTGTTACAGAGTTCGATGGCGTATTGCTCAATATCTTTGTCAGCCATATGAGTAGTTATATCGGGAATATCCAGTTCGTTAATGACAACTTGGAAGAGATCCGAATCGTGTTCGACAAAAACAGTGCGCAGAATGTCGTGGATCTTAACAAGCTCCTTGCAGGCACGGAACAATTGCTCTCGATCAATGCATTCGTCGAGGTACAACATGGTATATTGTATGGAGGTACGAAGTGACTCGTGAACGGTGGCTTTAATATCGAGTGCTTGAGAATCTGTTACAGGAGATACATCCTGAATAGACCATCTTGGATTGGCAAGCTTTGGGCGGATGGCCTCGGACAAGAACTGTTCTACGTTTGAACGATTTAATGTCGAGAAGGGCTTATAAGGCTGAACCTTCTCTGAGGTCGCTGAATAATTTATCTTTAGCACTTTGGCTGCGTCGCCAAGGCGCATATGTTGAAAGATATCGGCGACTGTTAGACCATGCCCTTGCGTACGAAGATTTGATACCAATTTCATCGCTAAAACAGAGTCACCACCAAGGCGGAAAAAGTTGTCATCAACGTCAATCTTTTTAACGGGAAGTCCAAGAATCTTCGCCCAGGAAGACTGCAAGATACTTTCTGCAGTTGTCAATTTACTTTGAGCTAAGACTTTGGTCCAAGCCTCTTTAAAGCCTTGGCGGAGTTGAGTAAGGACACTTCGAGGAATTCTGGAGGCTAGCTGATTTAACAAACCGTGGTCGATATCCTTATTCTCGGTGGGGATTCTGTCAACAATGACATATGCAAATGGGATCATGTATGGTGGAAGAGAGTCTTGGACGAATTTGTCAAGCTTCTTAAGTGCTAAAGCAAGGCTAGTTGAGATCCTAGTAGATATAGTCGTCTCGAAGCTTTGTGCATCTGATACATCGGTAGCTAGCTGGTGCTTTTCCAAGTTGAGCTCAACACTCTCTTCATCCGAAGGTTGTTTCTCTATGAATACTAACAGCTCTTGCTTCTGTACTTGCTGAGAATTATCTGACGATGGTTGGTATATGGCAGCAGCGGCACGCACTGTTTGTGGAAGATATTTGGCAAAGTGTACTTCAAGATCCGTAATATCCACAGCGTGGCCTTGAACTGGTAAGACATTCTCCTTTCGGCCAACAAATACTAAGCTATTGTTCTCCAGCAATCGAACCATATCACCTGTTGGTTGCACTTTACCAGCGCGGCCGGCACAAGCAGAGCTTCCAGCCACAAGCCAAGCTGGGGATTCAACTGTTTCTTCTGTAAAGAAAGCTCCTTCAAGCCAAAGCTCACCAACACACCCAATAGGCGAGAGTAAAGATGGATTACGAGGGTCACACACCCAAGAGACTACTGCTTGAGGATAGATCGCCCCTTGTTTGATGCTTGCATCTGCTCGAATTCTCTTCGACGCTTTATCCAAGGACAGAGGTGGGTTTTGGTTCCATTGCCAGATCTGATTCAATTCCGCCTCAGGTAGGCATGATACTTCGTGGATCCTTCTAGAAAGACCCATACATAACTGTGAACAAGCCGTTTGTAGTTGAGCAAGCATTCGCTCCATTTGAGCGACCTCAACCAGGCTACTATCGAAATTTGCACAGATTCTGAAACCATCCTTGCGTATTCCACAGGCGAGCATGAGTGGATATGGGTTGAAATGAAGAGCTTCAAGTTCAACATCTCCTGCAGCATAACCAAGATCACTACCCACATGTTCCGGTTCTGGTCCGATAACCATGCCTGTACCAGCTTCGCATGCATGCTGGGCATCTTGACTAACTTTTCTGATATTTTGCATTCCCATATGTTGATATGGTGTACGAGCCAGCATACTCTGCTGCACTGTTTGAAGATAAGATTCAATGGTAGCCGATCGGTCAACATTTATACGAATGGGTACTGTTGCGATCAGTGGGCCAACAATGGTTTCAACTCCAGCCAAAGCAATGTCTCGACCTGTAAGCGTCTCACCAAATACGACATCATCGCTTCCAGTGTATTGCGAAGCAACGAGTGCCCAGGCACCACGAATTAATGTTGCCATCGTGAAAGGTAACTTGGCACTTCTTTCAAAAGATATCTTAACATCAAGCGTAGTATCTGGAGTTGGCAAGTAGTCTCTGGAAGGCAGGCGTGGAAATTGAGGTCCCACGGCGTCCTTCAATTCACGTCGCCAAAATTCTTGCATGGCTACTTCATCTGTATCGCGAACGTACTTGACGAAGTCGCTCATCTGTGCCTCCACCTCGATTTGTTGCCCTTCTAAAGCATTACTGATTGTCCTTAGTATTATCGGCTCTGACCATCCATCGTAAAGTACGTGATGAACGGTCCAGACCATATATCGTTTATCATCGTTTGGTTGGTTGACAATAGCATATCGAGCTAGACTCTGGCCCAAATCCATTCTCTCGTTACGATCGTCCTCAAGGTATTGCGCTAGATCAGTTGAGGTTCTCCAGGAGATGCTTTCCTTAAGTACAACTTGCTGAAGGCCAGGATCTTGGAGTTGAGCAACGCGAGTGCGTAGGATAGGAATTGCTGCAACAACATCCTCCCATGCTTTCTTCCAGGCGTCAAGCTCAATATGAGACGGAATGCACGCAACTCTCTGGGCAACGTATACCTCAACCGATTTGAGTGAAAAGGTAAATAACGATTCCTGCGTGGGTGTGCATGGATATATGTTTTCAACTGCAGCTTTATCCGATCCACATATTTGTGATGCTTCAATACAAGCACTCTCTACATCCTGAGAGATCATTGAAAATGCCGGTGTTTCTGTCTGAGCTTGCGAGTCACAGATGTGTACGACACTAGCCATTGCTGAGAGGGTGGGGTGACCGAAAGTGTTTATGACAGTGAGATCAAGACCTTGCGTCCTGCAAAAAGATACAAGTCGCATAGCCGACAAGGAGTCACCACCCAGTGCAAAGAAGTTATCCTCAAGTCGAATGGATTCTGCATCAAGCTTTAATATTTGGCCCCAGGCCTGACGCAAACGTTGCTCGAGATCATTCAACTCCCGAGTACTCGTGCTTGTTACTTCTTCATCTACCTGCCGTAAATCTACCGTGGCACCAAATTGCCTTAGTCGTTTGCGATCCGTCTTGCTTGAGATCAGAACAGGGATATAGTTGACCGTTATATATGCGGTTGGTACCATATATCGTGGTAGAACTTTAGCAATCTCTGCATTTGCATTAGATAGAGTTTTGCGTAACTCTTCCGGAAGCTGTATTGACTTTATATCGGTATTTTCCTGTCCTTTTGTGTTCTGAGCAACAAATGCTACCAAAGTAGGTTGACTCCCAGCTCCCAAGGGCTTGATCACCTCAGCAATTACACTCATATCCGAAGGCAGTCTGGCTCTGAGCTGACTTTCGATCTCACCAAGTTCAACACGCTGTCCACGTAATTTTACTTGTGTATCTTTCCTTCCGACAAAGACAATGCCACCAGAACCGTCAGGGTCATATTTTCCAAGATCTCCGGTTTTGTACAAGCGCCCGCGACGACCCGTATATCCATTATGGCCTGCGGTGAGCCACGATGGATCTTTGATGAAAGATTGGGCTGTTTTCTCGGGATCATTCAAGTAGCCTTGCCCTACAATTGGACCCTCGACAAGCAACTCGCCTACAGCCCCTACGGGCATCAAAATCTCGTGGTCGTTAGGGTTAGTGATCCAGATAGCGGCTCCGTTTCCTGGCCCAATGGAGACATAATTTCTGCCAGTGGCAGCGCTGCTGTTCACTGTACATCCAATAGTGCATTCACAGGGGCCGTAGCCTATGATAATCCTAGTCTCTTGTCCCCATGTTGTAACATCTCTTACAGATGATGCTTCTCCTCCAAGTCCCAAACCACTAAGCGACTTTATAACATCCAAGTCCAAAATTCGGGCAACTGAAGGAGTTATGCCTGCGTAGTTGACCTGCATTCTTCGCATCACTTCATTTATATCGTTTAATCGGTCTTCGTCAGAGGGGATACAGAGACATCCGCCATTTCCAAGAGTCAGTAGCATGCTGTCAATGCTAACATCAAAGGCATATGATGCGAAATCAAGGACTCTAGAGCTTTCCGTATAGCCAACTGCTTTCGCTCGTGGAAAAGCACTGCTTGTATAGTTTTCATGAGACAGGGTGACACCTTTCGGTGTACCTGTGCTGCCAGAAGTGAAAATTATGTACATCAGAACAGATGGTGGTACGACCGGTAGGTTTGAAGCAACTTGTAGATTTGAAATATTCTTGAAAGTGTCTTCTTCCACGACCATACGCTTTCCTGTGGGCATAATTGTCCCTGAAAATTCATACTGTTTGCGGGATGTCACTATCATTTTTGCGTTCACCTGTTCCGCCATATTTTGGAGGCGGGCAAGTGGAAGCGTTGGATCAGAAAGCACAAAAGTTGCACCTGCTTTCATCACTGCAAGTAAAGCGACTATGGTCCATCTCGACTTTTCGAAACACACAGGCAGGACATCGTGTAATTCGACACCCATTTCTTTGAGAGAGCATGCCACAAAGGTGGAATATTGATCTACTTGAGCGTATGTTAGGCTACCATCCCACGAATCAATCGCTACTTTATCTGGCAACTTTTGAGCTCGTTCGGAGATCACATCGTGCATGCAAGAGCTATAAGTTGGAGGCAGTTGGTAATTCCATCGCCATATCTCATTTAGATCATGTGTCGTCGGTCGAAGACATTCCTCGATAGAAGTGTCAAGATTTGATAGACACATTCCGATGGTGTCAACTAGTGTCTCGATGTGATGTGTAAGTGTGAACTGTAGTATATCATCGGTGTACCATACGGGACGGATTTGGAGAATGCTGTCCACAAAGCGTACTTCTAGATGAATAGCCCCCTTTACTAATGGTTAGCGGTTTGATAGTATGAATGGGTCATTAGCTCACATCATCTATTATCTCGTCGGATGTTTGGGATAAAGAGCTGGTGCTCAACAGGAGTGACACAGGACTAGAAAGGACAACACCATGACTTGATGCGGTTGTATTGATGTGGCGAGAAATTTCTGAAGTAGCCTGCCCGACAGTATTCTGCAATCCTGTCGTTACTTCATCCAGTGATACACGATTTCTCGCTGGTTCGTTCCCGGAACCATTCTCTATACCTTTGTAAGCCCACTCATAAGTGATCTGACTACCTTCTTCCCGGGTTCGCAAAAGCACTATGAACCAGGATATAAGTAAAATTTCCTCTCTCAAACCTGTCGGGGCGTTCTGATCATGCGCGAGACTGCCCACGCCGAAAGATCTAAAGCCATCACTATCATGGTGAACTGATAGTGAGTTGCCACTTTGGACTATATCATCGACATGAACATCACCCATTATGCCGGCGATCCAGATTCTCAGATCTAGTAGTCCTAGGGCGGATTTTAAACTTGGGAGCAGAAGTTGACTTTTGACCGTGCGTCCAATTCAGTAAGACTTTGCACGAGTTGGATTTGGTTGGGGGGGGGCGCGGGTTATGTGAATGTTGTGTGTGTGGTCGAAAAGTCAAAAGTTATTATGGCAATTTTCCTTCATTGGCGGAAGAGCCTCAAATTAAAGCTCTTCTTTATTATATTCAGTCAAGATTATACTCCATACTCACCAGTCAAGTTTGATAAAAATATTACGGAATGTCCATGGTACGAATTTGGGGAATAAAACTCAACCGAGACCGGCCATTGGCCTCGCCCTCTTTTTGATAAATAAACCCTCTCATTTTCTTAAGGGTAACAGGGAAGATGGAAGAGCTATTGCAACAACCATATGTGGGTGTCATACTGTGAGTCTTTGAGTAATTATTTTGTGTACTTTCGTATAAAATTGTGGGAATTGTTGTATTGATTGGAGAAGCGAATTTAGCAAAATAATATCTAATGCATTAGCGTACTTTTTTAATCTCATCTGATAAGATAATAATGATTACTCACTCGAGTACAGGATTTAACTACTAGCTGCCGAAATTAGTTCAGAATTAAATTATTAGCCTCGTAAGATTTTAGCGGATCAGATAATAAATTTATGGGTCTTCGGGCACACTCCCTTATAAGGTTTCTCCATCAATGATGATCTTATCTGATCAGATAAAAAATTTGTATCTATTACACAATTTTTCCAATTATCTCCACTTCTATACATTAGATTTAGATCATTCCAGACCAAAAAAATTTCAACACACCAAAGAAAATATATACGGGCTCGTCAGGACATAGGCTACGGCACATTTTGCAGTGTACGCTGGGAATGTCTGCGTAGACAGTAGCTCCTGATTCAAGTTCATTTAGACTCCATAGAGCATTGATATCATTTTTCACCTTCCTAGAATAGCGGTATTATATAAATTCTCCCCTCATAGCTTCGAATTTACCCAGCTTGGTGGTCGTTTGTCTGCATATGCCTGGATACCTTCAGCAAAATTTGGACCGTTAATCAGGCGAGGATACCACTCGTCTGCTAAAGTTGACACGGCCTCCTCCACATTGCCAGATTCCCACCCCAACCTAATTCCCAGACGACCAATAATTAATGCATCTGGACTATTTTTGCACATGTCTTGAGCAACTTCGACCGCGGCAGTAGCAACATTGGTAGCAGAGTCTACCAGTCGAGTGACGAGGCCCCAATCATAGAGTGTCTTGGCGTCTACAGTTCTACCCGTTAATACAAGATCAGAGGTACGTTGCATCCCAAGGATACGACTTAGCCGTGGTAGACACCCTGCCACAGGGACTATCCCACGCTTTGCTTCGGGCAGAGAGAAGACCGCCGAGGAAGAAGCGATTACGAGGTCGCAATTGGCTATCATTTCGAAACCCCCTCCCATGCATATGCCGTTAACGGCAGCGATAATCGGCTTTTTACCAGCTCGACGGGGGAGCCCTGCAAGACCCGGTGCAGACATGTCATTGACAACCCCTGCTTTATTCATCTCGTTCCATTCTGTTTGTGCATCAGTCTCTTCTTCGGAATAATGTTTCGATATTAAAAAAAAGTGGAAAAATCTTTACCTTGTAGATCAGCCCCAGTACAAAATGCTCGCCCCACGCCTGTGATAATGCCAACCCATAAAGTTTCATCTTGGTCGAAAAGTTCCCATATCTCCCATATCTCCCGGCTGGTGGCTTTGTTGATACAATTGAGCTTTTCAGGTCTGTTCAGTGTAACCTGAACGACCCGCTCATGTGGAAAAGAGACATAGAAATGTCGAAAATTCAAGGACCTCGATCTCAAAGACATGGGAAAGTGGATTCGCTGATATTCGACTTGTTACTTGTCAGCCACGTACAGGCAAAATGGACAATGATGTGACTAGTTTTTACGAGCTTCCTCGCTCAACTTTATATCATTATGTTGGTCAATGCATGCTACCAGTATACGTACCATCGTGCATCCTTAGTGAAATTTTAGTTTTCGGAGAGCTTTCTCATTTCGGTACCCCCGGAATTTTCAACTGAAAAGACCAGGATTGCGGTATCGGAAATGGCGTAGACACACCGCAACGTGCAGCTACATAACCTGCCTTAGCCTGGATTCTGAAGTAGCTTCTCTCATTAGGCTAGACAATACTCATTTATAGGATTATCGAGGAACAAAACCACGTGGTTCGTGTCGATACATTCTTGAAAAACTACAAAATTTACAAAGATGGCATCAAATTCAAAATCCCCCAAGAGATATCCTCTTGTTAAGCTACCTCACCCCTTCTTAACCACATATCGAGTGCACACTGCTACCGAAACAACTCCGGCCAGACATATTCTAAAGTTGGATAACCAGCCCGCAAATGGAAAATCTCTACCACAACCACTTCACCTCGAATCATTATCATGGCTTGATTTGATATCCAAACGCGAAGATGAATGCCCACCTCTATCCAATAACAGCTCATGGGCAAGAGCATGCCGAAGCCCACAAACTACCTTCCAATGGACGGGAAGTAATGCACCTTCTTTAGGTCAGATCTGGAATGTAGTTCACGCAATATACCTCGCCCACCCCACAATCGAGTACTTTCGACTTACGTTAGTTGGCTCTGAGAAAGATATTATTCAAAAAGAATTATTAACTACCGGCTTAGCAATCGAGCATCCAAAGCCATGGAAATTTTCCGGCGTAACAGCAGCACAATCCGACGAGTTATTGGTACTTCGGGGTGCATTCTGGCAAGGAGCTGCTTCTCCACTAGGTCCTCGTCCAATCTGGGTAGTCGGTGATGGCACTGATGGTCCTATCCGAGGATCATTAGCTCAGTATCCAGTTATGCCCGAGAACTATCAATTGACAATGAAGTTCCCTGAAGAAGCTGTGTATACCCGTCATCCGACACGTCGTCCTAAACCACACCCGGGATCAATTGCTTATAGTCGGTACATTCCTGAGCTTGATGAGCACTTTTCACTCGAAGTAGTTGATTGGCAAGATGATGCTCATTTGAAAACCTTCAACACATGGCAGAATGACCCACGTGTTGCTAAAGGTTGGAATGAGACGGGTACTTTGGATCAACATCGTGAGTACCTGCGCAAGCTGCACTTTGATCCTCATGTGCTTTGCTTGTTCGGTCGCTTCAACGATACCCGATTCTCTTATTTTGAGCTTTATTGGGCGAAAGTGAGTTCATTTCCCATCCCAACTGCATCTCCTATCTATTTTATTCTACATAAGGACTTACATTGTTCACAGGAGGATCATTATGGCGCTCATTACAATGCCGGCGACTATGATCGCGGACGTCACTCTCTTGTCGGCGACGCAACATTTCGAGGTCCACAGCGTGTCAACGCATGGTACTCGAGTTGTATTCATTATGTTTTCCTAGACGATCCACGTACTGTGAATGCAGTGGGAGAACCAAAAGCTACAGGGGCGACCATTCTATCTTATGAGAATTCTCAAGGTCTCACGATAGGCAAGTATGTTGATTTGGGCCACAAGAGATCTGTTCATTCGATTTGTAGTCGAGAGAAATGGTTTCAATTATGCCCGCTGTTCTGGGATGGGAGGGAGAAGCCTTTGGAGTCTGCTGATCGTGCGGCTTGGAATGCAAAGTTGTGATACTAGTCACTTGGATCTGCTGTGTAGCTTTGAGTTGATTCTTTGATATCATTAAACGAAGAATAATAATGTTTTGGAAGCTGAATTAAAAATTGAATACTAATTGAGATTCCCATTGCCATATGGTAACTGATGGATTACGAGCTGATAGCCCAGACCGTCTTATTACTATTCTGAGTGTCTTCTTAGCCTTGTGTATTTCAACTCGTCAATTTGAGCATTTGGTATGCTTACATGGAACTTGTACACTAGGGTATGCACTAGCTCTCAATCATGGAGAATTAAATTTATTATATAAGATAACAATACAATCTATGAGTTGAGATCTGGCCGAATACCTATAGTAATCCTAGACAATCAAGCAAACATATCCTAATCATATTACAAAAATATATCAATCATCAAAACCTTTCCCTAAACCACCTGATACTTGCATCCTTCGAGCTTTTCGATTTTCTCAACTGCTGTTTTGTACTTCTCTTCTTCTTCCAACCTCTCTATATAGCTGATCAAATCGGGATACTTCTCCTTTGTCAATCCAGCTCTGGACCTTGCCGCAATCAACGGGAAACTCATCATGATGTCGGCGCCGGTCAAATGCTCTCCACAGAGATATTTTCCGCTAGAGCTCTTCACTTGAGAATTGAGAAACTCGAAATTAGTCGAGTATTCAGGACCCAGATATAAACCGTTCACTTTGGATGCGATTAGACCAGTGATGGGGCGGATGAAGAAGGGCAGGTTAGGAGAATTAATGACTGCATTGGTGAATCAGCTATGCGGCACTTTGAGAGTGGCGGTGGGAGTGATATGTACCTGAGAATATGAGTCCGACTACAAGAGGTGTCATTAAAGATCCTTCAGCATAGTTCATGTAGTAGCGGAAGCGCATCCATTCTTCGGTCTCGCCACCAACTTGACCTTCCTGTCCAGGCTTGTAACGCTTAGGCAAGAGAGTACTGTTGTTTGAGTAGTGGTCTAAGAGATATCTAAGAGATGTTAGATAGAATAATAAGTGATTGCAACAAGGCAAGAAGTGTGGCTACTAGTCTCATGATGTTTTCTGATGTGATCTTCTTGGCATCTTATACGCATGCACTTGCAAAAGGACGAAAGACAAATGAAAATGCAAACATCAAACTAGCGTCAGAGGAAGGGATTGATCTCACTCCACAATGACAGCACTCTCGGCGAGTACCACGGGCTCCGTGGCTCCTGGAGGAACAATGGTAAGAATGGGAACTTTCCCCAATGGATGAACCGCTTTCAATTCTGGTGGCGAATGTCTATCTTCTTGTCTGTGGAAGATCTTAATCTCATAAGGAAGTTGTAATTCTTCGAGAAGCCAAACAATACGCTGTGAACGTGACAAATTAAGCCTGTGGGATTGTTATCAGATGATTGATGAAAGAGAGCGTAGCAGAACTGAACTTACCAGTAAAGTGTAATTTTTGGTTGGTTGTTGGATGTGGTGGCCATTGTGAATGATGATTGTCAAAGTAGAGCTTGAAGAAGATATGAAATATGTCTCAACGAAGAAAAGATAGATATCTACAGCGATATATACCAGAACCAAGCACTTTGCTTAGAAGCATGAAGCCCCTCTCATGAGACATTACGTCGATTTGGGCGTTTTAGTGGGGTGATTGAAGAAATGTGACCTATCAGAGCATAGATCTCGTACTTTCAAAATCTCCAATTCCGGTATACCTCGGTGACCGCATTGCAAGATCTCGGAACGGTAAAACTTGAGTTCCGAGAATTCTGATTAGGTTGAACATCACGAAACCTCAATTCCAGCCCTCAATATCACGATTCACAAAACGAACTTCCTGGTGATTGCAAATCTATCTTCATCATGGCGGGACATAACCACTGTATGTACATTGGCATATACCTCATCTATGGACACAAACTAACTAGAAATAGCACTCGCGATGGACCCGGCGTTGGTCAAATACAACAGTATGTCGTTCTTCACCTCCATACCACGATCCAATTGGCGGGGTAAATGGTAGGGTGCTAATGATGTTGGAAAGACATGAACATGAATCGAATGAGGTACTTTCGATGGACTGGACGTACTGCAAGAATTACATTCATGTATGCGGTTTTCGTGCCGGCGATCTTTGGTTATATGGCCTATACGACTGATGTAAGATATGCGAAGGATGATTCAAGAAGGAGGATTTACTGACGGGATTATAGGGCAAGTGGGAAATGAGGGGAAAGCGAAGGGGTGATACCATTGCGGAGTTTTAGACGGATGCGGATCAACGGGGCACTGTGACGCCAGAGGCAATGAGCTGTACATACGATATCAATAAAGAGCACGAAGAGGGCACGATGAACAACAATCAGACACAATGAGAATTGAAGCTCTGATCCACAATTTCGTCAAGGGAATGGTCCTGTAAACGACCATTTATATCTATTGATATATTCCATGATAACCAAGATGAGGCGCTCTAGTTGGGTTCCTAAATGGTATACCAATCACTTTACACTCGTGTGTGCCTTGCTTTTGTAACCCCATCGCATCATATTCGGCTTGCTTAATGCCGTCTTCTTGAGTACGGAGCGATCTATGAAAGTCCCGAGAGTCGTGAAAAAAATACCCTTTTAGGGAATGAACATTGAAGGCTGGTGAGCATTATTCCTTCTTATGCCGAAGATATGGTCAGTGTTCGTTGTGGACATATCAATATCGACCCCTACCACCTCCGCCAAACCCATAACCACGACCTCTACCACCCGATGGACCATCTGGCACCCGTTCACCCCTTCTCCATTCCCCACTAGGAACGCCACCAGCCCCAGGTGCTCCTTGGTTAAACCCGCCTCCTCTAGGTCCTCCTCTCCCTCTAAACCCACCCCCAAATCCATTCTCTCTAGCTCCCATTCCCCCTCTACCACCAAAGTCTCCCCTACCCATCCCATATCCACCTCTTGTAGGACCACTCGGAGGCGGTGCAACCCCTCCATCTGGCAATGTTGGCAAAATAGCACATGAAACGTAATCTCCAATCACAAATCTCGCATCTTGCAATGTCTTTTCTGGTTCTCCTAGCATTCCACCAGCCATCACCCCGCCAGCAACGATTGCAGCCTGTTCATCATCTGGCAGAATTCCTGGACCGCCATCTCCTATTATTATACTCCCTAGTTCCTTAGTCATATATCTCGCGAGCCCAGAGGCAGAGTTTCGTGTGTCGGGGAAGATTAGTCGGAAAGAGAGGCGTGTACCTATCGCTGGATCAGGTAGGAGATCTGGGAGTGCCGTGAAGAGGAGATGCGAAAGCTCGCGCAAAGTACATGAATGCCATGTAGATATGCTGACATGTGCGGGAAGGTCGCCGTGAGGGCTAAATTCCTCGAGCCTACATTGTTATTAGCTACAAAGGTACTTGAGCGGTCGAGGCTAGATAAGGCTGAAATATTTGTTTACCTGTGAAATGCGCCGCTTTTATAAAAAAGCTTTAAATGAAACGGGACGATTGCTTCCCGATCAATCTTATTCAATACACTTGTAGTCATGACTTTTATATAAGCTCCAAAAATGAGAATTCACTATTAAGGTGTGGGTGGTGTGAAGTTTGAAAGAGAAAATGTAGAACCTAGAAAGGCGAGCCTTTCGCCAACAAATGTTCAGCCTCGGACAGACCTTGCTACATAGTAGTAGACATAATAAATACATTGAACAACCGACACTCATAACTCTTAGCAACAACTGACGAATTGAAAACTACAAGTGATAAATCGATCACTTATTGACCTCATCTCCCGATAACTCACATTAAATTTATCAAAAATCGCGTGCAAATATCAACTTGTCGCAATCATGGATTTCGCATCTCTCATGGCGAAGGAGATATCAAAAAAGAGCGAGCCCGCTGCTTCAGACAATTCAAAGAAATACATGAAACGTTCCGAAATCGAAGCAGAAAGAGAAGCTAAATATCTCGCCGAACAACGAGCTAAAAGGGCAGAACAAGAAGCCAAATTGACAGAGAAGCGCAAACGGGAAGATGAAGAGGCAGAAGCGACTAAAGTGCGCGAAGAGAAACGAAGAAGATTGGCAGAGGAGTCAAGAAAACAGAGGGAAGAGCGGGAAGCAGAAGAGGAACGTAGGAGGAGGAAGAAGTTAGGACTACCAGAGTTGGTGAAGGAGGAGAGTCAGGAGGTCGAGGAAGACGATATTGTTGATAATGAATTAATTACGAAGCTGAGAGAGATGGGACAACCTGCGAAATTGTTCGGCGAGAGTCATAGACAGAGGTTAAAGAGATTTAGGAAACTGGGTATTGTTATGACGACAGGCCCTATTCCGACTACTCTAAAGTTGGTCGAGGAGAAGGATATGAAGGTAGATCAAGTTCCGAAAGATGATGAGGGGAAGAAATATCTGTTTAGGCAGTTGGCTTCTTATTTTACGATGGTATTATCGGAGTGGGAGCAAGCTTTGGAAAAAGAAAAGAGAGATACATTTGCCAGTAAAGGAGCTTATAATGCTATGGTTCAGAGTAAGGAGAATATGACACCAGTAAGTTCTATGGTTGCAAATATATACGGTTCTTATCTAATGATATGTAGCTCTTTCGGAAATTCGAAAAAGGAGACCTAGATGATAGTATCCTCGAGCCCGTCGTCGAAATCGTTAAAGCCGCACAGGAGAAACGATACGTAGATGCAAACGATGGATATCTACGTCTGAGTATTGGAAAAGCTGCATGGCCAATTGGTGTTACTATGGTTGGTATTCACGAGCGTAGTGCTCGAGAGAAGTTGCATGAGACTGATAAAGGACATGTTATGGGTGACGAAATTACGAGAAAGTTTTTGCAGAGTATCAAGAGATGCCTCAGTTTCGCACAGGTCAGGTGGCCCCCTGAGGATATTAGACAATTGATGGGTTGACTAGCTAGTAATGTACGAATACATGTTCTTGTTTTGCACCCTTACTATCCGCGAGCGGAAATGCTTGCAAGGCAGGTCCAATCTTATCGTCTGCATACGCCATCATGGCTTGCTAAACTGCTGAATATATGGACAGTCGTATCCAATTGAACAACTAGGTATCGAAACTAGCCCTAAGCTTACAAAGATGTATAACACGTTAAGATTATGCTGTCTTGTTGAACAGCATTTATGCGATTTACAGCTCGTACTGCATTGCGTGGCATGCAGTTCGAATCTTCACGTTGGCGTCCTCCGCCTCTAATCACTCGAGTGCAGGAGGTACTCTGATTCTAGGTAGTGCCTTCCTATTCAAACCAATCTCATTTGGCCTAGCTCATGTCATGAAGGTGACCGTTTGAAAAGTGACTTTCTGCTAGTCCTTGGGGCATATGATTGCTACGTGATGAGCTAAACCAGTTGCTGATTGACTTGGGAAACTTAACATAGGCTGCCAGCAGAGGTCGGAAAGTTGGAAGGCAAGCTGCGACAATCGCACTCCCTTCTTCGATCATCATCCATTCGTTAGCGAGTGAGAAAGTCGAGACTGTAGCTATGTTAGTAAGATATTGAGGGGGAAGGTCTTGAAATCCTACAATGCTCCGGATCTCCTGGACCTTTTGGGTCATAAGAGTATACTATACGCAAAATGCATGTTATGATAACACTATGAAATGTTAGTAGCAAAATTCAACACGATCTTAACATCCAAGAGAGGACCAGACTTACAACCCGCCTACCCAAAACACAAATACGAGTATGAATTTCTTCCGCAGAGGTAGATGGAGAGTACGAATAACAAAAATTGGTAGAGCGAGGATAGCGGCGTCTAAGATAGCGTTGGATAGTTCAAAGCTAAGTACTATTATTCCATACGGAACACATTGCGTGGTTGGCTGGCTCCTGATCATCAGATCGTATGCAGCAGAGATGGGCCTACATCCAAAGAGTGTTGCACCCATTGTGGCTATACACCATGATGTGCAAAGCGCAGTTACAAGATGGGCAGCGATTCGAAACGATCGTTCAACGGTGAATATGGAATGATACAGGCATAAAATCGAAAGTTTGATTGCTGTAATCACAACTGGGTAATGTATGCTGCCAATCCATAGGAGCTGTTTGCAGCGTTATGAGCAGAACATCACTGGCATATAGGAGGTTAGAGTGTCACCTTTAGCATTCTCAATCGAAGAGATGGGTCTGCGACAAGATCCGGCTGGAGTGTTCCAGCTGTGATGACAACATCTAAATCTATGTCAGGGATGTGTTACTGTTAAGAGTCTTTCGTGTACTTACCATATATAATGAAGGTAGCCTGCGAAGTATAAACAAGATAAGCTGACAAAACCCACCAGTCATCACCACGAAAACATATCTGTGACTTTCTCTTGGAGCTAAAACGAAGGATGAGGGCAATCGTATCAACGATTAAGAATGAGGCTATCGTGATCAAGTTGGCCTTCCCATCGGGCAAAAGGACAGCCATTATAACTCAATTCACGTAGCTTTTGAAAGAGCTTTTGAAAGCTGTATTACGACGGTATCATACGCAGGTGTAGAGAGGTCTACATAAGAGATACGCAATTGCAGTCCAATTGCAGTCAAGAGGAAATCACCACAATAAGTGAATAACACATATACATATAAACATACGAAAGTCTATAGGGCGACTTCTGCACATGTATCACGTGGTTGCAAAGAAGGTCGCAACTAATTGATCAAGCCTTACATCTCCGGAACATTTATTGAAGGATTTTGAAGCACCTGCGTGCAATTCAACGACTTCCTATTTTGGACGAACATAAGGCGGCGTGGTATATTGAAATATAACAAGGAATGCCCCAAGCATCAAGATGTAGTTTTGTACAACACCAGTTGCGGCGCATCCCCCCAACCAAAAAGTATGCCATTGCTCAGTGGCGACATAGGTTGGTCGATGGATGTATAGATCAAACTCGGACTATGAGAAAATTGGTGAGAATTCTAGCGATTCTTAGGGTAACACAATGCACCAGAACAACTTGAAAATCCTAAATGAACGCGTTTAACATAGGAGGCGCGGCAACAAGGGTGCCGTGTAGATAATGCGGGGGCACCAAACACTATAAATAACCTTGGAACTAGATGTTGGTGATTTGCACCCTTCTCCCCCAACACTGAAGGTATCCCTAAAGATGGTTCATAATAAAATTTAAGTTACAACCACATTGAATTTATGGGTAAGAGATATCTAATCTGCCAAGAATCATCACTCTTCGATCGTCAGAAACTAAATAAATAAAAAAATTAATCATCATCTCATGATATTCTAAATACTGCAAGTTATAACAATTATGTATATTCTATTATAAATAAAAGGTCTACCTTATTCTCTAACTCTCTTTACTACCTAGGTATTACAATCTACTAATGTTTATCGTAAACTTATTAAGCTATTACAAATCACAATAGCTTATACTTGTCAAAGATAAGGGAGACTATCAGACTTCATCTTCTATTGTTCACGATTTCAAAGTTACAAGATTGTCCTCCTGAGCTCGATCCTTTATATTGTGTGATAGGCGAGGGCAGAACCTCACTGTCGGCAAAGTTCAGCAAAAAAGTCACTACTCAGCGATATACCATACGAGCAACAGATAGAACATGTCCATAAAGTTGTGAGTCTTCCACTTAAATTCAGCGCGATCAAGCTTGAAATATTCGTGCGAATCCTTGCACGGGAGTAGGTGCTTGATTGATCCCCCAACTGTGCAAACTACTAGTCTATCCCGAGATCTTGAAACGCATCAAGGCCGGCGAGTTATTGACAGATGTGGGCTGTTTCGTGGGCCACGATCTTCGACGCTTGGCGTACGATGGTGCTCCGTCGAGCAACCTTTACCCTGTCGTTATTGTCAGCCACTGGAATGTAGGCTTCGAGATGTTCCGGGATTTGGATCGCTTCGATGCTCATTTCATCGAAGCTGATATTCTTAATGTTTCAGATCCCAAGCTTGCGCCTTTAAGAGGGAATGTTGACATACTCTCGGTCACACAAGTCATGCACTCATGGGATTGGGATGGACAGCTTAAATTTGGTAAAGCGTTGACGGCGTTTATTGAACAGCCTGGTTCGCTGATTGTCGGAAATCAGATTGGAAACCCTCATGAGGTTACAATCCAACCGGTTGGTGTAACGATATGGCGTCACAACCCAGAGTCTTTCGCCAGATTTTGGGACCAAGTCGGAGTCGAGACTGGTACCAAATGGGAGACTCAAGCATGGTTGCGATCGTTTGAGGAGATGGGATGGGACGTGAAAGATGGAGCGTGGATGGAAGAGGGAGTATCAATCATTGAATTTTCCGTGAAACGTTTATAGTAGCTCTTTCATATTAGGGTGTAAATTATCGATATTAGCGACCTGGGTAAAACAGTGAGAAAATAAGGGGTTAGTCGCCATATTGGTAACACTAGAGCAGCCTAAAAATTAAACAAGCCTGGAGGAGTTCATTGTTCCAAAAGTTGCGGTTTCCTGATGCAGAATCATTGACATTCATGATACTATAGTATGCCCGATTTTGTATCACAGAGTGCCTGCGACACTCTGTTTAGCATAAACGGCCCCCACTGACTGCTGCATTCACCCTGTAGCGGAAGCTTGGTTGTCATGCAATAGATATTATGCATGGATAAAGGAGTAAATGCAACACAATCGCCACATAAACCCAATCCATCGGTAAATTTCCATTGGTAAGGCGGTTTACCTAGGTAAGTATTGTGTGATGGTTCCTGTTCGAAAAGTTGTGGCCGTTGGAGGAAAAAGCTTGATTCGCCATTGTAAATACATGAATCCAGCTATTGAACTAGCATGAGATTTACCTTTTTTGACAGGTAAGATTGCTCAAAATTGAGAATGAACTATTATTTCGGAATATCTTCCGAACCTGTTATCCTAAGTGATCAGAGTTGATTATGGATCTCTTTTCGATGTGAGGAACCGATCCACCTACCCGTGGCCCGCACAGCCCGATATTATCAATTTGTGCATGTGGCCTTTGAAATAACCCGTCACTGGGCACAGTGGTAGAATTAGATAATGCAAGAGGCGTATCTATTGACTCCAGGGCGGACTATCTATAAAATCAAACTGTATGGTGATATCTACTGCCATCTAACCAATAACGCCGGACCCGATGCCTTTTCTCAAATGCTATCACAACTCCCATGAAACCCTCGCTATGTCGCTGAATAATGCATCACATCACTCGTAAGATTACTTTCACTTTTTGCCACCTCTTCATTTCTAAATCAAACTTCACACCTCCTTTTCTAATTTTTTCTCTTCTCCTGATCCAGACACACTTTGGGTCTCTCTATTACGAGTCCTAGCTTCGCTTTCCTCCATCTCCTCAACGGCCTCTTCCACACTGTCTTCGCTAGTTGCAACCCCCCTAATCTGTTCCAACACGCGGGCTGCTTCTGCGGCGAACTTGCATTTCATACGAACTTCCTTCCCATATTTGTAAAACATGAATGGGAACGGCACACAAGCAAGCGCAAGGAAAGCCGGTATCGAAGACGCCCAGTGGATTCCAAGGTTGTTGAACATATCTTGCTTTATATTAGCTATGCGTTCTAAAAAAAGGGTAGATTAAAGGGATGGCACATACATGTAGTGAAGAGTGGAAAGGCAGTGCCAAACAATGACCGAAGAACACTGTTAGCCGCAAGAACAGAGGCAGCATAAATGACATAGGTATCAATCAGGTAATTCATGATACTCAAGAACACTAACACCATGCCGAAACCGAATGGTGCCCCAGCAATAATGCTCACCGACCAATGTATGCTGGGATAATTCGTCCACGCAAACCAAAACAGTCCAATCGGCAAACTGAAGCTACCAACGATAGCTGGGGGCAGTCGAGCCTCTGGGGGAGCAGCATTGTTATGTTTAGCCACCGTGGCCTTGTAACGTTTATTGTCCCAGATCGAGTAACCTACTGCTATCATCATACCGACAGCTACACCGCAAAATGCCAAACCTCCAATTCCTGGTGACCAGCCACGTTCGACCTGGTAAACGATGGGAAAAGCTGCGAACATCATGTAAAGAGTTCCATATATGATTGCCATATACAAACTCAATAAAAACACAATAGGCTCCCTAAACAATAGAATCCAAGGTCTAGAAAGAGAAATCTTAAATTCCTGAGTCACAGATTTCGCACCGTGGTCGATTTCAACTTTAGATTTGTAAACCTTGCCGGTCATGGCGGTTAATTTCTTAGCACGACGTCGGAGAATAACTGGAGAGTATGTCTCCGGAATCGTGAGGGCACCGACGATCCACAAAGCACCAGTGAAGATGGCCATGAGCCCTTCAACCCATCTCCATCCTTTCGTCTCGCCTAGGAAACCTCCTACTATCGGGCCAATTGCTGGGCCAAGAAAAGGAGCAGATGTAAAGATAGACATGGCCACACCGCGATGAGATGCAGAAAACATATCCGCAATGACTCCACCTGCGTTAGTCAAGGGCGAAGAACCGAAAACACCAGCGAAAAATCTTAGGATGAGTAACGTCTCTATGTTTTGAGATCCGGCAGCTCCAGCATTGAAAGCAGTAAGTGCAGCGTATGTTCCGAAGAAGAGCACTTGACGTCCGTATAATTCAGACATAGGTGCCCACAGTAAAGGACCAATGGCAAATCCCAAGACGAATATGGAGATTCCTAAAGTAACGATTTCTTCGCTAACATTGAATGTTGTAATGATTTGCTCGGCACCGCCACTGTACGCGGAGGACACAAATGATACTGCTAATGTTGCCTGCGTATTTGGTCAGTACCCGCATGCCAAATCTAGATAATGTAAGAAGCATATGGAAGTAAGAAATGCATGTAGTCTTTCATGACCCAAACAAGAGTTCCATCAAAGTGACGCCATGCCACATGGTCTAAGCACCAACAGAAGTGGATGCTGGATCCCACGCGACATATGGCGTAGCACAAGCTTAAATTCCACAGAAATATACGTAGGCGAATTTGCGGAGAATTAAAAAGGGGAGAGCTTACAATGGCAACTAGACAAGTAATTGTCCATTTTTTCCACATAGGCCAATTCATAGGATTTCTCCTATCATTGGGAATATACTCCACCACATAAGGGTCTACCTCGGTACCTGAGCCCTTATAGGGGTAATTCAATACTTCTGGAGTGACATGGGTTTGATCGAAGACCAACTCGATATGCCGAGCTCTTTTCTGACCAGTTTTCTGTTCTTCTAAATCTCTTTCAGACATATCCGTCGAGGTGGATGAAGAAGGTAATGATGAATTTGGAGGCATGGTCTTGACCCAGCTTAAATGCGTGACCCCTGCCGATGAATTCGTGGTAGATTATATTGTAGGATTGTACTTGCAGCACACATTCAAGGTTAAATAGATAATAAGATACACAACAGGAAGAGGAATTTCTTCAAACCTTACAGAGTGAGCTTGGAATATATGCATGCTTCTGCGACTGGAGTAAAAGAAAATATATACGATGAACCACCCCACGGATACGGCTTTACCACAGACTTGATGATGAATTTCTACAGCGCATAAGATGCTTATGCAGCACAACTTCAATTGTGCAGGATTTCATAGTGATTAACTCCATTTCCGGAATCTGTTTTGTCCGCTATATCAATTTCATGAAATGCATAACAGGGGTTAATAAAGCTTTGGCGGTGACTTCAGCGTAGACTAAACTACGAAGAGGATGAGATCCTCGTCATGCCGCTGACAGGACTTTGTAGTTACATTGACATTTGATGCACCAATGCCGATAACCGGAAAGACCTTAATATAAATGGAAATAAAAATTATCACCATCTTATGTTATGGAGCGGAGATACGGGGTTAAACCGACCTTTTAGTCAAGTCAATTGTTTAGGGCATTATTTGAGTGGTTTTATGATACGATGGGGAATAAGCGATCTCGTAACTAGGTATCCAGCAATCCGTAGGTCTGTTCGTTGGGAAAACAATCGATTCGAATTATATATATTTTTTTCTCGAGATACGGTGACTCGGCACCTCGGAACGAAACTCACCATTTTATTTTGAACATAGTGTCGTGTTGCGGGGTAAAGTTAATACAGGTCATAACCTGCATGGCTAGTACCATTAACAGATACAGTTCTTTTTCTAATAGTACACTTGCGTTTATCGTTTCGCTTTACGTCGCTTTTTATCCCGTGCCCCTAAATCAATTCGTTTCTTAATCGCGTCATGGGAATGCTTATTAGCTTTCTTCTTCTCGACTGGAGCATTCGTTTTCTTAGTCTCTGGTACTGCAATCTCGACCTTGGCTTCATCCTGAAAGCCACCCCACTCATCCTCATCTTCGGGTAAAGGATCCAGATGATTGGGGGTATCAACCTCCTCAACTTCTAGATTCATATTTTCTTCATCCTCCGGGATTCTCACAGGAAAACCCATCACGTCACGCTGAAGATGTCCACGTTCATCTCGCAAGAACTCTTCCTCGGGATTGACAACTGACTTCTGACTTCTAACAAAACCTGCCAGGAAAAATCCCATGGTCGCGTTCTCATCTCCTTTGTTGGCTCGTATACAGGCTTCTGCAACCACATTATCTCCCTCGCACGCTTCGGGGGACCCACGAACAGGCCACTCTCTCATGCCTCTAATCTGCTCGTCGCGCTTGAGTATTCTCCAACCCTTTTCCTTCGCAATATCAGAAGCCAGAGCTTTCTGCACGACTGATTCGTTCTCCTCTGCATGAATGGAGCAGGTCGAATATGTGATTTTTTGAGCAGCTGGATATTTAAAAGCGTGGAGTAGAAGCTCTAATTGGAATTCTGCAAGAGCAGAAAGTCTTGATTTGAGCTCTGCATCGGTATCAATAGCCGTGACAACCCCATCATCATCAACCATTATGTCCAACGGTTCCTCATCATCTTCACGTTTGCGCTTCAAATCTTTTTGTGCTTCTTCCTTGGCTGGCTTAGCCTTAGCCTTCTTCTTGTTTTTGGACGGTGGAGCCACTGATTGAGTAATGGATGGCAGATGTAATTCTGGCATGTCATCTCTACCAACTATTCCAGACCCAGAGCAACTTGGATCAAGGAGTAAGGCGCCAACATTCTTATACGTGCCGGCATTAGGATCAGTTTTGAGGAAATCTTGTCCGGCATGAAGGACTGTGAACGTATTTGACCCTGCTAAGTTGACCATCTTATCAAGAGTCTCAGCTCGGCCTTTGTTTTTCTCGAATGCATGGATAACTTGGGTAGACTCGTCCGGCTCTGGAAGTCGGTCTACAAGTATAGCTGCTATATGAGTAGTCTTATTTCCTGGTGCTGAGCATGAATCAATGATATCACCATCTTCCGGAAGTGGATCAAGTAAGTATGCTGGAAAACATGAAGCTTTGTCTTGGAAGATGATAGATCCAGACTTATAAGCTTCGCTTTTAGAAAGATCAATGCTTGGAGATATAGCAATCAAATTTGGAATATGAACATCAATATACAAGCGCTTAGAACCTCGAACCCTGACAGCGTTGATAGTTGCTACACGTTCATATCCGGTGAAAGTCGTATCGAGCTGGTCCTCAAGTGTAGTTTTCAATGTGTTAATACGTACCCATCTAGGGTATGGTGCTTCTGAGGTATCCGTAGCATTTTCCTGGCCTGTTTCAATGTACGCCTTCAAGGCTTCAATTGTGCTGAGCTTCCTTCGAAGCCTTGCCTTGGTCAACTCGGCTTGTAATCGACCCTTGTGACGCTCAATTGATGCCCTTAAACCATGAGTGGCTGGAAGAGCAATTCCTTTCTTTGCCAGTAGTAGATCATGAACAAGAAGCAGAGCTAAAATCGGAGTTAACTAACAAAAAAAATTAGTAAATACTCTCATAGGAAATCCAGGATAATGACCTTTCTTTCTATCCGTAAAATATCAGCATTTTCGATAACTTCTTTGAGGACTGGTGACCATTTGCAAGTCTCTATAGCGATTGCGTAAATTTGCGCCGGTTGAGATTTAAGATCTTTCTTGCTGAAGATCCTGGACTTCAAGCTACCTCCTTTATTAGTTGGTGCTGCTAAAACATCAGCTGCCTCATAGTAGAGCGACATGATATCTACAAAGCTTATTTACAAAGCTTGTCAAGCCTCAAGATACAGTACTTTCCCAGTTAGCGATCGATATATAGGAAAGTATGCACCACATCCAAAGTAGATATCAGACAAGTTCGTATATATTTAGCATCCAGTTCACAAAAGAAAAAAAGAACCAAACTGACACAAACATCCAAGAAGAACTGACGAGGAAGGATGAAGAAAAAACATATAAGAAAATTATATCTGATTGCAATGATCACGTGTATGTCGCTATCTTATCGGCTGGCGCTATCGGGTCGCGCTAAGCGAAAAAAAGTTGAATGGGCAAAATTTCTCAAGGACTTATCGTCGTAGCCATCGACATCAACGACAACATACGGCAACACCGGCAATATGAGGTAAGATATTTCAATGCTACCTACCTGCATCGATAATGGTGGTTGTAAGCCCACTGTGCTGCAAAAATTTCCAATGGCTTTTGATAAAATTAAATCTAACCGATTAAAAAAATAGAATAGAAACCTGTTACTTTTGTTCCCAGCCTTGCTATCCAAGCAAAGGCATAACCTTCGTCCGAAACGATGCGCGAACCTTCCGATTCTGCCGCAGCAAATGCCACAAGAACGTACGAATATGAATTCCAGTCCCCCATGCAGCAACGAGCTAACCAAAATCCTTCCCACAGTTCAAAATGAAGCGTAATCCTCGCAAACTCAAATGGACCAAGGCATTCCGCAAAGCCGCAGGCAAAGAGATGGTCGTCGACAGCACGCTCAACTTCGCCGCTCGTCGCAACGTTCCCGTTCGTTATAATCGCGAACATATTGCTACGACTCTTAAGGCTATGCAGAGAGTGGCTGAGATTAGACAAAGAAGAGAGAGAGTATTCTACAAGAAGAGAATGGAGGGTAACAAGGAGAGACAGAGAGAGGCGAACAGGAAATTGGTTGCTGAGAACGCGCATCTGTTGCCCAAGATGCGTGGTAGTGAGAAGAAGAGATTGGCAGAGTTGGGTGAGGAGGTTGAGGAAGTGGATATGGAGACAAGTCAAAGCAAGGTATTCGGCAAGCAGAAGATTAGGCAGAAGGCTTTGGTTGGAGGTGGTGTTGAGGATGAAATGGAAATGGATATGGACTAAAGGATTGGTTACGATGTTATATTGGGGGGGCAGCATGTGCATTGAAAGTTATTAAAGGACGAAATACCGGTCTCGATATTTTCGAAGATCTCAATACCTGGAGGAAAGCAACTCACGAAAACCTTTTACAAGACTGAAAAGAAAGTCAAGCTGGAGTTAGGGATTTGTAAAATGGGCGTTTTGGTATCACTAATGTTCTTTACACAAAAATCAGAAACGTTCATCTATGTCTATATCTACGTTCCTGCGAGATCGAGTTCATGAATCGTCCAATATCCTCCTCGCTCACTTAGCATTTGCAACTGCAGCAGAGTCCTGTGAACTAAAGTCAGTGTGAATCTATACAAGAGGAACAGTGAAATCTTACCAAATAAACTTGGTAGAAACTCAACTTCCACTTCTCGCCTTCCTTGACTAGTTGTGCTCTTCCAGCCCACTCGACCTATATATTATATTCAGTTAGGTCTTTCTCTTGAAAGCGACAAAAGTTGAAAAAGGAGAAAGGAATATACTAACCTCGGCTTTCTTCCCATCTTTCAACGTAAACTATGAATCACCGATATTAGCACCTACTGCCCATTCATTCATTCATTCATTCATCCATCCATCCATCCATCCACTACCCATCCAGTCAATTTCCATCCACTACCCATCCAATCTCCAAACCCAGTCCTCTCCACTCCCACTCTTCCCCTCATCTCCCTCCACCCCCAAGAAACCCCACCCTCACCATCCTCTCCCCAAATTTCTCCTCCTCCTCCTCCCATTAGAAACAAGGAAAAAAAGAACTCACCACCACAACCCCAAAAAGCATAACCTCACTCGCCCCCTCCCCAAACGGGAAAACCTTCTTGACAGTATGCTGCCTACTAGCCACCTTCTCCCACATAGTTTTTCTAAACGCCGTGATTTCTATCCCATTGAATCGTTAGCAAATATTTTGATTACTTAACCAAATCATTTCGCCTCTCTCTCTCTCTCTCTCTCTCTGTTTGGTCTTCGCTTTCTCCTCTCTCCTCTCTCCATCCATCCATCCATCCATCTCCAGGATGAAGATGCAAAGTCCCCAACCCCCAAACCCCAACCCCCAACCCCCAAAACCCCAAACCCCAAACCCCAAAAACTAAAAGCCAAAAGAAAAGAAACAAACCAACCCACCATCCCTCCCAAAACTCCTCTTACTCCCCAAAACAAACTCCGCATCCCCCGTAAACTGATCTACGTATTCCTCCAGCGCATGCGGATTATCCGAGATGCTATAGAACTGTTCGATGAAACGTATGATTTCCTGGTTCAAGGGTGGGGAGGAGGGGTGGGCGAATTGGTAGCTGTGTTGGGACATATTTTTATTTTATTTTATTTTTATTTATTTGTTTTTGTTGATTTGTTTTTGTTGAGTGTTGGTGGTTTGTTTGCTGGGTGGTGGTATTATAATATGTGGATGGTGTCGTAGCGTGAATGTGATGGGTTGTATGTATGTATGTATGCATGTATGTATGTATGTATGTAGTACGGTATTTGGGATTTACGATATCGAGGTGGTGTGGATGGATTGTTTATAAGATCGAGTGGGGGGTGGAGAGGGTGAAACTAGATCGATGGAGCTACGGAGTATTCGTCCGACTTCGCTTAACCTCCGTGAAAAGACTTCGCTCTTTTGGCAATACAAGCTACTAGTAGATAGATGTCTTTAGCAAGCAAGTTTATCCTTTTAAAAATTTGTTAGCGTTTTGTTAAAATTTTTTTTAGAATTTTAGAAATTTCGAATTTTGAGCTTAAATTATTTCAATATAAATTAATATAAATAGATTTTTTAAAAATTAAACTTAATTTCTATACTTTATTAACTTGAAATATTTATTTTAAAATAATCATTAATAAATTATTTTTTAATTTATTACTACTAGTAGTAAATTTATTTAAAAATCAAAACAATATTCAAGTTCAAGTTATAATTTTTAATAAAATCCGTTTCCAAGTTGATTTCAACAAAACCTACTAGTATATTTTAAATAAATTGTATTACTAACAAAAAAACAAACTTGAAACTTGCTTCAAGTTACCAAGAACATCTTGCTTGCACCAACTTGAACGGAAAAGCGAAATCCCTTTACGAAAGTAAAGGGAACTCCGACGACTACTAGTATGTATGGATACGGACTCCGGATTGGATTACTAGTAGATGTTATGTGGGGTTAATGTTGATTACTGTTGGTTCTATGAAGCTAGTTCAAGTTATATCGAATAACATCGTAGGTCTTTCGAAGGCCAAGAGCAATTAGATTGCATGGGGAATAGGCCGCACATATCAACAAGGCAACTTGAACGTCAGTTAATAATAATCAAAATTTGTAAACATTTCATTTTGTATTCTCAATGTCTTTTAACCTAAAATAATTGATGTCCATGAAAAGAAGGTAGTTCCAATAAGCCAACCCTTAAATAAAAAGCCAACCCTTAAATAAAACGCCAAGTATAACTTCCATTGACAGTAAGCCAACCTACCCCTAACCACCTGGCGCCCAGTAAACTTCCGTCGACCATAGGTATAATCCGTTACAAGTAAAAGCAACCCCAATAAACAAGAATTCATAAGACTAGATGAGTGACAACTCGAATCTACTCATCATCTGGCAATGTTGGTAAAACAGGGTACAAATTGTCGGTGGTTTTCTCAATCTTTACCTCGACAACCTTATCAGTACCAGTCATCGCAACATCTTCATCTTCTTCGTATTGTTTATTCTTGAGACGATCACTAACGTAATGTCTCAAAGCTTCAATGACACGAATGTTCTCGATCCATGCCTCTTCGGCTCTATCTCTAGCGCTATCGCCACTATCTGTAGAATGGCCACCGGGTGAAGTAACGCCAGATAGAGCTGGGTCAATATTATTGGAGACTTCACTCTTAATGATAGTATCTGGACGAGGTGTTCCCTCCTTTGGAGATGGAGTTGGGGAGCTAGCTGAATCGTCCGTGACCTCCACACGTGGGGCAGCACTGCGTTGAAGTACACCACCAGACCAACGGCGACGCCCATCATTATCGTAGCTTGGACCAAGAGTTGATGTTGGTGCTGTAGTGGTGTGGTGTGGTGAGTAACCAAGAGATACAGCTGGTAGACTAGGATATGCTGCAGTAGATGCTGTGGAACTATGGCGAGAAACTGGCGATAACCCACTAGAAGACATTGGGGAGTTTCCAGATGTATATGAAGCAGAGCTTGAGGGTGTCAATGCTGGGGTGCCTCCTGAAATTGAGTGATTTGAGTGGGTTGCAGTCATTGGTGCAGATACATAGGAGGATGAGACATGTGGAGCCATAGATCCGATGTTGTGGGTGGTTGTTTGTGGTGGTGAGTGACTTTGACGGAAATTGACACCTTGGTGAGTGTAATGAGAACCTGGTTGGTGAATTCCAGCTGCAGCTGCAGCATTTGAGCTCTCATAAACAGTTGACTGCATTTGTTCCAAGAATGTATCAACACTCATGAGATCGTTTCTGGTCTTTAAAGCTGGTAAAGGGAGAGAGTATTGATGTTGCGGCATATGACCAGCGTGGCCATGTCCACCTCCATGTCCATCAACGGAGACCATCTGAGGTCCGGCATGCATAAAGTCAGAAATACCACCGCCGTGAAGGGAAATTCCTTGCAAAGCCATCAATCTTTGTCCAACTTGATGATAAGAAGTAGGATCAATTTGACGACGCTTAGCATCGCCGAAGAAATCATTCAAGGCGGCATCATAGCCACGCTTTCTCTCATCATAGATGGAATGATGGCTAAGATTACTGCTATGGCTCATGGGATAGTAAACTGGTCCTCCATAGGCTGACTGTTGTTGAGGTGCAGGTGCATAGTAGCTATTATGACCAGTGTGATGAGCGCTGCCATAAGCTCCCGATCCGGGATGCATTTGAGCAGTGTGATCATAATAACCAGTTGTGTTTGCTGCAAGGTTTTGCAAATTAGCGATCACTACTTTCATAGGTTAGAAACAGTGATAAATAAAGACATTGTGTGCCCCTTACGTACCTTTACCGCCTCCTTGTCTATAACCTCCATTTTGACCACCAGGTTGATCTGGAGATCTCAACAATACAGATTCATCGGCATGAGTCTGATGAAAATTGTTAGAAAAAACTTGGTTAATGGAATTTCGAATAAACATACCTTGACATGCTTCTTCAAATCCTGAGGACGCTTGAAAGCTTTACCACAGAATTCACATTTGTGAGGTTTGAGTGGAACGTGAACTCGAATATGAGAAGTGATATGATCACGCTTAACGGTTGTAGTACGGCAAGAATTCCAACCACATGTGAGGTTTAAATTATTGGTACTCTTTCTTCCAACATGCTTTTCGCAAATATGTTCCTAATAGAGGTGTTAGCGATTGTGGTGGTATAATTGTATAGATGATGAATAGATGAATAGATGGATGGATGTATGGATGTATGTATAGAAGGAAAGATGAGATGAAACTTACAAACAATGCTTCTGCGGTTGCACATCTCTCAGAACATTTCTCCCATTGACATAACAAACTATCATCAACAACAATATTTTGTTGTTGTAATGTAGTATCTGTTGATGTAGTAGTAGGACTTGTATTTTTAATTGAATTTGTATTTGTATTTGTATTGGAAGATGTATTGATTGATTGAGATTGAACAGACTGTTGCTGTTGCTGCTGTTGATTCTGATCTTGTGTAGACATTGGTGCTGGGTGGGACTGTTATTGACAGCCAATGAAAGAAGTTCGGCTATTGTACCAGACTAACGATGTATGGTAATAAATAAATAAATAAATTAATATATTGGTATAAATCTTCTTTCTGTGAATCTGAAACTGATTTTGATCATGTATCAAAAAAAAGATTTTGATATTGAAAGAGAATGAAGAAGAAAAATGTTGTGTAAAAATAAGAAGAGTTAATGGAAGTTTTGACAGCAACTTTCTTTCTTAACACGCGATGGAGGAAGTTGGGTCCTTGGGTCCTTCTTGTAATCGGATAATTTGACAAACTCGGCGGGACCAAGTCTTGGCAAAATTCTTGGCATTCTTTAATAAGTCTAGCTTCCACTCAAAGTTTCTTGGCATTCCACTCGCTTCAAACATAACCTACCATTATAATTGGTTTAAATATCTTGGCTTGTATTAGAAGGGGGTGAGAGAGTTTTGTAGGGATAGAAAATCAAAAAAATCATTGTATAGTTTATTAGTAATAATTAGTAAATGCCCTTATTATTAGAGTAGTTAGTACGTACTCAAGTGCGTAAGCTCATTATTATGGGCATAGAACATTCTCCTTCCTCTATTTTTTACTTTCTGCTAATTTCTCTTACCATTTTTCATCATTTTCATCATTTTCATCATTTTCATTATTTTTATTATTTTCATTATCCAAGAGATTGCGCCCCGATGAGCCAAGAACGGAGTTACTTGGCCATTATTGGCTTTACGCATTCTCTTGGCAACTTGGCTGTGTTTTTCCTCCACCTCCATCATCAAGAAAAGTTTCACGTCAGACGATTAATGAATGAATGTCCGTATTGTTAATTTTAATTGCCAATACGAGGGGAATTTGAGGGAATTCCTAACCGCTTAAAAATTCAAAGAGCCTAATGCATAAATTAAAGTTCAGATCATTCATCATATTATATTCATTATATTCATCATATTTATCATATTATTTATCATATTCATACCTCTACATATGAAATCATATCTTTTCATTTGGAGGCGTGGGAAAGAATTTACTAGGAAAGAATTTACTAAGAGATAATCAATAGTGAAAGAAGGTACAAAGGATGAATGGAATGATGATAAATAATAAGATCGATCATGTACGGACGGAGTATGCGAATCGCATATTATTTTGTTGAGAAGTTGGTTATTAGTTCATGTCGATAATAGAGTTCGTAACTTGTACGACGTCGTCAATACTACTACGAAGTACTTTATTAGTATAGAAACTTACTTATACTAGATCACGTTTACTATTAGAAAATTGTATCATTAGAGATTCTCACATAGAAGCTAATAAATAGAAGCTAAATAAAAAATCTACTTTGTAACTACGAGTATAAGAGTATAAGAGTATAAGAGTATCTGAAGATTCATATCAAACTCAAGTTATCAATCCATAAATAACAAAGATCAATCAATGCATTTATGATCCATCATTCATTCATACCTATCGCTATTCAATAAACTGTAGGCTACGTATAATAATAAATGTCAATAGAGAAAATATCTCATGCACATGCAATAATGATCATACTTCCTTCCATACACCAAATGCATTCGATTCATGCGGGAAGATTGATGGGGTCAAAAACTTTCAGCTGCAACTATAAAAGTTCACTTATTTAATAATGACCCTCGGAAGCATTAGCTAGTTAATTTTATGCATGAAAATATTTTTTTTTTTTTTCATTAATAATATTAATAATAAATAATATGCTCAAGTTTATGAAAATATTTATTATCCATTAGAACTACCGATGATAATTGCCCAGACCTTGGCCCTCCCGCCACCATTTTTATCCTCCTTTCTTCCAAGTTTTCCCTCTTCTCCCTCCGCCCCAAGAATTTCCACTCAACATTGCCAATTCTTTACTTAATTATTTTTCCGAACTGCTCTTTTGGAATTTGAGAATTTATTATTCAATGGAAGAATTACTAATGGTATGAAATTAACCTTTGCATGTGATTGTTTGTCTGTCAATTCGTTTTGTGCGATATCTAAATGAGACATATCGAGAGTGATAACTTGAATGAGTCACTGGCCGAGAGCTCAGGTTCAATTTATGGGCCATCCTTTCAAAAAGTCTCACGACAATGACTCCGTGTCATAGCATCCTTCGTCGTGCTCATAGATAGGCAGTGTAAGTAGATTGATATAATGGTGATGATAATAATACTTCAGGTTTCAAACAATCCAAGTGCTTTGCTCTGTCAAGTTTAATTATTCTCTTCGAAATTGTGTATTTATATCGATTTGCATATACAAGTACCCATCTTACTTTCTTCGTAGATTTCATTGCATTTGTAGCAGTTCATTATACCCAAAGAATTCAATTCTTTATTCTTCTTCTTCTTCCTCATTCCAAGATTTTCCCCAGTTCCAAGACAAAATTGTCCCTCATGGCTACTGGTAGTGCTTCCCCCGACTCCAGTCCCTCCCAAACAATGCCAACATATCTCCAAGAAGATTTCCAAGCACCCACCCCCGAATGGTGGAATTCAAACGTACAACCCGGATTCGAAACGTTGAAGAAACTTCTTGGAGTACAATCCTCCCAAGACCAAGGCCAAGATAACGGAGATGACCATGAAAGCCAAGACGGCGAAGCAATCCCAAGCGCTCGACAAGCAAGACTAGCCGCCCTCCCAAAGCTTGTGCTGTTTGCAACGGGCACTCACGCTTTGAGATGTGCGGCTAGAAACGAAACGTTGGACTGTGTTGCTTTTGGTACTACCTCTTCGAAACTTTTCGTAGACGTTTTGTGGGAGTCTATTCAGGAGGCCCAGGCTCTAGATCCCAATAAACTTATCTCTGTGCATGCGGTTCGAGCGGGCGTTCATCCTTCGTTTACTATCCGTATCAATTCTTGTGTTTTTGAGATTACATATGCTTGTTGTGAGAAGTTATTAAGAAAGTATGTTTATCGATTGTGATTCTTCCCCCTGGCCTAACTTCCACCCAAGTCCAATGATCTAATTGACTTGGTCAAGTGAAAGTTTGATATTTCTAACAAATTATGCAGTTATGATACTATATTCGATGCAAACATCGAGAATTGTAATGATAAATGGGCTCTCCAACAAATCGAAAAACTTAGATCCATAGAATCTACAGGTAAGAGCATACCTCGCAGCATGAATCACAACTCTTCTCTTCTCATCATGTGCTTTTTCACAATAATCATAAAACACTAACATATGCATCAAACAGTCAAACTATCTCCTTTCCTAGATGTAGCATACCACTATATCCGAGCTTGGGCAATCCTATCAGGATTATGTGGAAATTTCTTCATAGGAGGAGTGACCCCTACATCAATATTAGCACTTCTTCAAGAATCCACCACGAATCTTGAAGTTCAAAATCGCAGTCTAAATGGACTTATTAGTCAATTCTTCAACTACTATGGAGAGGACGTTGAACAGAAGAAGTTATCTTCCGTTTTGATCAAGTAGGCGTTTAACTCCTTTGTTGTTCGGGACTGCTAATTCTAATAATCACAGATGGCAAGCAGCAGATGCTCGATCACTGCAATTGATATCTCGCAAGATACAAGATATGAATCTAATGATCAAAGAGAGGTCTCGAGATTTACAATCCAATCCCTCATATGTTCACGAGATTTTAAAGACAGTTCAATCACAACCCCTATCCAAAAGAATCAACAGCCCCTACATCATCGAGATCAATTTCATAAATTCGGCCACGTCATCCTCGGAATGTTTGGCATGGTTATCTATGTTAAAGAAGCGATTAGCAAAATTCAGAACATGTATGTCTATTTATCCCCTTATATCCGATCTGTTCTATTCTAACCCATTGAATCCAATCGATAACACATTTACTAATAACCTCCCAGCACTATCCCAATCCCTCCCCCCGCAAACAATCATCCACCCCTGGCCCACCCAACTCGTAACAATTACCGCCCTCGACACAGCCCCCGTCTACGAAGGCACCTTTCTAATCGGCCTCTCCCCCTCATCATCATCATCATCACCACCATCACCACCATCACCACCACTCAACACAACCCCCCTCCACCCCCTCCTAGAAGAATGGGAAGATCTCATCCGCAAAGACAAACTAACCACAAACGACTGCCACCTCTTCGTAACCCTATCATCTATCACCGAGGACTCAAATTCCAACAACAACAACAACAACAACAACAACAACACCCTCCGTCCCTGCACCCGAAAATGGATACTCCCCTCCCTCTCTCCACCCCCACCCCCATCCTCATCCCCATCCTCATCCCCATCCTCATCCCCATCATCATCCCAACCCCACCACCCCCCTCCTCTCCCCCCACCCAAAACCAAACTCCCCCCCCTCCGCCCCTTCTCCACCATCCTCTCCCGTCTCCGCCACGACCCCACCTACCCGCTCGATTCCTTCCAAATCGGCTACCTCGATCGCCATTGCGCCGTGCCGTTGACGAAGCGAGCGAGCGAGTGGAAGACGGACACGATGGATGAGGAGTGGATTCCTGAGCATCGGGTGCTTTGGGCTTGGGAGGATGGGGATGGGGATGGGGATGGGGAGAGGGATGAGCGGGGTAATGGAGAGATGGGCATGGGCATGGGCATGGGCATGGGCATGGGGAAGGGCAGGTATGTGTGGCATAGGGAGAGGAGGTTGGATTTGGTGTTTGGGAGTGGGGGGTGGGGTGGGGTGGTGAGTAAATGAGTGAGTTGGATAGATAGATAGATAGGTAGGTAATAAATAGGAAGGAAGGAAAGAAAGAAAAAAAGAAAGAAAGAAAATAAATACGATGATATGATATTATCAATAATTCGCATTAGATACTGTATCATTTCATCTCAATTAGCTGAGCAGAATATAACGAGCATATTATATTATCCCTTCCAATACTTTGGATCGTTATATCTCAACATAGATAGATAGATGACTAGACAGGTAGGTAAACAGGCAATCAGGACTAGTACATGTATTTTCATCCGTCTATCCGTCCATCCGTCCATCCGTCCATCCGTCCATCCGTCCACTCGTCCATCCACCACCATCATCACCCCCACAACATCCTACACCCCAGTAATACATCTACATAACCTCTACACCTACAAGCGCACAAAACTGATTGCACATCCATCCATCCTCTATAATAGGGGTAATAGACACCCACCCAACCCAACCGAACCAGTCCAAATGAATCAACCATTTGATCCATCTCACCTGTAGTATGCACCCATAACTCCTGCTTCATTTCATACACTACATATCTTCCCAAGAAGAGGTATTCTCTATATTCACTTCTTTCTACCTCTAGCATTAACCTCCCCTTTCTCCCCAATTCCCAATGTAACCCTACAATCTGGACAATACCATTTCGTAGTTCGTGGAGGAATATCCGTCAGGCCGACACATTCTATATGGAACCATTCTTTCTCGCACTATATTCCCCTTGTCAGTTTTGTTCCCCACCACAAACACTACACTCAGGAATAGAAAGGGAAGTAGAAAATATCACAAAACTTACGTTATCATATTCACACGCAATCATTGTACCAAAGCTTACACGATTGCAGATGCAATATCTCGGCTCATTAGGATCAATAACATTTCCATCCTCATCAACTTCATCCAAAACCTCAGGAACAGTACTACCTTCAGCATCATCCTTCTTTTCTTTCTTCTGTCCAGCTTTCTTACGCGGTGCCGCACGTCTCTTGCCTACGCTAACAGCTGCAGATCCACCTTCCGTACCAGCGGTGACAACCCCTGGCGCTGGTCTCTTGGCTCGCTTACTTGGCTGTCGAGGTTCAGGAGCAGGTGTGTTACGTGCAGTGCTGGTACGTCTAGGGCGTTCTAATACTGCTGCTACTATACTCGTTGCTGAGGGAGGTTCTTCTGCAGCTGCAGCTGCGGCTGCTTTACCACGAGAAGATGTTGGCCTTCGAGAAGGAATGGCTTGTTCTGTAACTGGAGATGGAATAGATGGCGCCACAGGAGTAGCTTTTCGAGTGGCACGGGTGTTAGCTGTCTTTTCTGGTTTCTTGGTTTCTGCTTTGGAATCTTTTTTGATCTCTTTCTTCGAACCAGGTTTCTTGGCCTCTTTCTTAGCCTCTTTCTTCTCCGCCCCAGGAGGAAGAATTGGCGTAGAAGATTTTGGTGGTGACGTAGCCGATGCTGGAACAGTTGGGGTGGAAGTAAGTGGTGTTTCTGCGGGTGTGGATAAGGCAACAGAAGAAGCTGTCGAAACCGCCGATTCAAGAGTTGGTGCAGGAGTAGCTCGAGGGGTCGCGTTTGTAACAATGGGATGGGGAGCAGGAACCGGGGTTTCAGTTTTCGTTCTTTTGAATTGAGGCTTACCTAGTTTCGAGGGATCTACTTCATTCACCTTGTCTCCCTCTTCAACATTACCATCTATATTCATTGCTTGAGATTCGCCATTCGCTTCGACCGTAGATGCACGTTTTCGTTTTCGCGATACAGGTGGTTTCTTTGGTGTCTTGGCTGGAGTTTTCTTCTCTTTCTCTTCGGGATGTTTCGCGAAAAGGCTCTTTACGGTATTCGCAGCTTCCATCATCTTGCGTCCAGATTCTTCAACTTCTTCGGCCGCTAGTTTCGCAAGTTCTTTCGCAGCGATCTCTTTCTTCAATCTCTTGGCTTCGTTAAGTTTCATTCCACGATTACTGAGTTGTACTTCCTCCAAGCCTAATGCGTCCACGCTAATTGCACCCTCTGGGATGACCGACTTGCCGGTAAGTTGAGAGGGCACGGGTTGTTCGAAAGGCTGTCCTGCAGCGTCAGCCTTACTCTTTGCAGTACGATACGCTTCAATTCCTCGACCCAATTGTTTCAATTCACGTGCGATCATTGTGTCGCTCGGGCTCCATACCGCATTCTTTTTCATTCTCTTTCTGAGCTTCGCAAGCTCCCATGCGGTCAACTGAAGCCATGGTGCATCCTCCGTACCCGCAACAGCATCCGGTGGTGGCGGATTGAGCTTCGCCAATGCATTACTTGTCGAAATGCCGGCGACCGCACTATGTACGTTTGTGCCCATAACGCCGGGAGGCCTAGGTGCGCGGGGTACTTTGGGTGGTTTCTCTTTCTTCAGTGGCTTTACCTTCAGCTTGATCTTAGGGTTAGCTACAACACTTCGTGCAGGTGTATGCCGACGCGGTGTAATTGGTTCATCAGCAGATTCCGAAGAATCCGTTGAAGAATCGTAAGAATCAAAATCAAGCTCATAAGGGGGCATAACCTCGCCAGGTACAGTGATGATGGGTACACGTTGTTTACGTACGCGCGTTTGTCCATGACCTTGCTCAGCCGGATTTCCCGTTCTCAGAAGTATCTTTCCTGGAGGAGCTCGAGATGCGACAGGGGACTTGGGCTTTTGAGGAATTGGACTTGGTTCTCGAGACTCTGGGTAGGATTCTGCCATAGCCTCGAGCTTTGCCAATATATTCTGCGCCCTTTTATAATGTCGCTCTACATTCTCAACCACATGAGAGGCTTCTGCGAAAGCCAAAGTTCGAGCACCAAGTGCATCGTTTAAACTTGTAGATATGTCACTTCGAAGGGTAACAGGATCGGGTTTTGATTCGGCGGGTAAGTCGGGAAGTTGGCCATAAACCTTGGTCAAATCATATACACTCGTTGATGCATTGATGTATTGCTCATCAAGTTTACCAATAAGTGTAAGAGATCGAACCATATCTGAAGGAAGATACTCCGTAAAATCCAGGAAATCGGTAATTGTAGCCTGTGCATCGGGATTCATTGGTAATTCCATATTCTCGATATTACTATTCAAATTCGCCATCGATTGTATAGTTTCCGCGAGTTTATTCTTTTGCTTAGGACTTATCGAATCCGATTTTATATCCCTTGAATTATTTGATGCCATTATAATCGAGTTGGAATTGTTATCATTAATCGGTTGCGGTGTATCGATATGGTGTTGCACCTGGGGGACCTTTATACGACAACTCCAAATACCAGAGTCATCAAGCCATCTAATAAATTGAAGAAAAAAAAACAAATTAGTATAAAAATCCTATTTGACAACTCTGGTATTTTTGAATATTGGAATTTCGAGATATGAAAAGAGACAAGAAAATGAATGGATAAAAATAAAGTGAAAATGAAAATGGAAATGGAAATGGAAATTGAGAATTGAAAATGGAAATAAAAGATAAAAATGTAATGTGGTGGTGAGTGGACGCGAAAATAATGGGATCGGTAAAGCAAGAGCAAAGCGCGATACCTTCACCAATCCAATCCAATTCATTCAATCCAATCCAATCCAATCCAATCCAATCCTTGACTAGCGTCATAACTTTTTTTTTGGTAAGGAAAGAATTGAAGAAAAAAGAAACAAAAAGGGAAAATAAATAAATTAATTAATTAATTATTATTTTTTCCCTTTAGGCCTTTTAGACCTTCTTTACTAATAAAGATCTTCCGATAATTCGCCCCCCCCCCCCCTTCTCCCCATCTTTTTTTAATACAGTAAGTAGCTCAGTAGCTCAGTAGCTCAGTAGCTCAGTAGCTTAGTAGCTCAGTAGTTTGAACGGGGCCACCCCCTCTTCAAAACATATGGAGTACACTCCCAGCTCCATTTCATTGTAAATCCATCGAATAGTAATGGAAATAAATAAAATAGGTAGCATAAAATGCACGTGCATTTTGTGGAGGAAAAGGTCAAGAGGGGAAAAAAGAGCACTAATGTAGGAGAAAAGGTTGGGGAAACAACGCGGAAAACAAGTTAAAAGTAATAGATCGATAGCCCTGGTGTGCTGTACTGTGCTGTGCTTTGCTGTGCTTAAAAATAATAAGGGGGGAAAGATAAATCCAATAGATATATATATATATATATATATATATATAATGTATAATGTACGGATTGATAGTTTCAAGTAAAGGAAAAATAAAAGAATAAAATCAAAACTCACCGTCTTGATGCATCTGAAGCCATTATTATCATTAAGTACAATCAATCCCAAGTTTCTCCTCCAAGTTTCTCCTCCAAATTTCTCCTCCAAATTTCTCCTCCAAGTTCTAAGGTTGTTTTCGTTCCGTGCGTATGATGATGTATGTTATCAACAGTAAGTAATATTTTGATTTCGTATGGTTGGATAGCGTAGGTTGGTCTGATCCGGGTTGATAAGGTGTAGTTTATTAGTGTAGGTTAGGTATGAAGTGGTATGGTATTTTTTTGTTTGTTTTGTTTGTTTGTTTGTTTGTTTGTTAGGATAAGGCGTAAGATAGGTAGGTAAAGTTTATTATTATAAAGGCTGTACCATATGTAAGTACAGTACAGTCCACGGGTATTGTAATAGATTTGAAGTTTTTTTAAAAAAAAAAAAATATTACTCAGGTTAGGTAAGATTGAATCAAATAGAAATAGAAAACAACCTGGGATTTTTGTGATCGAGGTAGAAAGAAGTAGGGCAGGTTATCAAGTCAAGAGACAAGATAGAAAAAGTGATTTGGTTGGTGGTGTTATTTTCAATATCAATATACCGAAGACTGATATTGATATAATTTTTTCGAAATTTATAAAATATGCAGTATGCAAGTACAAAAAAGGTGATGGTTCCGTTTCTAACCTGAGCCTTTGATCATGGGATTCTTGAATTTGAAAGGAGCAAATAACCTTGGAAGGCAAAGGAGAGGAGGCAAAGTCAAGGCCAATATCAATATTGTACGGATATAGATAGATATGGTATTATTTGAAGGGGGGAGGGGGGGGATATGGATAATGAAGTGAATAGGAGAAGAACCTTGAATCGATTGAATCGACTTTTAGATCCAGGTTTGATTTGATATAATTTGATTTGATTTGATACGATATGTATGATATGAAGTTGATTAGAAACCCTTTCTTTCATAAATAAATAGATAAAAAAAAAGGGTGAATGAGGAGGATAAAACAAAATATGGATTATTTGTTTAATAATATTGCCCAATATAATAAGCTCTTTCTTTCTTTCTTTTCTTTTCCCTCTCGAGTCTCTACTAATCTGGGTATTGTTTATTGTTTTGTTTTCTTTTGTTTTCTTTTGTTTGTTTCCTTCCTCCTCCTCCTTCCCATTCCCATCCCCTTCCCCTTCCTCTTCTCTTCTGATATTTCCACTTCCAACGGAAAGGGAATAAAACACCCCCTCGCCCCTCTCCCCTCCCCTATTAGGTCACACGATATCGATAATACGAAAACATAAGCAAGCAAGCAAGCATTTTATTCCTTCCATAGCCCTAGGACCTCCCTCTGCCAGTGTCTTCAAACGAAACCAATACAACCCGAGTCTCATAAACTCACGTAGTTATATTATTCATCTAGAAGCAATGCGCATATATTTTCTCGAACGAAATATAAAACTACCTACCCCTCTCTGTCCGGACAGAGGAGTCTAAATTCCAAGTGTGAATATGATATAATATAATATGATATGATATGATATGATATAATATGTGAGTGAATACGTAAGCTAATGATGTGATGCATTAGATGTTCTTTGTTACCACTTCCAAGTAGTTTGTCACTCATTACTGTCTAATACATACCTAGGTGGTAGCTAGTACCTCCATAGTACCTACTACTAGACATGCATGCTGCCGTACAACATTAGTGTATCAATACTACGGTATATCAAACATTTATTTATAGAAATATGTCTTTTCAGATACCTAGGTAGCTTTCATGTATTTACTTGACTTCTGTAATGAGATCACAATAACCTAACCACTCAAGTTCCCCTCCCTCTGTCACTCTTACTCAGACAAATGCTTATAACTCATCAGTTTGGTATTTCCTTCCTCGCTTACTTACTTCTTTCCTTCCTTCCAACTATTGTCTCAAAAATGAAATTCTCTCTTCAGTGTGTGACGCAAAGAACAAAAATGCCGCTTCCAACCCAATTTCGCAATATCAACATATGCACGTCCCAAAAAAGGAATTGACGATAAGAACCCTTAATGTCCCTCCAATATACACATATTTCTCTCACTCCCTAATTCATCCCCTCCTCTCCCCCGTCCCCCAAGCTTTCTCTCCCCCCCCTCTCTCTCTCTCGCAAAACAAGCTCAACATCCCACTTCAAACCGCGCCCACAAACCCCAAAGCAGCCCCACTAATCCCCGCCGCCACAACCCAAACTGCAGAATACGCCGCGGCTCCAATAGCCTCCACACCCTCCACCGTAACAAATGTCTGTACAAAAGTATTCACCCCCGTAACCAACATCAACGTCACCGTCCTCTTAAGAACAATCTTTGTCTTTTTACTCCAGCCCCACAAATTCCACCGGATAGTCTGTTCCAGGGTAGCGGTCTCAGGATCGAATGGCGCGCATTTAGAGTCTTCCGGGTTGGTGGTGGTAGCTGGCGTGAAGATAAAAGAGCGCGTTGCAAGGCCAAGAAGAAATGTGATTGGGAAGAGTGAGGTAGGTGTTGCGGTATGAGCAGCTGCAATGGATGGGATGTTGTCAAAATAGGTGACGAGGTAGACAGGTAAATAGGATAGATAGGCGCTGTAGAGTGTGAGGCTGTAAATGGAAGCAGCGAGAAGAGTTGTGATAACTTGTACTGAAAGATCGGTGACGATATCGCGGTTGGGAAGAGATGGAGGTGCTGCGTGCGCCGGGGAAAGAGGTCGAAGAAGTCGGAACGGTATGTAGGTTGTGAGGGTATCGATCAATAGTGATGAGAGTATAGTTTTCAAGTCGACTTCGTAAAATGTACCTAGAAGATACAGCTATATTGACACGCAGAATCAGTGCCTGAAATATTGATACCAAAATAAACCATCAAATGGAGATAATTACCGGAGGTCCATGAGAAAGTAAGCTCAAAGCTGCAAGATCATAGCCATCATAGTTTCCAAACCAACCCAAAGCAAGTTCGATCCTAAACATTCAATCCCCGTTAGCAATCCATCTCCCCCAACCTCAAAATCAAAACGACCCAAAGAGAGAACGAAAAAAAAACTCACCCCCTCCACCCCACCAAAACACTCAACTCATTCCACCCATCCAACCTCCTACTAACCCTCCCCAACTCCTCCTTCCCCCCCTCTACCCACTGCGCACAAACACTATACGCCAAACTCGATGTACAAAGACTAAGGACCACGACCAACGGAAACCTCAGCACATTCGGGATCTTCGACACGCGGCGCGCGTTACTATGCGTAGTTTTCAAGTTCGACACCACGGATTCTCTCGCAGCCCCAGCTAATTCCAATTCAGAACCGTTCGTATCCATGTCTATTTCACCGTTTGTGAGGATTTGCTGGAGAGTGGCATCTCTGTGTTCTTCTGTTTCTTCTCGTGGTTGTGGTTGGTATTGTTGCTTGGTTTGAGTTCCAGAGCGGGAACGAAGAGCTGGTGCCATGATTTTGGTATACCTAGGTAGGTGTTGTATGTTTGTTTTCTTCTTTCCTGTTTTGGATGCGCGAGCAATTACCAGCTGGGGAAAAAAAGAGAAGAGAAAATAAAAACACGAATAAGAGTAGAGTGAATTTCAATACGCGTAGATATGAGAGAGTTATCGAATATGAATCATTGGAGTTGTTTATCTCTTTTGGGGAAAAAGAAGAGAGAAAATAAAAAAGTTCTATTAAAAAGCACGCGAAGTTTTTTTGCCCTTTTTTTTAATGGGGAGCTTGATTGATAGCTTCATGAGTAGTGACGTCGAGACCTAAAAAGCGCCAACCTAAGTTAAAACACCAACTAACTAACTAAACAGCGCTACCTAGACAAAAAAAGCAGCACACACTTTCCCAGTCCTATTCTTCTCTTTTCGGAAGTTCAATATTGTTTTATCTTCCTCTTCCTCTTCATTTCTTCAATATTAAATACACTATAATTTTTGTTCATGTTTTCAAATAATTATTCTCATCGTCGTTACGAGCTCTGGTTTTATCCAATGATGATGATCTACATGCTATTCTCTTTTTTTCGCCTCTGGATTCCATTCCATGCATTGTTGCGATACAATAATAGTTCTTGAATTCTTGAATATCAACAGCTTCAAATGCACTGTTTTACTAAATGCCATTTCAATCGGTATAACTAATCATCAAAAATTTGTCCTTTGAACCTGCAGTAGCCTGCGGTGTATCTACGAGCAAGAATTATGAATATAGTCACTTTCAAGATTCTTATCGGTGTTTGTTTGACTGTAAATTCACTATCAACGCAACTTCAATGTACTGTAAGTTGAGCATGTATTGTTTATTGACGATCATACACTTGAAGTCCTATTTGACACGCCCGCTTATTTCAATATCATCTTCTTTTTACGGCGTATGCCTGACGCTATATGCTCGACGCTGACCCTCACTTTAACCTCGTGGTTTGGGTCTCAATCCACTCATTGGTGCTGAGAATCGACTGCGAAGACATTTCTCCCTGCATGTACATATAGATGCTACAGAAAAGTTAAAGTAGATATCATTCCCAATTGCGCATCTCCTTTCAATTGGGGTATTTGACTTTGGTAAATAGTTATTCCTCCATACGTCCAAAAACACCATCATCATCTTCATCGGAACGACCTCTTGAGCGACGATCATAATCTTCATCATCTGCAACACTTTCCTCGCTTTCTTCCATCTTCACATCTCCATCGGCATGAATCTGGCTTCGGGTATAACTTTCAGTTTGCCGTGGGTGTAAACTAGGAGTGAAGTCTGTCTCCGAAAGATATCGTGCCGGAATATTCGGCACTGGAGGAGCATCCTCCAGGATCAACATGCCACTTCGTGGTGTACCACTCCTCTCAAAGCTGCAAGAAAGTAGTTCAATGGCCGTGCTTAATCCTTCATCTTCTTGGTCACGATTGGTACCCGAGGACGGTGGGCGACGTTCATGGCTCCGTTGGCGATGATGGCCGAAACCGGAGGGAACACTACCGTATAAGTAGTTGGCACTGGATGATGATTGGTAAGACCGAGCATATCCATTGCTGTACCTTTTTGATGGATTGTAAGATCCACTCCCATACATGCTAAACATATCTGCTGGAGGCGGTGTAGTATCCGCAGAACTCGTTCCGTCAATTTCATGATCGTCGGAACCAGAAGCCATTGGTGACGCAGAATCTTGGTCATCGCTATGGAAGTCCTTTGCTGAGGTTGGAGGGGTGTTCATATCTTGATTCATAGTAACAAGGACAGAAGCTGCCTCTAGCAGCTGTACCTGTTGATGCTTAGAAATCAACAATTTTGAGGTGTAAGACCATTCTGGCGTATGTTCCCATCTGCAAGCAAAAAGTTAACAATTGTTCATAATGATCTCCACCGGAAAGCTTCCGCGATGAAGCCCATGTGGGGGAAGCAGGAGAGGATGGTGGCACGAACAAATGCTTAGACAAGCAACTGCTGTGCTTGTATCCTTTTCCACACTTATCACACTTGAGATCATTGGCATTGGCCTTCTTGCCATCTTTCATAAGTTGCGAACCTTCGCTCGCTCGTCTCATTCGATTTTTGGCAAAGTCGTCGTCTTCGTCTTCGTCCATTTCGTCGTCATTGATGTCATCATCAATTGCGCTTTCTCCACGCTCCGATTTTGCAGTTGAATTCATCCTTATTCGGTGTGTGGGTAAACTCGAGGGTGGAGATGGTAAGCTGGACCTTGGAGCATTTGGAGCACTCTTGGAAATTGATCTGCGTGTAGATATCGGCATTGAAGAAGAATTATCACCAGCTTCTTTCACAGCAGCTACCATTGCAGCGACATTGCTAACGTTCGATGATACACTTTTTCTGCGAGTTACTCTGCTGCTTGGTATAAGGGAACCTCCAGAGACTGAATGAGAATGATTTCTTGTATGAACCGATCGTGGCAGAGAACCAGAATTTGTAGACAATGATAGACGGTGTTGGCTCAGAGGCCTTGTGGAATGTTGAATTTCCTGTCAAGAGACGAAACGATCAGCGAGGTTTCTATAAATAAATTTATTGTGGCATGTGGAAGGATATGAAAAATAGTCACTTTAGAAGATGCCATCTTTGAACGTTTCGTTTCCTTTTGCTCCACTTCCACTGTAAATACAGCCCTCAATCCTCGAAGCTCTGACAAGCTACTATATGAGGGCGGAGACAAGATAATTTGAACGGAATATTGGTTGGTTTTGTGAATTTGCTGGGTTCGGGCTATTTGGTAGAAAACAGGCGAGAGTTATTATTGAAGGTTGTTGTGTGGATTACTTTATTCGACGGATTGATTTGTAAAAGTCGAGGCCAAGGAATTGTTGATTGGGTTTAACAAAGTGAATTATTTGTTCATAAAAAAAATATCCTAAGGGAAGAAGCCAAAGCTAGAGCCAGAGCCAGAGCCGGAGACAATAAGTTGTAAGATTGATCAAGGTAAGGAATCTGCGAAACAAAAATTCATGAGATTGTCGCAGTTGGAATGGAGAAATAGTTTATTTAAACCGGGATGGAATTACTAGGGTAGAGGATCGAAATATGGCTGAGACGCAGGCCGGCGGGGTGTCGCAAGTTTCCGTAGAATGTAGAGGCCACCGAGAGACTTGTGCAGAATAAAAGTAGAATGAATTAATGAACCAAATGGATAGAATACAAAGTATGCAATGAAGCAATTTGTATAATTTCCCCTTTGTTGATGGTTCTTATAAAGCGCTACGCCGAGTGAGGTTTTTGATTTCTCTCAATACTATCTATTGTATGGAGAAAAAAATGTGTAATTGTTGTATGTTGAATTTGTGTGTTTGTGTGTGTGTGTGTGTGTGTGTGTGCGCGTGTGCGTATGGTTTGTATAATTTTTATAGTATAGTATGGAATAGTGTAGAATAGTGTAATAAAGTTAACGTAGGGAGGGAAAGTGGGAGGGAGGATTTGTGGTTGTTGTGTGCCCAGGTGAACTTTGTGAAGCTAAATAAAGATAGGGCTTCTTTTTCCTAAAGTAACAATGTTGATTATTGCTAGTTGTGCTGGCTGTCTGTTCCTGTTGTTCAAACTTCGAAGGGAAGGTTTCGGTTTCTGGACTTTTTGATTTCCAAGGTTTATTTCCAAATCTGGTGATAATCCTGGATACCTAGGGTGGTAAATAGGGTAGGATTATGAGGGCCCGGATGTGATAGGATAAAATAATTTTAATATTTTTGGTGGGGGGAATTTTGAGTTGTTTGAATTGGGATTGGATTGGATTGGATAGATAGATAGATAGATAGTGAGTGAGTGAGTGAGTGAGTGAGTGAGTGAGTGAGTGAGTGGCCTTTGGAACTTTGTGGAAGGTGTAACAAGATGAATGAACCAATAGTTTCTAAACTTGAGGAGCTAGAGGAGCTTGAGGTTGTGTTGTGTTCAGTGATTGTTGATTGTTCACTATAACCATATAACCATGGAAGGAAAGTCGATTGATTATACTGAATCGGTAATAGAATGAATGAATGAATAGAACGATCGAGCTACGCTCCAGCAAGTACGGAGAATAATAGGATAGAATAATGAGAGAATAACCCTTAATGAGGAGTCTAATGACAGTACTAAAAGAGTACGTGGTGGTATACCGTATATAGATATAGTGCGATACCGGTACCTGGATACCTGGAACTTTAGAATGGGGTTGATTTAATAGCTAGAGCCAGGAGAGTATTAGATATCCATAAAAGAGTAGGGGGGAAATCTTGATAGACGCCGGGGATGAATATAGATATAGATGGATAGATAGATTGATATAAGCGGATAGATGAATCTGGATAAGAATAATTATATGTTGTAATTGAAATAATTCTTAAGAATTTATGATGTTTAGGTAGAGAAAGGGACAATGAAAACGAGGAAGAAAAAAAATAAAATAATTCAAAGATCGAAGATGAGAGAATAGTTCTAGTAAAAATGAGGAGAAAAAAGAGAGAGAGAGAGGGAGGGGGGGGAGAAGGGGAAGAAAAAAAGAATCAAGGCAACGTCAAGAATAATTGATTCCCTAATAGAGAAAAGGCACAAAAAATAGGAATTTCTTTGTTCTTGAAATAAATCACCAGACAGACCCGTGGACAACTTATTATTTATTAGAGTCTTAGAGTATTAGAAGGATAGAGAAGAACAAGGAGTAAAAAGTAAAGCCAAGGCGCTCCCTTTTCCATAAATTATCACTACGAATTGTACTGGTATTTTAAAAATCTAATAGATGAAATAGCATATATAACCCTTCTCTCTTTCTTACACCGTACTCCACTGCACTGTCACTTCAATAATGATTGATAATTCCTTTACTGTTTACTATTGAGCTGCCCCTGATAATCATCGTTTGCTATTCGGTACAGTATACGTTTGCACTGACAGTAGTAGTAAGAATATGAATATCTACAGTATGTACTATGTAACGACCCCATGGACCTCCTCTACATACATATCCTATATACTATTCAGGGATGAATCTACTACATCTTATTATAGTTTCTTTGAATCCCCCTCGTGACAATATTAAGACTATAAGTCCTTTTTTTCGGTGTGGAATAGTGTCAATGATCTACCAATAAACGAAGAGGCTGTGACCATCTATTTCATCTAGCATTGCGAATTTTATATTACATAGATTCATCAATAGATTCATCATTCGTACCTCTTTCTCTTACGTCCTTATTAGATGGATATACATAAAGCGAGAGAGAAAAGAAATCTCTAGGCAATTGGAAAACTAACCCCTTTTATACTCTCATCCCTTCATTTCATTCTAGACTTTAACTTATCAATCAGCTGCTCCTCTAATTTATGAAGCAATTCCAAGAATTTTCATAAATGTTGGTTTGGTACAATACACCAACAGCCCAGTATCGAAAAAAAAAAAAATTAATTGTGGATGCCAGAGTTACATACATAACATGGGTTTGTGGAGAAGTAGACTTTTATTTAATCAAAATGTCTATTTAGATTGATTCGAGATTTTCGATTTCGATTCCAACATCGTCATTATGGATCCTTGATGTGGATATTTTCATTAATATTTCTTCTCCTTAGAACAATCAATAATAACTTCGAGAAGGAGAAGAAGAAGAAGAAGAAGAAAAAGAAGAAGGAAAAAGAGATAAGGACAATGCTTGAGGACTTCATTATTCGAAGACTCATACTTTCTTTAAAATTCAATTCACATCTATGTTACAAAACCAAGAAAATTCATATATAAAGTGGTGATGTTTGACTACATCCTGCAACATTGATTCTTTCCATCCAATTTTCCAAATGTTTGCTTGTTTGATTGCTTGCTTGCTTCAAGTGGAGAAATGGAATCGATTGATTGATTGATTGTACAGTATCGTGTTCATCTCGTAAACGCTGAACACCACTTGCTTCACTTTACTTATACTTACATAATATAGTACATACATACCTAGGTAGTACTTGCTCACTTTTGGATTGCTAGTAAAGGCCTCGATGCACTCCAGGGCTGTCTGTAGAGATCGGTTTGAAAAGGAACATACATGGGCAATGAACATGGGCGGGCATAAACATTTGGCAAAGTTGGGCTGACGGGAGCAAAAAGAACAAGGTATGGATGGTGATGACCTCCACGTAAGGTACGACGATGCTATCATTTGTTGTCTCTGGTGCCTTTCCTTCCACATCAATACCACATACCACGCATAAAAAGATTTTTTCGTCCTTTTTTTTCATTTTGTTCCTGCGCCGAGACGAGATCATGCCGTCTTGACTACATATGCCTAGGTACCGTCCGTTTCGTACCTACAACATCAGTTACCCGAATTCCGATTCTTGCGTTTTTTATTCACTTCACGAGGAGAAGAAAAAAATTATAGATCCCGCATTCGCAGTGAGAGAACGCCGCATTCTGAATTTGAATTCGAATTTCAAATCGAAATATGGCAAATATTGTTCTAGACCATTTTTGAGCCTTGCTCTAACGTTCTCTAAAGATATAAGATCATCGATAGCTGGCTGATCTGATCTGATCAGCACGATGACGAACCAAAAAAAAAAATAACAAAAAAAAATCTAAAATCTGTCCATTAATTTATTTATTTATTTCCTTCTTCGCATGTTCGATTATTTGGAGAAGAAGTTTTTTTTGAGCATCTGGGTATTCTGTACAAAGCCTAAACGGGTCCAGAAACATAAAAGGTACGAGATGATATGATCCATACGATGGCCCTGCACACACACATATTGATTGACTGGGCTGGAAAATGATCGATCCATAAATTTTATTATTATTATTTATTGTTATTTTTTTTTTGAACGAAACGTGTGTCGATCCCTTTCTATTCCGAGCTTTTCTCACAGTCAGAGGCTACAGCTGGATATGTATGTACTGTATTGTACGGATTGTATTGTATTGTATTGTATTGTATTCTATTGTATTGTATTCTATTGTATTGTATGGAGAAGTATAATATCTATGTATTTAGACTAGAAATATTCTGAGGTTTTCTGGATATATATATAATCAATCCATACATACTGTGGCATGACCAGCCCATGAGGTGAGATGAGACGGTTTAGAATTTCCCCTCTTCATTCAATTGGGAAATTGGTAGATTTGTATGTATAGTATAGTATAGTACAGTATAGTATAGTAACTAAGTTTCTAGCCCAGGTGACTGGATCAAATTCAGAAGAATCACAGCATACATACATAGCATAGCATAGCATAGCATGATAACAACAGCATACGCCAAAACTTCATTAAGTACTTCCACGGATATATATATTTCGAAACTCTACCTACGGACCTTTCCCCCTTCTAGCCAGCCAGGAGGGAGGGGAAGGAGGCACAGGAAAAAGTAACCTTATGTTGAAAGGTTATTTATTACTTTTCCGGGTAATCCTTATCATTTTTGGAAATCTTGGAGAACCGAGGGAACACAACACAACACACCTTTTTTCTCTCTTGTGAAACCATAGGATGCAATCCAAGACTTCAAAATCGATCGAGGTTGGGATTGGGTGAGAGGGGAGGGGAGGGGAAGCTTATTTGTTTTTTTTTTTGGATCTTGAGATTTTGAACACACACATACTCTCTCTCTCTCTCTCTCTCTCTCTTCTCTCTAAGTTGGAAGGGGGGTTTAATCTCTTCTAGTGCTTCTGATAATCCAACCCATAAGTATCAAAACTTAATTGTTTCAAACATTCCATTAACCCATATAAAGACACAAAAAATTACCTCAAGTCTCAAGAATTCCTAGTCTTATCAACTACAAAAATCTACCCTTGTTCAACATGCTCTACATACATTTAACCACCCATGAAGGTGGCGTCAACCTTGGTGTTACTATGCAGTAGTACGAAAATCAAGGTAACACCCATGACATGATATGAATGGGGGTTCATCACAAGATGTTCAGATGCTGCTTAGTGGCTGTGGCTGTATAAATGTTTATTACATACTATGGATGTACTTACTATGTAGGTAGTCAGGTACTGTACTATCACTATTGTATATGGGATATGGATGGATGGATGGATGGGTATTCGGTACCTTTGAAGTCCGGACTGGACTTAATCCAATGTATGTTCACTTCGAATGTTTATACATAAGTGGTCCACTGTGACGTTATGAATCGAATCATTCATCGCCTTATGTACAATGCATACATACATACATACATACATACATACATATATACTATGCACATACATACCATCCATACCGGTACGAACGTATCCGATCTCTAACCACATTTCCGGATCGAGAGATCATGAGTCTGGCAAAGAAGCTCTCGGGAATTGAACTCCATTTTCTTCCCAACAAGAAAGAAAGATAGAGAGAAACACGGTTCACTTTTTTTTTTTTTTGAAACTCAAAGATTTAAATTGAATCAGATTAGAAAAGGACCTGTCTCATTCTCCACGTGAGTGATCTTCAATGCTGGGTTCCGATTTCAATGATAGAATGAGCGTTTTGTACCTATGATGGCTTTTTTCGTATCTCGCTACACGCCCAAGAGAAAAAAAATTGTTTTGTCTCTCCTAAACGCCTAGAGGTTGGTTCTTCAAAGTCTTAAAAGAGGAAGAGGGAAGAAAGAAATTTCTTCAACGTGTCAATTCATTAGGTTGCTGAGACGTATTAATTAGTTATGAAGGTTACATTACATGTTTCTCCTCAAGATCATTACACATCACACACACATTCAGAGGTAAAAGAAAAAAAAAATATCCATCATGTTGACCCCGCTCGCTCACTCACTCACTCACTTACCCCACACCATGCAATCAAAAAGATCAACACTGGGAATAATTAAAAGTCCCGATTTCTACACTCTACTCATCTTGGTGATGATATTCATAATATCCTAGATAAAGAGTTACTTGTATCTCTGTATTAATCATGCGAGTAAATATCAATCAGGGATTTTGAATTAATGAAGTAAGAACTTCGCTGAGTAGAATTGATAGATTGCAGATCGCATATAAGGAAAATAATATCTCTTATCTAATCTATGATCTACATTCGATTATTATGAGCCAAGAAAATTATATCTTTTCCCTTTGACTTGATCTTGGCCCAAGAACTACAAACAAAGTACATAATATTCACCTAGATCCCCTCAACTTCCCTCGTTACTCGGATATCAACCATTTGTTTGCTATTTTTCTATCAATTGGTTCTGTATACTGTTAGAGAACTTGACCATTATGGGCGACGAGATCTATAAGAAGGTTGGACGTGGAGGGGCGGGCAATTTTTACTCGAAACAGGATATTGATAATGTGGCGAAGAATTCGAGTAGTAAGGGCTTTGGGAAACATTCGGTAGGTTTTATATCTCTATACCACGCATCTACATACATTTTCTGCTCTTCTCTCCCCCAGTCCCCTCAATCCAATCCAATCTTATACAATCCAATCTCTCACTCTCCCCTCCCCCACCACCCCACCACCCAGAGATCTAACCATCCCCCCTAGAATCCCACCTCCAACACCCTCCCCCTAACCAGCCAACCCACCGTCCAATCCACCACCACCCTCGACGCCATCCAATCGACCCAACCCCCCGAATACCAGCACACTGGCCGCGGCGGCGCCGGAAACTTCATCACCCCCTCCTCGCTGTCCTCCTCGGGCCTCACACAGGTCACGACCAACCACTCGAATCCGACGATTAATCCCGCGCCGCCGAGTACGTCGCCGAGGAGTAGGAGCGCGATTATTTATAAGGGGGGTCGGGGAGGGGTCGGGAATTATGAGTTTGAGGATGGGGGGAAGGAGAGGGAGAGGGAACGGGAGGAGGCGGAGAGGGAGAGGCAGAGGGAGAGGGAGATTGAGAGGAAGGTTGGGGGGGATGTGGAGGTTAGTTAATTGGTTTTCTTTTCTTTTCTCTTCTTTTCTCTTCACTTCATATGAAGAAAGATATATTATCTTTTCTCTATCCTGTATTTCCCTATTTTTTTCTTCACCTTCTTATGCATCATTTTTGAATTCTCAAACCCCAAGTTTTAAAGAGATATACAGATGGTGACGGGGACAATAAATATAAAGTTGAAGTATAATTACTAACGAAATTATCCTCACAATATAGATGGGATTAGCAAAACCCGGTAAAGCATATAATAGCGGTGGGAAGGAAAAGGAGAAGAATGGGATTCCGGCATATAAAGCTTGAGAATGAGGGGTAGCATTGGCTTGGACTGGATTGAGTTGGGTAGATTTGTTTCTGGACATGGATATGGATATGTATGAGTATTTGTTTTTGTATTATATGGTTTTGTTTGGTTTAGTGGCAGGCAATTGGGACTTTTATTTTGAAGGGGAGGATAGATGGATGGGTGGGTAGGATTGGTTAGAGAGTTAGAGGGTTAGAAGGTTGAGGGTAATGGGACTGGATGGGTATGTAGAAAGATGTAAAACTATTTTTTTGGGAATACATGTTTGGAATTAGATAGAGATGGATAGAACTGGCTTAGCTATTTATTCATTTATGTTCATTTTTTGGTTCTTTTTAATATCTTTATACGTATCTTGATGCAGTATGACTTGGTCTTTTACCAGACTTGAAATTGTGATATCTCCTGGTTGTAACAGTATTTATTCCTCCACGAAGTTCTCTCATTCATTCGTTCATTCTCTATATATGACAAAACCCTCCCAACGTATGAGAAACTTGAACACAACACCACGAAAAGCCGAAAGCTCTGCATGGAATGAGAAATGCGATTTACGTTTGCCAGTTAGTTGATTAGCCGGTTGATCATGTACCATCGACATAGTTTTTGTATATAGAAAGAAGTTTTGATGGTATTGGATGGGAATAGCATGGAAGTGGAATGAACGGGGAATTTGCATAATTGAAGAGAGGATGGGAGTTGGAGTTAGAGGTAGAGTTAGTTACATACTGGAGGTAAATAGGGTGGGTGAAATTAGTTCTTCATTGGGGGTGGATGGGATCTATTGGCTCTTGAGAAGGGATGGGAAAGGTGGTAAACAAGGGGTGGGGAGTGAGTATAAGGAGAGAGAGTTGGCAGCAGTGAAGGATGAGTTGAGTTTTTATATGGGCAAGTAAGTAGGTAGGTAAATAAGTGAGCAAGTAGATGGGAAGGTAGGGAGATAGGTGATCAGGCATACCTTCTGCTATATGTCAAGTTATCTAGCCGTATATTTGGTAGTTATCTATATTTCCGATTGTATTTTCCTGGTTGTATCTTTCTGGGAATGAAATAAGTCTCGATGATGAAGAGATATGTAGATAAATAGTTATATAGTTAAATAGTTAAATAGTTAAATAGTTAAATAGTTAAATAGTTAAATAGGAAAAATATATTGATAGAGATTCGAACTCGAATTGAATCAGATCGAAAGAGATTGGTTGGTTGTGTATCAGGAAAATGGAATAGGGCGGGTATGGCGGTAGTGCTAGAAAGGAGCTGGTTAGATATGATGTGAAGAAGTAAAGCGAGAAGCGAGATTCTTCTCAGGGAAGTTTATGGGGGGTGGGGGATTGTGTATATAAGTGGTGTAGACGTAGCTTAAGAGCTAGGTGATCGGCATAAGGGAAAGGTATGATATGACAGAATAAGAGTAACTTAGAAAGAATGTGTATCGTTTCGGGAAAAGTGATTTGAGAATTATCAAGTTGGATCCAGATTTGAGTGCCGATGAATGGGCTATACCATCTATCTCTATCTAATCAGACTAGAAGAATGCTACAAATAGTAAATGGATAGCAGATACAAAACCCAGCTAACCACGTTTGAGATGAACTGATATCCAAATTGGAAGCAGCAATGCCAAATAATAAACAAGGTGAACAAACAAGCAAGATATCAAACAAACTATTTATCCCAGCATTACCCAGTTCATCCACTCCACCCCTACTCTATTTATTCGAACCATCAAATACTGAATCTAGCCCGCCTATTCCAGATCTATTCACTGCTATATATACATCTTGAATTTGTTGAAAGTAGTGAGGAAGGAAAGGGGAATAGCAATGCCAATGCCAATGGAATGAAATTACATATGATGATGGGACGATTTGAAACAAAGTAGATAACTAGAACAAGAACTCATTGTTACTATACAAGAAGCTTAATATCACACCAGAGAATGTAAACTTACTCGATCCTTGCTCAGACGACATAGGTGTGCATAGGCAAGGAACAAATTCCAAGAGACTTGTTACGATAATAGACGTTATTGCATGAATGGAAGGAGAAGGGGAGAAGTTTAAGAAGTAAAGAGACTTCTATGCTCGGAGATTGCTTGTTTGTCTATATGCATATATGATTGCTTATCACATAATTTTGATGAGAAAACTCAACAACTTCTCAATATGCAAAAAACATTACCTGGGTATCTATCAGCTCTCTAATATTGATACATTGACGCGCGATAGATTGTGGTGCTATGTATGAATGTTATGTGTATCAACTTGGATATAATGGATACGAGAGTAGGTATGAAGGTTCATGAGGTATGCGATAGGCAGAAGAAGTAGGCTCGATCGACTCAAGAAGGGAGGGAGATTTACAGATCAGTTGTTTGAGGAAGCAAGCAAGAAAGCAAGCACTCACAGAAAGGGAGAACAGTCACCAAGAAGTAAATCAAACATCAAGATCACCATCAACACAATAGCAACCAGTATATATAAAGACACGCTGTATTTTGATTAATCAGATTTAGCCTAATCAAAGAAGAAAGTTTTTTTATCTACTGTTACAAGCAATGCGAAAGTCCATAACCGACCCCCAAAGCCATCACAGCCAGAACCAAAGAAAGACGATTTGCATTGAAAAAAAGATGTTCACAATTCATTGGAGATCCAATACGCTTTCAACTTCGTAATAGCGTTTCCTTTGTTTATCATGACCATCCTTCATTAATCATTTTACGAAGTTCCAATACATCCACAACATACTTCGAGAGAAAAGACAGCATGAAGGAAGAAGGATGACGAAACCACCGGCGTATACTTTGGCCCCCCTATCATTTTCGTTTTTTCGTTCCAGAGATAAGCATCGCTCGACGCACATTTCAGATCATTTCAACAAGTAATAAAATTTAATTGAGTGAAAGATCCTTAGATATAAAAATCTAGTTGCCTCCAAGGCTTGGGAAGGCTGCTTGATCATCAGTGTTGATCTTAGCTGGGGCACCTCCGTTTCTTGGGGCGCCTTGGCGTGGTGGTCCTCGATCACCTCGAGCACGTCCACGTCCTCCTTCACCACGGCCTCGGAATTCACCTCTGCCACCTCGTGGAGGTCCATCTCCACGGCCACGGCCACCGCGGAATCCTCCTCGGCCACCACGTTGTTCAGTTTGCTCGACGAAACCGTGATCAATCTCAAGGACGTTCTTTGCCTTACGTTCACGCTCACGCTTGGTCTTGCCTTGAGTTCCAGGGACAAAGTCCTCTTCGTTATCCTTGGTGATTGCCTTAGCAGCTGCCCATTTCTTGTCTTGCTTGCTACCCTCATTTGGTTTGCGGGCTTTTGGAACACCAGCGCCAAGAGCGAGTCTTTTCTCCTCTTTTTGGGCCAAGTATTCGGTGTAAGAGATGCTGTTATCTTCTGGCTCAGCCTCTTCGGCAGCGGCAGCATCAGCTGCTGCTTCACCGTCACCGGTCAAAGCATCCTTTTGCTCAGATTTGGCAATAGCCTCACCGGCTTGCTCGTCTTGGAGCTCGGCTTGACCTTCGGTGGCACCCCATCCATGAGCGGCTTGCTTCTCGGAATTGCTTGATATTGTTAATTTAAAATGTTCCAAGTTTTTGTCCAGGAAAATTCTTACCCTCCAACGGTTCCGCTGTGGCGGTCGAATTTGGCACCTCCACGAGCACCACCTCGGCCACGTCCACCTCCCTCATGTCTTGGGTGACGGTCTTGTCTGACGCTATCGTCGGTTGGCTTGCCTCGGTTGTTGGCGCTACCAGCGTTGCGATCACGGAAAGCTGTTCATCGCACAAATTAGCCAGATTTTCAATCAAGAGTCGCAGATAATCGATCGTGATCTCGACAAATATCGGTTGAATTTCAAAGGTAGGATCGTGCTAACCTCCTTCGTTACCAGAGTATCCTCCGCGGCGGGGTCCACGTCCATCTACAGCTGGTTTGGCTGCTGGGGCTTCACCAGTAGCATTGCGCTTGGTGTTTCGAGCTGGAGTCTTATCAACGACCTTGACTGGTGGCTCAGGTTCCTTATCGGAATCTTGATCGTGGTCATTGCCTATTTTTCAATTGTCATTAGCTACAGGCCAAACGTATTCTTTATTCGACAATTTCGTCATACCGAGGAGCTCGTAAAGGTTCTGTAATAAAACGAATCAATATGTAAACTTCACAAATTTGATGAATCTTGAGTTTCTCATCATGGCGCATTACTTTTGAAGCCATTTTGAAAATCCGGATATGGGGTAAAAGAAACTTACCTTGGAAGCGATGCCTGACATCTTGTCCTCCTTGTGAAGTGCCTCCGAAGAAGGCCTTGCTATCGAGAGAACAATTCGGGGTTGTGAATTCGGGAAATCGAGACGGACAGGTTCCTTAACGGTAGGAAGCTGTCTCTCGAGAATTGAAGGATGTGCGAGTTAGAATAAACAAGATCTAAACTTGCAAATGGTCGTTGACGCTGAAAAAGTCGGTTCGCAGTACACACAAGAGGATTCTAACCTTAATTTGCTCTAGCGTCGTTAGGAAATTGGTTTTAGCGAGGGAGGTTTAGCAAACCCTAGAATTTTCAAGTTTTTTTTTTAAATGTGGTGGGATGGTTGAAGGTTGGAAGAAGAGGGGTATGGGTGTGTTAAAATCTTAGGTAGGAGAGAGTTGAAGTCAGAAAGAATAGAAAATGAAGTTATTGATGCAGTTGATTATTACCAGAAGTTACTACGTTTTCACACAAAACCAATTATATCAGCCAGGAAAACAATAATGGAGAGATGTTTTTATTCTTCAATTATCTCGATCAGGTTATTTGGTTATGTCATTACATTGTCTTTATTGATTGATTTGTTCCTTTCAATCACGAACATTTTCGCGAACACCACACCACTCCATCCATCAATTAATTACCCCTCTCCCACATCATCATCATCATCACACCCCTTGCCACTCTCAATCAATTTTTGTTACTCAAATTCTTCCAATTACTTTACTTTATTGATCTGTTATTTGCATGTGTCTGAATTATTCATTAATTGAATACTGGTCGATTACCTATAATCTACATACTAGATACATAGGGCCTATAACCAGATGTGCATAGTAGGTAAGTGTAAGTGTTCTTTTGTGTCATCATCAATTCCTTTATATCTATGAATAGGAAACGTTTCGATTACGGTTTCTTATCTCGTATGTAAGTAACTTGGTTTCAATGCGATCTCCCTCAAAGAGACACTCGGTTCAAAACACTTTCTTATTACTAAATTTTTTGTTGGAATTTATGGAGTTCAAGAACTTATGTGTTTATCCGTCCTTGCTGTTACCAGATTTACCTGGAGGATGTCCTCATACCTGTACCTAGGTACCCTTATTCCTTACAAGGTTCGATTCCATTCCTGCCCATATCCATCCTACCCATCAATTCTTCCACCAATTCCATCTCCAGAGATGAAATATCATTACATGCAATGCTTTTCGTAATCGACATATGGCTTTACTCGCCTTCGATTTCATCCTCCGTCCCCCCCTAAAAACAATTGGGCAAAATATAAAAAGGTACAAGAAGTAATTGCTTCGAATGCTCAGAAGGTCCGCCATGGCACTTAGTCGAGATGCTGCTTTTTTTTGTTCCCCATTATGACTTTTTGACTCCAAACTCCGTATCATACCAAAATACTTTACCACCCTTTTTTCCAAACCTATGAGACATTAAAGCAATAAAATGGAATTGCTCCAGAAAGAAAAACGCCCACATCAATGAAAAGAACATGCTTAGCCATGGGTATCAAAACTGATGTTTTATCGCATGGAGCTCGTGTCGAATGAAAATTGTGTAGGAAATTGCATGCTTGCCGACAGACCGAATGGATCCATATCGAGCATTGGATCGTACGGATCGAGGAGTTGTGTCATGGAACTGTATCCCTGTGGATGATTGTCGCCAACTTGTTGCATGCTTTGCGAGTGTGGTGTATGACCGAGAGGTTGTTGGTGGTTCACTCCCTGTTGCTGGCCATTTTGAGGGCCGGGAAGACCGTGTTGAGACGCGTGAAGAGGTTCTGGGTATGGGCCTGGGCCCGCGGATTCGGGTTGGTCGTCGACCATATCGGCTTGGGCATCGTACTCCTGTTCTGTACTCACGGAATTAATCTAGGACGAACATAGCTCCAAAAATGAAAATGACAAAAGGGGACGGGTCAGCTTGCCGAGTTGCTCAATATGATTTTGAAAAGACGGGTAATACGCAGTAGCTCCCGGAGCACCTCCCGTATTACTGGTTCCGTTATTTCCCTGCCCCTTGGCTCCTAATGGCGATCCTAAATTAGTGTTGACAAGAAGTCCGGTGGTTCCTGATAAAGCATGCTGTGCTTGTGTTTTAGCGGCTTGAAGACGTTGTTGTTGGTGCTGTAGTTGAGAGTCAGAGGACGGTGGTGTCAAGACGCCTGGATTGTTATTAAAGCCCGGCGAACTCGTGGTAGGTGAGGAGGCATGTGATGATGGGGTGGGTCTTGACTGTGGTGATTGGTTGTTGTGGAATGCCACTCCTGGTTCTAACTTAGGTGCAATGCTTGAGTTGGAACGTCTAGCTTGGTGATGTCGATTCATGATAGCTCGCTGAACCGTAGGTGGTTGCGCCATATTTTGCTGCATGTGTGTTGGACCAAGATGGGGACTTCCTGTCTTCGCGCGTAGCTCGGCTTGAACGTCGATTCCTATCAACAGAATCAGATTATGGACAATATGAGCTTCTCAATTATAGGTTGATTAACCTTTCTCTAGAAGGATACGTTCCAGAAGAGAGTTCTTATATCTTAGCATTAAACATTCATCAGCGGCGCTTCTGTGAGCATTTTGAAGATTGTGAATATTTGTCTCATGGACACGAATTGTCTCTTCAAGCTGCTTGATGTATTCAGTTCGACGCTCTCTGAAGGCCGCTTGCGCCTGGCGATTGCGTTGTTTGCGCTCTTCCGAGGTAGCATAGATCTGAGTTATCCATCAGTAAATAGTACGCATGGTAAGCATTGCAATTAAAATCCTTGGTAACATACGGGCTTTCGACCACCCTTTCTCTTTTGTTGGCCAGCAATACTTTCCTGAGGAATTTCTGTCTCAGCCTCTGGTGTAGAAGTATCCATAGAATCATCAGTGCCCTCTCGGACTGGCTCTTTTGTGTCTATAGACATATTTGTGGTATCTGCCATTTCAATGATGAGGCAATGATGATATAAAAGTTGTATGTTGACCCCACCACGTTGACCCCAGTATGTCCTCGGCAATGATTGTCCAGTATCAGACAAGCTTGGGAAGAAAGTTGTCAGATCAAAGTATAGCACGAATGCTTGACAGAAGCTTTGACAACGAGAGCGCGTCTAACAGCGTTTACAGCCCATTCGTTATCTGATCTGGTATGAGCACTGTTTCTGTGTGTCACCACAGATTATCCAATGGTTCTGATAATTGGGATTAAGGTAGGGATGACGAGCGAGGCTGAGGAGAACCGGCCACCGCGCAATACAGTAACTGATAGTCTGATACAACTACAAAGTATATGGGAGGGAAGTGTTTGATAGAGAAAGCATAGAGTAATGAGAATGTAAGATAATGGTCAAAGAGTTGGGTAATGAAAACTCAGCTGAGGAGAAGCATTCTTTTAGATGGAGGAAAAGTCTTCTCACGTTTACTGAGGGGTCCTAGATCCGAACGCGGAAAGTATCATTTCTAGTTCTTCTAGCGTTTCGATCCACACAGATGGCCGTTCTACGGACCCAGATGTTTTGCGTGTTGGCGTTGGTGCGGCTCGGGCTTCGAGTCTAAAATGCAATATGATTGAATCAGAACAGGACTTGGCACCCTGGAGGCTGGTGGGCGTTACTAAGAAATGTTTAAGGAAAGACGAGGATTAGTTGAAGAGGCGAGGGTTGAGAAGCAGCTGCGTAGTGCATATTGAGGAGTAATAATAAGTACCGTATTAATTCAACGAACTGAGTATCCCCTAAACCCAATTGAGAATAAGGATCTCAGTATCGCGCTGTTTACTATACTAGATCAAGCAATAGATCTACAATAATTCAAATCAAAGCTTCTATATTTCTTAACGGAAATACTGGAAATATCGGGTATTCTACTCTGAATTGGGTTTAGGGGATGAATACTCAGTTTGTCGAATTTATACGGTAGTAGCCGGGTACAGTTCGCTAGGAAACTACGACTATTCAAGACGCCACAAAAAAATGGAGCATCATAACTGGCATTTAATGAGTTGAAGGATGGATGTTCAATTGATGACTGGGATATCATGAGAAAAAAAAAAGGGATTCGGTACGAGAAATGCACGAGAAATGCACGATTCATGCCAAATGATGGCACAGCGGTACGATGCTACGATGGCACCCTGAGTCTTCCCCACATGCACATATGAAAATGTGGCACCCTCCCGGCAATGACTTCTTCCATAACCAACCATATATACGGTAAGGCGGCTTCTTTATGGATTCTTCACGCCTTCCATAAAAAGCACAACTAGGTACGAGAGCCATACGTACGCATACCTAGTATACGTATAGGCCTTACTGTATCATCTTTACAATGGAGCATCAACCTAGCCCCGTACTCAGATCACATATAATCTACGAAAATTGCCTAGATGTGAAGGTGTGGTCACGGTGGTGGGAGTGGTGGCAGACTTGAGAGGGGAGCATAGATCTTGGCTTTTCGAGGAAAGTGTTCCCGTTCGTTTCCTGTTTGCTTGTTACTTGCTTGCATGATCTGCCTAAACCACACGTACTTATGTATATCTGACTTTCATGTTGCATTGGCTTGAAAAGGGAGTGAAAATTTTCATGATTTATGAGTGGTACGGTGTTAGCATTGTTACATCCTACTCCCATAACCATGGTAAATGCCTGGTCATTCATCTTGATCACTGATCACTGATCATATAATATAAGTAAGAATTCAAGATTTAAGTATTACTGTGCGGAGTTTCTTCAATCGGATTTGTCCGGTGAAGTATTAGGACTTTTTCTTAAATACCGTAACTTCCTCATATCACATCTCTTTTAACATGGATGATCTGATCACCTGCCAGACTGGTAATTCCAATTCAACATCCTGATCTGTTAGACTTTGTTACCCTAGGTCTAATTGGAGTCTTACCCATTGTGGCTTTTCGATCGGCTGCGGTTCCAATGGTGCAGTGTGACGGATATTGAAGGGAGGAGAGAATTTTTTTTCAGTATTAAGAGGATGGCGGGCAACTCCGCATCGGTCCTTATAGACCGACTCTTCTATATCATTGGTTTAAATACCGGAAGAAAAGTGGACCGAATGCTGATTATATACTAGCTAAACTCGTTCCAAATTGATCTTTAGGATTTCATAGATGATGGCGGTTTTTTCATGAGTTATGAGGATTTATTAATCCGTTCGTGTAAGCTTTTGAAGTTCGAGCTCTTTTGGAATCTTTGGCTGTACGGAGTATGTTTTTCTACTAGCACTGATACTGCCACCACCACCACCACCACCACCACCACCACAATACATACACTCACTGGCCATTCATGGATATCTCGTTAACCTTAACCCCCGAGTTTCCGACATCCGCTCTCTATTCCGTAAACCCTTGTATAGCCGCACAATCCGATGACATGGTGGAGTATGGACAATGGAGACTGATCCGAGACTGGACACTGGATATTCTTGATACACTGTACAGTCATCAGTCTCCTTGGTTAATTTAGTGATCTATTTTATATTGTTTTGCAGCTTGATCTTGATCAAAGCTTCTCCCGAGGTCCACAACTTCCAAGATTTTCAAGGTTCTTTTGGTGACTTTGTCTCTTTCATTTTTCAGGTCAAAGTTCAAGTCGAGTCTCCTGCATCAAGTTGCATGGAAGCTTCTGCGGATCTCGTAAAAAGTATCTCCACGGAGCCTTATCACATTTTAAGAAAGTCCAACCGGAAAACATGGGTTAAATCAACTTTCTTCAAACTCACACCAATAACATTGTACATTTCACGAGGTTATCAAGATCACAACATCACTAGATATTTAGTGATCACCGATAGTCTATATACTTCTGGACTTCATGTATATATATACATATATATATCTATATCCATATTTCATTGACCGCAAACACCGTTGACTTCTTGACCAAAACTTTGATGTCTGTTTGTGTTCTTGAGCACAGTACTAATATCTTGCAGTCATTTTGATTTATTAGACTTTCTGACAATATATTGAATGCATTGTCTAGACAAGACTACTGGTATAGAGAGACCCATGGCCCACGATTCTGCTCCATATTTCGGTTCTTATCTCCCTAAAGGTTAAGTGCTAAAAAAGTTCATATTCTTCATCATCCATGGTCCTTGACTTCAGACAGCCCCATCAATATGATCAACTTCATCAAGAATATCCTTGATGAGAGCAAATAACTGACGTCTCGAATTGCGAAAGGAACTCGATTTGGAGTCTTGGCCTATTGTTCCTCCACTTGCAACGACGACCTTCTGGTGTGGATTTATCGATTCCGCGGTGAGGAATGGACCCAGAAATTCGGTATCCTATCAACCATCATGCGCCAGTACCAGCTGCGGCTACTCGATCTTGTGATGAGCTGAAGTTTTTCGGGAGAAACCCGTCAATTCTCTTTACGAAGTAGAACCTTGTCATTGTTACCTGGACCTGCTTTGCTGCAATTGCGGGTAGAGCCAAGAAGAAAATGAGGCTTTTATGTGAGATCAATCCCGAGAATACCCCTTTAGCTTAACAGGCTTATGGGGTTTGACCGACTTTGCCTTGTTGGCAACAGGATGAAATTGTTGAATGAAAAATTGCCGATGGGGATATTCCGCATCCGAATTTAATATTCCATGACGTGTTCATATGGAGATGGTATTTCGGAGATGATAAGGACCTTGAGCAGGTTGGGAGAGATCCTCTTTTCAATATTTGTTCTCTTGTATCCGAAATTGAAGCTCGATTTTCCTTATAACGCCGACAACACTTTGAAAATGGGACTAGAAAATTGTTTAGCAAACTTGGAGACCCGTCTTGGGCAAGTTAGGGGTTGGTTCGTCTGAGCTTTGACTTCAGAATTATGTTTGCTGGCGACAAGGAAAAACTTCTCTTCAGAGTTCAAGTTCATGTAGAAAGTCATTCTCTCAAGATATTTCATTGTGAGAGGTGTGTATATGCGGTACGATATTAAACTTCCAAACTCTGGCGGCAAGCCAACAGCACATCTTGGATGATTCTCAAATGTCTTTAGAGACGAGGCAATGACATGTCGAGTTCGATTCATTTAAGTATTCAAGCAATTATGAGATCTTTGAACTCTAAGTTTGTATGTACATGTGTACTGACATACAGTTATTCTCTGTAAACATGTATCTACAGTACAGACAAGATCATGGATCTCATTCAGTCAAATGAATCTCAATCAATCAATTTTAATCACTCTCTCCATACTCTCATCCATTGACTATCAGCGTACATCACATCCATAGTATATTTACAGAACGAAGAAACTGTTCATCCGATTTTCAACCCCCCCCCCCCCTTCAAATTGCTAAAAATTATTGATGCACGTGACAGTCAATTAAGGTTTGTGTGCATTGTCATTATGTGTCCTATTAGAAAGCTAGAACATTACACAGCTTCAAGTTTCATCTACCTCGGAGCTCGAAATACTAACCAAAACAACCTCAATTCCACCAATATCTCCTCTACATTACTATCGGAATAATCCTGGGCAAGCACCACGATTGTGCTTAGTAGACGTTGCCTTCTTTTTTTTCCTTCCACGGCTCAAGTCCGTATTTCGAAAGAGGAAAACCAACGCACGATGCGATTCCCATCATTACCCTCGGCCCTCCTACTTGGACTCGCCTTGCACGTTGGAGTGGAAGCCGCGAGCTCGGAAGACAAGAAACCTAAGATTGTAGATCCATGTACGATATCTTCGACGACCGGGTCATTCTTCGACCTTAGACCATTATCGATAAAAGCGCCTGACGAGGGGAAGAAGCCGGCCAAAAATGCGAAGACGGATAGCTGGCATGCGAGAGGATATGATTACAAGGCAAATTTTACACTGAATGTGTGTGCGCCGATAGTAGAAGAAGTAAAGGATGTAGTGGGGGTAGATAAAAAACTGTGGCAAAATGTCAGCGCAATGTATGAATATGATGGGAAGAAATATTCAGTGGGGTAAGTTGTTTGTTGGGTTGTGAGGGAGTGCGGACTCGAAGGGTCATGTTATGCTAATCACCAAAATCCTCCAGACAACAATTCGCCAATCTAACACTTCGAGGGAGGAAGCTCGTCCTAGAATATAAGAATGGTTCACCATGTGGCGGTAAGAATAAAAAAAGAGAAGCAAAATGGGCCGATGACGACGACGACGATGATGATGATAAGAACGTCCGCCGAAAATCAAGCATCATATCCTTCCACTGCGAGAAAGATCCTCTCGCCCTCCCATCCGCCTCTTACGTAGGAACCGACCCAGAAGAATGCGCCTATTTTTTCGAAGTCCGATCACAAGCCGCATGCGGGGGATCCGAACCCGCCAAACAAACCGTTGGCCCCGGCGCCGTATTCGCCATCATCGGCGTCATAGCCATCATGGTATATTTCCTCGGCGGCGTCTTCTACCAACGTAACGTCGCGCACGCGCGAGGATGGAGACAGCTGCCCAACTATAGCTTTTGGGCGGGCATTGGAAATTTCATAAAGGTGAGCGGGCATACTTGTTTTCAGAGATCCAAGCATCAGATTTTTCCTCGTGTAGCGTCAGTTAGGGATGGGGATGCGATTTTGCCGACTATGGAGGTGAGGAGGACGTCGAGTCGAAGATCGAATCATAAATCTTTTCTTCGCTCGGAGTAATTGATCGTTTTTTATCATTATTTATCGTTACTCTTCTTCTTCTTCCTCTTTATATACGAGTTCAATGTTACTTCTTTGGAAAACATTGGACGCAAATGCAAAGAATGCTTGCATACATACATGCATTAGAACGTATATACACATAATAGTTTTGTTTTGTTTTTTATTGTTTTTTTATTGGAGAAAATTAGGATAGCACAGCAGCATAGCATATCATACCCGGGGTTTCAAAAATATCAGAAAATTACATTCCTAGTCCTACTCTATCCCAGTTCTTTTTCTTATTTCTATTTGTCTTGTCCAATATACATACACAACTACATACACGTTCATATACATAGCTACATTTATATATTATATCTCACAAGCGTGACAAAATACAAGACATAATATGTACCATTCAATCATCCCCTGCAATTCGCAAACCAAACCAAACCAACTCGCTAACAACCCCCCCCCCCCCCCCTCACAGGACATATTCATAATAACCACCTCATCCTGTTCCCGGTGTCTCCCCACCCGTCACTCCCGCGGCACCTACAGCAATCTCTCGATCTCCGCAAATGGCCATAGTAGTCATAACTCGAACTCGAACTCGAGAGGAAGAGATGATACGAGGGGGAGAGGGGTGAATGCGAGTGCGAATGAGAGTGGACGGAATGGGGGGGGATCAGATGATGAGAATAGGTTGATTGATCAGTTGGATGAGGAGTGGGATGATTGATTGAGAGATTGATTGATTGATAGATTGAGAGATGGGTTTTTGGGTTTGGTTTACTTGGGCATGGGACAGGTTGGGATGGGATGGGGTGGGATGGGATAGGCTAATCAATGAATTGAATTGTATCAAATGGAATGCTTCGATCTCGGTCTCGGGCTTGGGCTTAGGCTATCCTTTTTTCTGGTGCTGGCGCTGATCATCCAGTAGCTGGAATTTACTGGATGTCTGGATGGCGTAATGGAGAGATATACATGGATGGGCATATATTTATATTTATATTCATATTCATATTCATATTCATATGAATGGATGATTGAATGAATGATTGAATGAATGATTGAATGATTGAATGAATGAATAGATTTTCTTCATCACTTACCTAGTACACCCTCCATCAATTGAAAAGATCAAACATGGAAACATATAAATATATAAATATAGAAACACAGAAGAAAACTATCTAACCAGTATAGATGACCAGCTAGCCACCAGCTAGATACATTGGCTGATGTGATATAATATGATTTCCATTATATTCTCAACTTGCCAATTGAACCTTACAGATCATCATATATATAGTATTTATTTAACTATTTTCTTCATCTCATCTCATCACATCACATCTCCTCTCGTAACATCTCATAACATAACATCTCTTCCTTGAATATTTATCTACCTGCCTATCTACCTGTCTACCTACCTACTTGAACACATATGAAATATATATACATCAAATATCCATCAAATATCCATCAAATATCTCCCCAACTCCCTCCAAATGGACAGTCACGGTAATACCCGTATAAGTAAGTATCTTTACTTATGTATATATAAATACGCTATCCACACAGTAAAGCACGAATGGATATATTCGAGGTACCTTCATCTATCTTCTCCCCTTTTCATCTCCGCATATCTATCTATCCCATATCTATCCCAAAAAATCATACGAATAATGAATAATGAATAATGAATAATGAATAATGAATAATGAATAATGAATAATGAATAATGAATAATGAATAATATTACACTGCAAACTGGCATACATATCTCATTACATTACATTACATTACATTACATTACATAACATTCGTTAACAGAAGCCTGAAATACACCATTTCATTGCGAATATGTAAGTAAAGTATGCATGTATTCATTCATTCATCCATCTATTCATCCATCCATTCATTCATTTATTCATTTATTCCGATAGCAGCCCTAACCCACCTAACCCAACTAATGTGAATAATTCAGATACATGCATCCCATAGTATACCATAACATACATCAATGCATGCACGAACGCACGAATCCCAAAACATTCGTTCAAGTACCCGTATGCCTTGCCTTGTCTTCATTTCAGTTCCTTTCCTTTCCATTGCATTCTATTGCATTCAATTCATATCATATCACCTATCCCACCAACCTATCCATCCATCCATCCATCCATCCATCCATCCATCCATCCATCCATCCATCCATCCATCCATCCATCCATCCATCCATCCATCCATCCATCCATCCATCCATCCATCCATCCATTCCATACCAATCCGACCAAACCATCCCAAACCTTCCCATCCCATCCCAGACCAAGAAAACCCCCAATCCCATCCCAAAGTACCCCAAACCAAACCCCTATTTTAACATCACTTAACCTAACCACCCACCGGTCCCGTCGCGCCTCCAAATTTTACTAAATGTACATTTTACAATACTATACTCCATACCGATCCATTGCAACCAACCAACCAACCTCATGTCCTGGCCGGAGGCGGAGGAAGATAAAAATACAAAAAAATGGAGGAAAAAAAAGCAGATCAAGGGAAAAAATCGATTAAAAACGCCGCATGGAAGCATAACATAACTAGTGAACTTCGTAAAATGAAAATGTGATGATGGAGTAAAAAAAGGTAGGTTACCTAGCTAAGGTGTTGGAACACAGACGGTAGAAACTACTCTAGTTAATACAGATAGATAAGATGTGAGTGATGAAAATTTTTGGTAAAATGGTAAGATGGTAAGATGGTATGAGAAACGAATGCCGATTTGCATTTTCTGTTATACATCAAAAGTGGAGAATGATGAAGAAATAACTTATGGACGTGTTGTAAGTCCCGAGCCTGGAGCAGAGAGGTTCGCAACTGGTGCATGATAGTCTCCAATACTTTGGAAACCCCTATACAAAATGTTAGTATTAACCCCTCCTTGATGAATATGGAAAACAACTCACTTGCTAAGATCATATCCCCTTTCCTCCTCTTCTTCAAGCTCGTCAACTTCAGGAATTTGAAGCTTGCTAGACATGCCATTCCTAGTAGGACTCATAGCGGATGCTCTACGAATTGGAGGTGGGCTGCTACTAGGGTAAAGATTTGGACCACTCCTTGATCCTTTTATTGGGCTTACATCGAAGGTATTTCCTCTGAAGGGAGTGCTTTCAATACCGGCAAATTTCCAGAAAGGAGCGGGGGAACTGGTTGGCATATGTTGACTGGGTCGCTGCGCGGTACTAGGAGGTGCTAGGTGAGGATGAACGCGATGAGGAGCTGGGGTAACAAAAGTGTTGCCATCATCTTGTTGATAGGAGGAAGATAGAGTAGGTGGGGACCCAGGAATATTATCAGAAAGACCCAAAGTAGTATTATGTGCTCGTCTGTGACGAGGAAGTGGGCTTCCGTCGCCTGGGAAGTCGTTTTGAGGAGGTGGAACCTGGTGGGCACGGTCAGGGGTGAATTGGGGTGCGTTTGGCGGATATGAGCCCCTACGAGGTGAGCCAGAATCTGGTGATGGCTTCTCTTTGATGGCGGAACTTGGATCGATCAGGTCTCTTGAGCTACGACGCGCATGATTTAATGGTGATCCTGGTAGTGAAGATCCTCGATGACCTCCTCTACCGCCACGTACACAGTTCTTTACCATTTCATCGTGCCATTCTTCACGGATACACCATTTCATACCTTTTCCAGGTTCATCCTTTTCACGCTCCACCTTATAGAAAGCCTTGCTCAAAGACAAATTATGACGAATTGAATTCTGAATACAATATTAGTAAACAAAACATGCACATCTCAGACTAAAACTTACCTGCCATCCTCCACCTCGAGCAAATCTGTAGTATGCATACTTCTTTGTAATATATTCGTAAATACCAGCAAGTGTAACCCTCTCATCTGGCGCATTGATGATTGCCTGAGTAATCAATTGAGCATAACTGTAAGTGGGTTTGATCTCGTAGCTGGTATCGATGCTGAGGTCGACATTGGAATTCTCAGGATTCATAAGAACTATACCAGACTCATAAACACTAGGAGAGGGCTTATCTGAATTGAGACCTTTCTTCGCATGAGAACTTGAGGGGGTGCCAGGTCGTTGGTAATTCTTAGGAGCAGGGGCAATTGGCAAAGGACCTGGATTCTGACCTCGTGGGGCGGCTGGAAGAGCGTCCGGTGTTGATGCTCTGTGTCTTTTTTGACTATCGTCTGCGGTCTGCTCCGATTGTATCAAACCAGCTCGTGCTAGATATGATTTATGGACATGTATACTTCCGGGCTGAGGCAAAACAAACATCATCTCGACACCTCCAATTTCGATAACAGATCCACAACGCAACATCTTATTCTCTCCACGGGTCAAGGTTTCGGTATCAACTCTAACTCCATTGCGGCCATGGACTGAAACAAACCAATCATCCTTGTAGTAAATTACGGCGTGTTGTCTGGATATTAATTTGCTCGGTCCAAGATCAACATGAACCATACTTTCATCATCTGTAGCCTCCGGATCTAAATTGGCAGTTGCATGTGATGAACCTTCGGGTGGTCGGCCAAGTACAATCTTGAGAACCTTGATATAGTAAGTGAAGTCCTTGCCAGATAACTTTGCGAAAGCCGAAATTCCCTCGCCATTATGCTGTTCGTGTCTCGAATCGGCATGATCCTCACGGACTTGGATGAAATAAGGTACGAGTAGATGGGAAGTAACTACGGATGCGGATTCCTGTTCAATCGGTATAGTTTCGGGTAGGTCGACATAGCGAGTAGACGAATCTGGCGAGGATTCTTCGATCTGCGAGTTATGTTAACAACCTGTATGCATGCATGCGCGTTGATCCGAGTAACATGCCTTTTCCTTCTTTCTTCTCTTAGCAGGACGGGAAGGTGATGAGTCTGGAACATCAACCGGGTCGTTGATTACATCTCGACGCCCCTTCTGGGCACGTTTACTGGATGGCATTTCTTGCGACAATATTGACTCGATGATTGAATTTGCATATGATATTGTAGGATTCGAATAATTCGTGGTCGGAAACTAGAAAGAACAATGAATATGAAATCGTGTATTGTAGGAAGAGAGGGGCAGAAGTGCATTAACCCTTGCGACAAAGTATCATTGACTGGACTGACCTTTTTAATGGATGGAGGGGGGAAAGATGACTGTAGGGATTGTGTTGCGATATGATAACTTACAAATTATCATGCAGATTGATTGATTGATTGATTGATTTTTAACAACCACTTTGTTAACAATCAGTTATATAATTGATTGTAAAGATGTCGCGATGATATTATTTCTTTCTTAATACTGGTATGTTTTCCCTTATTACAGTTTTTTTGGTTTTCTCCTTCCTTCCTTCCTTCCACACAATCGTCTTTCTATAACCTATCGTCACGCAGCAGGCGCGTCCTAGTAGATGCTTGTTTCTTGATCAATTTATTCCTCAATGGTTTGTTCAGTAGTTTGTTTGAGATTCTTCGTATTTGGGGTTTTTTTGGCTACAAGCTTTTCTTCAAATAGTAAAAGATAGAAATCAAAAATTAAATTGATTAAAAATTTGAAGAAAGTTGTAAGATTTGTGGGAAAAGTAATTGAATCAAAAAAGTGAGATGTTGGTGGATTGATTGTTGAAAGGGTTTATTGAAAATTTGGGGTAGATTTGGGGGGGAGGGTGGGGGTGAACACCAATGACTTTTCGCGATCCATCCTTAGAGAGAAAAGCTTAGAAATTTTCCAAAATCCATCATCAATCAGCTAGTATAGCTTTGCAGCTTTTTTTCTTTTTCTTTTTTCTTTTTTCTTTTTTTTTTATTAATTACAAAAATTTGATGTAATAATATTTGATGTTTTTTATGTTTTTATGTTTTTATCTTTTGACCTTATGACCTTATGATTGGTTAGATTATAATTTGAAAACAATCAATAGACAATGGATTTTTTTGTCGTTTTTTTCCCTCTCCTCTTCTTACTTTCTTACTTTCCATAGTAGATTAATGACTCGTTGAGTGGTTAAGTTAATTAAGTGAATTGAGGAATAAATATTAATATTAATCTAATAATTATTATATTATAACTTCATAAATACATAATAAATATAAGTGAGTTCTTGTAAGAGAAGAAGATAATTACATTACATTACATCACAGTACAATATAAAAGATTTCCTTACAGTTCAAATTTTTATTTATTATTTTGTAGTCAATATTGACATCCATCGCACCCACCCCATCCATAAATAGACAGGTAAGGTACTTTTTTTCACGCGTTGGGTTCGCATTATTTACTTTCTAGAGTTCAATCCACTTGAATCATTTTATCCATTTTATCCATTTTTATACATTTTATCCCCACCAGGGCCAAGTACTCTCGGTACTTATTAAAAGTACAACCAAAATAATTTTCATATCAAAGATCTACTTATTAGTTATTAGTTATTAATCCCGTACTAGTATGCATGATGCATCATTCATTTACTTTGAATCGCGCTATCTACGTAGTTATCTGTCTATTAGTATTCAACCGTTCAACTTGTTATATTATGTTTTATTTAATCTAATAAAGTTTAATAAATCTAATAAAATTTAATAAAATTTAGCAAAATTTAGTAAAATTTAGTAAAACTTAATATAATATAATAAAATAAAATAAAACACTTCACTTGCACTTGTAAGATTATCTACCAGTTATCACACAAGTCAATCACCACACTTAATAATTTAACCTCGGTAGGTAGTAAAAATAAAAACAAAAACAAAAATAAAAATAACCCTGCCAGACTTCAAATCTTAGTAGTAGAACTACTAATGAACAATTCCATCACACTTGAGGTCTGGTCGTCTGGTCTGGTTAAACATAGAATAAATACATCAGATCAGATCAGATCAGATCAGATCAATTTAGTGTATCGTCATCGATCATTAATCGAATTACATGCACATACACATGTACATATACATGCATCAATCGAATCGAATCAAATCAAATCAATCTTATCTCGTACAAGTATACATACAGTTTAAGTACCTTACTTATTATTATTTACCCAAGCACATACTCTACATACATACATACGCACATTAAAAAAAAAAAATTACCAAAGCTCTACGTGTCAAGTTCGTGCTCTAGATTATATTGTTTCATTCATGCGCATCAGATAGATCCAGTACCCACTTGATTGCAGAAGCAGAAGCAGAAACACAAGCAGAAGCAGAAGCAGAAGCAGAGCACAGAACAAAGTCAGTAGTTCTAATATCTAATACATACTAAAGTACTAAAGTACTAATAAAATTATTAGTGGGGTGGGTCAAGTACCTATTCGAAGTCAACCGTTGATATCAACTATATATCAATTACATCATTCAAAACCAAACTGTGCAATCCTTGTCCTTGAAAATTGACTTATTTTACTTGTACTTGTACTTGTACTTGTACTTTTACTTTTACTTGATTGTCTGATATCTTGCAAGCAGTATATAATCAATCCTCCTTTCTTTCTTTCTTTCATTCTTTCTTTCTTTCATTCTTTCTTTCTTATTCATGTCATAAATGGTAAGATTTTGTGTATTGAAATTCAACTTTTTACATGTATTATTAATAATTACTAAAGTGTTGCTTGCTCTGCTCTGCTCTGCTTTGCTTTGCTTTGTTTTGCTTATGGCCCTCAGAAGTTCGTGCATACGGCCGCATCCCATCTAACTCGTGCCAGTCCATCCATCCATCCATCCATTAAAAACAGATCAACCAATATGACCCTTCCATCCGATACGCTACTGCCTCCATACCCCCTCCCCTCCCCCTTAAACCTTCCATCAAATAAGAAAGCAAGCAAGCAAGCAAACATAATGAATGCCATACTTCCTTCCCCCCTTGTAACCGAAGCGTCATTATTTTCCATAAATGATGTAAATAAAAACCCATTAAAATCCATCCATTCATTCGTTCATTCATTCATCCATTGCCAAAAACCAAGCCAAAGCAAACCAAAGCAAGTAAAAATCTGGAAGAAACAGAAATAGAGAAAGAGAAATTTAAACCCCTCATCTCATCAACTAACCAACCAACCTACAACTAACCCTAGTTAAAAAAAACTAAGCAAAAGCCATCACCGCCACCGCCCCCACAAGCGCCAACACCATCGGCCCACCCGTCGCAACAGCCGCCGCATTAGTGGAGACCTCGAGCGGCGCCGACGGCGTCACGACAGACGTGCTGGGTTTTACCGAGACGGTGGGGACGACGGTGATGGTTGAGGGCGCGAGGACGGTGGATGTGGCCGTGATGGTGCTGTTGCCGTAGTAGGTGGTGGGGAGCGTGACGGTTTTGAGGACGGGGATGGTGATGAGGGCGGTTTCGGTGAGGATGGCGCCGAGGGTTGTGGCGGCCTAGATTGGGGGGGGAGAGGGGTTGTTAGAAAGGGGGTTCTGGGATTGGGATTTGGAGTGGGGGATTTGGAGTTGGGAGGGAGGGGATGGATAACTTACCCAGACGGTTACTTCTGAGACTGGGGCAGCGAGGGTTGATGTGATGGTATAGGCGGAAGTGAGAGAAATAGTATTTGTTTTGGTGGCCGTGAGGACAATTGTAGATCCAGCGCTCACGGTGGTATAAACAGATTCTATGCAAGTGGTTGTTTGATAGACCTCTGTTGTCTCGTATTCTGTTGCTTGATGCGTGGTGCTAATTTGATGTTAGTTTGACGTATTTTGGAGTTTAGGGAAGGGGATCGAAAACTCACTATTGGACGATGGTTGTTGGGACTCTCACTTCGGTTACTAGAGTGCTTGTGTATATGTTTGTGATGGGAGTTCCGGCTAGTTGGTTATCATTAGCAGAAATTCTAAACTAAAAGGGGAGAGATGTATGCATACAAACTGTTTTTACTTCTGTTACTGGGCAGAGACTTGTGGAAGTTTGGTAGACATATGTCTCGACACTTTAAACTCTGTTATCAGTGGAAAATACACTGAATTCTGCAAGCAAGACTTACTTAGTAGTCTGGCCTGGCACAGTCTTGGTAATCTCCACAGTTGGAGACAATTCAGTAACGATCAGACTCGTAGAAGTATATATAACCGTGACCAGCTCGCCGCTGACAGTTTTGGTCTCGGTGACTGGGCATAGACTGGTGATTGTTTTGTAGACTCCTGTAGCAAGACTAATCCCATTCTGTTAGTTCCCTCTAGAAGTTCATCGATATCGGTAAGCTTACGTTGTGGTATGAGGAGCTCCAGTGACGGTGGCTTCAACGGTACTTGGTAAGAGAGTTGTGATCAAGTTTGTAGTGGTATATACAACAGTTACCAGCTTGCCGCTGACGGTTTTGGTTTCGGTTACAGGACATAGACTGGTGATTGTCTCATAGACTCCTGTAGCAACACTGATTCCATTTTGTTAGCTCTTCCTAACTGTTTGTCATTATTTTGGTATCCTTACGTTGTAGTGTGAGGAGCTCCAGTGACTGTGGCTTCAACAGTGCTTGGCAAGAGAGTTACGATCAAGCTTGTAGTCGTATAGGTGACAGTAACTACTTCGCCACTGATTGTTTTGGTTTCGGTAACGGGACATAGACTAGTAATCGTTTCATATACTCCTGTGACAGCACTGGTACCATTTGTTAGCGTTTCATGGCTGTCTGCCTGTTGATAGTCGATAACCTTACGTTTTAGTGTGAGGAGCTCCAGTGACAGTAGCTTCAACAGTGGTCGGTACATTAGTTACAATAAAGCTGGTGGTCGTGTAGGTGACAGTAACTACGTTGCCGCCGATTGTCTTGGTTTCGGTAACAGGACATAAGCTGGTGATGGTTTCGTAAACTTCCGTCTCCACACTATATACAACATTAGCTTGAATGATCTCAACTGCCGTGTGGTATCTAAGAGGAATGCCAGAGCTAGAAACCTCATTTCACTTTCATTCTATATCTAATTCAAGCGAGAGCATTCGAAAGTCTAATGTATGAGGTTAAACGTGGCAATGAGCGATGAACTATCATCAATGAAGTATCTCACGCGGACTGACTTCAAACTCGAAGACTCTGGAAGCTTAATTGAGATAGAATAACGGGCTATCATCACAAATTCTTGAATTAATGGAATAAACATACGCTGTAGTTTGTTCAGGTCCAGGAACAGTAGTATAGTAGGTTGTGGGAACAGCTGTTAACGCATTAGAACATTCCACTACGAAAATGCTCGATCTTAATTACTTACCAGTCTCAACCACAGAAGTCGTTGTATAGGTTTTAGTGTAAGTTGTTCCAGCCCCCGTGATAGTCTCAGTTACTGGACAGGTAGTTGTATAGGTGACAAGAACCTGTGATATAAGTTAATTAAGATTGATATGAGTATTTGAATAGAGAAATATACTTCTGTCGTTGTTGATGCCTCTCCAGTGGGACCTGGAACAGTAACAACTCCACCAGCTCCGCATCCTCCAATACAGCTTGTAACTGTTATAATGGATGTCGTGATATCAGTGACCACTGCAGTGGTTCCACGTTCTGTTTTTGTTGAGGTGACCTAGTACGGGGATTAATTTCATCTCATGTATGTCGAGAGCATCAACATACTGGACATATTGTAGTTGTAGTGTAAGTAGTCAATGTGGTCGTATCTTCCTTAGGAGTTGAATACCATCTTGGAGCTTGAAGACCATGAGCGATCGTGGAGCTCGCAAGAGCCAACAAAGCGAGAGCTGACTTCATAGTGTGAGTGTATATTGTCAGGTGTTTAGATATGTACAACGAGTGATAGTATATACCTTACACAATGTGAATAACGAGAGTATTAAATAAGTGTAAGGAAATGGTGACCTGAATCTGGGGAGGCAGGAAATATACTCTCTCAAAAGAAAGGCTGGGCAAGCAAAGGATAAGGAAAACACAAACAGAGGCGGGACAGCGGAACTATTATCGATGGATGGCAAAGTCCACACCTATTCTTGGTACTGTCCATAAGGTGGCATTAGACTTGATGCTTGCGATACAAGTTGGTCAAGTTTTCACTCTTTCGTGGTCTGCTTGGACACCGAAAGGTGATTTCACTGGCTAGCGCATTTGCTACGTAGCTTTGTATATTGGTCAGACCAACACGAGATTTTTGCATCCCAGCCAAGATCTGTAGATCTTTTTGGTAAATTCTTTCGACAAAAGCTCGCATGCATACTCGTATCAATTTATTAATGGGTAGGTACATTTATGGTGGGGTTGAGAAAAGAAGTTGGAAATAGCATGGGTTCCTTGTTTGTTTTGCTGTTGTGAAAGCAATATTGTAATGCATGATATGGTGAGCAACACGAGCTTTTGCATGATTTGATTGAGCACTACTTGACTTATACAGTGCCACAACATGAATCATCCACCGGGGAAGGCGAGGCCTGGTGATAATTTTTTTTAATATTGTCCGTTATTGGGACCGCTACCTAGAAATTGTTGGAAATCGTGAGCTGTTAGAACAGCGCAGCCAGATATATTTCCACACCTCGAGCTCAAAATTTTTGTATCTTTTAACTCATGTAAATATCTACCTGGACGGCTCTCATTATCTCCCGCACTTTATGTATTGCTAGTGGCGGGGATAATCATGTTACTTACATGATATTGATAAGGATGGTCGAGAAAGTCTGACAAGGCGGGGAAACCAAGGGTTCATTTTATTCTTGGGCTGAATGTTGTACGCTGCACAATAGAGGCGGGCTCTTGGCAATTATACGGATGAAGAGCATTTGTAGCTCTATATGACGTGAATGCCTTAATGCAATGTCAACCCGTTTGTATAAGAGCTGCATATAAGATCGATGTTTTTCCCTTGCAGCGTAGAAGAGTCAAAGCGATGTGACGATGTGCATCCGTTGATAACCTCGGTCGCTTATGATTATGTTGTTGCCACCCTGTAAATGAATCGGTACGCCCACCGATCAAATCTGTGCCGAGTTTCTGATTGACGTCCCCGAAAATACTTCAATGCTCTTGTGTTTGCGGTATTTAACTTCTCACAAAGCAGGAAGTCTCAATAAATTAGAGGGCTGAGCTTGCACTCTATTATGTAAAGTGTTTTGGTTGTTTTGCTACTCATCGTCTGAATCTGTATCACTGTTCCAGCCTTCTTCGTATGCTTCCGCGATCTCGCCCAGAGAATTACTAAGTGCCTCACGTTCATCCATACCAATGGCTCTGTTCACAACCTGCTGAAGGCTTTTGATTCTTAGAGCAACTGCCGTATCTGTCGAGAGGGATGTATTTATGGACAGAGGTGCTTGTTCACCTGGATTTAATATATGTGGGAAGCTATCAAGAAGTGGAAATGGTATAGGTGCATAAGCCCTGCACAATCACATGGTAAGAATACGAAGAGAACATAGATAAGGAAGGACACTAACCTGGAAAGAATCGGGAGGCTTGCAGCAACTCTTCGAGCACGTTCCTGGCCTTCATCATTTCTATCAACCTCTTCCATGTCGTCATCTCCTCTGTAGCTCTCTGCTTGTGCAAACATATGAACCTTGCTGGATCTTTGACGACCATGATTTTGCTCAGTGAATTCTGTAGGAAAGAAATCCATATCAAACTTGACTGTATCATTGTTTTCATTAGTTGAGCTAAGAGCTGAGGATGCTCTTGCTGAAACCCTCGGATCTGTCTCTTGAGATAGTCCGTTCGTTCTCAAGTGAGTGTCGACATTGATCTCTTCGTCAGACTTTTGCTTCACACTCATACGCAATTTTGCAATATTCTGGTTGCCATTGACGTTTAAGGTGGATGCTATTTGATCCAATGTTTGGCGGATACCATTACGAGGTTTCAATCTTGAGGATAGTGTCATACTTTCCAAGGCAGAAGAAAGCAATCCAGAGACCTCCCACTGAGAGCTAGGATCCAGCTTTACATAACATGGTAATGGTGGTGATGGCAAAGTCATGGGGACAAAAAGAGATGCCTGTGGAACGATCTCCGAAATCGATTTGGCTGCATTAGATACCTTCAAGAATCGTTTTTCCTTAAGATGTAAGCCATAATTCATTATGAGAACTGGAAATTACTCACTCTAGGGATTCCTTTAATGTTATCTTCCATGCCCCAAAACCATACTGTGGTCTTGCCATATTCATCCCTCAGACGATCCATATATCGGGCAGAAAATCCACCCCATGCATCATCAACACCTGCCATGACTTGAATACCTTGCATGTGGTCGGCTTCTTCTGCGAACGGTCGAAGATCACGATCTAGAATATCATGTTCCTTGTCTAGAGAGCTAAACAGCTCTTCGCCGGCAGCCCAGTTTTCGAATGGCATCAGTGACGAATTCAATTCATATTCATTTAGTTGAACTATTGATCTAGGATGGAAATAGATACGGTTGAAGTCAGACCAATACCTTACTGATTCGGAGGTAAGTTGGGGTGGTTCCAAGCCCTCTTCTAAGCTTCTTTGATAAGGGATCTGCTGTATGGCCGTTTGTCGCTGAACTACAGCTGGGCCGTTCCTATGAAGAAATCAGTTTTACTAAAAATTGACTTTTAGGAATCATTTTGACCATCTCACCACAATCCATCTGTAACCACCGGTTCATCTATTTCATACAAAGCATTAATCTTTCTTAAAGAGCCGAAACCTCCTTTAAGATCATAAATTAAGGTTCTTGGTGTAAAGGTTTCAGTGCCATCTGCACCAATACCAGGACGAAAGTGTATATCATGATCAACCGGAGACTCTTGGTCGGATGAATATGTAAAGTACGATTCCTATGATGATTTAGAATTTTCCAAAAATAACATATCTAGAATAGTCTCACCTGAGTATTCCAGAAATGTGTTGCGAGATAGTTGCTCTTTTGCCCCAACTGAAGGGTGATAATTTCGTGCATCGTGGTCGTTCGTTTACTTACAACCTTCTTTGCAAATTTTCAGTCACAGGCCGAGAAGACACTTCTCTGTGTCAAGACTGAAAATGCTATTGGTACTTGGGATATCAGGTAGCGCCTACAACCAAGAGAAAGAATAATGCATATATTCTTAATACTTCGCAAGATAGGAGTATTATAGAATAGAGAAGCGAGAAAATACAGCTAGAAAGAAAGAGCGTTTTCACCCTAAAAACTAATCTAAATTAGGTAGTATTTATGTACAGTGTTCTTATCATTGCGATAAGATACCCCGCTTGGAAAATTAAAAAGCTTCCCCTCCATATTTCCTTGTTGCCGTCATTCAATGATTTTCGACAAAAATGAATCAGGTGTTCAACCTACGCTGCGCCTAAGCATCGAAACAACTTTGGAAGCTACACATACATAGATCGAGTCGGCACAGATTGACATCAAGATGACTTTCCAACAAGAACTTGATTCCTGGAAAACCCCTACTGCAACTAATGTTCAACGCGTCCCAGAAATTGGTTCAAAAGCTCCTTCATCGGATGCGCTAGAATTCCCTCAGCCAAATGGCAAACCAACTATTGTGACATTCCTCCGTCACTGCGGCTGCCCTGTATGTTTAACCATCTGTTTAAATATTGTCTTTATTTGTCGAAGTCTCCTCAATATTGCCCTCTCTGTTAAGCCATTGTGTCTTCTGCGACTCTTCATTCTAAGCTAAACTGACTTCTTACCTCGATATCTAGTTTGCAGAAAAAAATTTAACTGATCTCCGCGCCGTCGCAATTTCGCACCCTACCATAAACTTCATTGCCGTCTCTCACTCATCGCAAAGTGCTACCGATAACTGGATAATATCACTAGGTGGATCATGGGCCGTGAAGATCATTGTCGATGAAAAGCGCGAGCTCTATGCGCAATGGGGATTAGGCGTTAGTTCCGCGTGGCATGTATTGAATCCATGGAGCATGTGGTCATTGTGGAGACTCGGAAGTACAGACAACATTTGGAACCGCCCTACAGAAAGCGGGAACCGTTGGCAGACATCGGGGAGTTGGGCAATTGATGCGGAGGGGGTGGTTAAGTTGGGAGGTGTAGCGGGGACGGCGGATGATATCATGAATTTTAAGGAGGCAGTCAAACTTTTGGAACGGAAGAATTAGGTTCAAGTTATGAATTTCATATTATGGGCGTTAATGTTTGGGCTGCACGGAAGAGGCGTATATGACGGGTATTGGCTAATTTGTTATGCTACAGCTGCTTGTATGATAGTGTCATTCTCTTTGACAAATGTATATAATCTGGAATATCCTGGGGCACATTTCATGTGGAGGATAGGCTAAAGGAAAGTCATGAACTGTACAGTGCAAAACATGTTTTAAGATCAAAATGGAATTAGCTCCGCATTGCAGTTTTCTCCACTGTACCTCTAGATCTTGCCGCTCATTCTCAGTATCTACTGTCTTATGCTACGCATCCACTACTTTTTGTTCTTGTTCCTCTCCTCTCCCTCTAAAACTTTCTTCTCCATCTCCTCAAAGGCTCCTAAAACTTCTCCATACTTGTTCCAAACCTCAGCTCGATACCCATCATCAATCTTTTCAATTGCGCCTTCTTCTTTCCACCTCCTTCCAATCAACTCCTCGAAACTCTCTCCCTTCCAGTTTTTCCCTCCATTCTCCCCCTGATGCTCTCCTCGCTCAACCCCCCATACAGCTTTGTAAGCTCCACCTAAAGCGCACGCATTTCCACCTACATCTAACTTCCATACTCCTTCCACACCGCCCAGTACATCTCCTACTACGCGTGCTATTGCCGGATTGTGAGAACCTCCGCCAACGAGATAAATTCGGCGAGGTTGGGCTGGATAGTTGGATGTAGACTCAACTAGTTTTTGGGAGCGTAGACGTAGAGAAAGAATTTGAGATTCGATGATGATGCGTGCGTCTGTTTCGGGTGAAAATGAGGATGAAGCGGATGTGAGAGAGCGCGTGGAGGATGTGTATTGAAATGTACCGGCCCGGACGTTGGGAACAATTTCAGGAAGAGGGAAGTAGAGGCCTAGTTTGGCGTCATCCTTGGGGGAGTTCTGGCCAAGGGGGGAAGTTTCCAAGGCGGCATTGTTGAAGTTTTGCCAAGGATCCGACGTTGTAGATGGAGGAAGATTATCTCTGATCTTCTCTCGAGCTAGACCGCCATTCTTATAGCAGAGCATGAACATATAGAGACCTGGTGTGGTTGGATGGTTGAAAAAGTGGTAGGCAGGATCAGGGACGTAGTTTGGGGTAGACATTAAAAATGTTGTGGATGTGCCTAGCGAGACAATCGCATCCATCGGTCTAAGGGGAAGTGCAAGAATAGTTGCTGGATTATCGCCTGTGAAAGGAACGATAGCACAATCGGAGGGAAAATTATAACGGCTTGTGAAGTAAGAAGATATGGAGCCCATGCTGCCACCACCATCTTCACGTACTTCGCCGAGTTTGGATTTGAGGGAGGCAAGACCATCGGAGCCGGCTGCGAGAGTGAGAAGCTTTTCACTCCAGCATCCAGACTTTATATCCCAAAGATCCATACCACAGACATCACTAATATCAAACGGCGCAATTTCACCAAGGAAGAGTGAGGCTAAGAAGGAAGACACGAGTGTGATCCGAGACGTCTGTCGATATACTTCTGGGTATTTCTTATGGAAGCGCATAATTTGCGGACCAGTAAATCGCTGTTGATATGATGAGCCAACGTTGTTTTACCCTATATAGGGCACATATATCATGTGAAAAGAAAAACATGCTTACATGATGAGCTTTGCTTCCTGTGAGCTCCGCCAGTTTCTGTTCGTCCCCAAGCTCCGCATCGAATGCATCGCATTCATCCTGAGTACTTGCGTCTTGCCAATTTGGACTATACGGATGAGCAAATGCCTTGTCCTTAAGCTGATCTACTAATCCTACTTCCGGATCTAATTCTCCTAATAACTCTTCGCCATTTTTACTCCAATAGACACTTCCATGCTGTTGTCCAGATCCTGAAATACCCTTTATCCGTTCGAACGGACAATTGTTCTCTCGTAGCCGTTGAAGAGCTAAGTCCACGGCTTCAAGCCACATAGCTACTGGAGCATACACTTCTCTTTCAGCAGTGTTGACATGTACACCTTTCTTGATACCATATTTAGATAGATCCGCATCAAAGTCTGCTTTGGCTTCATGGACCACTTTCAAAGACGAATTTACAACAATTGCTATAAAAGGTCAGTAATATACAAGGGAGGCTTGTATCCATGTGGTCACACCTTTGAGTTGCTGGGTAGAAAGGTCGAAACCTATGTAAAGTGGTTCATTCTGCTCCGACATCTTGAAATCTGGTTCAATCGACACGGTTTTAAGTAAGTGTTAATTTTTCCAGATTCAACGATAGAAGGGATAAATAGTATTTGAGGAATGAACAGTGTTCTTTCAGTCAACCACATCCATAGTGGGGTTTATGGGGAGAACGGAAGATTAGTAAAAATTGGCGTCGCTGTAGTACCCGCTTTTAGGCTGTATGATACCCGCACCAATCAAGGAGCACATGAAACAACTCTATCAAAAGGTTCCAATGAGGTTGTAATCAAAACTTCGAATTGTCCTGAATGATTCCATAAATTTTCATACATTCTATAGTGCGATCATATAGTGAGTATCCTCCTAACGCCAACCTTGCTACTTTCCAAAGACTCCCTAGTCTTGCCGCCACGTAACGCCTACTCCAAACCTATACAAACTCCAGATGATGCATTATGGACAAATCTTCTATGACATCTTCTTGCTATTGCCATTGTGGCCGTTATGGTTGTGATCGTGATCATGATCCTCAGGTTCAAGACTTTCTCTTTGGCTCACATCTCCAGAGATAAACTCATCAAAGAGAGATGGCTTAGCATCATCTTTGGGAACGAATCGCACTTTAACCCGGCGCACACCTCGTACTTTCGATCCAACCATGTTCCTAACACTCTCCTCTACCTCTCTAACATCTTCAACCGTCCACATCTTTGGTACAGCTAGCTGGATATCTACCAAATAATTCTGTCCAGACTTAACACCTTCAACCTCCCTTAACTCTACCTGTGATCCTTCTGATAAGGCAATTAAACTCTTCTTGACAGCCTTGGTGACAGAACCTTTGACCTCGTCATCGATACCTTTGTCGGCCAATTCATATAGTGCGGACATAGTGTTTCCCCAGCCAGCTTTAATGACAAGAAGTGATATCAAGAAACCACCAACAGGATCTAACCAAGCCGCTTCATGTAGTAAATTCGCTCCGAGAATGGCGAAAAGGGTGACAATACCAGTTAGAGAATCTACTCTATGATGTACAGCATTACTAGCGAGGACCGAGCTTTTTCTTTCCTTTGCTACTTTTATTGCTGAGAATATCTATTAGTATTGTGTAAACTGGAGAGTAACGATTTATCTTACTTGCGTGGTACAACCACTCTTTGACGACAATTGTTCCTGCAGCTAACCATGCTGCGTGAAGACTTGGACCTGCGGCTGCGTGGCTGTGACTGTGTCCATGTGCATGTGCGGCTGCTTCTGCGGCCGCATGGGCATCCAAGAAGAAATGAGCATATAATATTTCACAACTATTCAAACACATAAACATTCCACCAAAGAGAAGCATGCCACTGACACCCAAAGACCCTAAGCTCTCCACCTTTCCGAAGCCTGTCGGGAAAAGCTCAGTGGGTGGTTTTAAACTCCAAGAAACTGTCGCCAATGTCAAGAAATCACTGGCTAGATCAGTGACGCTGTGCCAGGCATCTGCCAACATGCTCTGAGAATTGAAAACATATCCGCCTACACCTTTCGCAAGTGCCATGCCGATGTTCGAGTACAGCCCAATTCGAGTAATTCGCACACCGGCATCGTTCTTATTTTTCGAAGTAAGGTATGTATTATCATGATGGTGGTGGTGGTGAGAATGTCCAGCGTGTGAACGCTTCTGCGTTGTTGTAAGTGCCGCCATAGGTCGATATCGAGGATTAAGCTCGTCTGATAAGAATTGAAGTCGGGGAAACGATTGAGGCGGAATATAAGGTTTGGTACAATAATTGAGAAGAGAGGAATCAAAAGCGACAGTCTGCAATACTCGAGAAGGTTGGAATTGAGTTGCCCTTATAAAGGACTTACCCAGTGTGACGACAGGCCTTAACGAGCCCCCACGAAAAGGCATAGACATTAATAAATATCCTTGGAAGGTCTAGATATCAATCAGAAGGATTCTACCGGACAGATGCTCTTTTTTGGACACCTTCTAAGATAGTATAGTACCAAGCAAGGAGAGTATGTGTACGTATGACCTTATAGGGTCGCGTATATTGTAAAGATAGATCATAAGCTATAAGTTAATGTGGATGTACTCTGTATAAAGTTTCTAACAAGGTCCACGATAAAAACTTGAGTCGCAAGTCAATCTACGAAGATGATGACGATTATGAAGTTCGGACAAATCATTTCAAAGCTATTTTCAGCCATTTGGTAAACTAAACTACAGGGAAAGCTTCAAGGGGATACCCACAGAATTTCTTGGCTTCCTTTTCTATAGTTTCAGGAGACAGAACAACACTTCTACCGCCATACAGTATATGTTCATCAGATTGACATATTAATATCTATATGAAAGAGATGGGATGATATACAAAATGTGATGTCTATGCACAAACAATCTACCACGAAATTCAAAACTATTCTTTTCCTCTTAAATACTTTCTATATAAGTCAATTCTTCAAACTATGTTAGCACATTGACATATTCGGTAGCCTTGCATCTTTGACTAAGCCACCGGTGGTGCCCGCAGTCGCCATTAAATCATCATGACGCCAAAATCTTGGAGATTAATTCAACCTTCCTATCTACAACAACCCATAGATTTGAACGCGTGCCTTTCTGTCAAATCCATGACTTCTCAATGCGCAAACCTCTTATGAGAATACCCTATACGGGTCCATTACCCCCACCACATATCCTTCCTAGAAGTGCAAATACCTTGCCAGGAGCTATTGCCGCTCTTTCGAAATTCCTCACTGCCCCGCCTTCGAAAAATCTACCAGAAGAAGTTACAGATCCACAATCAACGGTAGTTTTATCTGGTGCCGGCATATCTGTGGCGTCGGGATTGGCAGATTAGTGAGTACAATGGTTCATTTTGTATTTTGGTTCTGTTTCATCGGGCTATATCTCATAGAACCCCAATGTTTGCGGGACTTGGCAGAATACAACATCACAAGTACCGGCTAATTGCTTATGTTTGCATATTCTAGTCGCGGTTCAAAAGGCACTTATGTTTTGAATAAATCATATAGACCTATATATTATCACGAATTTCTCCAAAGTGATCAAGCGAGACGGAGATACTGGGCGAGGAGTTTCCTAGGATGGACAAATCTCCATAAAGCCAAGCCTAATCCTGCTCATTATGCTATTAAGGACCTTGGGGATATGAACCTGGTGAAACGAGTAAGTAAGTACAATGTCACCACATCAATCGAAAATTCTTGCTAATCTCTGGCGAAGTTACACAAAATGTAGATTCCTTCCATTCGACAGCACATCCCGATCTGGCAACTGTCGAACTTCACGGATATCTACGAGCTTTAACCTGCGTCACCTGCCGCAGAGATCTTCCCCGTAGCGTCTTCCAAGAATCCTTGGCGAGGTTGAATCCAGCATGGGCAGAATTTTTGGCTGAAATGCTACATTCTGGAGCTTTGAATACAGAAGACCCAGAGCAACGTAGAGCGAAAGGATTAAAAACTAATCCTGACGGAGACGTGGATGTTGAGGGAGTGCCTTACGATACTTTCAGATATCCCGCATGTCCCCATTGTCTCAAAAATCCCCCAATCTTGGCAGATGGTTCGCAATCGATAGTAGAAGTTGACCATGACGGCGCTTGGAAAGCAACAAGTACAGCAGGTATATTGAAACCTGCCGTTGTTATGTTTGGGGAAAGCATCAACGCGGAAACAAAGGAGGCTGCCGAGCAAGCAATTGACGGATCTGGGAGACTGCTCGTTCTAGGCACTTCTCTTGCCACATATTCTGCTTGGAGACTGGCGCGGCGAGCTCAAGAAAGAGGTATGCCGATTGCGATACTAAATCTGGGGGGAGTCAGGGGAGAAGAAGCATTCTTCAAAGATCTCTCCGGCATTCAGGCGGGAGAGTTGGGCGCTAGGGTCGAATTTGGGACTGATAAAGTCTTACCTGGGCTCGTTGATCAATTGCATCGCATTGGCTTTGCTCGCAAGGCAGACATGAACCCCCTCGAGGCACGGCAACAAAATAGCAGTTTGTTCAAGGATATGCTCTCGTAGAAAGTAGAGAAATGTTGTATAATAATAAACAATTCCATGTATATGGCCAGTTCAATAAAACCCTCGTGGCACACTACTCTTAGCTCTTAATTGTGAAGCATCTTGCTTTTCTTCATCCAATTTCGTTGGTGGTTTAACTTCAACCTTTGGTTCGGGCCCTGCTTTCCCTTTCCGAGATCGTTCCAATGCCTGTTCTCGTTCAAACTCTTGTAGTACTATAAGGATGTGTGTTAGGATGGAACACTAATGAGCGAACATGAAGTATACCTTCTTCCCATTCCTGCTCCTTTTCCTTGTCTCCAGTACCAAGAAGTCCTTCTGCATCGACATTCTCGCCGTTCTTGATCCTCTCAATGATCCCTTTCAATAAACTAATTTTCGCATCTGCACGTCGATTGAATGTTGTAGATTCGTTTCGTAATGTGATCGATTGAATTGACATAGATCCAATCAGAAGAAAGATACATATGAAGAACGTTGCTGGATTCCAGTCTTTTGATTTCGGTTTTTTACTGGAGGCTGATCGTTCACTTTTTCGAAATGGTTTTGGAATCAGACCCGCCCAGAATGAAGTTTGAGTTACACTCTGAACGGCATAAAAGCGGGGTGTTGGGAAAGCAAATTGATGCGAAAGTAGAGAAGTTCGCAAATTTGGAGGTGCGAGAAGTAGACTACGGAGTGGAATGACTTTGTTCATTGTGTGCTGAATTGAAATTTGTTGTGATATGTCGATGTAATGTCAAGTTGTAAAGTTCCCCAGGTTCAGGTTTTTTTTTTCTCTTAGGGACGAATGGATTGAACTTCCGAAATTTAGGACTTGTTGGTTGTCTGGACAACAAAATCAACAGCGGATTTCGATTTTCAATATTGGAGCTATATTTCCATCACCAAAAGACGACATCAATTGCTCACTTTTTTTTGGAATAATGTGTATATTTCAATAATAATCTTTCTTTCTTTCTTTCTCTCTTTCTTTCTTGATAATCATTTTATCATAATGAACTCTTCACAGGAAACCGCAGATTCTATACGCGCAGCTATATCTTCGACAACAACATGCACTCCTAATACTGTCAATTCACTCACAGAATTATTGCTTCCGAAAACGAATATAATAGAGACGAAAACACCTCAGATATCGAAAGTAGCTCCCAAGGCGACCGCAAAAACTGCGAAGAAAGGCACAACTCGAGCTCCTCATTCGCGATCCAAAATCAATGTGGTAGACAAGGAAAACTCAAATAACCATGGGGAACAATTATCACTTAGGGAGAGGTCGATACTGGCTACTGAAGTCATAAACAATGCGCTGAAAGCCTTAACTGAAGCTATCAAATTGCCTTCCCAAGTCCGAAAATCACCACCCTCCAAAGAAAAGGCCGCAGCTCGAAAGGGACTTCGACGATCGAGTTCAGTTCCTCAAGCCCCATTACAACCGCGAGCTCTAAACAGAGTTTCAAGTTCGCCGAATATCTCAAAGACAAGAGAAAGATCCGCTTCGTCTGCTTCATCATGCTCCTCTGGAGCTCGATCGATTGCCGAATGCGCCAGAGTTGGTTTTGCGTGTTTGCGTGGATTACAAGCTTCAAAAACAACAGATATCAATCTTCCAGCGCTACAGGTCGAGAATGGGATGTCAGTATTCATTGGAAAACTTTTATCTCTTGGTTTAGAGGATTTGGCAACAAAGGAACTGAGAGTTTTGAAGCGTCGATTAGAGCCAGATACCGGGAAAATTACCCCAGCAGGGAAAGATGTATCTTCCACTACACTTTCACAGACATTGGCCGAACTTCTAGATTTTGGAAAGACACCAGTGACCGTCGCAAAGTTAAGCTTGGTAATTACAACCCAGTTGCAAGTACTAAGACTCATATTCGCTTTACGAAAACCCAGACACATCGAGGCAGCTCTACCTATTCTACAATCTGCACACGTTTCCTCGCCTACGAAACTCCTACTACGTGCTGCTGAAGATTCTAGCCAGCTAAACAAAAGCGCTCGTCAGCTCCAAACTCTGTCGGATCTTTTACTATCGATGAGTCCAAGCGTATCTTCATCAGAAGATGCCACTGCCTTAGATTCCAAAATCAGCATATCGCCAGAAGCAGCCTTCACGATACAGACATTGGCTCTTGAAATCCGTGTATCATGGTGGAGACTTGCTGGCCACAAAGGGGATATTGAGAAGGATGTCTTTGATCCTTTTCTTCGGTGCGCCCAAGCCTATGCTCGAAGGTGCCAGGGCGATGCTGTAGAATTATATAGATCGTCTTCTGATGCTTTCTTATCCCTTGAAAAAGTGGCCTCGAAGTACAAAAAGGTTGAGCTCAGCCCAAAGTCCACTCTTGCAGGAATATTCCGTCTCCTGGGTTCGTTAGCCAAGGAAGCTGATATCATTGAGGAAGCTATCAACTGGGTCAAGAAATCTCAAAGCCTTCTAGATCCTGAAAGAGACTCAGATGCTAAACACTCCACCGTCACAGCTCGATTAGTCGCCCTCACTCTTCGGAATCCTTTTCAATGCAAGAAAACAGAATATTTATTAACCAGCCTTCTAGATGGGTTAGAGCGGCCGTTTAAAGGGGATGCATCCGAGATTGATGATTTATTGACAGAAGTTTCTTCCGCAAGGAGGTCTGCTATAACTGCTATCACAAAACCGGTTTCGACAACGACTGATGCTTCCGCAGAACACATGTCTGCTGAAGTACGTCAACTATGTGAATCTCTCATCTTCTTGTGTCCTCGTTTATCCCTTCGATATCTTGGCAGAAAGCCAGACGAAAGTGCGACAAGCAAAGATTTGATAAAGTTCGAACAACGGAGACAGTTTATCTCAAAATCTGCTTTTCATGCTATCGATTCCGCACTGTTCCTGATAAAGTTGTTTCTAAAACAAGAAGTAGCGGCATGGGAAGTTCACGACTCATTACTACAAGATTGTCTCACACTCCTAGACAGGCTACATATCAACACTTCGGACTCCAGTGTACCCGAGGCAACGTCTTACTATATCAGAATCTCAAATCTATATTACACTTATTTTCTCAACACGCGACGTGATGCTGATCCCGATAAAGAACGTCAGCAGTTACAAATGCTTCGAAGATCAATCAACTGTATCAAATCTCGGCCGCTGCAGGAGAGAAATACAGGGCTCATGGTTCTGAAGCTAGAAAGACTGGCAGAGGGTTGCAGAGTTATGGCACGTTATGAAGAACTGTTCAAGACACTCATAGTCCTGCGTGATGAGATGGTCGAAAATCTTGTTTTATGCAAGGTCGTTGAGGCTGCTGGTAAGTTACCACTTCGAGCAGCATGGAATCGCAGCGACGATGTATCTGCTCTTTCTCGAACTATACAATCTTTGATTAAGGTATTCCTCAGTCATCCTGAAATCGCTTCCGATCCATGGCTTTTCAATGACTTGTGGATGGACGAGGAAAGGGGTATAGTTCTTGAACATGAATTGGATTATCTATCAAATCTTACCAATCCCTCTGCCGCCGCAAATGCCTTGAAACTTGAAATTCTCAATAATCTAATATCTGTCTACAACCTTAGCAAGTACCCAATCCGTAGATTGCGCGCGATGACCGCGTTTCAGTATTCGTACAATGTACAGGACGATGGGAGTATAAAGGATGCACTGGACTCCATTGAAACCAAAAGCGTTGATCTTGAACTGTCCCAGGATATAGGGTTAATTGAACATCTCAAGCATTGGCAAGCGATGGCGAGGAGTGTATTGGAGCTTCAAAAAGATATCCCGAGCTCTCAAGTTCTCAATGAGTGTATCTCAGTTTGGCGATCGATTCGCAACCAAGCTGTAGATGTCTCAGACTTAGTTCGTCGCATTGAGGATATCCCACAATTGTTACTTCATCTGCAATCTCTCTCAAATTTTATGGAAATGAGGGGTCTCGAGACCGAGTGTCTTACCATCCTTCAACTCATCGCTGATGTTAATGAGCTTTGGTGCAGTATGTCCGGATACGATGGCATTGTATCGATCTACAGCGCACTGGGTATCCAATGGCTTCACCTTGGGTATTCGGGAAAGGCTGGCCTATCGCTAGACAAAGCACAAAGATATAGCAGCAACGACGATGTATCCCATAAGACAAGATCCGAGCTCCATATCGCATACTCACAATATATGTTAGCACTGGGAAACCTTGAGCAATGGTAAGTACAGCATATATGGTTCGGGAATTCGCTAACATTCTGCAGTGAACATTACTTAGTTTGTGCTCAAGGTGCATTTATGGGAGAGATGAAAGCCCTAGGAGGCGAAGATGCACGATTTACTCTACAAGAGAAAACCCGAATGAACTGTGCAGCTGCAAAAGCTACGTTTATTCGGTCGATGCTTGCTATCGAGCAAGGCGGTTCTGAATCTGCTCTCCTTCTTGCCAAACAAAGTGTTCGTTTACTTAGACGCGCCTGGGCAAATACAGAAGCACTTCTGCGGAAAAAGAAAGTGTCGGCTACGCCAAAAGAAGACACTGAGAGACTGACAGAGGATATGTTCCACTTGGATGTTTCCATAGACAAAATATCTCATCAGCCACAATCACAATCCAGTCCTTCTGGGATAGGGTTTTGGCCTTTAGTTGGTCCCCTATTCAGAGGTTTAATTCATCTGTCTAGTCTTTATGCTCATCACGGCTTGTTTCAGGAAACGGTATATTATATTGAACAGGCTCAAGAACTCATCAAGGTACTCAATTTCGACGCACAAACAGCTATAGTTTCAGCAGCGTTAGGAAGCATTTGGACCAAAGCTGGAAATTTGGAGAAAGGCACTGAATTCCTCATGCAAGCCGAGAGATTATACAAGAAGGATATTAAAGACAAGGCCAGTGTAACTATTTCATCTCAACTAGGACGTCTTCATGGTATTCTCGGAGACCACAAGGCAGAGATAGCATGCTATGAGCTTGCGGAGGAGACTTTAAAAACCTTGGTAGGCAAGACATCGATGCCCATTGAGCTTGTAAAACCAGTTGCAGTAGACGGCCCTAAAGAGATCGAAACCGGAATGCGTACGCTTACACTATTGAAACGGAAAGCTCCTGCTGTACGTAAGGCACCCGCCAAGAAGAAAGTTCCTGCTACTCGAAAGCCCGCAGTTCGTGCAAAATCACCAACAGCCCCGGAACCCTCCGTTAGTGTACAGTGTCCGCAACTGGATTCTCTTAGGGCGACTGTTCTCTGGCAGAAGGCGGATGCTCTCTTGAGTCTGAAAAGGCACAAGGAAGCCCAAGTTGTATTAGAAGAGGCGAAGAAATTCTCCAACAGCCAGATTGATGCCGTTTATCAAGGCATTTCTGAAGCTCGATGCCTGCTTCTCCGAAGTATGGAACAAATGGTCTCAGACCCGGTGTATTCAGTGTTACAAGATTCAACGATCTCTTTCCCTTCAGTTATTGGTTCTCTCAAGAGTGAGAAAACACATTCTGATAAGTCGAATATCATACGCCAATCATCGCCGAAGAAAACACAGGCTTCGAAAAGTGGCCGCGGAGCGAAAACCTCAAGTGCAGACAGTATATTTGACAAACTCCATCGTGCTCAGGAAATCCTTGTGGAGACCTATCCCGTCGCTTTTCTTGTCGCTCCGATATCTGATATGCATAAAATAACCTCACTATTGAATAATGTTTCCATTCTTTTATCCGCAGCTGGGCCAATTAAAGGAAAATCGCAACCTGGACTTGCAAGTTGCTCAATCGGTATGAAGTTCTAACTATAATGCGTTTGTCACTCGTGCTAATCAAGACCAGATTCTGCAAGAACCCTTGCCTTCCGCAGGGAGCGCAAAGTTATCCTTCAAGAGACGTGTATTCCCGAGTTAGACGACACTCGATGGCCCGACCACGGGGTTGTATCGAGAAGTTCCAGTCTCGGGGCTTCTATATCATTATGCGACATACCTCGATTTCAGAAGGATTACATTGATATCATCCCGAAATCTTGGACTGCGATTTCAATTTCTTTGAGTGAGAATCGTCAAGAACTTTCTGTTACGAAATTGCAAGCCGGGCACAGTCCATTTGTTCTTCGCCTACCATTAGGACGAAACAATTCTATTGATGCTGATGAGGAGGTATTTGGGTTTGAGCAAGGCAAATCGGAGTTATTTGATATCATCGAAGCAGCTAATGCTAATTCAAAAGATGGTCCCAATAGAACAGGTCGTGAAGCCAAGATGGCCTGGTGGGCAGAACGTGAAGAATTAGATGCTCGACTCAAGGATCTACTCGAAAATATCGAGAAGGTTTGGCTTGGAGGGTTCGCAGGAGTATTTTCACAACACAGCAGGCGCCAGGATCTACTGGCTCGCTTCCAAAAGTCTTTTGAGAATATACTCGACAAACACCTTCCTTCGCGCCGGAAAAGCAAAAGAAACTCTGGACCACGTGTTACTCTGGATGGTAGGATATTGGAGTTGTTCATTGGCCTTGGTGATGCAACCGAAGAGGATTGCGATTTTTCAGAACCCTTAACTGACCTTCTGTATTTCGTCGTCGATGTTCTTCAATTTCACGGAGAACTCAATGCCTACGCCGAGGTTGACTTTGATTCAATTGTGATCGAGATTCATGATGCGCTTCGCTGCTATCATGAAGCCGCTCATAGCTCGAATCATATTGAAGAAGGAAAGCACACCATTTTGATCTTGGACAAGGCACTCCATATATTCCCATGGGAATCACTCCCTTGTATGGATGGTCTCGCAGTATCTCGTCTCCCCTCACTTGGATGTTTACGAGATCGCCTAATGAAGCAGCAAAAGTCCCCGGCGCAAGATGAACTTGAGGGCCACTACATCGATCGTACTAGTGGAGCCTACATACTCAACCCGGAAGGCGACCTCAAGCACACTCAAACCACGTTCCAAGGCACGCTCGAATCTCTCCCTTCTTGGAGAGGTATCACTAATCGTGAACCATCCGAAGAAGAAATGAGATATGAATTGCAATACAAAGATCTTTTTCTATACTTTGGTCATGGAAGTGGAGGACAATTTATTCGCTCCAAGGAGATTAGGAAGATGGAAAAATGTGCCGTGGCTATTCTCATGGGCTGTAGCAGTGGTGCATTAATGGATTGTGGCGAGTTTGAACCGTGTGGTACTCCGGTTCACTATATGCATGCTTGTAGTCCGGCGTTGGTGGCTACGTTGTGGGACGTTACGGATAAGGATATTGATCGGTTTGCGGGGAAGATGTTGGAGAGCTGGGGATTGTTTGAGGGACATGAGGAGAGGGTGGCGGGGAAGGGGAAGGGGAAGTCGAGGAAGGGTGTGGGTGTGAAGGAGAGGGAGGTTGATGAGGGGAAAGGGGGTGTTTCGCTTGTAGAGGCGGTGGCAAAGGCTAGAGATGCTTGTAAATTGAGATATCTCAATGCGGCAGCTGTTTGTGTTTATGGTATTCCTGTTTATATTAGAGATTGATCGGATGGATGGATTGACTGGCAAAGTTTGGATAAGGCTGGGAATAGGATTATGATGTGTTTTTAGGGTATTGCTTGGAGTATAAACTTGTAATAAATGATATTGTTTTGTTGTTGTTTTTTAATAATCTGAAACGAATCATTTCGTAGTTTTGCAAAGTCACCACATGATTATCGATATGAATTGTGTTCTCAAGGGTCTTTTATGCTACAATACTTCTTCCATTTTGGCAAGATATCTCTTACTGTAGTTCTTTGTATGTAGTATTACCTACGCCGCCACACCTTTTGTCCATCCATTCCCCTTTCGTCGCAGTTGCACCAGACAGACAGTCGTGAAACTCGTGCTTGTGTTTTCGTTCATCCATTCGGTATAGTCACTTGAGAGCGGGCGGCAAAACAAAACATTGGATTGAGCCTCACCTCGCACTGGCTGTCCCGTCAGGTCCAGGGTCCTTTTAATTTCATGTTTACGGGGTTTTTATTTATTTTTCTCTTATCATATTATAGCATCCATCTAACAATCTATCCAGTTAGTTCAGTGATCAAAACTAAAACTAAAACTAAAACCAAAACTAAAACTAGAATTAAAACTAGAATGACTATCCGGTATTTATTGTATATACAACCAAGGACCAAGGGGAGGGCAGTTCGTTACGAACTCGGTCGCGTCCGTCGCGGGCGGCACACATCCTAAATCTCCGGATTGTGTTAACCCTTGAGGGTTGAGTTGAGTTGGGGTTTCGAGGGTTCAGTGTACAGTTGCATCTTCCGGGATGGGATGCCTTTCTTTATCTCCAGGGCTTTCGCTAGGGCTCGAGGGCCACTGTTCCGTCTCGGTTGGAGTGCCGGATGGCATTCCTTGAGCTAGTGAGATTGAGATATGGATGATGGATGTTCTTTATCAGCCGAACGTTGGATATGTCAGTCATGACATGGAATTCTAGGGTATGGATGCTTTTGCGTATGCCATTATTGTATTGTGCAGTACGTACTGTAAAATGGTTCCCAATTGTAAGGACGAGCTTAAGCAAGGCAAGCAAGGCAAGGCTGAATGAATCCTTGAATGACTGACTACTCGTAGTTCTATGGGGAATTTCCCAAACTTCTCAGAAGAGCATTATAATATTAAATATGGAGACTCCGTCATCGGATAATCTATCGATTGGTTATCAAGTTGTTATCCATTTATTTTGACAGGCTTTTTTTTTTATATATTCTTTCATTGGTGGTGTTGTGTTTTGTTGTTTTGTTGTATGTAAGATCGGTTGGGTTGGTTGTTGTGGTTGTCTATCTACAAGTACATACTTTTTTTGATATTCCTGGGGGCTGGGAAAAACCGTTTCTTGCAATGTATGGATAGTTTCATTGCATAAAATAGTTAGGCATGTACCAACTTCAATATATATCTACCGTATTATATGCTGTGCTTTCCAAGGTTTATTTGTTTACGATGCGATGATGGATATTTAATCATAATAGGAAATAGAGCAGAGTACAGTCCATCCCATCCATAGAATTCATCCCATCCATCCTGCTTGGGTATGAAGGTATGAATGAATACAGTAATGAACATTGGAGAAGAAGAAGAAGATATGAAGCTGACTTCAAATGACATGAAATATTTATTATTCTCACTCTAATCAATAATTAATATTCATTATTCAATATTCATTATATATAGTTTCCACTTGAATCGGTTTCATTTTTTGAGATTCAAACCTAGATAGGAAATTATGAAGTTTTCCCCGATAGGCTTGCTTATGTCAACCTAAAATACTTATGATAGAAGGTTCTAGAAAGTACTTTACAGAAAAGAAGAGAAAAAAATACACAGAAAAAACCGAGAGGAGAGGGGAGGGGAGGGGATGGAAAGAATCACGATGGCTGAGCGTCTAAAAAAGAATGGGATATTTGGGCACAGCATTAACAAAAAAAGATCAACCAAGTCTGTCCAGCCAGTCCAGTCTGTCCAGCCAGTCCAGTCAGTCCAGTCAGTCCAGTTTAAGTCCAGTTAAGTCCAGCTAGTCCAGCTAGTCCAGTAGACCAAGAAATGATCATTGGGGGGGATAGCACAGACGAATGAATGATTTCAAATAAACTTCAGGGGTAACAATAAAAAATCCATTGGACATTGATGCCCTGTAAAAAGATAAAAAGAGAGATGTTATGATAATAATAATAATAATAATAATATAGATAATAATAAAGTATACAAATTACCCAGGTAGGAAGTAAATAGATTTTTATAACTCTTTATTATCCTCAAGGGCTCTATTATCCTCCATTATCTTCCATGTATCCTCTATTATCCTCAAGGGACTTCTTAACTTTTGGTCAAAGCTATAACCTAGGAAGACTAGAGGCAAAAAAAAAAATAAAAATAAATAAATAAATATATGTATACTTTATACTTTTATACTTTTATACTTTATACTTTATACTTTTTTGAATGAAGAATCGAAGAACGAAGAACGAAGAAAACGCCCTTTGAAAGTATCAGTATCAGTATCCTTCATCCATTATTGGTAGATACTTTCGAATTGTATGGAACTTACCCTACCTACTACCCTACCTACTACCCTACTACCAGCTACTACTACTACTTCTCTATCCAATAACCAAAAAAAAACAAAAAAGAAAAAAAAAGAGAAGAGGCTATTCCCAATCTCTTCATCCAATCTTCATCATCTCCATCTCTTTTCCCCCGAAATCCCCATACTCACCTCATCTCTCTCTTCTCTTCCTCTCTCCCTCCTCTTTTTTTCCTACCTCACTTAAAACTTCACTGTTTTCAAGCTTCCGGTACTTATTTATATTCCTATCGATCATATTAAGCATACCGAATTCCGAACATCATATCATATTATATTATATTATATTATATTATATCTTGAATCCCCTTTAGAATTGTAAGTAATACATTATTCATACCTTTCCAAATAAAGACAGAAAAAAAAAGAGAGCCAAGAAGTAAGAAGAGAGAAGAATGATAGCGACAGCCTTGGAAGAAAAAGAAAAGATATAGAGAGTGAGAGTGAGAGTGAGAAAGAGAAAGAGAAAGAATGAAGTTCCGAAAATACATATAAGAGGCTCTTCTATTATTTCTTCTTTGTCAATCCGACTTTCTATCCATCTATTCATCTATTCATCTATTACTACTTGCTCCAAATCTTGAAAAGATTCGGGAAGTAGTAGTAGTACTAGAAGAGGCTCTAGGAACAAGGAGTTAAGAAAGGTAGAAAAGGAATAATAAGAAGTTATAATTCTTAATCTACAAACAAGTACAACTTGGAAGAGCAATAATTTCTTCATATTATAATTCTCCTCACTCTTTTTTTCTATTCTTTTCTTTTTTTTTTTCTCTCCTATCATACCATTATCATATCATATCATCATACCTTTTTTTTTTCTAGTTAAGAAACTTACTGTATCATGATTTCAATTCACTAGGTATTACCTAGGGCTGTTACTAGAAAAACGCCATTAAAATTCACCTTAGCTATACCGATTTTACAGCGTGTGTCCAACCAGAATCGTTTCTCAGCCCGGCTACACGCACCCACGGTCATCCCAGCGGGAAATATCTTTTCTCAATGTCATTTAACCTCTTCTCGAAATCACCAAAAAAACCGAAGAAAACAACAGAGAACGAAGAGGGGATTCAAACGGAGTCATCTCGATCAAAGTCCCCACTAAAGAAATCCTATTCAAGATCTAGTAAAAATAAAGAAGAAAATATCAAAACTGATCCAGGTTCGACAAAAAGTAGTCGTATTCGACCAAAGTCGGGTGCTTACTCACAACGACACTCTTTCGATCCTAATACACATCCTTTAAATCTTCCTCCAGATCAATTGAGAAGATTATCAACACTTTCAAGACATTCAAGGATGTCGGAATCTATGGATATTGACGCTGAGTCCCCTCACAGTGCGCGAACCTCTTCTCCCCCACCTGCGCCAACACCTACTTCACAATCAAACACTCAACCAAGTACACCAAAGGCTGCAGAGCCTTCTCCAAAGGTGAATGGTGTCCCAAACGGTTCCGCAAATATTAACAATGCAAACAACACAAACGGTGCAATTAACGAAGAGGATGCCCCCCCACCTCCACCACCTGCTCATAAATCAAACCCAACAAGCCCTCAAGCTCCAGCGCCACCAACTCCAGAGGATGCAGAGGCTTTCAAAGATGCGGGTAACAGATTTTACAAGATGAAGCAATACAAGAGAGCCATCGAAGAATATACCAAAGGTTAGGATTTCGGAAGCGCATTAAAGATACTGTGATCGCTGATACATTATTTATTATAGCTGTCGAAGCCATGCCATCTTCTGCGACCTATGTTAACAATCGTGCCGCTGCCTACATGGCTGCTGGTCAATATTACCAAGCTTTGGAAGATTCGAAGCGCGCCGATCAACTTGACCCAAACAGTCACAAGGTATTGTTGCGATTGGCACGAATTTATATTAGTTTGGGCCTGCCCCAAGAGGCTTTGGACACATTCGGACGTATTCAACCCCCACCATCCGCGAAAGACATGGCTCCCGCAGTAGCAATGTTGAATCATCTTTCGGCTGCAGACGATGCGCTTAAAAATGGAACTGGATCAATGGCCATACACTCTATTGAGAATGCTGAAAGATTACTCGGCCCAGGTGTTCCAAAGCCACGAGCTTGGCTTTTGATGCGAGGAGAAGCGTACTTGAAAATGGGTAATGTCAACGCTTTGGGAGATGCGCAAAATATCGCTATGACTATCTTACGAGGCAACAATCAAGATCCGGAAGCCCTTGTTTTGCGAGGTAGAGCCTTGTACTCCCAAGGAGAGAACGAGAAGGCCATGCAACATTTCCGACAGGCCTTGAACTGTGATCCTGATTACCGTGATGCAGTCAAGTATTTGCGATTGGTCAAGAAGGTTGACACCTTGAAATCCGAGGGAAATGCCGAATTCAAGGCTGGACGGTACCAAAACGCCATCGGCAAATATAGCGAGGCCCTTGCACTCGACCCTTCCAACAAAGGCACAAACTCTAAATTACTGCAGAATCGTGCCATATGCAATTCTCGACTCAAGGACTACGCCGCTGCTATCGAGGATTGTGACCGTGCTCTTCAACTTGACCCTACATATGTTAAGGCTAAGAAGACAAAGGCTACTGCGCTTGGTGAATCTGGTAAATGGGAGGATGCTGTCCGTGAACTTAAGCAGCTACATGAGCAAGATCAGAACGATGCCAGTATTGCCAGAGAATTACGCAGAGCAGAGTTGGAACTAAAGAAAAGCAAGAGGAAAGATTATTACAAGATCCTTGGTGTGGAAAAAGATGCCGACCAGAACCAGATCAAGAAGGCTTACAGGAAGGCTGCTATTATCCATCACCCCGACAAGAACAGAGACGATGAACATGCCGAAGAGCGATTCAAGGATATCGGAGAGGCGTACGAAACTCTGAGTGATCCTGAGTAAGTCTTAATTCACACTTAATACTTGTGATTCATGATCTAACATAATTTTCAGTAAGCGAGCACGATATGATAGTGGTGTTGATTTGGAAGACCCAATGGATGGTTTCGGAGGTGGTATGGGGGGTGGAGGTGGAATGAACATCGATCCAGGTTAGTCCTGACTTCCAAATTAACAATGTTATAATACTAATGCAATGAACAGAAATCCTTATGCAAATGTTCGGTGCTCAAATGGGTGGAGGAGGTCGCGGAGGAGGTGGAGGCTTCCACAGCTTCGGTGGGGGCATGCCTGGTGGAGGACGCACTCGAGGGGCACCGCAAGGATTTCCGGGTGGATTCCAGTTTCAATGAGATGAAGCAGACCAGAATCATGATACCAATCAAACTCACCCATCTCCTCACGCAAAATCAACAAGTTCATATCAGAATCCCGGTGCTACAAAAGTTTACCCAACTTTCGATGGATCATGGTGGCTTCATAAAGCATGGATGGTTTTCTTACTGGCGGGCGTTCTATTTCCTTTGGATCTCATGGCCCTTCTAACCTTTTTGATGGCCGGAGTGTACATTTGCATCAGATTTATCATGTACGTGCGTCACAAATTTGGCGCTTCATCATAGAACGGGGGATTAGATCTCATTGCAGGCGTTGTCAGTTTTTTTTTTCTCGGCTTTCATTGAGGTATGAAAGGATAACTACAGACTTGATTTCGGGTTTTGGAATTTGATGAATGGAAGAGGAAGAGGAAGAGGAAGAGGAAGAAGAAGAAGAAGAAGAAGAAGAAGAAGAAGAAGAAGAAGAAGAAGAGGAAGAAAAAATATCGAAATAGTATTGTGATGGATGGAAGGATTTTAATTGTGGTTATCACGAAAGGGATGAATTATTCTTTTTTATATCAAGACGATCATGATTATACACGTCTTAAACACATACATATATCTAGTTTTAGATACTTCTCAACCTAAATACTTTATTTTAACTACTTTTTTCCAGCATCCTTTTCCTGGTAGTTCTCATCTCTAATATTGACTGCGTCTTGATTGCTTTATTTGAGATATTTTATATTTTATTGTTTGGGTCGGTAATTTGGCGGGGCATGATAATAGATTGAATGAGTGGTAGTTTTATGAATGGAAATCATCTCAAAGATTTTGTATATATATACAGCATGTGTATCATTATGTATCATTATAAAAGTGAATGTTGGAGACACGAGACGATAATTATTCGTAGATATGGACATCGAACAAAAGAGAAATGCTAGAACCAAATGCGTGCCCCTTCTAGTTCTAACTAGTTCTAATTAGAGCCCTAGCAGAAAGGCTGAAATTAAACCTTGAGAATTGTTTTGGTGGGGCAATGAACTCTCAAGACCACTTTCATTATTATAGATAGAACTTTTCCCAACTCCCATACTCATACAAATCCACATCTGGGAATTCTCATACTGTACTGCTTGAAGTAACAACTTTTTACAATCATATAGTCTTCAGATTTATTAAGAAGAAAACGTGTAAGAAAATTCACAAAAAGATTATATTACAATACAAAATATACAAATTTGCAAGTCTTGCATTTTGCGCCTTTATCTCTCGTCACCAACCAACCAAAGAACAATACAAAAGAAAAAAAAAGAGAGATACTTACATAGTACCTATGACTAGATAGCGGAGTCTGAAAAGTGTGCTACAGATGTCCATGCAATTTATTCTCAGATAATAGTGGAGTATTCAGTATCCTCTTACAGATCTGCTGTAATCTCGAAATTCGACCTTTGAGGATACAGCAGTAATGGACTCTCAGGTATGTTCTCATACACCGCTTGGAGGGGCTTTGAGAAGAGCTGCTACTGAAGGAGTTATATTTGTCAATAACGAGGGATTACTCTTTATATTGTATACTGATGTGCCATGTTATGTAGGTTGAAAATGCCGTCGAGGTCGCATGGAACCCAACCTCTAGCCAGGATTTAAAAGCACAAGCTTTCGATTTTCTAAACCGACTACGAAATGATACTGAGGGCAGACAAGCATGTCTTACACTCTTTATTAGAACCCCAAAAGCCTCCGAAGTTGCACGACTGGTGTCGCTGGATGTGGTCAACAACGCGATTCAAACTCAACAGCTGGATGGTCAGAGCTTGGGTTGGTTGAAGGACAATTTGCTGGACTATGTTAGGAGAGTATACGCTGCCGGGAACGAAAGCCAAGTCGACTCACCAGCTCTGCAGAACAAGCTCACGCAAACCCTGACATTTCTGTTCTTGTCGTTATACAAGGAGGGCTGGGAGAGTTTTGTAGATGAATTCTTAGGTCTAGCGTGTATACAAAATGGTACTGGAGACAATATTACTGGGGTTGTGTTATACTTGCGGATTTTGAGCTCGATTCATGACGAAATTGCAGACTTGATGGTTTCCAGGACGGCGGCTGAGACAAAACGAAATGTTGAGTTGAAGGATCTTTTGCGTGCTCGAGATGTTCAAAAGGTTGCGGCTTCTTGGCAACAGATTCTTACACAATGGCAAGGCCGAAATGAGGCGATTGTCGAAATGACATTGAAGGTCATTGGCAAATGGGTTTCCTGGATCGATATTTCCTTGATTGTGAATCAGGATACCTTGAATTTGTTGTTTCCTTTGATTGGACGAACAAACCCCAATGGTGGTGAGGATAAAGTTAGAGATGCCGCTATACACGCCTTTACAGAGATTGTAGCAAAGAAGATGAAAGCTTCTGACAAGATAGGAATGATTCAGTTCTTAAACCTTGGCGAAGTGGTCTCGCAGCTTATTGCCAGTCCTGCCTTACACGATTTGCGCAGCACATCTAACTATGATACTGATCTTGCGGAAGCTGTCGCAAAACTCGTTAACACTGTTGTATCTGACATTGTTAAAGTGCTCGAAGATGCTCAAGCGCAAAATGAAACCAGAGCACAAGCAGAGCAATTATTGCAAATTTTCCTCCCACTACTACTTCGATTCTTCTCTGATGAGTATGATGAAATATGCTCAACAGTCATACCATCTCTCACAGATCTCAACACCTTTTTACGCAAAGCACAACCCCTACCCCCCGCATATTCAGCGATGCTTAGTCCTATACTCAATGCTATAATTCAGAAAATGAGATATGATGAAACCTCCTCGTGGGGTAGTGAAGATGACCAAACAGACGAAGCGGAGTTCCAAGAGCTCCGAAAACGATTACACATTTTACAGAAAAGTATTGCTGCCATCGATGAAGCTCTTTACGTTGATGTTCTCAGTAATGTAGTTGGCAATACGTTCCAAACACTTGATCAGCAAAACGGTCAGATGGATTGGCGTGATTTGGATCTAGCACTTCACGAGATGTATCTTTTCGGCGAGCTTACTCTTGTCAATGGTGGTTTATATGCCAAGAGCCAACCATCAGGGGTAGCAGCTGAACGTCTGATCGCCATGATGTCCAAAATGGTCGAGTCTGGTAAGCATAAATTCATTCCTTTCTTTATAGAATTTACTAATAGTAACCAGGTATTGCGTCTTTCTCTCACCCTGCAATCCAACTTCAGTATATGGAGATTTGCGTTCGATACTGCTCTTTCTTTGAGAGTCAAACTAACTACATCCCTCGAGTTCTTGAACATTTTGTTACACTTGTGCATCATAGTCACCCTCGAGTGAGAGTTCGCTCGTGGTATCTCTTCCTTCGCTTCACGAAGCATTTGAGAGCCCATGTTGGCAATGTTGCGGAAACTGTGATCCAATCTATTGGCGATCTACTTCCCATTAAAGCAGAAGTCCCAAGAGAGGATGCTGACAATGATGATATGTCATCGGAAGATAATGAGCAAAATCCTGATGCCTTGTTTGATGGTCAGCTCTATCTTTACGAAACAATTGGATGTATCTCATCTACACATTCAACTCCAGTAGAGAAGCAAACTATGTATGTACGAACGATCATGGATCCTTTGTTCTCAGACATAGAACGGCATTTACAGCCAGCCAAATCAGGCGACGCGCAAGCTATTCTACAGATACACCACTTGATTATGGCTCTCGGAACATTGGCACATGGATTTTCTGACTCGACCCCTGGAAATGCGTCAACGGCATCACAGGCACCCATCAAAGAGGTGACTGCCGAATTTAGTCGCGCAGCAGAGGCAATTCTAATTGCTCTTGAGACATTGAAGTCTTCATTCGTAATTCGTACTGCAGCCAGATCATCATTTTCTAGGCTCATGGGTGTTATGGGGGTTGGTATGTTGCCATTGCTTCCACGATGGATCGACGGGCTACTATCACAAAGCTCCTCCAAGGAAGAGATGGCCATGTTCTTACGATTACTGGATCAAGTGGTCTTTGGGTTTAAGAAGGACATCTATGAAGTTTTAGACTCACTGCTTACACCCCTATTCCAGAGAGTATTTTCTACTTTGGCGGAACCGGCTACTGGCACAGATGACGATATTCAACTCGGTGAACTACGGAAAGAATATCTTACTTTCGTACAGGTCATCCTGAACAATGAGCTTAGTTCTGTTCTTGTCAGTGAATCAAACCAAGCATTCTTCGACACTCTTGTTCTTTCCGTTACAACATTAGCCAAAACCATCACTAGCAGCACTGGTGCTCTTGCAGCCAGTCGCTTAGCTTTCTCTATCATGGCAAAAATGGCTGATCTCTGGGGTGGACCCAACATTGCCTCCGTAGGCACTCAATCTGTCACCACTTCCCTAGCCCCACAACCCACGTTCCCTGGTTTTGACACTTTCTTAATCGAACGATTCCACCCTGTCTGCTGGGAAGTCTTACGCGAATCGGGTTTCAGACCTGGTGTGGATGCGCAGGCTAAAACGGTATTGAATGAGATCGCCGGGTTGGAACAAACCATTTATATGAAGACTGGTAATATGTTTATAGAGCATTTACAGGGGAGCTTCTTCCCAAGTATGGGGGTTGATGGATCGGGATTCATTAAGGCGATGGTGGGAAATGCGGATAGGAAGGGATTAGCGGGGTTCTTGTTGGGGTGGTTGAAGGGGAGGGGTTAGTGGTTGGTAGGTGGTGGGAATTTTCGGATTAAAGGGGTATAGTTCGTTGTGTGGTGACGTTTGAAATTTGGTGCGATGGATGGACATATCATGGATCGAATGAATCGATGGGATCGGTTATGACGATAGATAAGTGGATGGATGGATGGATGGATGGATGAATGGGAGTGAGATATTGGAGAAAGTTGGGGTGAAGTGGAGAAGGAGGAGGTTGGGAAAGACTGGGGATGGGGATGGGGCAGGGAAGGAGCGGAGTGGAGGGGGGGTGGAGTGGAGGTCTTTGCTATGCATTTTCGAAAGGAAAGGAAAGGAAGGCAGGCAGGCAGGCAGGCAGGCAGGCAAGGCAGGCGTTGGATGGTGCCTCGGTGGTTTTCAAAATAAAAAGCAAGATAAATTATACCACCATGAATGAAATGTATTTGCGATATTTTTTGTGGATTTTTTACCCCCTGTTTTTTTCTTCTTTTTTTTTAGAGAGATGACGATCTAGGTCTTTTCAATCAATTTATATCCTAGTTTTGTGCAGATGTAAGATTACCTACGGGTTTTCGTATGTTTGGTTTGAGATGTATGCATGCTGGTGTAGATGTAGTATCATCGTATGGTATGGTATCGTATGCATTCCATCATTACACATATAATATGCAGTTGATCAGAGATTGATATCAATCAATGTTCAGGTAAGTGTTGATATTCATCATAAGATTCTCTAGTATCATTTAATCTCGAGTTGATATTTCTAACTAATGATCCTTCGTAAAGTTCTCGCAAATCTCCGCAGATGATTGAGAGTTAAATTCAAGTTGCTACTTGGTAAGGTTATTGCTTGTATTGGGTAGCTAGATGACGGATGCTACCGCACGACCTTCGCATAGGTCGTCAAACTCTATAAAACACTTTCGAATGGAACACTCCGTGTCGATAGGTTGGAAGTTAGTTGTTCGATAGAAAGATGTGGTATGCCACATATGTTGAGAGTTATCTCTCATGTCGATTCGTAACCTGGAATGGCGACAGGCATGACAAACCTCAAATAGCTTCTCGATGGTCAAGCTTTGAATACCTTGCGCAATTGGGACCACCGTCGGGATGTATTGTCTGGCCCTCTGGTATCGCTTTCATGCGCCGATCGTTACAATCGGGGCTGCCCAGCTAAGCAACTCGATGAGATTTTTTCTCCTAACTATTTCTTTGCATTATACATGCTTGGCGTGTCTTCGACTTGATAACTGGCTGGCATCTCGAGAGAAAATGTTCGAGGCTTTGTACCTTCTTATATTTACTGCTCACGTCGATATTTTGTGAGATGTGGTATAGCGAGAATGCTTCACAGCCGGCGTCTGTCTCAATGACCATGTTCCGAGATTTGAAAATGCGCCTCTGTATTCGTCGGCCTTGGTATAATAATAGTTTGCGAATCCTGCTGTGTGTCTGACTCTGGCTGTCTTGAGATCGCGATAGTGGGTGAAAAGGACCTATATAGCCAACTTGGATCAAACAATATCCCCTGTAGCATCACATCATTACCATGACCGTTGATGTGGCTTCCTCAATGTTTTTTTTCTTGCAAATCCCTCCATCATGCTCCATGCGTAATGCCGTTCTTGTTTCTAAGATCAAGTGACCTACTATGTTTCCACCTTACCACAAACATCGCAAAACATCATCATTATCATCACCATCACCACAAAATAATCTTTCATCCTTCTCCTCATATTCTTCTCTCCCTAAGTTTTTCTCGCCATAAATGCCATGAATTGAACCCCCATCTTTCATCTATTCCTCCTATTCTTCTCCTTATAAAGTTTTCTCGCCACTAACATCATAGGTTAAACCTCTATCCTTTCCGCCATGAACTCTACAGAGTAAATTCTCAAATTCCACAAGTTAAATCTCTGTCCTTTCTGCCATAAACTCCACAGAGAAACTTGGATCTGTAACTTCAGGAAAAGAATTAGCTCCGAAAGTTGCCCGAACACCATAAATTAAAACACCGGCCTTCCTACCACAAACTCTTCAAGAAAATATCCAAAACACCATGAACTAAACCACTCTCATTTCTGCCATAGACGCACTAGAGTACGAACTTCCCAAACACTATAAATTAAACCCCTGCCTTTCTGCTACAAACTCCCTAAACATCCTTTGTCGTTACTTCATTCAAACACTTGTTTGTTTAACGCTGAAATCGATTCATGATATCCTCAGCTCCTTCTTAATGCTCATGTAATCAAACACTGAAGTTCTTAGTTTACTATCAATGATTGAAAGAAACCCACCAATAGCATACATTACTGATATGCTCACTGCTCCTTTCCTCAAAACATTGTAATCCAGAACTATTCGGAGCAGGTATTCATGGGTCACAATATACTTGTGAGCTTTTTGATAAGTTTTTGAGTGTATAGATATTCAGATACCTTAGAAGCTGGTTTGCTTTGAATGTTTGTAGGTGATATAGATATTGTAATATTGAATACATACCTATTGATTGTATGTAAATTGAATAGCCAATCAGAATCTTAATAGCTCGAACTAAGAGGAGAGGTCATTGGATTGGAGCTTTGAATATCCATCGTTCAACAGAAATCCTTTGTAATTTCACAATTCTACATCAAGTCTTGTTCTCTTCACATAAATGCACACGAGCTACTGTATATGATCTATTTCTGACTGGCCTAGTGATGTTATCAATTCGGTCACATAGGCAGATCATCATGGAATATTAAGTAAGTCTTAATATAGAATAATTTTTACAAACAAGGGTATTCTACCTCCTCAACGCCATATCATTTCGCTTTTCACGCTAAACCCGAATTCGCTCTGAAATTGCACTGACACTTACATTCAGCCACCGGACACTCCACATGTCTATCAAACCATTGGATTGCATGATCCATATGATTAGCATGTTTGCATTTCATGCAAAACGTTAACTGGTTACCCATGCGCTTGACGACTGGATCCGTCGACAACCCCGGACGATCCGATCTCGGCGCACCACAAATCTCCAGGCAGATGGCACATCTAGGAAGATGTGCACCACAGCGGGGGCAACAGAGACCAGCGTTAATGCCGCTCGCCATGAGTGGATTACGCTCATCCGCTGTGGTGTTGGAGGGGCCTGCCGAAGAATTGGGTGGGACAGGATTTGGGCCACCGGTGGCGTTTGGACGGTCGTTGGCGGAACGAGTTTCACAGTAAAGACAGCGGACGGTGACTTGACGAATGGGGGGTTTGATAGCAGGGACACCATCTCGAGCGCGTGATTTCTTGGCGGAACCTTGATCGAAGCGGACGCGTTGAATAAATTGTTGGTGGCGGTTGAGATAGGCTCTGTATTCCTCGCGCCATGCATCACAGCGGTGGTCTGAGATGTAGCGAGGCCAGCAGAAAGAGATTATTAGAACAGCAGTTTGATAATCAAAGAATTTCTCAATATACTTTGCAAGAATGTCAACCATATCATCTGTGATGCCTGCAAGTACAATACCCTCAATATCTCCAAATTTGATAGCTTTCTCTAGTTCCTTATTAAGCCATTTTGTAAGTCGATCATCATCAAGATATCGAAGAGCTACTCCGACACGATCTCTCAACGGTAGAGATGCTTCATTAGCGATGACACTCCAGTCTCGAGTTGTAACGTAACCAAATATAGCTCGCAGATAAGGATCTCCAGACATTTGAGCATGGCCTTTAAGTGTTTTACTCCAATTAGAGAGATCAATATTGGGTCCACTCTTGTAAGTAATGTCAAGTGCTACAGCAACAAAGACCAATTCTTCATTACCACGCTTTAAGATGTCGACTGCAAGTTGAGGTTCTCCTTCGAAAAGGGCTCGCGCGGCAGCTTTAGTATATTCGCCCTTGACTTCAAGAGATGCGAGGTATCCCTTTAAATCCGCCGATGGCTTTGCAAAACTACAAAGTGCAAGGCATAATTGTCGGTGTTGCGGCTTCTTCGTTGGGACGCCATTGTATTCTTCATAGCCAGCACGTCGATTAATAGCTCCTAAGAGGCCATCCCACTGTGTTCCATCAGGAATCACTGTGGTATCAATTAACCTGGAGGCTTTACTGCCAAGATTATGATGCCAGAGTGCATGAACGCCTAGATAGCTAAGGTCGAGATGAGAGGATACCATACCGTCATCCTTCGCCGCCTTTTCGGCAACTGAAATCCAATCCCACACGCTAACAAGCCATGGATCATCTTCCACCAGATTTTTGTTGATGTTACAATCAAATAAGTAACCTCCAAGGACACGGCGAATAAATAAGTGATCAATTAAAAAAGCTTCGGCTTTCGAAGATGCCACGGTGAAATGGCGTGAGCGTTCATGCATCTCTCTGCTAGAATAGATTTCCGATGATGAACCCTCATTGTGAGCCTTCAGATTCATATTGGACATTTCGTTGCTTAAAGAGGAGTCCTCTCTTCCTGCAAAGATTTCTTGGATGGGATCATTAATTATTGAGAGTTGTTTTTTAATAGCTTCTGCAAACGTCGACTTTGTGTATGCAGCCCTAGTAGGCTGCGTGCCAGGCGCTATGGATTTCGATACATCTGCTGCTGTCATATCTCGACGCTCGAGAGCTTTGCTGACTGCAGACGATAATGATTCTTGTACGTGTGGTGCGGTATATTTGCCAGGTCCAAATATAGGAACATCCGATTTGAGTTTATCTGCGTAAAGAGGTCCAAGGTTAAGTGCACGCTCAGCGGAATCCTCGAACTCCATTAATGTGTGATACGGAATCTTATCATGATTGTGGGGTGGTTGCCATGAAACAAAGTCCATCATGCGACCAGTAGTAGAAGATGGTGTTTGCATGATTTCGAACGAACCATTAGCTCTTAGGGCTACAACACGAGCTTGCAGGTCTGTAGTTCCAAGTGTCAACCAGTCAAACGAAACGATCCTATCTTCCTGCTTTCGTCCATAATTGGGATCAAAATATGGATATTCAAGATCAAATGACTTCGTTACTTGAAGAAGCTCAGGACTTTCGTTCACATCATTTTCTGAACCAGGGTCATAGTACTCCTTGTTAGTCTTCAAGACCTGGAGCTGACCTGCATTGGAAAGAACGCCCAATGTTCCACGCTGCTCCCGACAATAGCGGAGTGATTTGATATATGTGCCTTGTTTGTCAGTTGAAATTACTTTCTTCAGTTGCAGGGCAGCTCCCCAGGCATATCCTTCATGGTCGTGTGTTTCAAGATACATCGGCGACGCCATGGCACGCGTGCTTGCACGGCGGTCCCACACGGTCAATCCAGGTTGATCTAAGGAAGATGATGCAAAATAATTTGGATCTGAATAATCTATAGCTACATTATTGTTACACTTTGTTGTGAACGTGGTGACAGCACCATTAGGATCTAATTTGAATCACGTTAATGCATGCTAAAGTTAAACAGTGTCGCAAGAGCATACCTCGAAGATCATGAATTCTAACACAAGTATTTTTGATACCGATAGCAAGAGTTTGGGGTTGATCTTCAAAAAATTTAATACTTGTAACCTGCACAGTATCAGTGATGTTCAAGCAGGATCTTAATTCAAACAACAAGATAAGGCTGAATACAGATGAAAGACAGAATTTTAAGAATAATGAAAAGCTCCTCTTTAATGTACTTACAGAAGCAGATTCGAACTTTCTCGGCTCAACTACATTATTGGGCACTTTCCATCCTGGCTGAGAGGGATCCCAACCGGTAAGGCGATTATTGATATCCCAAATTTGAAGAGAGCCATCGTTACGAACTCTTTCAAGACCAATGGCAAGGAGTCCTGTGCTGTTGAAAGCAACGGCTTGACAAGCTCTTGGTTGTTTTATTGTAAGCGACAAGACATCGTTAGAGTTATCGTCAACTCGCAATAGTTGGAGCTCGCCACTAGAAGTACCAACGGCTACCAAACCATCGACTCTTGGCGACCAATCGAAAGTATTCAAAGAAGGGATGTCAACGTATTTAGATAGGGGCTCATATTCAAAGGTTCCTGGCTGTGCTCGTCCCTTGGCTTCGTAGAGCTGAAGAATTCGATAACTCAAGTTGAAGGCAAGAAACTGTGGGCGAGCTGCATTTGGCGACCATCTAATGATCCCTTCGGTCCTATCCATCTTTGTAGGCGAGTAAATATGATGAGACTCGTGTTGGAGAAATAACAAATCAAATGCTCCCGGTTAATATTGATTTGACCTAGTCCAAAGTTCCTAGCTCATGTTTCTAATTATTGATATCAGAAATTATTATGCCAATTTTCCCTTGAAGATCTATTGAAAGATTTTATTTCATCGGAACAATTCGAAATTCTTTGGTACTTGGTCCCCAAGAAGATGGTAGGAAAAACTCTTAAAAGGACTTGTGAACTTGTGCTATCATTGAAATTTCCAAAGGTTGTTGAAATACGGATATTTAAAGCTCCGATCCGATGTTCGAAGACTGTTCTACAGTAGATAGATCAATTTATGAATGCATATCCAGAATATAAATATTTTATAAACGTTGTATTTCGTATAGATAATAATCAAACATTATTCGAACCAATTAGGTCTAGAATATTTATACAAAATATTTATATAAAATATAGATATATTAATGTTAAGTATATATAAATGTATGCCAATTGAAAGGACATTCGGAATCGCCTCTAAGAACTACCTACCTACCTAGTAGGTAGGTACATAACAACTCCTGAGCGAAGTTCTAATCCGATGGCGGGCGTATTAATTTGCTCACAACATAGTATATGTTTTAGTTGTTTGTCTTGGAATTTCTATCAAGATAGGGTTGGGAATTGAGATGATGGGTATATGACAGAACGCCAAAATTATCATTTGACAAACATGAGTAGAGTTGATCATTGCGCAAAATGCGGGGTCAGTACCCTTCTAAACTGAAGGGAGGAAGCGTTTCATGAGAGCTGATGTGTATACTTTGGTCAGGTGTTGCACTCGTCATTGACATGATTCATACAAGCTCACTTGGCTTAGGGCAACACACTCGCACTCAAGAATATCTGCATGATAGACAAGATCACATCCTCCTTGAGTATATACATATACGCAGATATAAACACAGAACAAACTCTTTAATACATAAACTCGAATAATTCAATTATCAAATCCTTTATTCATTTATACCATTGTTCTATTTTTAATATGGACAATTCAACCACCAATCGCCAATCATGAATCCACGTTCGACTGCATTTAGAATTCATGGATATTTTTTCTTTTGGGGAGTTGAACTCTTCAATACTACAAGATTTCAAAACCCCATATCTAATGCAATTGATATGCGCGGACATGGGCGTTCGTCTGCCAGATTCTGTATTGGTCTTATACGATCGAAGATAGATGAACGAGAGGCACGAGAAGAACGTCGGAGATGCGAGAAATTTGCTAAATCGTATGCAAAGGAAGAATGAGGATAGTATGTCTTGAATTGCCAGTGAAAAATGTCTTCAATCACTAGCTTATCTACTAGAACTTGATCGCGGCGTTGCAGGTGTAGGGAGGGAGGCTCTTCGTAGACATACTCAACGACTAATTCATAATCAATAATAAATCTATATTCTCAAAGTCTCTAAACAATTTGAATATGGCAAAAAAAAATCGTTAAAAATCAAAGATTATTAATATTTAATTATTTCAATGATTTGTTTTTGTGATTAATTTAATATTTAAAGGCAGAATACATTATGTCAAGATTGCCCACTTATTAATTTTCCTACGAAGAGGGAGGTGTTACGGAGGCTTTCATTGTTATTTTCCATCTTCAAAGTTTAATAAAACTAAAGGACAATAATAAATATTATTGAAAATACTTACTATGTATTATGTATTATGTATTATGTAGTATGTAGTATTTCATAGATGAGTGAACGCTTGAACGGGTATTATAATAAATGTAGTTTGAATTTCTGTTTAAAACATAAATATTGAAATCGCTTTTCAAAATAAATCCAATTAAACATTCAATTAAACATCCAATGAAAACATTTAGATCAAGATATATAGAAGTTATATATCAATTGAATGAACATTCAGAACTGCAACAACTCGCACTTTAGTCACTTTCAGTGCTATATTTTCTTTCTTCTACCGCAAATACCTTTTCTACCATCATCCAGCTTCTACTCTTTCGGCTGACAGTCTGTTGCTTCAACTAAAAGTTGAAGGCTATGACTTAAGAAAAGAAGACTTACAGCTGAGCTAATTGGGTCCCTAATGTCTGTTTGAAAGGGGAACATTTGAAAATATGGTGAGCAAACATTACTTCAATCTCTGCTTTAAATACAGATATTTAAATGTTTCCAATCAAAATATATTTTGAACCTTCGTTTTGAATACAGACATTCAAATGTTTTTAAAGTAAATTTATTTTGTACGCTTTTTTTAAACACCGCGACAGACATTCAGATGAACTCATCCCAAGTTTGTTTTGAATAACTGTATTCAATATAATCATTGTGAATATTGAGATGAAATATATGTTTGATTGTATGTAAACTGAATGGATATTCAGAATTTCAGCAGCTTGAGCTGTTGAGATTGATAACGGAACGGATATTTATAGATCCGGACACGAAGTGGAGATGGAGGAAAGAAATATTTTGAAAAGGTCCAAGATTTACAAGGTTAACGAGGTTGACAAGGCTGAATTAACTACAATAATTTGACGAAAACTTCACAATTCATCCAGTATCTTCAATTTCTCTCACACTTACAGACAAGCATGCCGGCAAAACGAAAGTTAGATTCTTCAGAAGAAGTTGTACATCCATCTCGACAAGGCCATGTCTATGGAAACGAACAACATAAGCCAGCAAAAAAACGCAAATCGGAACCAGCATTCAACAAAAAACAAGTACATGTTTCCAGCGTTAATACTATAAAGAAGAAGATTAGAGATGTATCGAGAAAGCTTGAGAGATCACAGGATCTTCCAGCAAATGTGCGCATAGAAGATGAACGAGCCCTTGCTGCATATCAACAGGAATTGGCGGGAGCAGAAGCAGAGAAGGTTAGACAAAAGATGATCAAGAAATATCATATGGTTAGATTCTTTGGTATGCTGAGTTCACAATCTATTTTCTATGTGTGATACTTACGGAATTGTTCTACTCAGAGCGTCAAAAAGCCACCAGGCAGTTAAAGAAACTTCGCAAACGACTTCTAGAAACTCAGTCCACAGAAGAGGTGGAGCAATTGAAGAAAGAGATGCATATAGTAGAGGTCGATCTCAACTACACTCAATACCATCCCCTCAGCGAAACGTACATCAGTCTATATCCGCCCAAAAACTCCGAGGATGATTCCCAGCAAGAAGAGAAGCCCAAACCTCCAATGTGGAAAGAGGTTGAGAAATGTATGGAGGAAGGAACTCTTGATCAGTTACGGAACAGGAAATCTACTATGGTACTTCCTACAAGACCTGTCAAACTACCGGAAAGAAAACCTGTACAATCAAAACCCAAGGAGGAGGCTCCAACAATTGATACAACTGGCATGAATCGACGCCAGAGAAGAAGTCAGCGCGGTCTCAAGGATCCAAAGATTGCGAAGATTGCGAAGAACAAATCTACAGGGTTTTCTAAGAACCAAGCATTTGGGGCTTCTGAAGGAGCACGAGCTGACGAGGCTCAAGATGGGAATGAGAGTGATGGAGGTTTCTTTGAGGAGTAATGGCAAAATATCATGTGGAGTCTGGCTTATAATTATCGATACCCGTTTGTCAAACATAATCGAGTGACAAAGAAGAGCATATCAATGCAACTGTCTGTCTTGTAAAAATTTATTGATATCCAGTCATTCATTTTGTGAATGGCCTTGCGAACCCTTGTATCTGTTGGTTGCCGAATTTCGGAGACCTCCACGTTGCTGCCACCTCTCCCACCTTGATCACAACAACCATTACCTTTCATCGCACAACAAAACCGATTTGCTCCTGAACAGCTTTCCTCGTTCCTATTGTTTTGTATAATTGTTAGCAAACTATAAATCAGACGTTCTGTAATTAATATGGCCAGCACTCAAGAAAACTTCGTTCACCATTTCCACGATGAATCAAAATTACAGACCCTCGAAGATTTCGTCAAGGAGCAGAATGAGCCGGAAGCACAGTGAGTTTTTCTCACGATTAATCACCCCAATGCGATATTTTATTATACAAATCCAGTGCTTTTGAGTGGGAAAAAATACACAACAAAAACTAATCTCATTGGAAAATCTAGACTTGCAATCGAACAAACACGTGTATCTCCATCTAGCTCTGTCGTATTGAGGAAGACCAAAAATCGGCCTAATGCTAATGCCATCTATGCCGAAAATGAAGCTCTAGAACAACTTGGCGATGTGAATTGGGTTGGGAGACTTCTCGGTATGGCATTATTCTCTTCTGCTTCTACTCAAATAACAACGTCCCACTATCTGTTTTCTTCGTTCCACAGGGTACTAACCTACCCACCAGAATATCACCAAGCCAGAGGATTAGTTCTTCTCCCCGAATATAACGAATTATTCATGGGACAACAACAATTTGCCTACTCCATCACCATCTCTCAAAATCCCACTCCGATCACCGGCACCGTGATATTCAGCCGAAAGAAAGATGCCAAACAAGCCGCTGCCAAACTAGCTATTGATTGGCTTATTTCTCAAAATTTAATGCCTCCGAATGGTGCTATCAGATTTCCCCAGACTCACAGAGCTAGGATTTCTCTTCAGTCTTCACCTCAGGCTGTTAATTCTCCTATCCCGCAGACTCCCTCTCCTGCTACTCACTCTAATGGTTCGTCTCCTGCACAAGATCTGGATACCTCGCCTACTTCTGATGCGGCACAAGTTCCAATCCTCTGTATGCGTTTGGGGTTTAGTTGTCCCACCTACCACATCCATTCTCTGTCACCCAGTGTTCCGCTATATTCTGGCTGGGCGGATTTTGGGAGCGATCCGAGGGTGGACGGCAAGGTGGGCGAGTTTAGAGATATTTATGGGAAGAAGAAGGCGAAGGAGTATTGTGCGATGAGGGTTTTGTCTTTTTTGAAGGATATAGAGAGACAGAGACGAGAACCGCTTGAGGGGTCTAAGAATAAGGGGATTGAGAATGTGAATCCTGGCGTGGATGGTGCGGAGACGGTGGAGGAGATGATTGGTGGCATTTTAGCAAGACCATCTTGTGGATGAGGAGTTTTGTTTCTTTTGATGTTGTGGTGGAAGGTTATCGCTGGGATCTGAAAGGTGCGAGGAGTCTTTTTATGGGATATTGGGCTAGGGAGCAATTCTTTTATTAATGGCCTGGTTGTTTCGATTAAGGGTTGATGGCGATTACCTTTTTTATAAGAAGGGGATTTTGTTGCTTTGTTTGTTAGGCACTATTTGTTGGGTCAGGTTAGCTAAGCTTTATGTTATGTATAATGTGATTCTTTCTTCCTTTCCTGATACCTAAATCTGGAGTATAGATCTCAAATCTTCCAGTATACTAGACTATGCATGTGATTCCTACTCCGAGTTCCATGTCATCTATTAGATTGGTGAAATGGTACACTAGATAGTGGCGGAATCTAATTCTGCTTTATAGTTCTGTTATCATTTTAACTATGAAGTTCTATGCTTCTTCTGTAGGCACAGACTCTTCGGCAGCTGTAGCGGTTGCACCATCGGTTCTCTTTCCTCCTCTACTAACACTTTTGCCTCCTCTCCCACCACCCTTCCCACCCCTGCCTCCGCCTCCGCCTCCGCTTCTTCCCTTTCCTTGCGGAGCCTTCCTTGCCCTTAAAGACTCCTCCAACTCACTAACCTTCTCCCCATCCTCCCACAGCACACCTCCTTCCTTCCTCCCCGCCGCCTTTTTCCAAAACTTCGTCCCTACCACTCCGTTTCCATTCCCCTCAGTTAACACCACCCCATTCTCACTAATCCACCACTTCATCTCCGGTTCCTCTGCTAAACACTTCTTCACATCCACATAAATCAACAACTCCGCGTCTCCTCTCATACCAGATACCACACCGCCATTCTCTTCAGGAAGACCTGTACCAAAATGTACGTGATTCCTCCCCATCTTCTTTAATCCTCCGCTCTCCACAATCGCATCATAGAATGCAAAATAAGTTCCATGAACGACTGTTTCTGGCACATTACCAGCTTCCAACGTAATAGGTACGAGAAGAGCTGCAGAATCTACAGCAATAGAATGGCCTTGGTTAGCGCGGATAACCCAATCTGCTGGGTTTTCTGATGAGGGAGAAGGAGGTTCCGGAAGGGAAGGATTGGGCTTCATAGAGAAACGTTGTTTGGCATTGTCGGATACCGCGGTGCGAATATCGGCGAAGCTGGGCTTGAGATGTTTTATCCGGGGCCATTGCATCTGATTGAATATATTAGCTGGATCCATGGTGTTAAGAACAATGAAACTTCAAACACGTGATGATGGCCATAGGAATTTTGGCATCATCCAATGTTTCACCCCCGTAACATTCCATTCCACTCCTAGTCCCAAACACACAAGGATACATAGATATCCACTCACCACCAGATCTAACCTAGCATACCCTTCTCCATCTAATTTCAACCCCTCGTCTTCTGCCGCATGTCTCAATAACTTAGACAATGCTTTGCTGATGAGTATCTCTCTATTCTGAGGACCTCCTCCCTTGTTGCCACCAGCAGCAGCCTTTCCACCACCTTTGCCACCAGCCTTTCCGCCCTTTTTCTTCCCTCCATCAAGCATAGCACTATCAATTTCTGCCGCCAAGGCATTGATATCTGTCGCATTTGGCGTTAGTTCCGCCATTTTGTTACGCAGCTGCTTATTGATAATTTGTGATTGTAATCTCAAGTGTGGATATACCTGAGGGCGTAGAAGATTACTCAAAAATTCTTTAGGGATACAAGGGCGCAGAAAATGAATATTCATAAATGGGTATGATTTGATACTTCACGCATGTATTGGAATAAAGGAAGGTGAAAAGGTTCCTGCAGTAGTATGTGGGGTTGACTCGCTTAATTTGAAAAGGAATTTAGAAGAGAGAGAAGAGTCAGTCGGTCTAATTGAAATAATGAGAGCATTTTATTGTCAAGTTCACAATTCACTTTGATCATTATTCTTCATCAAACTAATAAGCATGGTATATTATATAAGTATATAATTCAAAAATTCTTAATTTTGTAATTCTTGACCATTGGAAATTAACTATTGTACATTCATAAAACCCATCCATCCCTATCACTTTCCTCAATTCCAAGTCAAGAAAAGCCAGCCCAAGACTCCCCTTCCAATATCCACCCGAGTCTACTTTATTGTATGCCAAAGCGGAATACCAAAATATTGAATAGCTATATCCAGCAACGATTCAAGTGGTTCTACACTGCAAGCTTTGAAGATGACCCAACCGCGATTGTATGCCCCAGGCTGGCCTGCACGCCTAGACATGACAATGGCTAAAACGAATAGCAATATGTACCCGAAGAGCATACCTGTGACCTTCCGCTTGATATATAACCCTCAAACCTTTCTAGTCGTGCCATCGTATGTATTATGTACCCTGGGTATCTCCGAATGCTTCTCTTCTTCCGCAATAAAAGAGCAAAAAATGATACTAAAAATTCCCTGATAACCGTACGTGGGAGACCTCCGAAAATAAACCTATGAAACTCCCCTCAGATATTCTTTGTACAAATGAAATCTTAAATTCTTTATCACTAGGATCCACCATTTTGTGATGCATTTAATGATTCCTTTCTTAGACTTCCTGCTCTACTCATACTGGCAAAAGTATAGCCAGCAGATACCTTTCTCTGTCCTCGCTCTTCAGCCAGTCTCCCCGCGATAGTATTAGTGTCTCTTTCAGGGGTACGCTCTAAATATCGTCGAGCACCAACGTTAGAGTTTACTACAACCTCTCTCTCCGGTGTCCTCTCGTAATATCTCCTGCCCGGACTTGTCTGAGAAGATTGAGATCCTGCATTAGCAGTAAGACTTGCTGTGTACGACCGCCTAAGAGCTAACGACGATGAAGTTGTCGGCGATCGTGGCACATTCTCTGGCAATGGTGGGTGTGATATTTCTTCTCGTCCAACATGCCTTCGTCCTAGTTCAGTCTTAGCCCGTGAAGGTGCACGGAACCGAGCTTCTTCAGATTCCTGTGGATCCTCGGTCTCAGCACGTCGACCACGCAATAAGAGAGATGTTCGACGCCCTCCAGATGAACCTTGGGTTGGTGTGCTAGACTCAGAAGGCGGAAACCTCAGGGTGGGCAATGCACTTGAGGCAAGCAGACTACTTCGGCGAGCCTCGAGACGACTAAAAGACCGTGGGCTGGATTTGATCTTTACAAGATCACTGGAAGTTGCCTGCCTTGGGCTGATGGGCTCTATACTTTGAAGAACATTCGTATCTCGACCATGGCTATTTGGGCGAAGTGCACTTTGTGTAAGTGTTGGATCGCTTTCGTCAAGTCTTCTCTCTGATAATGCAAGACAGAGCTCTGTTAAGCTACGGCACAAACTATCCGCTTTTCTGCGAACTTGTCGGTCTGAGACCATGGAATGGGCTCCACTAATAATTGACTGAGAGCTAGAAATGGGACCAGGCTGTCCTGAAATCCCCATCATTGAGGCAATAGCTAACGCGTCTGTTGCTGTAGCCTCCAATGTATTGTATACTTCCGGGTCTAGTAATGGCTTCGATTTTGCCAACGCAGATCGTAACAGAGGATGGTTTTCCGTTTTTGTTGGATCTGCATGAGCATCAGCTGGCGATATGCTGCTCCCACGTCCACGCTTCGGTGAAGTTGACATCGTGGTTTCAGTCGTGGTAGCCGTTGGGGGACGCTCATGTGTAGCTCGCGAGACAGCGGCGCCAGATGTTGTAGGTAACTTACCCGTCAATTCTAATCTATGTATACGTGACTTGAGATCCTCCAATTCATCCCAGACAGTTGATGGAGCGGTCGTAGACACAGTCGATTCTGTACCTTCTGTTGTACGTTGTATTGCTAACTCTTCGTTCATCTCCATCGGCCGTGAAACAAGTGGAGATGAATGATAAGCAGTCGTCCGAGGCATGGAGTACGAAGTTGAGAGATTGGATTGCCGATAAGTAGTTGTTCTATCTTGTACAGACGGTCTTCTTCCAGCATATGGCAATTGTGGCTCGGATATATTTTCTTGATGGTTGAATGCGCTTGGGGTAGTAGGATTGGATAAAGACGCAAATGCCGCGTTTCGGGTCCTCTTGTTACTTGGGGTGCTGGATGAAGAAGAAGATCCTTCTCTTACAGATGGTTTATACTCCAGTACTTGCGAAAGGCCCCTTGTCTCTTCTGCTGAGCGAGATGGTGAGCTTACTTCTTGGTCTGATCCGCGACGAAGATACATTGAAGAGCGGAAGTTGGGAGATGGCGCAGGGAGAGATTGGCGCATACCAATTCGAGACTATGAGACGAGTCAGAATTTATAAGTCACATATGAGAAGTACTCCCGTGCGAAATGAAGGTTGTGAATAGGAAATATATGTATTACCTGTCTAGTATCTAATCTGCCCAAAACTGGCTGCTTTTTCTGTTGATCCATATCCTCCTCTCTTGCGACCTTGAGAAAGAGATCGGAATCATCTGAGTGCTGGTCATCTTGTAACTCTCTCTGGGAATTATGACCTTCCAGCGTCATCAAAGCAGACTCCCTACTGCTCGCGGTTGATTCCATTCTTTTATTTTTTATTCCTCGTATTGGTGCAATTGCAGATCGAGATGGTTTATTTTCCAGCGCTGACTGCGGCATTTGCGACATTGAAGGAGATGGAGTACCATCTAGATGCGATTGATCCGCAACCCAATTCTTGGTTTGTGAAACATAAGATCCTTGAGATGGCATTGTTGAAGGTGTTTCTTTTGCGACTTTATCAATTAAACCATTCTTACTATTCGAAACTAGTACGTCTCTTGCTTGTTTATCTGATGCGACAGTCCTGGGAGTTGTTTCCAGTATTTTGGTTCTTGTAGGTGTTGTAGCGGCCGATGGCGTAGGATATGATAGTGTTCTACGGGATGACGCCGAATTTGTTCTACCACCACCGAGAGAATTCAATACCCGAGAGCGAAATGGTTCCTTCTTGTTTTGGCTCGTTGGACTTGGACTAAAAGGGGCGGCGATAGTAGACTGACTTCCGGTGAAATTTATGTCAAAACTCGAAGATTTAAGTTTCAAATTATTAGCATCGCCAGTACTTGCAGATTGCGCATGTTGTATTCCATGTGTACCCTTATTCGAAGTGATACTTGAGTCAGCTGATGTTATTGGCGTCGAGCGTAGTTGAGTAGTTAGTTGCGGCGTGTCACGGATTCTTGGTAATTTCGAAGAATTGTTATCAAGTCTATGTCCATGTAATGATAAAGATTGAGGCGATTGAGGATTTTTGGACATGTTGAATAATAATAGGGTTGTAACATGAACATATCAAGTTTGAAATTTAGTGAATTTTTTGTTTCGAAACCGAAATATCCCTAAGTAGCTAAGTAGAAAGTAAATGAATCAAAATTGATGAAGGGAGAAGAATGGAGAAGAGGAAAAGAAGTTAAAAAAAATGTGAAATATGAATCGAAGTGTAAAGTGTGAGAATGAGAAGAGAAGAAGGAGAAGAGTCGCAAAGAGTAAATGAATCCAATATGCAGATAGATGAAAAGAGATGCCCCAAGCGGCGAAATACCTTGACGGAATTTCATCTTCCTCTGCCCAAACAACAAATAAACAAACAAATACACTACTGGGCATGTATAGCATAGATAATATTAATATCTTTCACATTTTCATTACCCATGATAGGAGTTACATTTGTTGTACATACTTTTGGACCTACGCATCGATCACATCTCCTACTATTTTATTATTTGCTTGCTCAATCAAAAAGCTCTAGAATGTTTGGATATGAATCTATGTATTCTCTACAGATAAACATTCAGAACATGATACAGTGTTACTACCTGTACTTCTGTCTATCTAATGCTTAAATGTTTACTTCTTGTTGTGTTTTCTTCGTCATTTCTGTCATGGAGGGATTCCCTATGTATGCTTATAGCCTACTGCATGTTGACTGGATGCTTCGTGACGCTGAATATTCTAGGATGTTTAGCACTCGTATTAGGGCTTCCGGAACCTGAAGTGGGTTTCCATATGAGGACTCCATATCTTTTACTGCACTGCACCACTGTGCTATTTCTCGCTCCTTTAGATCTTCAATTTTCGAGACAATCTTATCAGTCTTTGATGTTAAAAATATACAACTACGGTGTCATATATAAAATTTGATTCGTGTGTATTTCTTTACATGTCTTCACGTTATAATTCGGAAAGGGACCGACCTTTTTCACGCTATAGATGCGGAGATACCTTGAATTGGCTACATTGTACTACTAAGCTAAGTACTATATATACGCAGGAGACACTATAGTAGTACTGCAGTATTATTTAGGCATCTCTATAGTATGGATAGTGGATAAGACCCAGGAGGCATAGCATGCTATGAATGAAATGACTTCTGAAGAGTTGAATCTTTGAATCTTTGAATGTTCGGGTTTTGGTTATAATACCTTCCCCAAGAGCTACCTATTTATAATAAATCTCGATGATTCTGAAACATCAAACCTAGTTCATAATCTAAACATCTCCAAAAGTTTATGAGATAGTCAGACATTTAATAAGAATTTAAGGTGGGGAGAATCCTTTAGAGCGGAACCTTTTCAGCTAACCTGGATCGTCAAACGGACTACTGTATGTACTAAACATGGAGAAGTACTTAGTACAGCATCCATCTAGATTCAAATCCGCTTCAAAATTAGATTCGACAATTGTACAGTAGTATTCGGTATTAGTGTCTCGAACATCTGTTTTGTATAGCTGATGTTTAGTAACTCTTCGTTTTGCAGCAAGTGGTTCGATATTGTAGAGACAGAGAGTGCTGTGTAGTTTGCAAACATACACCGGTACTGCAGGTAAGATGGCTGGGAACGAATCTTAGTGGTATAATTAAAACTGAAGTATGCAAATAAACGGGGAAGGATTGTCATTGGATATGAGTTTTCTTGCCGTGCAGGCAATATTTCGTTAAGATAAGAAAATGTTAATTGTCCAATATAGTCAAGTTAATAAGCCTCGTATCGGGGAAAGTTTCAGCAACTTTAAAGATTCCAGTTATAATGGTCAGAATGACGAAGAAGAAATGATAATAGATGGTAAAAGTGTGCAATAGAAAGAAGTAAAAATTCTATTCGAAATGGGACTCTTCATCTAAAGAAGTTGAGGCAAATACGAAAGTAATGCATTGAAATTTTTCTTAAGATGAAAAATATTGAAGCAATCCATGGATCGTCATGGGTCCAAGACCGTGGCAATTCAGGGGCAAGGACCCATTGATGTCCCCAAAATGCCACGAGGTAAATGAGTACATATTGACCCAATAATGCGACCACTTACGGAGGCTTAATCTTGTCTAACTAAGAAAGATTAAAAAAGTATTCATAGATCGCGAGCTGTCAAAAAATTGATTCAGTGTTATTAGTTGTATCGTACACGGATACATGACTGTTGTGTGCTCCATAAACTTTGCTACCAAAATGCAGCGACAATAATTTTTGAAACATAAACCTTTAAAAGAACATCTTCAATATATGGTACTCGATAAATAGAATTGAAAACACCAAGGTACGTCTACACATACGTATACGTATATTGTGAACTTCAAACTTGACAAAGTCCTTCTAAGGGTCCTCCATGAATGTCAAGTTTTCTATTAGCATAAAACGGTAGATATTCTCCACCTCAATCAATCTCTCTGATTTCCATTTCTATTATTATCCATACGGGCCATATCTTGTCGTCAAGTCCGAATTCGTCTATGAGGAAGATCCCCAAACGACTAAAGCATCTTCTAATCGAGAAAGTATGAGATGAACTTGTACTTTCATATGCATTTCGTGAAAGATCATGCTTGTCTAGATGGTCTATAATCATGTTGATATACCCCTCGAGATGCTCGTAGCGAACCAGCAGACTAGTAAGCCTCATTGTATCTTAATAAAGATGATTGTATCAATACCAAGTTTATGAAAGTTCTCCGTTACTAACTGTTATGAAGGCATCCTTTTGTGGGGAGTTTCTGAAATGTGTAATGTCCTAGGTATGATCAATGATAAGAGTCTTTTTTGTTTCTTCTATATGTACATACGTACAGTAATAACAAAAACGACGACATCAAACTCAAATTGAAATCCGGATCAACCAACCAAGCCATCAACTAATCAAATTTTTTTGGACTTCTCAAGGTTTCTCAAGGTTTTCTCAAGGTTTTCTCAAGGTTTTCTCAAGGTACAATAAAATTTCATGAGATCTAATTCGCCTGCTACATCTATAGAACTAATGTGTGCAGTAGTTCTTTTTTCAATGTGACATTTGATTTTCATAGTTTGTTTCAGAAAATGCAAGGATTTTCATAACCAATAATAGTGGAGATAAACTCCAAATAGATTCAATTATTATGAACCTTAGTTTTAAGGTATCTAGGCATCAATTTCAATTTGATCCCCAGGTGTGGGTGGTGTATCTCAAAATTATCATCATTCATTCATTCATTCATTCATTCATTTTTCCCTTCCCTTCAAAATCAAAAGTTCCATTTTCTCTTCTCTCTCCTCTCTCTTCTACTCTTCTCCTCTCTCTTCTACTCTTCTACTACTCTTCTACTCTTCTACTCTTCTACTCTTCTATCTATTTATCTTTCTATTCTCCAAACTTTTCTCCTCTTTTAAAAGAAAAATCTACTTCAAATCGATATTATATTATTCTTTTCTATTTCTCAGTTTATTTATTTCAATTTTTGTTTTCATTGTTTTCCTTACTTTTTTTTCACCAATATGATTTCAATTGTTATTTGACAATTGTTGTTTGACATTGGTCCATTTTCTTCATTTTATCATAGTTCAATTATTTGTCAAATTGTGTGGTTGAATTTCATTCCATTTCATTTGTTCTCTTTCTTAATCATCGAATACATACGAGAAAGCCCCCCTCCCCCCCTTAACAATAAATACCTCGAAAGACTTTGCGACATCCATTCCTTTGTTCCTTGATCAAGAGAAGAGATACAAATTCGGTTCGGAACTTCCAAGGCGCAGTTGAGGCGCAAATATAATCTTCGTCGCCATCAAGTGAAGCTTTTTGCTACGATTATTAGAAACATAAACCTTTTGCTGGATTCGTCAATTTGAAAGGTTTTCTTTATTCGAGGATAAAACGAAACGCAACCCAACTGCAGAGAAAGTGGTGGTATTGAAGGGAAAAGAAGAAATCAGATCAAAAGATACCCCGGACGAGATAAACAGCCCTATCGATCAACAGGAACGAACATTACCCCACGAACCATTTGTTATAGTTTAATTCTTCAAAATCATTTTAATTGACCATATAATTTGTCTCTCTTGGTCATCACTCTCTTGGTCATCAATTCCTTGTGATAGGATTGCGCGCAAGCAGAATTTATAAGAAGGAGAGAAAAAAAAGGGTTCTAGTTTTTTGTAAACTATAGGCGGGAGGCTTGTGTGTACCCGCCCAGAAGAAGAAAATAATAGCTGCAGGCAATTAAAGGTATTATTTTGCCGCCCTGTCTATTTTTAAACCCCCTGCATCTCACCCAATTCGCTGAGAACGGTGCGCTGACTAGTTTAGGAAGACCAGCATTCAGAACCCTGCCACAGCCAGCACTGTCGAGATCTCTTCGTTTCTCGAAACTCTTGACTTCTCAATCCTTCAATTTTGTTTCCTGAGTTATACTTTTTTTCTTTTTTAGAAAACCAACAATATTTTTCGTCGGCGGTCGTTACAGCTAGACCGGGCACTTAGTGGCCTCTCTCGACAACAATTGCTGCGGCGTCTTGCGTGCTCTACCCAGTAACGCAAGATTAGGTTGCCCCTCAAGGCAATTGTTGCTTGGCCCTAAACATCATCTCTTACAGCTGTCGCTGTATACATTCCAATCGTCTCTTACTAAGGTCATTTCGTTCGCCATCTCGCATTCAATCGAACTACTAGGGCGCAACTGTGTTGGCCCCTTGTTACCAGCTTTGCTTCAGATCTTCTCTTAGTTGGAAACTTGTTGAGGGTACATAAGTTTATAGTAAGCATTATCCACATAATCATCATCCATTACAATGTATTGCATCTTGCAATTGCCTCGACTGGTCAAGTGCTGCTGACCACATTGAACGAATATTTGCTTATGTTTATTGTACAATTTCATAAGTCATGGCTGTGGATACAAGTATTGCAATTGCTAACAGTCCAACTACGAAAAGGTCTTTCACTACTATTACGATATCAGCACCACCTTCGCCAGAATTAATTGCAACATCCAAGACATATTGGAGGAGAATCAACTCAGCGCGCACGCGAAACATTGACGCAGGCTTCAGTACGCAAGCGTCGTCGTGATCTTTCTAAGGAACAGAAGATGCCATCAGCAGCGGGACCACGAATGTACGAGAACCACATACCTTCCTTTATGTCAGTTTATGGTATGGATTCAAACATAATGGATGGTTCAGCATTAAACGGTACTCACACCAAATTGTCGGGTAGTCCGTTTGGCAATCAACAAAAAGAACATCAAACACCAGAAATAAAAGGTGACAACAATAGCCTACAGGTACATTCTCACCAACATCGAGAAAGTACTTCCACGCAGGCATCAGATTCAACAGATTCCTCACCTACCACAACAATTTCCACCGTAGATTCATCTTCACTATCAGATCCATCACCGAGCTCATCGCCGGAATCTCCGATCACACTCATCCCATTATCATCATTCACTGGATCATCATTTGGATTGGATTCATTCCAAAGTCTCAAAATGGGTGAAATAGATACTAGACCTACACCACTTATGGTTGAACGTCCTATGACCTCGCCTTCGCCCAGAAAACCCAAAAATCCTAAGAGTCTTGCGCTCAATTTACGGCCGACGCTCGATACGTTCACCTCTGAACCTTGTTCACCTTCTTTTATCAAACCGCCGCCTTTAAAAGCAAGGAAAAAACCAAGCATTCTCAGTCTAAATACATCAACGGCCAACATGACTTTAGAACCTTTGGGACAAGGAGGTATGCCATCAATGCTGCAGCGAAGAAGTCTAAAGCATTCTGTATCATCGCCGCAAATGCTATCTATGACAACTCCGGGTTTTGGACCTAGTGGCGGAATGACATTAGGTGAAAGGGCGCCATCCAGAGGGTTTGGAGCCTCGAGGCTCAAGGACGGTTTAGCGAGAGATACATTCACCATCAGCGAAGACGGTGACCAAGATGCACCTACTGGTGTACAGATGGCAACCAGAGCACCCGGGATGTCTATTGGCGGTGATTCATTCGATAGACCACATACTGGTGAAGATGCGAGGTCCCCATCGTATCCGGATGGCCCAATCCTCATGTATGAACCAGGCGTGCATCTATATTCGGAACCGAAAAGGGAGGAAGCCATGAAGTTCGATGTTGTAATAAACGTTGCCCGTGAGGTGAAGAACCCATTCGAAGCACAGATGGAAGAGAGGGACAGGGAGCATGAGAAAAAACAAGAAGACATAAATCAGACACATGTAGAGTCTGGAATGGCCTCACCCGATCCATACGCCGATATTCCCGGTACAGCGGCTTCGGTTTTATCATTCAAGACTGCTTACGAAACTCAGTCGGCTGGTTCCGAACCGAGTTCTACAGAATCATCACCATCCACACCGAGACCAAGCACCGGAATGAAGATCCCAGAGTATGTACATGTTCCTTGGGATCATAATACGGATGTACAGGATGAGCTATGGGGCTTGTGTCAGCTCATAGAGTCGAGGGTGAACGAAGGAAAAAGAGTGCTTGTTCATTGCCAGCAAGGTGCTAGTCGATCAGCAACTTTAATTATCGCATATGGAATGTATACTAATCAAGACCTCGGAGCAAACGAAGCATACAGTTTAGCACAGTCTAAATCTCGCTGGGTCAATCCTAACATGTCACTCCTTTTCTCACTTAACGATTTCAAAAAAATCATCGAACGAAAGAAGACCGAGAAGAATACGGTGGTTAGGAATAAGAGCCTGACAAGGCATAGGAAATCATTGTCAGCCAATGATCTTGACGCAGCATCATCTCCACCTCGTCACAGGAACAATTCCTCACCTAGCTCACAACCCAGAAATAAGCCCGTGGTTGCAGAGGTAGCTCCGATAAAGCAACTGGAAGTCACAGTGGAATCTCCTAGTTGTGAATCTGCGATTGAACGCTTGAGTCGATTTGACTTTAGTTTCAGCGAGATTCCTAAGCTAGAACCACTAATGTCCTTTGGGGAGAGCTCTAAAACTGAACAGTCGCCACAGCGGGAAGAAGATTGGGGGTCTCAAGTCATGTCACCAGCACCACAAGAAGATGATTGGCAGCCTGATCTGATGTCTCCACGCTTGAGCGAAATGACTCGCAATCCTCTGGAGAATGGTTTCCCTCGTCCACAAGAATCTTCCCAAGAGATGCCTAGTCTGTTTTCTCCTCGTACGCTTGACTTTCGTCGCTCACCGTTTTTCCCTGCTGTTGTTGCCATTCATCCAAGTCCTCCGCCTGCAAAAGACCCTCGGAGTCCACCAACAATCGCTGGACAGGCATCAATTACACGATCTATCGATGATTTTCTTTGAGCAATTTCAAAGCACATGGATTTTGTCATGTTAAAGATTATCGTTAACAACTACATAATGTCTGATCAATGCTTTATCTATACCACATTTCGCAAGCATTTCAAGCAAACATTTGTATGGAATATTTTGGATTATTTACATGGCGTTCGCATATTTATTTCATTTTCACAAACACACGCCAAGTCTTTTATGATGGACGAAGAGGGGAGGGCGTTTGCATATGTTTGTGGCGTTGGATACATAGGCAAGTCATTGCTACCGCCTTGTTGTAAGATTTTAATGAATTGGGTTTTTTTGTATTTTGGAAGGAAGAGAGGGGTCGGGGCATTGAATTGGAGATCTGGACGTAGGGAAAATCCAAATAAGGGAAGCGATTAAAGGGATGCTCGTTCGTATCACATAGTCCGAAGGATTCGGCGGAAGGATACAAATAAATTCATATACCCAAGATAATTCTTCATTTTGCATATTTATTATTTATTTATTTATTTATTTATTTATTTATTCTTCACTTCTCTTGTGCCTCTTATCTTTGCTATTGATTGGATTGTTAATGTGAAAGCTTAAACACAATCAGACTCGCATTGTATGTATGATTATTAGTAGGAATGTATTGACTATGGATGGTAAGTGATTATCCCGAAGCGTTGTTTTAAAAATAGAGATTACTGGTTCAAGATCTATCTATTCCTAGGATAGAATGTAGAGTCTGCATATTACTCCTTCCAAACAGGCCCAAACTTGACCTTCATTCATCATACATTCTGAAAATAGAAACTCTATATACAGACAACAATCACTCTTTGTGCTTTCAACTTAGTCTATTCTGAAATAAAGAAATTCTTTATTCCCTTTACCATAAATGTCTTGTTATTATCCACGAAAACAATGCTCTTATTATATCATAAAACCCCTTACTCATGCCTCCCCTCTCGTTCCCCCCGTACATCAAATATCACAGATCTAATTAACCATCATTCATTTATACATATACATATACATATACGTATATATTTATAACCAAAACAACAACAACCAACAAAAATGTGCTATCAAAGCCACGTCTCATATGCGTGTGGCCACCCCTTACACACTGTGACAAAGAGCTACTGCAGGAGAGTCAAAAGCGGAGCGGCGTGTAAGAAACTGAGTTCGTCGATGGAGATGGTAGAGAGTTGGTGTGTGGGGTGTAAGGCTCTCGCTGCGGAGAGGGCGGAGAGGGTTAGGAGGAGGTTTGCATAGGTAGGTAGGTTGGTAGGTAGGTGGGTGGGGGTAATAGAAGTTGATTTTTTTTTTCTGAAATACTTAATGGTGTGTATACAGTAAAATCTATCCCAAAAATCTGAATTGGAATGCGTGTGTGTGTTAAATAAAGGGTTTACACCTTGGAGTGGATCTGGAAAATAGTAACGAGATGAGTGGAATCGAAGTAGATACAACTTGCGAAAATGAGCCATATGACATGGTAAGAAACAACAATCTGACAGGACATCTACAATGTACATTGGGGGTTGTAACTGTATATTGGTTAAGGTGTGTTTAGAGTTTGCTCTTTTTTTTGAAGGTATGCGATAGGTTTATTATTCGATCTAAACTGGCGTGGTGTATCTATGTACAACCAACCTATAAATTGGAATGAAAATAAAAACATGAATAAAACGTCTATCTCTATCCATCTTCATCTTCATTTATCTGAGTTTTAGTTTTCCCTCGTGTTCCTGCCATAAGTTCCTACATAACCTATGTCCCCAATGTTCAATCCACCATTCCCCAAAACTATCCTCCACCTCTACATCAACCTTAGCGACCCTCTCTTCCCTCTTGAGCCCACAAATTATACATGCTTTCGGTGCCGTCAGAGCCCCTTCTTGATTCTTCACCTGCATTGTTTCTCCAATTTCGGGGATTACCAAATGTTTGGTAGGATCTTTCAAACTAGAATTGGCCGCAGCGACAGCCGAGCGAAGTCGTCCTAGTTGCTCTTTCCAAACACGAACTGCTTCAGCGGCCTCGCGATCCTCGCGAGATATCTCGGCTTTATCGACACCGGTAAGTTTCATGCCTCCCTTCCCGCTGGCTGGTCCTATCTTCATGCCTTGTGAGAGATGAGTGTCTCGTTTCCAGCGAAACTTTCGTCCAGCTATTATGTGTGCAGCTACCGTAGCGATGAGTAAATAAGCACGGAGAAAACTGATCGTTGATGGGTCGGACATAATGCGGTTTTTAAGGGAGAAGGGCTGATTTGCGACGGCTTTGAAAAGCGACGATTGGGGAAGATCAAAGAGTTGGGTAAATAGAGCTAGGATGATGGAGGGCGGTGGGATATTGGTCGGTGGTGGCATGTTAGACTCTACGGGCGGTACGTGTTCCGTGATGCGATCAGCGTTATCCCAATCCCAGGCTTCGGCCTCTATACCAGAGGCTGGTTTGCTGGTATCCAAGGCAGGTGATTCAGCTGGAAGATCGGAAAAGTCACCCCAATCGTCGTCCATGTCGTCGGCAATGGCAGGACTATCCATATACGGTGCAAGCTTTGGTGGTTTGTCATCGTAGTTTGGCCAAGCAGTAATGGGAGATGCCGATTTGAGTTTATCTTGGTTTTTGGTTCTCGTAGTGGCTTGCTTGACTAAACTGGCTGGCTTTGTTGCCAAGCCGACAGTTGGGAATGGGTTTCTTTCGCGGAATGAAGGTGATTTGGGAGCTTGGGGGTATGGTAGCGGAGTACTGAGATTCGGTGGTCTCTTCGCCGGTTGTGGTTTAAGAGCCATTGACCCAAAGAGTTCGTTCATCGATTGCGCTGGCGGCGGAAGATTGAAAGAGGGAGTAGGAACACTTTCAAATTCTCCAAAATCATCTTCGTCTGAGATTTCATCTGCATCAAATAAAACATCTCCACCTACAGGACTTTGCGAAACTGGTAGTTGTGATTGGGGATTCGAACATCCTATGGGGCTATTGTAGGCAGCTTTAGGTTCTGGCATATCCATCACATTATTACTGAACAAGTCGAGTGTCGACCTCCGCACTATACCAGGTGCGGGTTCGTTGGTCGAACTCTTGTATATATTCCCACCCTGATAATTTGCGCTTGGAAACTTGGTATTTGAATTTACGGAATTCGTAGGCTTCGTTGATATGCCAAAAGGAGCCCATGGATCATCTTGGGACGTGGCTGGTTGCGCAGTAACGATTGAACTCGAAAAACTGCTCAAATTTCCCCATATATCATCTTTCTTTGTAGGTTGCGAAGATGGTTGATTTGCATTTTGAGTCTGCCATGACTGATTGGTAGATGCCCCTGTGCTGTCGAAAAAAGAAAAGTTATTTTGTGTAGGTTGTGGTTTTGGTGTAGCATCTGATGGAGCTTTGTAAAAGCTATCGAACTCGAGGAGATCAGAAGACATTGCAGGTAAATTTCTCGCAGATTCTTTATATTTCTTTCGAATTAGTGAATATCAGCACTCTTTTTGAGAGACGAATAGTCTGACGATGTAAACAGAACAGCTTTCCTACAATCTGAAAAATCTGCCTGCTACATCCATACTTTATAGTATGGTTGAAATCGAGGTTCAATGTAATTCCAGGTTACGAAACAATACCTGATGTCGAGAACAGGATAATTCACTCCTCAGCTCTTAGATAGATCCATCCACCAGACCTGCATGAGATATATGCATAATAGGTACACAAAACGATAAAACTTACCTTTCCAACTTCTACATTAACTCAATATATAAAAAACATTGTACGAAACGTAGACGCATGAATTTCGCATGAAGTTCGCATTTCAGGAAGCTCAAGGGGCAACCTGTACCCACAGTAATATGTGAGTGCCTCTTCTTTTTGTTTATAAAAAGAGAGGTTTTATATGAGTCTACTCATTTTTGCTTTTTGGTATGATACAAGGGTGATTTTATTAGTGCTTTGGAAGAATCTTGGCACTTTTTTAAAATAAATGATTGGTTAAAATCGAGATTTTAGAGTAGTTGATTGGTTAAATTTAAGCTTTTGAACAAGCTTTTTAAAACATGTGATTTAAAACATGTGATTTAAAACATGTGATCTAACATGTGATCTAACAATATTATTAAAATAAAAGATCATAAAGAAGAGGCGGCGTGTCAGGGGACCTGACCCGATATTACTGTACAAGGCTGAAAGTTACTCATAACCCCAGGCTCCTCTCATTGGTTCGTACAAATATCAATGGATAACTCCACGTTAAGAGCTCAGTGTCAAGCCTCAACGCCTCAAACTTCCCCCACTATCCTAGAACTATCAGTTCTACTATCTATGAGATAATCCGAATATAACTACTGGACAACAATTGTTGTCTACCTAAGTTCTTCCTACCTCAAACATCATTAGTAGTGATGAGGTCTTTGATAGAATCAAGGTGAGAAAAGTCTGAATATGCTTGCTCGTTATATTGTTGGTCTAACAAAATTAATAACTTAAAGATCAAGATGGCAAACAACAATAAAGTCCGCGTCAAGCCTGGCCGAATTTAAGAAATCAGTGAGACTCGAGGGAGAACAAAATCCTTGTACCAACGGTCTCAGATCTGTCTGTTGGAAGGTGTGTAGTGAATTTTATCGTAGCATATAACCTTAGGTAACATTATAGACATTTCTACTGTTCCAAAACACCGACATCACGAGTTGGCCACGAGGACTTAATGATTCAAGAAGTGCTTATGCGTCATTGAGAGAACATTTTTTGAGATTTATTGAGCATCCTGATGAGTTGGGATCTACTCTAGATCCACTGGATGACGATAGACATGTGAGTACTTTCAACTACCAACGAAGATTCTCTGCCTTTACTGTTGTTCACACGTGCTAAACATAATCAAGTCGCCTTGGAATACTTTACGAAAAGATGAAGAGATTCGGGCGGAGATATTCCAAGACATCGAAAGATGTATGCCGGAAGAGCCATATTTTCGCCAACCAGGTACGCAACAAATGATGTTGGACATCTTATTCATTTTCTGCAAGATAAATCAAGATGTGGGTTACCGACAAGGGATGCATGAAATTTTGGCTCCCATTCTGTGGGTGGTGGAGCGGGATGCTATTGACATTAAGGATGTTGATAGTGATGCGGCCTCCTTATCACCAGAGACTTCAGATTCTATATTGACACAGATTTTGGATGGAAATTTCGTTGAGCATGATACCTTTACTCTGCTGTCTCTGGTAATGCGATCAGCGAAATCATTCTATGAATTAGGTGAGCCTGACCGGAAGCCTACCCCGAGCGGCCGTGGGACGCCTCAGGGCGGAGCTTCTCCTATCGTGGAAAGGAGTAAGCAGATACATGAAGTTTATCTAGCTCGTCTAGATCCCGAGCTAGCAAAACACCTTACCAATATTGAGATATTGCCCCAAGTCTTTCTAATGTAGGGTTGGAAGAACCTTGGCAGAAGCTTCATTTACTGACAGGTCTATAGACGCTGGATTAGGCTACTCTTTGGACGAGAATTTGCTTTTAATGATCTGTTGACTGTGTGGGATACTCTCTTTGCAGAAGATCCGGAATTGGATCTTGTTGATTTAATTTGCGTGGCAATGCTACTTCGCATCCGTTGGGAGTGTATGTAAACGAAGCCTCTGCTTACGAACATGATATACTGATGCTGCGATCTAGTATTGGAAGCGAATTACTCTGTAGCACTCATGTTGCTACTTAAGTATAATTCTCCCCAAAATCCTCGAACATTTGTGGATGATGCTATATTTCTACGGGACAATTTCACTGCCATAGGAGGATCAAAAATTATAACTAAGCATAGCGGAAAATCCCCACAGCGAAATAAATCATCATCTCCTCCAGGCACACCCACCGATGTGGCTCTAAGCCCCAAGCAGAAGCTAATAAGGAACGGAGCATCGCTGACTTCTCCTGCTCGTTTTTTACAACAGCAGGGAGGGGTAGAGGCTTTATTTCACGGAGCTGCAGGGGCGGCAAAAGGAGTATATAATCGGGGAGAACGTCTGGGTATCAATCAAGCTGTTCGGGATGCTATGGACGAGGTGCGAAAGAACATGCAAGGATTGCAAACACCAAGAAGTGGCTCATCACCAAGAAGACCTATGGGCTCACGCTGGTCTCTCGATGATGGGCGTGTGGTTCCGGCTTCCACTGCTATTATGGCAACTATGAACGAAAGAAATCGACAGCTTGCAGCGATGCTTGACCATACGATGAAAGATCTTAGATCTGCCTCTGTCGCAGTAAACAGCAATCCGAAAGATTATGTTGAAGCAATGGATGTAGCAATTGCAAAGGTTGATTTTGTCAGAGTATACTTGGAAGACTCAACAATGCCGCTTCCAATTCCATCACCGGATATTGCTGCTGTAGCAACACCAGTACTAGCTGCAGAAATATTAAAGTTGCCTTCTTCTTCTTCCCCATCCAGCTCGCACTCCAAGCAAGAGAGTATTGTACCGACACCAGCAGATGATCCAGCTAAACTATCTACATCAGATTCGATAACCAGTAAAGGTCCAGTGGCAAAATGCGAAATCTCTACTGCTAATCCTACCCTACCTGTGGAGCTCGACTCCAAAATTGACAATGCAAAGTTGGAAATACCCTCGCGACCAAAAGCGCCAATTCCAACTAGATCTACAATTGCTCAGTCATCGTTTTCCTGGATGTTGGAGCCTGATATGCCATCAACTTCTACTACCAAATCATCACCTCCGAAATCGTCATCTCCGTTCTTAAAGTCTGGCAAGAGTCCGAGTTCGGGTGCTGGCCGAGAGAAAGCAGCATTTCTTTTTGGCGAGGATGATGACGATTTTAAACTTCCAATACCAAAGTCTCCTTTGCCTGATGCCGATGAATCTTTCAAGCTAGGAAACCTAAAACGAATCAAAGAAAAGCACGTGGATGAGCACACAGCAGAATAAAGTTGAAATTGTGCTTTCGCACCGATAATTACAATCCTGCGAATCTTGAGATAGCAGTGTTGACCCGATCACTTTACTATGAGATGTCCTTGTAATATGACAGAACAAAGTAAATGGGGTGATGTTCAAACCTGGCTGCGAGCCTGACCTCTTGCGAACGTCTCATAACAGAGCACTACTGCAAGCTGGCTATGCAGGAATACGCGAAATGCAGCATGCCTTCCATTCGTTTAGGGTCTCTAAGTAACATCATCTCAATTCTGGTTACGAATTATATCTCATAATTGAGCTCTCAGATATAACGTTCTTCAAAAACAAGATTTATATAACTCATATACGATGACTTCACCTACAATTTATACATAGGTAGTTGCTCTAAATTCTAACACAAATGCAATTCGTTACTTAGGGATTCGAGTGTCTACGAAAAATAGCATGCATATAGGAACAATACAATAAGGCTTCTCACCTAGCTAGTACCGATATCGATAAAATAATGTAATTAAATCTACCTCTAACCTTTATAACCATTGGAAGTAAACAGTAAGTAGCTACAAACTTCAAAGTAATAAAAGTACGCACAAGTACATAGTACATAGTACATAGTACATAGCATACATAGCATACATAGCATACATAGCTATAGTACAGTAAGTCTTACATATTGATACCGGTACTTGATATTAATAGCCCTGGAGACTGATACAAATTTTGAAGGGGCGATAAAGCCCCACCTAAATCCATGCACACTTTATGATTGGATAGATTAAAAGCCAGACCCCGCGTCGACTTAGCGGCAAAACCTCTCTTCTCTCTCTCTCTCTCTCTCTCTCTCTAGATGGAAAAAATAGCACTTTCCCTCCCTCCCTCTTTTTACACAAAAGAAACTTACCAATTCTTTCACAAAGACAATATTCAACCCCATTGTCAGAAATTCCCCTCTTCTTCTCTCTCCACCTCCACCTCTTCACCTCTCTTCTACCTTTCACTCTTCTTCCTCTACTCTACTCTACTCTACTCTACTCTACTCCTTACCTAAGCCTATCTAACTCTTCTTTCCCCTCGTCATCAATCACTTAAATTTCATCCTCTTTATCTATCTCTCAACAATACTTTCACATCCTTCATACCCAAGTCCCACCACAACGTCGGTATCTCTCTTGATTTATATAATCAAGGTAAGTGGAGCATATCTACTCTTTCTCTATAATAAATCCGCATTGTTCGGATTCGATATTCTATACGCGCCATTCACTATCGCATATAATCAGCTAACTCGATTTTATTAGATTGTATATTGTATACCCGGAAGATAATTCTCACCCACCACATCTTTGATTATTAAAGTTTCGATTTTTTAATCTTTAGAATCAAAACAAATCTCAAAATGTCTTCCCAGGATAATCGCGATAATACTGCCAATGGCTCCGATGAGCTCGTCGATGGTCTTGATCGCTTACAGGTCAATGACGAATCCCGTGTCGGCCCTGATGGAGAACCTCTCCCCAAGACCGAGGAGGAATACGCAGAAGCCCAACTCACACTTAGAGCAATTGTTTCATCCAAGGAAGCTGGTGTCATCATTGGCAAAGGTGGCAAGAATGTTGCAGATCTTCGCGACGAAACCGGAGTAAAAGCTGGTGTCAGCAAGGTCGTTCAAGGTGTTCATGATCGTGTCTTGACTATTTCTGGTGGATGCGAAGCTATTGCTAAAGCTTATGCGATTGTTGCTAAGGCTTTGTTGGAGGGCGCACCTCAAATGGGAATGGGGGGACTTGTTTCTAACAATGGAACTCATCGTAAGTTGAAAATGTACACTAGTTTTTAAATCGCTTCATCTAATACTTCTTTAGCTATTAAGTTGTTGATCTCCCACAACCAAATGGGCACCATCATTGGCCGACAAGGTTTGAAGATCAAGCATATTCAGGATGTGTCAGGCGTTCGCATGGTTGCGCAAAAGGAAATGCTTCCTCAGTCAACCGAACGTATCGTCGAAGTTCAAGGCAATCCTGATGGTATTCAAAAAGCAGTTTGGGAAATTTCCAAATGCTTGGTAGATGACTGGGCTCGAGGCACTGGAACCGTTTTGTACAACCCTGTTGTTCGTACCCAAACTGGCCCAGGTGGAATGGGACAAGGTGGTCTTGGTGGAACTGGACGTGAGTATGGCGGACCACGTGTTATGCGTACAGGCAATGGAGCCGACTTCAGTGAGAGTGCGCCACGATCGTACAACCGCCGCTCAGATTCTGATGCTGCACAACGTGGCCCACCCACTCATGACGAGAATGGAGAGGAACTTCAAACTCAAAACATCAGCATTCCATCCGACATGGTTGGGTGTATCATTGGTCGGGCAGGCTCTAAGATCAGTGAGATTAGGAAGTCTTCGGGTGCTCGCATTTCCATCGCCAAGGTATGTCTATATGTTTACTGCGATCCGAACAGCCTACTAATCTATTCAATTAGTCACCTCATGATGAGACTGGAGAACGTATGTTCACCATCATGGGTACTGCTAAGGCCAATGAGGCAGCCCTCTATCTTCTCTACGAGAACCTCGAGGCTGAGAAGATGCGCCGTAGCCAAGGTACCCCTCAAGAGTGAACTAACAGCTCTATCTGAGCACATCAAATTTCTTTTCGTGCAGGCAAGCTTTGTCTCAGGTCTATTCAGATTTGACTTGCCGCAAGGCTGATATTGATGCGGCGGTTCGACCTTGATGTTGTCTAATCTTTTCTTCACCCGGTATTCACCATTTTCTCTTTACAAAAGCAATTCGCAACACAATTTTTTATTTTCACTTTTCTTCCCGCACGGAATTTAACGAAATTACGGACGGCCATTTGGCAATTGTATTGGTGCACAGGGTGGGCCTTAGCAAATGTCTTTTTTTCTATTGATACAGACGATTCGCCTTGACATTCGACAACCAGAGATACCCGACCTCCTATCTCGACTCTCAGCTATCCGACGTCCCAAATTGAACGAACGAGAATCGCCCTAATCTCGTCATCATGCCGACTATGACCTGATAATTCTCTTAAGTTACGATTCATGACATGCTCTTTGCCCTCCGCACTACCAGTACTTCGACTCAACCTTTCCACTCGTCTTTTATCTCGCTCCTTGAATCTAACACAAACATGACTACGTAACACAATAGCCTTATTCTTCTCGACACTTGATCTTCCGCTACAGGATGGGTTCATCAACACTTTCAGATATGTTCTGAGAATGTAATAGGTAGACCATTTTAGTAGACATGGAATAATACAAGTACTCAGATATATGATGTTAAAACGATGGCATATTACAAGTGCATGTGAAATCTATTTGAACCAAAGTCGATCAAATGCTCTTAGCTGCAAGATGATCCTTTAGACCTCAATTATCATTCTACCCAAACATTGTCGTTCGGCTCTAACCCCATATCTAAATCTATCCCGCGCATCTTTTCTGGGCTCTGCCTCCTAAACTCCATTCCCAACTCCAAAGCTGTCATGTATCCCATTGGTGGTCTTCAGAATCCATTAACCCCTGCCCCCATTATAATCCGCACCACCAGCTTTCCTACATAATTTGACAATCTCCTCCTCAACTAAATCGTCTTTGCTCGTCGCATCAACCGTCACACTATGGTGATTCAAAACCGCCTTAACAGCACCACTCTCAATGCTGACTCTGGCCCTCCTCATCACCTTTGTGCTCTCCCCAATCCAAACAATAAAGGCAAACTTTACTCTCGTCGACTCGGTATCGTTTGCATACTCAACTCGCGCATACGCATATTGTGCCTGTGTGGGATCGAGCTTCTCGCGCAGTTCACTGAGTCCCCCTTCTCCTGTGGCGGAGAGGGTGAGTTTGTTGCCGGTTCCGGAGGCGTACGAGATTATTAGGTAGTTGGTGGGGGATTTGTCGGATCGCACGTCGTCGTATGCAGCGAGAATTTCGGGGGAGTTGGCATCGGACATTTTAGAGAGGGCGGTGGAATTCAGATTTGAGATGTAAGGCGTTGACAAATGTGAGATGCGGGGTGGAGAGAATAATTGGGTGGAGTATTGAATGTCTGGTCTGTTGAACTATAACAGTTTGGATAGTATAGGAATTCTAGCAGATCAAGAGCAGATCAGATCAGAATCAAGTTTTCTTAGAAAAGAAAGTGTTGTGTAAAAAATATTATATAGCAACTGAAAGCCCCTATGGGCAGCAAATGACAGATAATCCGGCCCCGCTAGTATATTGTGGCTGGGATAAGATGAGATTGTAACTATTGTTCTGTACCTCGGACTTTTACATGGGTAAATTATTATAGTAATAAAGAAGTTGAGGACATTTGGCAATTCCAAAAAGTAAATAGAATTCTTTCTCGACACCTCTTTCTTTTGGTATTCGCTCCTTTTATTTTTTACTTTCACGTTTGGCTTCTCTGGCAAAGAGAATATCAACTGCTTCATTGCCCTTTTCTTCTTTTTTATCCACATGTACGTACATACATCAATTGAATCCAATTAGATTTCTGCAGGAAAGAGGAGACATGGCGAGAACAAAACAAGCCACGCCATTACGGCGAAATCCATCCTCGGAGTATACAAATAAAGCAGATGGATATAGTAATGGAACACCGAGTCGCAGTCATAGAAATTTGGATAAAGAGACGAATGGAACCGCGCCGTCGGTCGAGAATGGCGATGCGCATGCTTCAAATGGCACGGTGAAAGGTGATGCGCCCAAGAAAGAGACGAAGGAGGCCGGCGCATTGCAGTTTTTGGTTGCAGTCGGAGGTATCTATGGAAGTTTTCTTACATGGGCACTTCTCCAAGAACGACTAACCACCACTCCCTACGGTCCCTCTACCTCTCCCGAGAAATTCAAATTCCCCGTCTTCCTCAATACTGTGCAGTCTGTCTTCGCAGCAACTGTAGGTTACATATACCTTCGATTCGACACCCCGCGCAATAGCGGCGGTCCACCTCCCATCTTCCCCAGCCAGCGAATCCTGTTTCCTCTCCTCCTCGTTGCCATTACCTCCTCCCTAGCCTCTCCATTTGGTTACGCCTCCCTCGCCCACATTGACTACATTACCTTCATCCTCGCGAAATCCTGCAAGCTCCTCCCCGTCATGTTCCTCCACATAACTCTCTTCCAAAAGCGATACCCTCTCTACAAATACCTCGTAGTTCTTGCCGTCACATCGGGAGTCGCCGTCTTCACATTGCACGCCGGATCCGCAAAAGCACATTCAAAACCCAGCAAGGCCGCATTGAATCCCGATCGCAATACTACTTGGGGACTTTTACTGCTGGGTGTAAATCTGTTATTCGATGGTCTGACGAATACGACCCAAGATTGGATATTCCAAACATTTCAGCCATTCAAGGGCCCACAGATGATGTGCGCAAATAACATCATGAGTACCTTGCTCACGCTATCCTACCTGCTCCTGAGTCCCTATTTAGTACATACGGGGGTGGGCGAATATCTGGGAATGGACTTGGCGAGCGGAGGAGGAGAATTAAAAGGCGCATTGGCATTTATGGGGAGACATCCAGGGGTTTGGTGGGATGTTCTTGGTTTTGCGGCCTGTGGTGCTGTGGGGCAGGTTTTTATTTGTAAGTCTCTTCTCTTCTCTCCCCATTGCTCATCTTCTTTAAGTGTACAACGCAGAGAACTAATCGTGTTGAAATCAGTTTACACCCTCTCAACTTTCTCCTCCCTTCTCCTAGTAACAATAACCGTTACCCGCAAGATGCTCACTATGATTCTGTCGGTCGTTTGGTTCGGCCATACATTAGGGGGGAAACAGTGGATGGGAGTGGGATTAGTCTTTGGAGGAATTGGCGCCGAGGGTTTGATTACAAGGAGAGAGAAGGCTGCGAAGGAAAAGAAGAAGTTAGAGTCGAAGAAGGAATTGTGATATATTGGGGATGCCTTCGAATTGTAGAATATTAGAGAGAGGCACAGATGAGAGTAAAAGCAGTGTTCGTGATGGCCAAAAAGGCGAACGGATAGTTGGACACATAGGCGTTCAGGTTGCTTATTTGAAAGTTTTAAATATCGTGTAGGCATAAAGATACTCCTTTACTTAGAATCGTTATAGATATCCTTGAATAAACAATAAAAAATATACAACGAGCTGGTTACACTCAACTAACAAAAGGTTTCGTTTCAATCCACATAAAAGAACGCGTTTATTGAAAGATGATTTTATTTCTTCAATTTGATCATCAATTGTACAGCGTACAACAGCCTATTCCTACTATACGTCCATCCCACTTAAACCCGCAACCTTATCCCAACCGCTTAGCCTCCATCCACACGCATGTTCCCATGCATTCATATCCCATCACATCATTCATCCATCCATATGACCTCTTCCCATCCTATCCATCCCTCCTCCAAAACAAAAACCCATACTAATTCCCCCCTCGGCAATACGAACCCACGAAGTCCCAGCCCAAAAAACACCAATGCATTTCCTATCCCATTGCAAGCATTTTTCGCATAGATCATTTAAAGTAAGTTCGCTAGCAAATCTTCAAACTCTTTGCCTTCCATTTCCATATATAAACGTGAAAAGGGGAGGGGGTATCATATCATTCTTTTCATGACATCATGAAATCTAAGTATCTCTTCTTCTTCTACTTTTTTCTTTGTATTTATTTGATTTGTTTGTGTTTTATCAGTGCTCTTGAAGGATTGGACAAATATACTTCCATCTGATCTTCTCTTCCTATCTTGTACTTCATTAATTCCAAGGCAATGCTCAAACTAAGCATTACTCGTCTGTATTAGTTGCAGCTGCACACCAATCGTGTTCCAGCACCTGCTCAATTGTTATTCTCGATGCAACATCGCGGTTGAGCATGGCGCGAATCAGGTCGATGCTGCCCTCGCTCATTACGTAAGGAATCCTTAAGTCACGGTCCATAATCTCATCGATACTGTAAAAGGGGTTCTCTTTATAAACGATGGTGTAGAGCAAGATACCAAGAGCCCAGACATCTTGTTCTTTACCACGGTATGGCTTGCCGGCAAGTACCTCAGGCGCAGCATAATCTATAGTGAAGTTAGTCGTGTGATTACCGGCAGAAATAAACATAAACTTACCAATAGTTCCCACAAAAACGTCAAAGGGGCCATTCTTTATGTAGGCAGCGCTTCCAAAATCGATGAGTTTTATGTTTCCTTCGCCATCGAGAACTACGTTTTCGTCTTTGATGTCACGATGTACGACTAGTGCTTTGGTATGGAGGTGGTGAATAGCATGAGCAACTTGCACGAATATGCTGCGGCACTCTTCCTCTTGCATATTGACACGGAGTTCGATGTAATCGAACAGATCCATTCCTGGCAATCCATGAGGTACCATTTCGATATAGTAATTAACGCTGTCTTCGAAAAAGTCGGACATCTCCACAATGTTAGGGTGCTTTAAACCATCTCGACGCAGATAATCTAAGACATGAATCTCCAGAGGGACGGTTCCTAATCGGCGATCTCGGGTCCAAGTATCAACGAGAATACGCCGTTTCGTTACGTATTTCAGGACTACCTTCTTATTGCCATTTTTCTTGTATCGTGCAAGTTTCACCTGACCATAGGCACCCTGGCCCATTTCTTCCAAGATCGTGAAATCTTCGATAGATTTCTTTACAGCAGGTTCTGTTGCACTGGGGCTGTCGACTGATTTTGTTTTGCCTTCCGATTTGGGAGATGGCTGGTCACGGCCTGTAAGTTTAGCAGCAGTTTTCTTCGCTGCGGCCTTGAGTTGAGCCGTGAGCATAGACGCATGAGAAACTTCTTTCTTTGGTTCGTCAGAATCCATTTCGATGGGATCCGGAGCATCAGCCTGTCCGGGTGAAGGCTGGTGTAATGGGGTCATTGTACCAGATAGCAAAGGAGTTGCAGTTCCAATATCCTGTCTTGCGGCATGAATATGCCTTGAATATGTAATCCAAAGAGCATATACCAGTTCGGATTGCAATTCCGGCTCGCAACGGCTAGGCTCATCCTCTTCATCGCTTCTTTCTTCTATGACGTTCTCATCGTATACAGGCGTGGGCGAATCTGACTTGACGACTCTCAACTGGACATCAATTTTGATCTCGGAGCCATCCCGATGTTTGGCTAATAGCCCATCGGGTCGTAAAATATATGATGCGTTACTGCCATCTCTCAGCACCAGAAAAGCTTGTGCCCTTCGGAAACTATGTTCAGGGATGACAATTCCGTCGACCATATTTAAGCCATCTTCTTCCGTGAGAATCTTTAGCATTCTACCAAAATCGGGTATCAGGTCAGTGATTGGTCGGCCATCGGGTTTCTCCTGGCCAAAGAGGGCGGCTGAGAACACAGAGTTAGAACTCGTGATCTGCAATGTTTGTGCCGAGAGCACCATAATGCCAGCAATATGAGGAAAGCTAGAAACGCGTAGATCCATGCCGCCAGGAATTTTTTCAATAATTATAGGAACATTTATGCGACTAGAGTTGCGGGCCGTAAAGTATTTATTGTTCGCAACTTCGGCATAATCTATTTCCCCGGTCCTGGAATCGATGCCTTGACGTGGTAGCCTTGGTAAAAGTTTCCCGATATCCATGCCGTTCCGAGGGGTGTTCTCTCCCCATATAGCATCCGTAGATCCAGATATCTTAGTAACGATTGCATCGGCATCTAAACTAACAATAGCGACATCTTCGTGAATTTCCTCCAGAACCCAAATGAGGCCTCCTCTCTTCTCCTTGACCCAAAGACTAGCTGATCCTGTAGCGCCGTTACGTTTCTGTATGGGTACCACATCTCCACATAGAAGGACGCCTCGAGATTTGTTGCTTTGGTGGTTTAATCCACCTTTAACTGCTCGTGTCCTGGATACAAGGCTTGAACCAGCCCCATCATCGGTCTGTGCTCGTCGACTTGATTTTGGCAATTGGCGAGAATTTGGTCGGCTAAGAAGACTGGCAGTAACACCTCCAGCTCTTCCTAAAATCATGGACGCTAAAACGAATCATATCAGTATCTCTAACAGCACTAATGTGTGGGGAATTCGCCAACTGTGTCATTGTTGATAGGAAACTAATACGGCTGTAATTTTTACTTACTTGTCATAGTGGGACTCGATTGCTGGCTTTGGCTGGCTGGTGATCGGGATGCCGACTTTCCAGCTCTACGTGATGTTAGTTTTGAATGTACTATGACTCCCCCGTGAGAAAAATTCGATCTATCTTATGCGTGGAGTTGCAAAAGATCAATCATGATTTACTTACTCTGAACCATATCCTGGAACACTCAGTTTATCTTCCAACCAAGCCCTTCTCTCCTCTCGCACTACTTCAAGAATACCCATTTTCCGAACTTCTGCTTTGGTGACACCAAACACTAGACATGCAAGATCGTTGGCTGCTAAGATTGTATACGGTGCGGTGCTCTCAGTAGTGAATATAGCTTGTGCAGCAGGTGCCCATCTACTAGAATGTCCGTGTACTGCAGGACCTAAGGAGTGAGGTCCAAATGAAGAGGTGCTCGCAGATTGATGCATCGGGGGGGAGAACATGTGTTCGTTGAGGGAATCCCCAGCAACAAAAGGTTGTGCTAAAGCATCAATGAGTTTGTTTTGCAAGTTCAAAGGCCCTACATCAGTGAAAGTCCTCTTAAGACTTTGCCGTCTAGTAGCTGGTGGTGATGTCTTGGCGGTTGTACTACTTTCATTTGTAGGGGTCCTTGATGAAGGTTCAGAATCAGCTTGTGCTGGTGATACTGAGTCGTTCTTGACATTCTGTTGTAAATCATCTTCCCGCAGAGTATGTAACGATAGAGTGATTTTTTTGGAGGTTGTGGGTGAAGGTGGAGGGCTCTCTAGATTTTCTGGACTCTCGGAACGCAAGGCGAAGCTGCTGTCAAAAATGTTCCGAGCGTTTTCAGACGTAGCCGGACCAGTAAGAGGACCACCCATTAAATTGCCTTGACCATTTACGATATTGTTTGCTCCAACCAACTTTGCTTTGGCCAGGAGCTCCAACATGCCTTGCATCTCTGTGTCTCCACTAACTCTTGCTTGAGCACTAGCTATGCCCGCATTCGTTGTTCCCCAACCTAGCTTTTGTGACATAAATTCAACGGATCTTTTCAAAACATTTTGACGATTATGTATAAATTCGTCTGATTGGTGAGCGAACGAGAAGGAATGTAGTGATTCAGATGGAAAGCGAGTGAGATCTTCAGTGAAGTTCAGAGTTGGAGAAGAAGGGCCGGATTGAAGTGCCGTAGCTACAGAAGATGTTCGAAAAGGAAGTGTCATGGAGCTGGATCGGGCACTCATAGATGCAGCCCGGGAAGAGCTCTCGGAAGAAGGTAAGGTTGGGGCACGCAGAGGTTGTTGTCGAATTCGTCTTAGGCCTGATACGCCGAGCCCATGCTCATGTTCTGTCATTATTGGGGATCTATATACGGGACATATTCTGTCAGTCATCGAAATGCCAAACAATCGCTAGTCATCTTCAACACCGAAACACACCCACGCCCCATGGCCATATGACTCGCGATGCATATACCAAGTAACAACTAACCTCGACATGGTATCGAACTCTGCCGTCGCCAGCCCTTCATCAAAGGAGAATCGTAATCTAGCTTTTTCAGTTGCTGATGAAGCATGTGCAAGGAGGTTTCCGGTGCTTCGGTTCTTTGCTATCGATAAATCCGTAGGACGGGTAGGTGGCTCACTGCGGCCTCGATCGATGTTCTTCTCTGCGTTGTTTGCGATAGCTGAAATGACCATTTATTAGTCCCTTGAAGTAGAATCCAGGTAGAAGAAAAATAACGTAGGTGCGTGTGAAAGGTACCTCGAAGACTCTTGCGCAGAGTGGAGTTCATGCGCTGATTAAAGATATCTCGACGAGGAATAAACTAATTTGAGAAAGAAAGAAAGAAATCTTAAGAAGAGAGAACAAACCATGACTGTTTAAACCATTTATCTTCAGCATAATTATATAGACTTTAAAAATATCCTCTTAGCCTTCCGGAAGCCAGAAGTTGGTTTGGGGGTTACAAGTAAGAAAGCGAGTGTAAGTAACCAGCCAACCTGTAGCAAAACCACTATTGAAGAGGAATTGTCGAAGTTTGTTTCAAAACCGTGGGCTACATACAATGCGGTGATGAAATAGTACTCCGTAGCCTCCTGCTAAGTAAGAAGCTTGATCTCGAAATTCGCACCAAACAGATATTTCGAAATTTTAATAATAAATAATTTCAAGGTCGTCGGAGTCGGTATTCAAAAAATGTATGTACTATGTAGGTATGGTATGTATATTGATGGTGGGGTTCAAAAAGAAGTTACTCAAGAACAAGTATTTTTTTTTTTTCTTCTTCTTTTTTTCTCCTCTTGTGAAGTGTATTGAAGATATAATACGAAGTAACTTATAATAAGTATTATTATTGAATATATGAATATATGAATATATGAATATAAATATGTTTGAGGAATGATTTTTACTTTTCTTTTCTTTTTTTTGAAAGATAACTAAAAGTTTTCTATTAAATTTTCAGCATGATTACCCCCTACATATTACCTATATATGACCGTAGTTAATTAAAGTACTATGTTGATGTCCATGGATCGAGGGTTGATTGATTTAATTGATTTAATTGATGATGATGATGGTGGTGATGATGATTATGATGATGATGATGGATGATGATGATGCATGCATTGATGAGTGATGCGAACTTTTGATGATTTAATGATGACCTCGCGATTGACTCGTCTTTCTACCTTGAAATCCCTAGCATAGTTCTTCTTTCAAAGTGTTCAAGTCACGTTCATTTCTTTCACCTTACTTACATAGTACATAATACATAGTGCATAGTAAGAATAATAATAATAATAATAATAATAATAATAATAATAATTCAATCCAGTTATTTCCGTGTAATCCGGTATTTATTCCAAACGCCCGCCTTCTCAACGTGTGAACGTGTGGGGGGGCTAGTTTACTTTTTGCCAGCGGTTTTCTTTACCTGAGCGCAACACTCCGCCAATTGCAAAATAATCTGTGTGATATGATATTGCAATAACTTAAAGTCTATATGCTTTAAAATGTTTAAGACTTATTATTATTATTATTATTATTATTATTATTATTATTATTATTATTATTATTATTATTATTATTATTATTATTATTATTATTATTATTATTATTATTATTATTATTATTATTATTATTATTATTATTATTATTATTATTATTATTATTATTATTATTATTATTATTATTATTATTATTATTATTATTATTATTATTAACATGTTTACATAGTATTGTTACATGTTACTATGTAAACACTACACCTATTATGTAGACATAATAGCTTTAGAAAGTGTATATACACTACACGTACTACTGGTAATTTTGAATAGTTAAACTGGTTTGTGCTACGAGTATATCTGTGGACGAATTACTAGTAATAAGATCACTCCGTATAGTTCTATACAACTTAAGTACATGACCGATATTGACCTTCCAAATGTTTTGTATCATATGATTGTGCTAATGGATGCTTACCTACATAATACCTAACGTCTAACTACTTTGTAGGTAAACGTATCAGATTTCTTACTACACTTATACATATTATATACGTTACTCCTGATCTCCGTAGTTTGTCTCTATACGAGTTGCATTCATTACGGACATCTCACTGCTATGTAGGTGGTATATTTTCATCTATACTCACTATCAAAAGTTTGTCATTTTGTAAGTTGATCAACTTCCTTCTTTTTCATGGCAACATCTATAGTATTCTCTGGGCCTTCGATCTTTACCTAGCACTGCAGGTCGGGACACGGATCTATGCGCCGTTCTGCAATGGTACATTGAGATATTAATGTGGCTAGCTTATAGCGAGATTTGTGTATCCCCAGTGCTTCACGATGCCAATTTAAACCATTCAAGAAATATACGCACATTTCGTGTGTACGCCTTGCATAGTTTGTGATGAGCTGGGTTTCCCTTTAGGTGAGCCAGAAGCTATAACTATCTACCGATCTTGTATCACAAAGAAGTTGTGCTCCGACTCGCTGGACTCTAAATATAATCCATTGCGGCTCTTGAATCGTACGGACTCGGGACAACACCACAAGGCTACGGAAAATGATTTCTCCATTATTCTACAAACCAAAAATGGCCTTTTCCGATTGAATAAACTCGAACTATTCGCAAATCTCGCCGCAGCCATATAGTCGAAATCATATCCTCAAGTTCGTTGGACGTGAGTACGAGGTAGGTGGCAATGATTTAGGACTCAGGAATAATTAATATTATCCATTCGCCGAAAAACCTCCACCTTGGCGGTCGGGGAAACTTCCCCCGCACTAAACAGAATCACTTTGTACGTACGTACCCTAATAAATAGATCTACTGCAGCATCTGGATCCAAGGGTCCAAAGTAGTTGCAGGCTGTGGGGCAGATAGTAAAGGTCAACTATCCTAAAATGCTGCTACTATCCCGCTCAGCCTCGAAGCGATTCTAATCACTACGTGAGCTAATGTAGTTCATGTTGCTAAATACGCTTCTTTCGTTTAAACTGGAAATTGATGAGAAAATATTCGAATTCAGGGGGTTGATTGTCTTACCATACCTTCTGTTTCAATCTGTAGAATCGAGTAGGCTCATCGAAAAACAAGCTGATAGGGATAGGAAACAATACATAAGAGAGTCGATTGCACATAGCTAAATATATTGTCTTTGTATCTCCAATCAATAATGGGGTAAATCCGTGGACTACTACGACTATCCATGAATGAATCTACACTATCGTATACATCGTGCCAATTTAATCCTTGCATTTGCAGTTGCTAGTGCTAGCCCTAGGTAGTAGTAGTAGTCAATACCTACTAAGGTACACCTAGACAATGTCGAGACCTTTCTAAGGTTGAATACATAGTATTTATTTGAAAGCCCATTCCCCATCTTTTGATTTTCTTACACCTTCTTGTTCATCCCACTCACTTTCGTTTTGAAATCTAAAATTTGTTAGTGTTTGCTGTGTTTGCTGTGTTTGCTGTGTTGCTGGTATATGTCGTGTGATTCTGATCTCTCACTAAAGTCCGAGCACATGAACAACATTGTGTTTTGATAAGGAAAGGATAATCGATAAGACTTCTTTATCTCCACTTCAATTATCCAAGACCAAGGCCGAGTAGGGGGCTGTTGTCGATGTGTCGATGATCATACGTACTTACGTTTTGTTTTTTTTTATGATAAGAGGTTCGTTGGATACAAATCAAAGTGAGTTTCATACCATTCTCTACTCGTTAACTTATTCCATTCATTTACTTACATGATACAAGTCCGAATGAGCATTGAATAAGTAGACACCCCATTGCCAGAGCCGAGAAGACAAAACAGTCGTCGAACCCTACCTATTCTGGAATAGAACAAAGAAATATATGAATATCCATTGTTTCTAGGGTTTCCATGCAATACTTTGATTCACTCTAGATTGCATACTTTCCACAATTCGAACTTCAACGGCATAATCTTGTGGTCATGGTCATCTAAGACATCGTCCATATTAACCCCGCACCTCCTCGACAGCATCTTATCTATTCAGATAACTCGTGGTCATTTGTCCAATAGTTGAATACAACCCTCGAACAAAATTGCAGCCATGGCAGCTACTATAACTACAGCAGGAGAGTCAGCTGTGGCTGTACCTACAATAATGGAACAACAATCCGAATCAATCCCAACTGAACGATCTTCAAAGGCTAAAGGAAAATGGCTCCAAAGAATATCTTCATCGCCTACGCTTGCGCAATTAACTCGGAAAAGAGCAAGCAGTAATCCATATAGCACCAGGAGTACACTTTCGTGTGTAAGCTTAGCCTCTATGAATCCCGCAAGAACCCAAGAGAGCTCTGCTTCTCAATCTACTACAGGTGGTTACTTGACCGCACCGACATCGATGCCGACTACGCCCGGTGCTGATACACCGTTTTTCGATCCAGAATATCGTCATATTGCTATCCGACGCATCGAGAACGAAGCGATGGCCGGCGCAACTGTAAGCAGCCTTCCACTCGATATCAAATCACATTCTGCTTCACGATCCGTAGCCGTTGTCAAAGATTACTTTTCATTACCGGTAGCAATTCCTAAAAGACAAAGACGAATAAACTTCGACTTTTGGAATGATATGCCACACGAGATTAAACTACATATCTTCGCATTCCTCAAACCCAAAGAATTGGTGCGAGCCTCAATAGTATGTAGGAACTTTCATCGGATTTGCTTTGATGGTCAACTTTGGACGCGCTTCGATGCATCGGAATTCTACACAGACATCCCCGCCGAATCATTAGCAAAAATAATTATATCGGCGGGGCCATTCGTCAAAGATTTAAATATACGGGGTTGCGTTCAGATGGAACATTACAAACGTGCGGAAATGGTGGTTAAGGCATGCAAAAACCTTATAAATGCAACTCTTGAGGGCTGCCGCAATTTTCAGCGATCGACTTTACATAACCTCCTGAAGACTAACGAGAGATTAGCCAACCTTAATCTCACCGGACTAGCTGCTGTTAACAACGGAACTTGCAAAATTATAGCGCAATCATGTCCTCACCTTGAAATGTTTAACGTTTCTTGGTGCACTCACATGGACGCTCATGGTATACAGGTAGTAATCAGGGGTTGTCCAAAGTTGAAAGATCTTCGTGCTGGCGAAATAAGGGGCTTTGATAATCTGGAGCTTGCACAAGATATTTTTGAGACCAACGGACTTGAGAGACTTGTTCTGAGTGGCTGTGCGGACATAAACGATGCAGCTCTTCAAACTATGATCGCTGGTCAGGACCCGGAAATTGACATTTTAACTGATGTCCCAATGGTTCCGAATCGCCGCCTCAGACATTTGGATCTTAGCCGCTGCAATCGATTAACGAGCGTGGGGATCAAATCCCTTGCTCATTTAGTACCATACTTGGAAGGGCTTCAATTGAGTGGTTGTGTTAATCTAACGGACAACGCACTTGAGGATATTTTGGCTACCACGCCTCTTCTAACGCATTTGGATTTGGAGGAACTCAACCAATTGACGAACAATTTACTATCAGAAAGCCTTGCAAGAGCTCCATGCGCACCCATTTTACAGCATCTATCCATAAGCTATTGCGAAAATCTGGGTGATACAGGAATGCTTCCAGTGGTCCGCGCTTGCATGGGCCTTAGAAGTATCGATATGGATAACACTAAAGTCAGCGATTTGGTTCTTGCTGAAGCTGCATCCATGGTCCGCTCACGCTCGTCACGTACAACTAATTTACAATCACGTCCTCGCACTGGTCTTCGTATGATCGTGTATGATTGTCAAAACGTCACTTGGACAGGAATTCGCGAAGTGTTGTCTAGAAACTCGGAAGTAAAGAAACCTTCCGATGGCCAGAAAGAAGTGACCTATCCTACAGAAGTCATATCGCTCAAGTGCTTTTACGGTTGGCAATTAACAGTAGACGAGCACACGAAACGAGTACTTCGCGGTGATCTTCCTGCTGCGGGACGCCTCGAGAGAAAATGGGTCGAATATATGATGGCAAATGAGGAAGCTGGGGCTGGTGGTGCGGGTCTACGCAGAAGACGTAGAAGAGCAAGAGAAGCTCAGATGATGCATGCAGATGAAGAAGAAGGTGGCATGGCTGTTGGTGGCGTTGGTAGGAGACGGAGGGCGCGAAGTAACGGTTGTTTTGTTATGTGAATATGAGACTCGAGACACGAGATATGGGATATGGAATATGACTTTGGATATAGGACAATTTGCCCATTCTTGGCGGCACATACTATGGATATATGCAATACTACGATGCAACCAGCATTGCATTCGGGGTTTTTCTGGGAATTCGGATCTAGGATGATTATGGGTGTTTACGCATGGAAAAGGATGGATGAGAGGTGTTTATGGGCAACTGTGGCCTCTTTTGTTTTGAGAAAGTGCTGGTGCTGGTGCTCGGTTTTCAAATAGATTACTTCTCTTCTGTTCTGGTTGGGTATGGTTATTTAGTCACGATTCGACTTCTACACACAGTATCTGTTTTATCTATCGATGGAGGGCGAACGTGACGATGATGATTCGAACGATTATATGCATTTTGTGTTTTGGGCGGAGTAGTTGGTTGGCATGGCACACTGGATATAGATAGCACTAAGTAACTACATGGAAGGCATTTTTTTCTCTCACATATACTAGGCTTCGCATACATGATATTACCTTTAACACACCGAATATTCTACCACGTTATATTCTGTTTTTTCTTTGTGTTATGTCTAGCCTCGTGTTCTTTGTTTCTACATAAAAGGATTAGGGGAGTGGTCTTAGTTGTTCTTGGTATATATGGCGTTTCGTGCCAAAACTTGCCTTGTGGAAATTCGGCGTTCTTTGTTTTGCTCTTCCTCTTATATGGATTGAATATGGGTATTAATATTACGTTTTATACTCCATACATTATAGGTAATGGAAATATCTATGGTGCTGTATGAGTTTCGTCATGTTTCCATCACACACAAATTCATGACTCAATCATTGGTATATGATAATGTAGCGAGCAGATGGATGATTGAACAATTTGATTTGGAAGATAGTCAATAACGGATTCGCTAGTGCTGGGCGGATCATTGAGAGATAGGTGTTTGTTGGGGGATAAAAACACATGAATAGTCGGGTTTGATGGAACTGATGTCTTTAATCAATGATAATATTGCCCTTAGGGTTTAATTCCAACGCAATAAGGAGAGAACTCTTGAAATTAATCTTAAGAATAGTCTTCACAATCAAGAAAGCGGACCTTGAATCTAAGATTCTTGAGAACACGTAAACTCCAAGTGGTATACTTAAGAATTGAGAATTGTATTATGATTAAGTTGACCATAACTCTGTTTTTGTTCCTTCCCAAACTAGAAACTTGAAGTCTGTATAAAGCAAAGAGGTCTAGTAAAGCAACCATCCATAGTTTAGGCCCCTAAGAGATCCTAGACCAACCATCGAAACCAACCCAGAATTGCGTCAAATCCTAAGTTCCCAGGTGATCAAAAGAAGGAAGTTGCTGAATAAGTAAGTATATTGAGAGAGATGAAAGGAAGATGAAGATAGAACTCTATTTTCATATCCAAATATCCAAAACTCCAGATTCATTAAGGTTTATGGTACCCCTCGTCCTTTCTAATTTTGTTAAAAGAAAGATAAAACAATTGGGTATTTGGAAATCTTTACATTGAAATGATATACTAAACATAGTGGTACTGCTGTCATAGTAATTTGACGCTCATGGTTTTTGTTTGTACTGGATGATAAACATTAGCATTCTAACAGTAGATAAACATTAGCATTCTAAGAACCAGTGAAAAATTAGAGCAACGCCCAACAAATCAACATGCTTCATAGATATCTAATGGGAAATGTAATTTGCATACACTTATCCCAGATCATATGTCATATGAGTTAGGAAGGAACGATGAGGCGGGTTTCCTGATTGAGATTGAACGGTTTTTAGTGTAAGTATAAACCCCCCCCCCCCCCTCAAAATCGAAAGATTTGTATGGGGAAACCTTCTTCTTCTTTTCCCTTCGTTCTTCCCATAACATTTCATGTGGCATTAGTGTTTTCTCTTCCTTAAGCAATTTCTATACAACTTCTATACAACCCTCAATCCTCAAGGCGTTGCTTGATTAGAAAATCAGACAATAGGAAAACAATATTGAGGTTTCTCTATGTAGCTTGAGTATACCTCTCTGTATGTAGCTTGAGTATACCTCTCTGTATGTAGCTTGAGTATACCTCTCTGTATGTAGCTTGAGTAATACCTCTCTGTAGCTTGAGTATACTAACTCGTTGCAAATATATGTAGAGGTATTTTGAGATTTGTAAGGATGGTGATTGAAGGACGGAGAAAAGGAGAAAAGTAGAAAAGTAGAAAAGGGAAATGAATGAATGAAATATGCACTGTATTATAACCCTACAATTCCCATAACTATGAGAAATTACAAATGGCCACCCGGAAATGGAATACATCCAAGGTTCGATTTATCTGCTTAGATCTATCTATTAATGAAAGTATACTCTGTTACCTATTACGATAATTCACACAATATATTTGAATCTTTATGTTTTGAAAGGGCATTGGAAAATACCTAGGATTAGCACCCAGGTGTAGTGTATTTATAGCACTGTGCTGTCATACCCCCTAGCCTTCCCGTTTATACCCAGACCGACCACCAATACCCAATGAGTTGCCTCTCCACAAATAATTAATATTATCATTTGCTACGATAATTGTTACCAGCCCAGCCAGTACCATTTCTAACTCGTCATGAATCTACAAATTTCAATTACTTGAAGTAATGGCAGGCGTAACTGCTCGCGCACCTTTCCAGCCTCGCTCAAAATCTCATACCGTCGCAAACCTCTCTAATAACATCTCTGCTTCAACGGTCCCTCCACCAAATCTTCTACTACGACCAGATACTCCAAGCAATCGTTCTTCGCCCGCAGACACAATCTCAGATAGGTCTACACTATTATTCATACGACGTACATTATGCTCGCACTTGAGTGATAAGGGCCGTAGTACCCCGGCTCCAATCGATGAGATTCTTCCACCATTGACTAGCAGCAACGAGGTTGATCTACAACTCTACGCCTTCATATCGATAATAATAAGGGAGTTTGTGCATACATGGTATGCCAAGATAACGCCAGATCAGACATTTGTGGAAGAGGTAGTGAACATTATTGCTCATTGCACGAGAGCTCTGGAGCAAAGGTTGAGAAAGGTCGATTTGGAGAGTTTGCTGCTCGAGGAACTTCCAGATTTGTTAGAGGCACATGTTAAAAGTATAGTTACTTTATGGGTTGTCTTCAAAAGGAATGCTAATCAGATGGGCATGAATAGTATATAGAACGGCGCATTGTTCTCTACATCCAGATCCAATATCAATTGATCCGCGACAAATATATCATTCATTATGGGAGTTTGCTCCATTGTCTCCAGTCCCTGTTGAGGGAGACCAGGATTCGATAAAGTCGCAATCAAACAACGAAGCTGCTTATAGACAATTGACTGTCTACGGTGTTTTGGCCGTGCTCTTACCGACAGAGGATCTTGAAAATGACTGTTTAACATCTCTGGTTGGGCAGATATTCTCGGAAATGATTCTGGGTGGTGGTATTGGAGGTAAAGCTTGTGAACCGTGGCTATTATGGGAGGGTATCACGAAAATTGCAGAAGTTATTCAAGCCCGGCTGCCCAAATCAAAAGCTCAAGTTCGGATTGACAGATCGAATTCAGAGGTTACCAAACCAGCTTCATTGGTTATAGATGGAGGAGCTGCAAAATACGCAAAATTCAAACAGTCAACGCAGAAAATATTCTGGCTTGTCCTCCAATATTTAGTTCTAGCCTTTGCCGCGATACGCATTATGATCATTGCTATTGCTACCTCATCCTCACTTCCGTCTCGTATTCCTCAAATGAGGAAAACCACTGGGTCAACTTCTCCGAGGGATAATTCGGAACCACCGATGAATACGGAAGCAATAGCTGGCCCGCCATTCAAGCAACCTATCATCAGAATGAAGCTATGGTCTTGTGTCTCAACTTTGCTAGATATGGACGCTCGCATGCCATGGCTGAACGCCACATTATCTCTTCTTCAATGGGGTGCAATTACCGGCCCTGGGGGAATCGGGGATGTAGACGGCATGATTGATAAGTAAGTTTTGTTTTTCTGATTGATCGTTTTATCTTATTCCGAACTCCAGAATCAAACCATTGAATGTCACACCGCATGAAATTTAGGTCACTTGACCTCCAAATGTTCCAGTTAGCTTGCAGAAACGAAGTCGTTTCAAATTGGCTAGCTCCCGCTATCGGTGTGCATGCAGAATACCGAACCTATTTGCCCAGCCGTCAGCCACTATAACGCAATGCAACCTCATCTTATGAACATCCATGAATGGGATAGAATACCTCGAAACGACAATGCACCTAACATCATGCGGCCATATCTTGAAATCCAATCATCCCCCCAAATCCGTATCGATGCATTCTTCCAAAATCCTTGCACTTACGTTTCGTAAAGTATTCAAGTTGGGGAATAAAGTAGTTGAGCCTTACGGCAGTATTCTCTAAGCGCCCGGCTGAATATTGACATACATCATACATCATATCTCACATAATGCCTCGCATATTCTAGTAGTCAGGATTCTAAACCAGTCAATCGCTGATGCCTCTTCTTGCTAACAACTTGGAAGATCTGCATTTGGCATTTTTTTTAATTCCTCCCATCTTTTTTGGCCCCCGATTACATTTACGTGTAATACTTTTTATTATTATTTGAGCCCCTAGTCCAAGTGGCCTGGCGACTCCGCTTCCATACCGGGATCAAATCTATCGATTCCTTCTCTGCACATAGGGCACAAGAATAGGAAAAGAAAAGCACCAAAATCAGCCTATCTGGCCACGGCCCCATCCATCACATCCATTGTGTCATACTATGTCATGTCATGTCATATTTTATTACTTGCTTTACCTACACACACAACTAATGCACCACCGCCTTTCAGAATCATCTCCCACCAAGTCCAAACTCACATTCTCGACCCCACACTTCTACCCCCCCTCCTCCGAACCCTCCGTCTTGCCCTGTTCCCTAATAACACTTTGGCTCCTGGTCGAGTCCCCCCAACCGCTACGGAGTCTCTTGTTATTAGGAAACGCTGCGCGGAAAGTATTTTGGCTTTGCTTCCAGAGGCTGTATGGAACGTTTACTTCGGCGATGGGGATGGTAAGAGCATGAGTAAAGGAGAAAGGCATTTACAAGAAGTGGAAGATGTTTTAGATATTTTTAGTGACGTATATTGCAATAAACATCTCCTGTACGGAGTAGTGGAACTTATTCTTATAAGATTGATACCGGAAATGGCAGAGAAGGGAGTAGATCAGTTGTTGGAGGAGAGGTTGAATTAGCTTATTGATGGTTAATCAATGTGGCTTCACCCTCAGAGTTATTCTAGATACCCAAATTTGACATATATTTTCACTTCCCACACAACGCAATTAATGACGAATTGTAAGATTTCAAAACCAAACAGAGGGCCGCCCATGAAATTGCAAGTAATTGAAATTGGGGCCGCCAGATTATATTCAAAGTGAAGGGAAGAGAAAGCTACCACCATCCTACATAATGTGCTATATAAGATACAAAAAGTATTTCATCCGTGAGACATTCAGCCATTCGTTCCATTCCGTTCAATCACATACAACATTCACATCATCCTATCCCATCTCATTCCATCCACCCCGAACAATATCATCTTACAAGAAGACAGAAAGTGCTCGGAATCAGAATAGAAAGAGATGGGAAAGTATAAGAAAAGAAAGAAAGTTTTTATAAATAGAAAATGCAGGGGAAAAGGGATGTATATAACAAAACAAGCCGTGGTTCATACGTACATACAATAAAGAGGTAAAAGAAAAGAGCGCAAGGAAGAAAGAAATCAATGCAGAAGAAACTGTCGATTAAAGATGCACCTTTGCAACCCCAGAACGGAATACATCATATAAACCTCGCACGCATGAGCTATAAGAGCTAGAGAAACAGATGATACGACCTGACATGATATAGTATGAAAACGTGCTAAAGGGGGTATGAAGAAATGGAAACGGAAATGGGGAAACGAACAATGAAAAGAAGAAAAGTGTAAAACAGGGCATAAATGAAGTTCCAGAAACGAAAAAAAAAAATCCAAAAACAAAGGTAATAAATATATAAAAACAAGACGCAAACAAACAAGCAAGCATTGGAATAGCAGCAGCAGCAGCAGCAGCAGCATTGAAGATTTGTTTCGCGTGAGCGTCGAAGATGTAATATAATGCGAAGGTCGAACATTATTATCAATTGAAGAATGGGTATAAAATCAAGATCTGTTGCTCGAGAATTGCTATCTGTCTCTTTTTCTTTGTTTTCTACCCCCAAGGTGATTCGAGAATAATGTATTGATTGACGATTTTGAACAATATATATGGTTTCATATGACCCTATAAAGATGACCGAAAGATAATGTGTAATTCAAGATAAAATTAACGCCGGAAGATGTGCTGAAAAATTGGAAAACGTTAAATTGGAAAAGGCCGTGGATAATTGATGTACAAGATAACCCTTTGATAAGCGTGTATATATGCAAACAAGGATTCTGGTTTTTGAATTTTGAATTATGATGATGTGTCACAATCATAGTGTTAGCAAACTGTGGATTGTTCCATCTTGATATTCATGTCTTGGGGTTGACTCTCATGATTCTCTCCCTCCTGTTCGGAAATTCGATGAAGTCCTCCTGGTAATGGGCCAGGCGCTGTTGGTTGCAATCGGAGTTTCTCGGTTAATTTCAAAACGGTTAGATACTCGTTTTGATCAACCAATCCATTGGGGGCTTGTTGGAAGAAGTTCAATAATGTGTCCAATGCTCGGCGTGCATCATCTTGTGTGGGTGAGCTTGGTGCTGAGATATGTGAGGGCGAGTGGAGCCCATTAATTGGGGTCACAGACGTAGGCGGCGGGGCCATTGAACTATTACTGCTACTGTGATGCAGAGATCGTGGAGATATTGCAGAATCCAAACCAAATGGAGGTCCTAGTTCGTGGATTGGCGATTCCACAGCTGATGAAGGAGCCGTGTCGAGATTGTATTTTGGTGTCACAGGATCCGTCCCCTGTGAGGAAATGAACGAAGGATCGATGGCTAACGTGGGGAAGGTCTGACTTCGCGGTCGCTGGAAATTGCTTGCGGGATTATTCGGATCCATTCCATGATTGATATCATTATCTACAGGATTTCCATTATTTCCATTATTTGAGGATTGTTGTGCTACCCGAGAATGATGTGATGGCATCCAGGACCCAGTACTTCCATCTGGGGAAAATGCAAATGGAGTGGTTGGGCTGGTGGGGCCTCCAGAGAAAGGTGATGGTGCATTATCGGTAAATGCACTGGATAAAGAAGTCGTGCTATGAGAGTTTGAGTGTTTGTAGCTGTGTGATTGACTAAATTCGAAGTAACTATTCAAGCTATCGTGAGCATTGCCTCTAAGATCCTCGCTACTCTTCGCGGATGACAAGTAACTATTCAAGCTACCATGAACATGGCCTCTGAGGTCCTCGCTGCTCTTGGTGGTTGCCAATAGCGAAGGAGTTGGGAAGCCAGTTGGTGAAGCAGGTGAGATCCCACCGTTGCGTGCACCGGAAGCCTTGCTGGAATCTGTGTTTAGTGACATACGTTCCGAGATACTATGAATGTTGGTTTCCGATGCTCTTCGTCTCAGTCCATGTCCGATGCCATTCTTTTGCTTGAATTTCTCAAGCCAGCTTGTGCTGTTAGTCTTAAGATGATTCTCGTTGTTTCCAACAGTCGTTGCAAAGAATCTGGCCTTCTCTTGTATTGCTGCATCAGTGAGAGGAATCCCTTGCTTCTGGGTATTTCGAACCCAGTTGGAAAGAGCTCTTTCGATATCAGGAAATTTTCCTTTGGCTCGTTTAACTGGAGATAAAGCTCTGTCTTCGGGAAACAGATACTTTTCTCTTTGGCGGAGGACTTTAGATACAGTACTAGAAACTTTTTAGATTTGACCCAGACCAATTGCTAATAAGAAATCATACCTTCGTTCAACTCCAAACATTGCTACAAGAACAGTTAGTGAAAACGCTCTAAAAGTGATGCATTTATTTCATGTCTTACCTCCTATTTCGGTCTGTTTAACAGTAGGATTATCCTCATGGTATTGACACATACGTCTTCGGTCATTGTCAGTAAGAGTCTTCCTCGGAGTTGGTGCAGCATGAATTGCCGGTAGTTTTTGAGTGAGTTTTCCAGACGATGCGGGAGGGATTGCTACTAGCGGTGGTGCTTGAGAACTCGCAGGGTTCGTCAACATACTAGGCCATGTAGGATGATTTGGCATGATGAGAGGAAGAAGCTGTTGATGATGTTGAGCATGTGTCGATGGTGGCGGGGCCAGTCTCGGATACGAAGGCTCGGTAGGCATTGGATGAGAAGGCATATACCCAAAGTGTCCTCCATTCTCATAGATTGGTGATTGATGCTGTGAAGAGTTATAGCTATTACTGAGTTCTGGCCAGCCCTCATTATTGAAGGCATGTTCTTGTGAATTGTGATGTTGCTGCTCATGGTCCATACCCATTTGCGCCATCATGGATTCGTGCATCCTATTATGTCTCGTGGTTGAGCGAGTGTTTCCCGAGTTTTTGGTTACGTTCCAGGTATTTAAGACAAGCGTAGCTGTTTTTGATACCTTGTGCGAAATGTACAATAATCAGGGACGTTGAGAGTCTCAAGAGCGGGAGACTGCATGCATGATAAGCAAAGCGAAGTGTGGTGGTTCCTGGCAGCGTCAAATATATCTAAACCCTGCGCAATCTGCAGGAGTAAAGGATCGATTACGGAATGGCAGACTCCAGAGATTGTTTGAGTCTCGATTGTATGAATAAATTTTCTCGGGATTTGTTTTGAACTAAAGTTAGACGCGAAGCCAGAGGAAACATGCAAAATGGTGGTATGGTGGTGGTGGTGGTGAGGCAGAACGACGGTTAGATTTATGCGACAAGGGAGAGTAGGAATAAATGCTGGAAAGTTGCTTCAATGCAGGAGATGGGAAGAAAAAAACAGTAAAGCAAAAAAAGGCTGCAACAAAGTTCAAAACAGAATGCTAGAGCGCGCAAAAAAAGATGTTTTGAAGAGGTATGTAGGAGGGAAAGAAAGTGGTGTATGATTGTATGATTGTATGTATCCTGAGTTAGGTAAGGATTCAGATGGCGAGATGGTAGTGATAGAGGTTTATGGGAATGAATATCTTACAAGGTATCTCGTTCCTCAGCATCAGGAGGGAATTTCCTGGGAATACTTGAGAGTCTGATAAACAGGTCGGTAGGTCGAATGGACCCTCTATTTGAGCTTATATAGACTTATAGATTCTTTCTAGAAATAATTTAATTAGGAGATAGATTTAAAAAGATTTTGTTTGACTTTTTATGTATATATAATTAGTATATAAATAATTATGAATTTAATAATTAATCAATATTGTTTTGGATATATATTTGATATAAATAAAATTAAAAAATATTTTAAAAATATTTTTTATTAATTGAATTAATTATTTGAAGTATTATTAATGTTTTTAAAAATGTTTTTGAAATATATTTAAAATATTTTGATTTTTTTTGTATTTAATTATTATGATTTTTTAAGAAATTTATGAATTAATATTTTATAAAATATATTTAATTACATAATTATATTGATGATATTAAATATTAATAATTTAAGAATTTAAAACTTTGAATTATATTTTTTAAAAAATCAAAAAATCATGATAATTAAAAAATAGAATCTATAGAACTTGAAATATAAATTATCACACTACTAGTAGTATAATAAAAGAAAAATTAAATATTATATTTTAGATAACTTAAATTATAATAATAAATTTTGATTTGTAATTTAAAATCAACTTGAATTGTGAAATGTTTTTGAAATGTTTCTAAAATATAATAAAAGAAAGTTTTATTATAAAGAAAATGAATTATATTATTGATATTCTATTATTATATCTTTTGAATTCTAACTTCAAGTTGAAAGAGAATATTAATTTCTTAATTAATATTTAAAGATTTTCTTGAAAAAAAAAGAATTATAATTTTAATGATAAGTTTTTTATATTTTTTATATTATAAATTTCAAATACTCTAAATTCAGAGTTTTTTTTAATATTAAATATATATAATTTTAGTATTATAGTATATATATTTTAATAATAATATTTATTAAAGAATGAAACAAGAAAATAACTTGAACTTGAAATTGAAAAAAGATATTAATGTAAATAAAAACAATATTTAATATTTAATATTTTTAAATACTATTTTTAATATATTTAGTAAAAAGATCTTTATAAATATTAAAAATCATCTTTTTAATAAATCTAAATAAATTATAATTATTAGATTTTTTATAAATTTAATAATTTGATTAAAAAGAATTATTAAACTTGAAACTTGAATCATTATATCATCTAACTTGAAAAAAAATAGTATTTAAAATAATTATTACAAAATGAATTTTATTTAAAATGAATATTAAAATGTTTTCAAGTTATTTCAATTTCAAATTACTAGTATTAATATATAGTAGTAGTAGTAGTAATTTCATTTTCGATTTGATCTATCTACTACGAGTAGTTCTATTAGTACTAATATATATATAATTAACTTGGACTTCAAGTTTCAAGTTATTTATATTTTTAAAATGATTTGACTCGGAATAAATTTTTAAAATATAAATATTTCATTTTATTAATTCTTTAAATATATGGAAATTCTATATTCAAGTAATAAAATAAATATCTATAATTTATATATTATTATATATTCAATATAATAATTTGATTATAAACATTCAGTTAAATTTTAAAAATCGATATAGTAATCTTTTTGAGATTTGACAAATCTATATAAACTCGAATGAAGATCTATTCGACCTATAAACTCCTGATGAACTTCCACTTTTTTCATGGAAAAGTGTGGATGGATAGAAGTGGATCATTAGAATTAGTCTTATTAGCTATGGATAGGATATATAATAGTCTAGTTTACTTTGATTAAAGTCTAACTTGCGCCTACTAGTAACAGGGCAGGGGAAGTAAACAGTGGGCAGGACAATGCAGTGAACAGTAAAAAGTAAAAAGTAAAAAGTAAAAAAAAAAATTAGAGTAAGGAAAACATTGATATGTCAATTCATGTTATGGATTACAAGCGCAGGCAGAGTAAACAGGTTACGAGAAGGTTCATATTGGATAGAATTGGGGAATTTTGAAGGGGAAAAAAAGAAATAGCAGAGAGTTTTCACAAGGGTTAATTGCTCATTTAGGGAAAATTTATGATAAGGTTACCTTTTAGGGCTTAGTATATGTCAGAAACAGGGGTAATAGCTCTCTTACTTCAAAAAGTTTAAAGCTACTCTAAATAGCTTAAGTAGGAAGAGTAAAAGTAAGTCTTAGTTTCTTGAGACTACCTACCTGCCCTGCTATATACATAGTAGGTATAAATTCTAGGGTCTTAAAAGTTCTTGTTAACTATCTATATCGTAGGTAACTTTGCTAACTTTGCTAACTTCAGATAGATTTCCCTACATCCACTATTCTAACCATCGAAAGTTGCAGAGAACACTCAAAGGCTGTAGCTTCTTGTACCCACAGGACCTTAGAGTGATTTGAACCGCTGAACCGCTGGAATACAGTAGAGTCAGTGAGTTCATACATCATTATTGCAACCTAGACAGCTAGAAGAAACGGGGATTTTGAAGAGATGTTCATAGAATTCTTACTGTACCTTACGCTCTGTATTCGATGTTTAGCTATCAATCAAGCAAGGTCCACTCTTAACCTGAGTTATGTACCTGGATATGGATGGTCAGTATTTCGTACAACTTCTCGCACCGATATTCTTAATACATGCTGTTTGATTTGAGTTGACTATACCTATTATTTGAATATTTAGACCACAAGTTATTACGATATATGGAATATTGCAAATAATTGTACAGTACTGTCTGTATCTTCATGAACCATCAACCTCATCCCATCCCATCCCATCCCATCCTATCCTCTCCTATCCTATTCGCATCGGAATTAATTAGGACACGGAAGAACCTCATTTCAGCCGAATGAATAACTAAACTAAAAAAGGCCTAAAGTAACCATTCAGAATTTCAGTGTCCCGAGTTACGAGCGAATGAGGAGTTAAGATGACTTTCTTTTTCCCCATTTTAGGTTAATATTATCATGTACCGGTACACTCCGGGGATATAACCATCGAATGATAGAACGAATACCGTTGGGAAAACGTTGATTTGATAATGATTTAGATATTCTAGTGTTATTATTATTAAAAATAATTGAATGTGTATTCCTTCATTTACTCCATTTATGTTGCTTCGCCTGAATGTACAACCTCTATTGAGGAAATCTGCCAAAGGTGGTGGTAGTGTATTGCTAGGTTTTTTGACAGGGGGAAAACGCCATAAAAAGAAGAGACATCTTCATTAGCCAAAATTCAAAACCTAGCCAAAAACCCTCGAATGAACGACGAACGATGCCGTTAATTGCCATAGCATATACTGTAGCATTATAGTACGACCCTCGTGGGAAATGGGAATCAAGTTTAGAGGCTAGAGAGAGTGGTGTTGCAGAAAAGCCCCTGTCTCAATTTGGATTTTGCGACCCATTTACCTTGTTTATTTCTATCCCCCTTCGCCTCATCTTTCGTATTTGGGGTCCGTAACCCTTTGTTCCTCCGCCCTTCTTCGTCCCAACTGTTGGAATAGATCGTAAATAAATACGGAGTACAGAAAGTTACTGCATGGCAAGCTGATCAATCTTGTGCATTGCCCCTGAACTACCTAACCTTTTTTTTAAAAAAATGGTATGTACAGCCTTGGTCATGGACCTTCAATCTCAACTTATGCTCCATCATCTCGCAGCTATCTTTCGGTACATGTCGGGTCAGGGGCTATGCCCGAGATCTGGATTACCAAAACTTCATCATGTTGTTTTGTTATGAACACGAGAATCGAGCCTTGACAAGCCCAACGGGCTTCTCTTATTAGCCGTGTCTCGCGGCAGATTTCAATTGTTCTTTGGAAATACTATACTTGGGCATTATGTGCCGCCTCCGATCAAACCATAAGAACTACCCCGTTAGAACTTACCAAATGGCAAACGGTATCGTGCCCTGAGAGTGTGTGGGTTAGGTAGGATTTCCACGAGTGAAGATGATTGGATAAGCGATATGTCAAAGAGTCAAGCCCCCGGGTGGAGATCCTAATGGCCCACAAATCCATCAAAGAACCATCAAGCTATACCTTGTCGTTCCCAAGCAATCAGAAGCTGAGAACTACTATCTTCAACGATTTGTCCCGACGCGCCTTGTTTCTTTTGCTTCCTCGAGGGTTTTCAAAGCAACCATGAGGCACTAGTTGCATTTCTAGGTAAGTGTTGAAGGATGAATACGTACCGAAAGAAACCCTAGTGATGGTGGTCGAATCGTTGGGAAGCAATCGCGTCTATTCGAGAAGAAAGAAAAGTTTCGACAAGCACTGTACGAAGTATTGCGGCGCAAATGCTATGCAACTGCGGTGAGAATATTCCAGTTCTTGGTCATGAGGGGAAGAGTCCACTTATCAGTTCAGCTCCCTGTCTTTGGTCTAGTGCTACCTGCTTCCGGGGTCGCGGGGAAACGATCCTCAGCATCTAGACTGGCGTTCCGTGCAACACCAGGCTCAGTTTCCTTATCATTATATTTTTACCAATATGAAACCGTTTTTCCCAAAGAATATAAGTATGTAATCCCGAAATGAATCATGGAATGTATGGTTCAAGTCCCGCTATCAACTATGATTTTCTCGGCGGCTAGAAGGGCCTCGGTTTGGGTATTTTAGCTTCTTCGAGCATTAAGTGTGACCATCGCAATTCAAACAGGTAATCTATTGGTCAATTTGTCTTCCACTTCTAGGTTGCTGTTCTCCACAGAGGGTCCTCAGTTTTTCAATTGCTCCTATCCGAAGCGCTGACCGCTCATGCTCGCTGCAGTATTCCGGAAGTCTGTGCAGCCATGATGCGATGATGCAAGAACCCAGATTGACTGCCGATTTTTGGAAAAGGTTCTCTCGGTTACTTCGGTGTAGAAATAATGGTTATTTACTCTCCTTAACAGGACTTATTTTCAATAGCTAAATGAGGGGAAGGATTAAACAGTCTGGTTTTAGAGTTTGCTGTCGTTGATTGGCACGGAAGTCAATGACCTGTCTGGATGGGCAAAGGACGTATATTCAAGGCTCAAAAAGGTACCAACGGCAATACAGTAAAATTAAACAAATATTCACAAGGCCCATAAGCTTACTCAGTAGCGTTCAGAGTCCCCTTTCATATATTAAGTAAATCTTTGAGAATTGCAACTAAACCTCTCCTTGAACGCCCACGTGTTGACGCGTATCAGGCCCATAGCTTGAAGAAGATCGTAGTCGACTCCACTTATGGAAGATTCAAAGAACCAGACTGGAGAGTGCTCTTGTGGTCATCCTATCGAATGGAGTTCATTGTCAATGATCACTGTGATCATGTTATGTATAAAAGCTTTTCTCCTGACGTTTAGATAGGTTGATATGATTTTCTTCCGGAAAAGTCGTACATACAAGACACTTTTGATCCTTTCCGAATTCTTATTTGAACTATCATCGTGGCGTTATCAAGTCAGCGGCGTTCCGGATCGTTAAGTACGAACCTGCAACTTCTAGCCAGCCACTGATGATTAGGATTGTGTGCCTGCCCCTAGACTGACGCCGTCAACTCCTGGCAAAATACCCAACTATGTACAGATCAGCTCTTCCATACGCCTGTGAGTCTGCTCCAACTTGGTTGCTCGCCTTTGGTGCGACTGGAAGATCCCTGGAGGTTGCACTGAGTTAACCTATTTCATATCTTCTAGCGCTTGATAATGGTAACTGTGTGACGATTTAGCAAGGTCCAAATCAGCCGGTATATACTCTGTATAACTCACTGATATCTTCGTCCGCAAGTTCGTGACTGAGCCCCACGCGTTGTGGTTGGTGCTTAACAGACTTTCCATATACAATGGCGACGCGAAATTGTTCCACGATAGTTTTGTGAATTGCGTTGCACTTCATTAATCCGTCAGTCACTGGATGTGGTGAAACACGAGTTCGGAATAACAAAAAAAGCCACTTACAAAATCTTCGACTGTGCACCTGTTGGAACGTAACACTACTGGCGCGGTGTAATCAGGCAATTTTCCTTTGGGCTTTGTATAAACTCGAACAAGGTTGAGTTTCTCCCACCTAGACTAGAGTTAGCATCTAAATTAAAAGACAAAATCAAGGCAATCAACAGCTTCCGACAGCCTCAAGGCTTGCCTTGCATGCCCAAGGCCAGTTAAGGGCATATTGGAAATGGTGGACCACTTGGTTAATAAATCACATTTCAACCCGAATTCAGATACCGCCTCTGGATTCTCGAATAAGGAACTTACATCTGTTCCAGTAACTCATCAACGTTCCACCCATGTTCGGAAGAAATAGGGCATGCGTTGGGAATTCTATATAGCAAATCAAGTTCCTCAATCGATATGGCATCGATTTTGTTCAATGCATAAATGACAGGGATATAACTTCGACTTTTAGCCTCCAGAACGTCTATCAGATCATCAATGGTGGCATCACAGCGTATAGCGATATCTGCGGAAGAAATCTTGTACTCGTTCATGACCGCCTTGATCTCATCATGGTCAATATGTGTCATGGGAACGGTATTGGTAATGGCAATACCACCCTTATCCTTCTTCTTGAAAACGATGTTCGGTGGTGACTTGTTGATTCGAATACCAAATCCCTCCAATTCGTCTTCGATGATTTTTTTGTCTGTTAAGGGTTTGTTGACGTCGAGAACGATGAAGATCAAATGGCAGGTTTTGGCAACTGCAATAACTTGTCGACCACGGCCTTTACCATCCTTAGCTCCTTGAATAATACCAGGAAGATCTAGAATTTGTATTTTCGCCCCGTTGTATAGAATTTGTCCCGGCACTGTTGTCAAGGTTGTGAATTCATAAGCGGCAGCCTCCGAGTGTTGTCCGGTAAGTTTGCTCATGAGAGTACTCTTTCCCACTGACGGAAATCCTATGAACCCTACACTGGCGACACCTGTACGAGCTACATCGAAACCTACACCAGCTCCTCCACCACTACTCGTAGGCGTTAGGAGTTCCCGCTTGAGTTTTGCAAGTTTTGCTTTTAGTTGACCAAGATGGAAACTGGTCGCCTTATTCTTTTGGGTCTTGGACATCTATTATATCGTTAGGGCGTGTCAATGCCGAAAGAACGTGTCTTCAAAAGCATACCTCATCCTCGATGGCTTTGATCTATGGCGGGGCATTGTTAGTATCAGGTATCTGAGGATATTCCGTGGTGTATGGCATACCTTATCAACGGTGGTAGACATGATTAGAGGGTTCTTTGTTTCAACCTTATGCTATGTAGGTGATGGGTGTCGCAGGAGATCTGTAATGTATAACAAGAGAAATTGTTCTCTATATTCTTAGAGAAGTTATGTGAATTTGTATGCAATTTGTGGGGTTCTATCAAGAAATTATTTTTGAAATCCATTCTAGCCCCCGCCTATGATGGCATAATGCCTTAAAACCGAGGCTTGAACATCCCATGCTTCAGGCCTGGAGTCCACACCAAAGTTTTTAGAGCCACATATATACTTTACTTTACTCAACCATCATGCGTTCTGAGTGAGGTTGCCAACATGGAAATTTCTACTTTTTGCGTCGCATTTTTCATGGTTGGGATCGCAACTGTTCTAGGCGGAACGTTGTTACCTTCATTCCGACGGCATGTTATGAATTATGGTTCACGAGGCAATATTTCCGAAAGCAAAGTTAGCGGCATCTTAGATCCTTTACAAGTCCCTCACACATGGTTCACACATTACTATGTAGTGTCGGTGGCATCATCAATTTTCTGGGGGTTCCAGTTCATCACACATGGAAGCGCCTTTAGATTTCTTGCGTCTCACTCTCAACACTCTACTATGGAGTCGATGACTGTGAATCAGGTTTTTCTAGCATGGGGATTCATGGCTCTTCAAGGTAGCCGAAGATTGTACGAAAGTCTCACACTCACCAAGCCTTCTCAATCTAAGATGTCGCTTGCAATCTGGCTGATTGGAATTGCATACTACATCGTTATGGGCATCTCCGTTTGGATAGAAGGCATCTGTAAGTGATTTGCAGCCCCAGAATGTCTTCCATGACACTGACTGTCGAAGCCACATTGAACGTGACCAAGAATCCACTAGACAGTTTGGAAATCTCGATACCGTCTCTGAAAACCTTCATAGCAACCATCATTTTTGTGATGGGATCGGTTGCTCAGAATGCATGCCATACCCATCTCGCTGGCTTGAAGAAATATACCCTTCCCTCTCATCCGCTTTTTCGGTCCATTGTTAGTCCTCACTATACAAGCGAATGCTTGGTTTACGTTGCAATGACCATTGTAGCTGCGCCCAAGGATCAAATACTGAACAGAACTATGTTGGCTGGCTTGTGTTTTGTAGTGACGAATCTCGCCGTTACTGCAAACTCAACCAAAAAGTGGTATGAAGAAAAGTTCGGGGCCGACAATCTGAAAGGTCGCTGGAGGATCGTGCCCTATGTGTACTGATAATAGAGGCCTCTTGCTCTCAATGTTTGCCAAATATCCCTAGCCTAGCTCCTAATTTTGACACCTTGATCACATCGCGATAAGTTAGGCTTATTCGTTCGTGTCGTTCGTGCTCACCATTAACAAATTCTTCTGTGGAGCGTAAAAGTTCCCAGTTGGCGATGGTCTGGGAGTTAATGTTAACATCTGCTTCGACCTCGGAAATGCCATGGTAATATTCCGTATAAAGTTCATCCGTTGTGATGAGTAGACTCCTTGGCTCTTGAAGAATCCTCCATCGAGGTTTATCCTCTCTCGTACCATCCTCCTTCTCCCCGTATATATCTAAGCATAAACTTGCACCCAAACTCACCGTGCAAACAACGGGGTGGTATGCCAACCCATCTTTGTGTGGCATGATGCCTTGTTTTGGCAGATATTCATTAATCAAAACGTGGTTCGGGCGACTATGCGGACTGTTGCTGAATATATGGGATCTGTCGTCTACCGATTTGGGTATGGAGAGAAGTCGAGTGATTATGGGATCTGATAACCATTTAGGCAGAGGCGCATCAAGCAGTGTATTTTTTGTCAAATCGGAGGGCCATGTCTGAAGTCGGCGGTGGGTTAATTGCTTCCAACGTGGTTTTGGTGCTGTCGCAATCTACGGCAGGATGTTATGTTTGAAGATCTTGATGATAACGTAATGAAAAATTATCTGCCCACCTTATTCAATAATAACTGTTCTTCTTCTTCTGAGATGAGATCAGGGATATAAAAAGCTGTCGAGGGAAGACAGTCGATTCGATTTTCTTCCAAAGCCTTTGGCAATTTTGGTAGATCCATGATTAAGTTGTTATTTTGATGGCACTTCTGCGATTTCAAATTGTGAGATATGGAGAAGGAGGATGAGCTCTTCTATGCATAGATGCTCGAAATTGTGTGTTTTATGCCCGTTGGAAGAGGATTGCTCGGCGGAACTGCTATAAAGGTAAGAGGATAACAGGTATACATACCGTAGATGGATTCACTTAAAGGTCTTCTAGATCATTCATTACCTTTCTATTTTTAGTATGCATTCTCTAAGTGCCTTATGCACTATGTACCTACTATGTACCTACTATGTACCTACTATGTAGGTGGCTAATAATTGGTGTGTGCACTCAAGTGATACTATATACTATTGACTATTGGTACTCAGTATCTTTTAAAAATATAAAGCAAAGGGTTAGGTTTGAATAGATAGATATAGATTGTACGTGGCTCGGCTGGTAGAAATCAAATCTAAAACAATTTCGCCTTATCTACGGAGTACAATTCCATATTATGTTATACCAGCCAGTACGATACAGCGTAAAGTGCAGTAGTAAGGATTTCTACGAAAGTAATTGATGTTTTGATTACTTAAAGTGGCGACGATGATGATTTAGATGAAACACTTGCTTTTGATCTATATCTGTAGGGGGGGAGAGGAAGGGGCACTTCTTCACTTATCTTTAGATACAGCTAAAGATACAGCAGTCCTGACAGTTGTACATACTGCATACTGTACAACTGTCAGATACCTAACTAATACTGTACACACCTAGGTACATCTTCAGCTACAAGGTACGAGTATATAGAAGCCCTAGAGTAGATAGGAGAGCAAAAAAAAAACCAAAAAAGATGCCGATATGAATAGATATAATAATATGTATCTGTGCATAGCTCATAGCTCATAGCTCTTACCAATTTCATAAATTTCTATGCGCAAGTGATTATCATAACTCTTTTTGAAGATCAATTGATTAAAATAAAGTTCATACAATGAATTATTAATTGTCTATTAGCCTGGTTCTATCATAATTTGAAATTTATTATATCATTTCCATTAATTGCCGGATGACTCTTTAATGGTTACCGTAATCTTTAGCCTCAATTTTAGTGATATTCGCGAAAACCTTGAAACCTTGAAACCTTGAAACCTTGGAACCTTGGAACCTTGGAAGAGTTTAATAAGAGAGAGAGAAAGAGAGAGAGAGAGAAAGAAAGGAAGAAGAGAGGAGAGCCAGCCACGCCAGCCGAAGAAAGAGAAACTCCTTCATCCCCCCAAAGTGCGAACAAGTACTAGTACTAAAAAAGATCCACTGGTTGTTTAAATTTACTTTACTTTGCTTTAAGCCTTCAACCTTCAATTCCCCCCCCCCCTTCTCCCTCCTTCTCCCTCTCTCCCCCCCCCCCCAAAATTCGAATTTAATCCTAAAATCAAAAGACTCATAAATTCATTCACCCATTTCAACAAACTTCATCTTCTACCAAACCTCCACGATCAATGATTACGAATTTAATGATATCTTTTAAATTTTAACTTAATGATTATTTATCTTACAATTCGAGAACTTTTATTGTTGCGACAACTCGTCAATTAAATTACCGCGTACTTACTTGTATTTTGAGTTCAATTTGGTTCAAATCAAACAATTGACGACCAACAATTAACATTTCAATAATTCATCAACTTATAAGGACTCGGATGATCCTCCTTGTCCTTACAATAAGACATATTCAAAGTGTCTACTCATAATATTGGCCAGGATGATCTACAGGATACAGCGATACATAGGCTAGATGTTATGGACACTCAAGATAATGAGGGACCAACACTTACAAGAAATGGCGGTTTACCAACCGGCCTTGTTACTAAGGATTTAGACAAAGCCAACCACACAACCATTACAAGAAGTCCAAGTCCAGTTGATCTCAAATCCTCTCCACCCGTTAAAGTCACAGAAATCGAGGTGGACTCTGATATGCCTGATGCGCCTCACGAGGATATCGACGTGAAGAGTGACTCGGAAGCAGAAACAATTGTATTACCAGGTAAAGACGGACATTCGCCTTCGAAAATTCGAAAGACAATTAAACATGAGGACCATAGTGAAGATGAAGGTGTCCAAAATTCCCTAGGCTCAAGGAAACGAGAAGGTTTACCATCGCAAGATGCACTTTCTCAAAATGGGAGTCACCTAGGGAAACGAAAACGTCCAAAGCTCGTGGCTGCCGAACTACCTGGACCAAGTCAATCACAACATGGAAATGGTAGACTTTCAACTTCACAAGACAAAAGGCACTCATCTTTGCCCAAGCCCACAGCACCACAAACGAGAATCAATAAATCACCATCACCGCACTCGGTTATCTTGGATAAGGCCAAATCCGTTGACCGACTTTTTCCTTTAGAGAAATCTAACAATTCAGATTCGAGTGATGAGAACGGGGGAAGGCGCAGGATTCAACGCAACCGAGGTTCTGGTCTCGATTTCAAGAAGAGCAAAGAGAATACCCCAGCTATAGACTCCAATACTGAAGAACGACAAGAGAGATCCGAATCACCACATTCTCGTCCACATAAGCGCAGCAATTCAACTCAGCTTCCATCAAAATCTATACATGGTTTAAGTCACAAGAAGAAGCGTATCCCTGCTCCCCTTCATACCACCGAATACCAGAGTGATGATTCGTCGGCAAGTGGTCGTTCATATCCTCGTAGTTCTCGACCACGGCACCGTGCAGCCCCGAACACTGGCGAATCTACGATGTCTCCAGCGAATATGGCACCGCACAAGCGTGGATTAGTCGATTCATCTGGCCAAACATATTTAGCAAGAGCATGCTCAAAAGGTACTTTCGAGCTCGCGAAAACTCGATTAGAGGAGCGACCGCAAGATCTAAACACACCAGACCACGCATTTAACACCCCACTTCATATTGCAAGCATCAACGGACATACAGAAATCGTTAAAATGTTGTTAGATGCTGGGTGTGCTATTGATGTGGTGAATGAGAGAGGCGACACGCCACTCCACGATGCAATAGAGAACGGCCACATTGATGTTGTGGAAATGCTTCTCGCTGCAGGTGCAAATCCACGCAAGACAAATAAGCAGGGTGACGAACCGATCGATCTGACTGGCAACTATCGTGGGGACAAAGATACAGTGGAGGAAATGAAACAACTGATTGAAAATGCCAAGAAAAGGAATGCCGCGGCTGGTGATCAGACCCCAGACGAGAATGCTGATCGCAGTTCCCATCCTAAGCAAAGCCCTCGCCATAGTCCTACTTACGATTTACCTAGTGCAGGATACGCAAATCAGTCCGGCCGCAAGATAAATTCACGACTGGCCAAAACTAGCGATAGGACCCTTTATAAAGAATATAAGGGCGTAGAAGCACTCAGGGAAGCATGTCGGCAAAACAATCTTGAAGACATCAACAAGTGGTTAGACATTAATGGCGGCCAGAAAGATCCTAAATCCCTGCTCATCGCTGCAAAAGCTGGTCATTTGGACGCAGTTGAATTCCTTCTTGCGCTGGGTGGAAACGATCCCGACCCCGAACCATTAAAAGGCGAAAAAATAGAATATTCCACCCCGATGCTTTGCGCGATTGGCCGAGGGAGTATCCAAACCATCGACTTATTACTTTCGGGAGAATTTGATCCTACTAGGCGTTGGGATAATAAAACCTATTATGAAATTGCTCAAGAAAGAGCTGGCCCAAATTATGAAGCGGAAGTGGAGCGACTCAAGCAAGCGTTTAATAACCACTCTAAACCTAGCAAATCTTCCCCAGCTAAATCTCGCTCCCCTAAAGCTTATCGAGATGCTGAACGCGGTCGTGGTTCAAAGCGACCTGCAAGGGCTGATCGAGACCATTCATCTCCATCGCAAAAGAGGAGCCCTTCGAGAAATTTGGACAAAGGTTTAGAGGCACGAAGAGGCCAGACCAGAAGTAACTCATCACTGAGCCATGGCCAGGATGCACAGAATCATGCAAGGAGAGGCCCGGGACGACCCAGGAAAGATGAAAGCACCACATCGCTAGCAACATCAGATACAGAAAGTACACCCCTTGGTCCTCCTAAAAGAAAGCTGCAAGCACCAAAAAGAGCCGAGTCGGATGCTGCTGCAATGTCATCGGAGAACGAGCCTACGAAACCTCGACGGAAACTTGTATCTGGAAAGGAATTAAAGGGCGAGCGAGAGAAACAAAGACGTGGAAGTATTGCGTCTACTGTTTCCAATGCATCTCTTAAGGAACGACGTGGCCCCGACGAGATCAAAGATTTGGAAAGCCGACCAAGAAAACCCAGTATTGCACGCCCAACCGTATCTTCCAACGAAAACCCAAAACCAAAACACCAGAATAGCGATGCGGCTTTAGAGAAACCAGAGAAGCACACAACTGAAAAGACGCCAAGCGTAAAGCGAGATATCTCCAAGGATAGACTGACATCTATTCGGAATGACAAGAGCCCGATAAAGCGACAGCGTCAAAGTACCACCCCACCCCGCTCCGGTATGCAAGACGTACTTGCTGCCTTTGAAGCCGATAGTGTTCCACCCAAACGACGCAAGGTGGAAGGCTCTTCAAAGCCTGTCAAAGATGAAAACACTCCCAAATCATCTCCTGATCGTTCAGCACCTAGTGCAGAGTCAACATCTTCACACGAGAAATCAAATCCAAAGGTCGTACGAGATACTCCACCAAAGACTTCTGCAAAAGCTTCGGAGGAGCTCGAGGCGCGCTCCAACAAAGAGAACGAGGAAGCAGAAATGGTGAAGAAAAAGGAGTTAGCCCACACGGCCGAGGTTGAGCGTAGAAAACAGGCTAGGCTAGCTAGGGAGGCGCAAGATGCTCGAGAGGCCAAGGAGGCTAAAGAAGCCGAAGAAAGCAGGAAAGCTAAGGCGATTCAAGAGGCTAAAGAAGCTAAAGAGGCACAGGAAGCATTAGAAATCCAAGAAAGACTGGCCAGGGAGGAAGAAGCCGCAAGACGTAAACAGGAAGAAGATGATCGGAAAGCACGCCATGCTCAAGAAGAGCGAGACAAGGCAGAGCAAAAGCGCTTATATAATGAGCAGAAGAGAATTGAACGGGAAAAAGCGGAGCAGAGACAAGCGGCTATTCAAGAGCAGCAACGACTGGAGAGAGTAAAGATTGCTCAACAACAGGAATTGACAAGGCTGTCAAAATTACCACTTCTCTTAAGATGGTTCGACCAATGTCGAGACCCGATGAATCCCAAAATCGCAGCTTTGCTCAGCTCCGTTGAAGGTTATCGATACGATACCATCGTGCCAGATGCAACAGGTCATCCTAATGCCCGAGAACAATGGCTACTCAACACTGATGTTGCCTTACTTCTGGGGGAGAAGGATTTAGAGTTGTCAAGATGTAAGTGACTCGAGATATATAAAAGATTATCAGAACTAACTGTTGGTCAGTTGCTGCGTGGGAGCGTATACCATTATCAAAATCTACCAAACAATCTATCTGGTCTTTTGAAAATGGCAAATACTCGTGCGCTGGGATCCGAGAAATTCTCTCAGAAATACCACCCTCCGAACGAGGTCCAGATTATCTTCTGGCAGAGCGAGCCGAACCATTGTTTATTGAGCTTGAACTTTTTTTTGTCAAGGTATTTTGATCCAAAATCTGTGAGAAAACAAATCTCTGACAATGCTATAGGTATCAGAATTCATGTTTGTTGTACCCAACTTTCCTCACCTACGAAATCTAAAAATTATTGTAAACTATCGAGAACTTGGAGAATCTTGGAGTTGGCCTCCAACCCCTGGCAAGTTCTCACAAGATCCCGGATACGGACCCCACAATCCATTTACTCCTGCAGCGGAGGAATACATAAATGGAGAAATAGTCACACAGCTGCAGATACATACAAAAACAAGTACAAACCCTTTCCCGGAGAACAGGGTACCCAGACGAGAACTGTCTCGAGTGTTTCCTGGAGATAAGGAATATCTGGCAATTGCAGAAACTCAGAAGCTTTATCACTTGATACCAAGCTATCAAGGGCGTCCAACGAGCATTGAAACCCGCGACCATGATCAAACCAATGGTATTACTCCCCCGCGCTCTGACAAATCTAAATCCATCAACGGTGAAGGGCATCACCCAAATCTGATTTCAGAGATGACCGGAACATCTCCTACGCTTCCAGATGGAGCAGCAACTACTTCGAATGGGTCTTTGGTGAATGAGATGGATACACGGCCATGAATTGCGTATAACTCTTGAATGTTGTCAATAACTGTGTAACCATTGTAAGGATACAACCTTTTCAGGTCTCACTAGAGCCTCACACAATGCCGTGGATTGGCTGTCTATTTAGTTTGCCTTCACCAGGCACATTAGATGATCAGACCTTGTATACATATTCCGTTCACGGAAGAGTTCATTCAATGTAGATTAATGTCAGGACGTATCTACAAAATAACTGACAATAGCAAAATATAACATTATCATGAAACATCATAATTTTATATGCAAATGAAAGTCGTAAAGTTTGACGTTTCGTCTAGCACGTGCTAATCCAGCCCGATAATGACGCTCACTTTTTCGGATAAGGAAAGGTGAGCGAGGGGCAAATATCTAGTAAGTAGTAATCTTTTCATCCGTCGTAACCTCCACAACTCGTAAACAAAATCCCTAAGAAATACAAACCCACAATGAACACCACCTCCTGTTGCTGCTGCGCCCAACTCATACCAAACATCCCACCACCCTACTACACATCGTCCAATTCCGAGAAACCAACCTACTCATCTCCCTCCCTCATCTCCAACCGCACATTACCATGCTGCACCCGCACCATCTGCGGAGCCTGTATTAAATCCAACTCGCGATTCGCATCCTACTGTCCCTTCTGCCAGATCAGCACTACGGAATCCGTTCTGTCGCAAGGATTGAAGGATCCGCCTAGTTATTCTACTTCTGCCTCTTCTTCTACTCCTGCTGGGTTAAATGAGCAGGCTATCGATAATGATGACGACGACGACGACGATAACGATGATGAAGATGAAGATACCCCACCAACCTACTCAAGCCTCCCACCCTCCAACTTCCCCATAACCCACAACCTCCACTCCAAACAACCACCCCAAGACACCCTCCACTTCCTCAACCACACCCTAGGCGAATCCCTACACTCGCTCTCCCTCCGCTACGGGGTGCCCATCTCCGCACTCCGCAAGAAAAACAACATCACGGCCGATCATCTGCTGTGGGCGAGGAGGACGGTGCTGATTCCGGGGGAGTGGTATAAGGGGGGGGTGAGTTTGAGTCCGCGGCCGGTGGAGGGGGAGGAGGAGGAGAGGAGGAGGGGCATGGTTAGGAGGTTTATGGTTGCTTGTAAGGTTTCTCAGTGAGTGTTGTTTTATTTACCTTTTTTGGGGGGGGCGGGGGGGCTTACTTGTTTCTTGTCCTTGGTTGGTTTGGTAGTTTCGAGGTTGATATTAGAGGGGGGATTGGGGGAAAAGTTAAGACAAATCTGGGAAATCATGTGGCTAATTCTTTGGTGTATAGATATGATATTGCGGTAGTTTACCTTGAACAAGCGAATTACGATTTAGAGATGGCGATAGGGATACACAAAGATGACGAAAGATGGGAGACAGAAAACCCGATACAAGGAAGTGGGAAGGGTAAACGGCAGATGAAGTTTGATCTTGGGTGGCGCAGATTCACGGGACAGAGATCATGAAATCGATGTATGTGGTTTCAGTTCATTTCATTGTTTATTTAATACTGTAGACTTTAAGTCGTGAGGTTCATGAAAATGGTACCCATAGGCACTTTGTATAATACATTCGGCCATCAATTGTGGCTTCCCTATTACCATATACGCTAAATTAATATGCCGATCGTGTTCGAATATCCTATAAACGTTGTTAGCATCAGGTCTAGTTGGAACAAATGTAGGTCCACATACCGAAATCTTCCTCTCTATCTCTCTGACTGAACGGTCTAACTCTCCTGCAATCATCTGTTTCTTGTCCGTGGGCAAGAGGGTATATCTTTCGCATAAATCTCCATCAATAACGCCCTTCACTGGCACATAATAACTTCGATAGATTAGATGATCTCTTCCGGCTAATGGTGGATCTTCTGATCTTAAATGTTGTTCTAGAGTCTGAAAGAAATCCACATCCTCCCGACTAACGAACGGTATAAGAATTCCAAGTGTACCTTGGAGACCAGCCCATAATAAACAATCTCGACCTCCAGCAACAAGGTTGGTCTTTTGAATGCTCATTGGAATATCTTGGGGGTAGAAATGAGCCATCAGGTTTAATCGGTGGGGAGCTCCAGCCAGATATTGTCGCTCATGAAGGAGATGAGCACCCGAGCCATCTTCGTCTGCCTCCTCACTAGCCTTGGGAGGACAACGGAGAAGCCATAGGTTACCAAATTTATCACCACCCGCGACTGTCTCGTAATCCACCATAGTAATGCATGATGTCCATCTCGCAATTGTGTCATCCACAAATGGAATTAATCTATTTTCTTGAAACTTGTAGACAACCATTGTGACACTCTCTTGTACATCGCTCACAATAATACGGCTTCCTTGAGTTTGCAACCCAACAATTAAGGTAGGCGCAACCTCTGCTTGGGCTTTCCGTAGCATCTGACGCATTCCTAAATCATAGATGCGTAAATCCTTACCAACGCCAGCTAAAAGCCTGCCTTGAAAAGCAAGGAGAGCCATTGGAGGCTCCTCTACTTTCGTTTTATGGATAAATTCTAGTTCTTTGCCGTCTTCCTGGAATCGATATACATGGATAAAGCCTGCCGAAGATGATCTCGGGCTAACGACAACATCCTTACCTGTACCGACAACTAAGAATGACTCATCATCCTGACTAGCGAACGAGACAACTGCAATGCTGACCGCTGCTTCGTTATCTTCAAGATCAATCTTTGAAAGCATTGCCTTTTCTGTCACAGGGTCGACAACAGAGACGCATGATGCCCAGTGATTCTTACCCCTTGGATATCCAAATTCCTCAGGAGGGAGTACATTTGCGTCGCCATTAACAACAGAAGGATCTTCTAGCAATTTCTGTTTTGTGGCCGGCGAAAGAATATTATTGTCGGCTTCGATGACATAGAAATAGGGTCGTTCAGGGTGTCGGACGAATCGCCGAGGAGTATAGGTTAGAGGGATAGATTCTTGAAGTAGGTTATCGGTAAGTTTCTCGATAGAAAATATCCTAGAGTATGGTTGGTTAGTTGGGCGAAATCGGCAAGAAAACTTTTCAATTAAACAGCGGGTGAGATATCTTCAGAAGGAACAATTGGAATTTTAATATTTAATCCTCATAGTCAAGATAGACGTAAGAAGTTAACGATGAGAAAATCATCATGATATCGTAATTTGAACGTATAATATGAAATATTTGAACATACCTTAGATTCTGTCCTTGAATACCTACCATTCCTTCGGTGCATTGTTCACTACTAAAGTTCCAGCCCCATTCAAGTGCCGGATAGTTCAATGGAGTCAACATAAAACCTTTAGTTACAGGGTCCGAGTATCCTAGCCATGGCCTTGAACTGAGCGCTAGCACTGCAGTTTGACCCTGTACAGAGACTCGGAATAGTTTGGCAGGTTTAGGACCAAGGAAACGTGTTCGTGTGTCCGAAAGATCTCCTGTCACTTCATCCAGTACCGTTCGGAGATATACTCCGGAGTAGAGCCCAATATGCAAGTAGAGAGTGGATCCACCAGATGATGAATCCGACATGGCCATAATGGAAAGAGCGTTCGGAGGGGAAGTCAGGGCCTGGACTGATTTGTTTTCAAGAGTTGAATCAGGATCTAAACTCAAGATACGCACAGTTGAGTCATCGCAGCCCACGGCCAAGAATTGACTTCTCATACGTCCTTCCGGGACTTCGCCAAGACTGAGACAAGTAACTGTTCCACTCATTTCTTTCTTTTCGTCGTATTCGGCAAGCGATCCATCCGAGTCCATCTCGAAATAGACAATCTCTCCGGAGCTGAGGGCAACAGCTACTTGTCGTTCGTTTGTTGTGGCGGCGACAATTGATCGATGTTGTGGAGCAGCCCATTCGTTTACACGGCGGTCTGCACGAATGTGACGAATTCCTTTTGGGTGAACCTGGATTAAGGCATCCTCACCAAGTTGTTGAACTGCTAGAGTAGGCGCAGAAGACAAAAACCCAGTGTCAGTGACTTCTTCTACAGTTTCGCCGATACTGAGGACTAAGGTACCATTCGAAAATGAAAGTATGATGTAAGCGTCATAAGTATCATTTCTTGTGAGTTTCGTTGTCCAGACAGCCGATGGCACACCAGGTAATTCGGATTCAACAATCTCACTCACTTCCAGACCATGTTTCAATGTCCGGAAGGTACTTCGGGCACCCGTGCCACAGATTGAGTAGATTTGAGGAGCATCCTCGTCTGTGAGGTTAGCGACCTTGCAATCCATCAAAGGATTCATGGAGTCGATGCTTTCCACTAAGCTTAGATTATCCGCAGGCCTTGGATGGAAATAGACAGGTGTATACGGCTTCGTCGAGCCTGTTGGAAAATCGTCGCTGACGAATTCGATTTCCTCATCATCGTCCCCTAGCTTCTCAAATTGGTAAAACTGGTGGTTACCAAATTCGCTTGCAACAAAAAGAAATCCACTTTTTAAAATACAAAGACTTGTAGCGACAGGCACTGTGTCGAAGTATTTGATCTTGAGACGTTTGACTTCACCGGTCGGTTGGCCATTATCATCCTCAACCATTTCAATGGTGGTTTTGAATAGGTCACCGTCATCAGTTTGCAAAAGAAAGAAAAAGGCTCCCGCTGCACCTTTGAGCTTGTGCATCACACCAGCTATGATGTGTCGTTTTCGCTGTGGATCCTCGGTGGCACCACGACGCCTAGGGATGGCAACGCGGAAAGCTTCTTGGTTGGAGTGTCTATACGTGATGTTGTCCTCACCACATACCAAGACTCCACTAGGACCATCCGTTCCACCAGGGACCTGGAAAAGAATGCTTGCGGTTCGATCGACTGGATCTGACCATTTTCGTACCACATGATTCAGACCTAAATCAAGCTCATAATATACAAGTTGCTTCTCTATCTCCTCGTAAGCCTGGCCAGTTGGGTCTTGATCTGAATCACCATAGTCTACCTCGAGAGCAGCAAAAACTGGGTTCGCGTATCCCACATCTAAGGCAACCAGTGCAAACACTAAGGTCTGCGATTTATGTGCTTCCAAGGGAGATGATATTGTGAGTTCAGCTTGAGAATTACGATTTAACACGTAAACAAGTTTATTCTTCTCCACGGAAGCGGTGAGACAAGCTCTACCCTTCGGATCTACCGCCAAGTACTGTCCTGGGATTACTCGTCGAATACCAGACTTTCCAAAAGTCTCTAGATGTAGGCGGTTGAATTTGTTCTGTGCTGGAACGAATTCTACAATTGTAATTCGGCCAGAATCAGATGTGATGATAATGTAATCTGTGATGACCCATTTAGCTCAGTTCTGTCTATTGACCAAACTTCAATACCACTTTTCGCGCCAGGCTGATGAAGGCGATGTAATTCGTGCTGTCGTCGATGCTTCAAATCACTAAGTGAAGCTCAAGTGGGATTGAGATTATGGACTTACCCTTATTACTTCCAGCTAGCCTGAAGGCCGCGATAGCTCTGATTATGCCAAAGACATCGTGTGAAAGTGCAGTAATGATTTTTCCCTGTGATGGATCTGGTCTGTGAAGGGTAAGACGTGAACCCGAGGCTGTTACAATCTGTTGCTCTTTTGTTCCAGCAAATTGGCCAAGGATTGCTTGGGTGATAGCGGTAGGGGGATTAATTGTCAAACTATAAAGGAATTGATTTGATGTCGTCGCCATGTTGTTGCAGCAGCGCAGAAAGCCTGCGCAGCTTCATGTAAAAAGAATCAGGTTGTGGGTAAAAGGAGCATTTGAGGAGCTGGACAAGCAGCTTGTCACGAAGAAAGTTTTGCTTTCGCTCGATGATCGATTTTTGAAGAGGAAATTCGCAAGCTAAAAAGGCGCCTTACCGTTTTTGGACTACGCTATTTTGGATACTCGAAATCACCTTATACATCAACCTCTGTGATGGGATTTTACTCAAGCAATACTAAAGTCTATATATTCGGTATTGCTTTAGGGTTTTGAGGAAATGCGTTCTTTACCTTCTTACACCTGCCAAAGGTGCTTGAATGCGCTACAAAGGAAACCAAGGTCAATTGGATTAGGACGCAGATCTATTAATACTGGGAATATCAAACGCAACAAGCTAACGTCAAGCATACAACCAAAGAGTCAATCTACAGGGAAGGATATTGGACGTCGAACGATTTCATTCGGACAGCAAGGGCAAGCGGCGAAAGGTGGCTCTCTGCCATTCCAGAATCAAGATGGCCTGGAATCGACCCCTCCTTCCAATGTCGAGAAAAGACCTTTATTAATGCCGAATAACCTTTTCCACTCTTTCTCAAACTCCCCATCCCCTGAGATTAGGAGGAGGGCTGCTTTTATGAAGCAAAATGCGTATTGCCCGCATCCTGATCATCGCCAGACTCGATTACCTACGAATCCAGACGATCTAGAATCTCGAAAGTCTGCCAAAGGCGTGCTACCCCCCGCACATGTCAATTTCGAATGTCCGGATTGTGGAATACCTGTATCCTGCTCGGAAGAACATTGGGCAGATGATTATGAGGCGCATTTGGAAATATGCGATACACTTCGAGAAATAAACGAAGATGATCATGATCTTCGTTCTGGTCGATTCTTCCCGGAATTTGAATACCCTGGAGATCAAATCGAGGAAGCAATGGTCAATATGACGAACTGGGATACGCTACTCTTTTCCAGACAGTTCAAAGCTATCAATGATGAGAGAAGTTTAAGACAAGCAACCAGATTGCTAACATACCCGATCACTATCGGAAGTGTCTTACATGAATTGAGTCCTTACAACATCAAAAAGGGAGGAAGACTAACCGTTGAAGGTCTCAAGAGTTTGAGTGGTAAGAAGAAATTCCATTATAGAAGCTTTCTTGCTAACAATTCCAAGCTCTTCGTTATAGCTTGCACCCTGCACGAACAGGGGGAGGATCTGAGATAAAAAATCTAAGGCCAACACCACCGCCAATGAGAATATTTATCCTCGGAGCTCGCGCTGAGTCTTCGTTGCCAAGAGAAGTTTGGGTGCAATTGGCTCATTTGTTCCCTCGCGTCACATTTCATTTGATCTTTATTGGGCCGGAAAGTATGGCGAACAGAGATGCTGAATTCCCTCTGCCTGAACGGACTCCTAGTAATCCTTTCGGTTCTGTTGTCGAAGATCGTATAACCAACTCGTTGAAGATCAGCACGTTTGTGGAATACTATCATACGCTTCATAAAGCCGGGCACTTCTACCCTTATGATCCTTACTTTGATTGCTTTATGCTTTTCCATCCCGGCCTGGGTCACCCCGCAAGTTCGCATGAATGGGCAGAAACTATCCCGCAACTTTTGGAAACCAAAGTACCAATTCTAGTTACGGGATATACGCCATATGACATGGAGCGTGATGTTAACTGGGTCAAGAAAACAGTTGGGGGAGAAATGGATATACTGATGGAACCTGGAGAGAATCGTTTCCGTAGTTTGAGATGGGACCTAAATGACCTAGATCCTCAGGACGTCAGTTGCGGCAATTGGGGTGTTTGGGCCTTCAGAGGGAAGAGGTATGCAATTTCTCCGTCGAACGCATTATGAATAACGCTAACTGTTCGCAGATATGAGACTACTAGGAAGGACAACGAATAGGTGGTGCAATGCAATGAGGTATACTTTTGATGGTTTCGATGTGCATGTTGCATTTAGATTAGTGTTGGGCTGTATATAATGCTCAAAACTTTCGTAGGATACATTCAACACTGGTAGAGCCAATAATGAAGTTTGTACATTTTAAATGCTTCCTCACCCTTAATACCGGAAAGTTTGCAAACTCTTTCTTGTGATGAATCATGACTGGATATCACCAACAATATATTGTTTTGAAGACGTTGAATTGGCAAAGATACTCCAAAAAAAAAAACGTTTTTGTTTGTAGCAGCTTTAGATTGTCTCTTCCCCTTTCCTTATCTTATCGCGCCAAAATGCGGGGGTAAATACAGTACATATTTTCCTCAAAACGTCATCGTAAAAAAACAACTCTTGGCCAGAAGAAAAAATGACATCCAAACCTTCGCGCTCGTTGACGACAATCTATTTAACCCGCCATGGTGTAAGTTCTTTAAATGTTCTTTTCAGGCGTCTAGAATCTAACATCTATAAGTTCCGCTCAAACTGGGTAGTTGATGCATCAACTGGTACATACACATCCAACATCCCAACTCCAACCGGTATACCTAGCGATCCAGCACTTGCTGGCTATGGTGAAGCGCAAGCTGCTCAGCTGGGCTTACATCTCAGTAAACTGGATCCGCCTATCCAGCGAATTTATTCTTCCCCCTTCTACCGCTGTATTCAGACCATTTCTCCTCTAATCCCACACCTTTCCGCCACAACCGCTGACCCAGCCGCCTTGAAAATTCGTGGTGAGAATGGTGTCGGCGAATGGTATGGCTTAGCCCGATTCGATCATCCCAGTCCTGCTACATCCGAATTATTGCATTCATTATTTTCAGCTTACGATAAAGATTATGTGCCGAAAATACGACCTAGTGTGAATGGGGAGAGTATAAATGAGTTACACGATAGAACAGCATATGCATTACATAGAGTTATAGAAGAAGCAGACAGAGAGGGCGTTAAAGCTATTGTCATTTGTACGCATGCGGCAACTCTAATTGCGATTGGGAGATGTTTGACAGGAAGGATGCCGGAAGACATTGAGGAGGAGGACTTTAGGCCTTTTACTTGCGGGCTGAGTGTGTTTGAGAGGAAGGCAGAGGGATGTAGCGAGGAGAAGGAAGTTGACATGTGGAAGGGACCCGAAGAAGAAATCCCTCGAGTAGAATGGAGATCAGGAAACGGTGTAGCTGGTGGATGGGACATGAAGCTTAGTGGGGATTGTAGCTTTTTAAGCGGCGGGGAAGAGCGTGGATGGTGAGTTAACACAATAGAGACTATGCATACAATCAATACTAACGTTGATAGGCGTTTCTCTGGAGACGAGTCATTCTCTACAACGACTACAGGCCAAGGACCAGCTCTAGATGCTGGATCTGGATTAGGTGTTGTCATCGAAGGCAAGAAGCCAGAAAAAGCTGAACCTTCGAGATTGTAACGAAGGGTTGGAGATGAATGATATTTGGCTTGTATCAAGTCGCAACTCTTGAAAAATTCTTAGATCCTAATCTAAACTTGGATAACAAAATAGATACCCAGGCTAGAATTGTATATAGATACATAGTCCTAAACTCTATACTTCGCGTAAATATACTATACAATAATATCATGCCTCTAAATATAACGATTCCTTCGGGTGGATTCAATTGACATACAATCATGCACGCTTTAAAACATCTCAATGTGCTTCAACGCTTCCATACAACTCTAACCCCCGCCCCCAAAACAGAATGGCACTATTCTCCCAAAACCACGCAAGTTCAGGCATCATTTAATATCCGGCAGGCTCCTTGATTTTGGGAAAAGCCGGCTTGTCTATATTCTGTAAACAGTCTTTTTTCCAGTGTGTGGGGGTAAATTTATCCACTATATTCTTGAACTCCTCCTGATATAAGAGGTTAGCAGAGTGATTACAGCAGTGAGGCCAATCACTTACCAATGTACAAAACGACTCATCCCCCTCGAGATGTTTGCCTTGTACTTTACACCCGGGTACTGTCATGACCTTATCATTATAGCGTATTCTAACATAATAACCATCAAGTTTTGATCGTTCTGCCTGGGAAAGTTCCGAAATCTTCTTTCTTGCTACTCCGTGAGAGGTTTCTTCAACGGACTTCCAACCAAAGAAAGAGAACCACCCCTTTCGTGTGTTGCTACCTCCGGAGGTACTGGTTCTTGATTCCATTAGCGAAGGGTGTGTTCTTCGAAACATCTCTAAGGCAATGTGAGATGTATAAGGCGGCCACGGCTCGCCGTCAAAAGCACCCAAACTAGCCAATACAGCGGCAAGAGTTGTGTCATGACAGCCGCTCAAAGAGAGTTTTATTTCCTTCTCTCCTCCTCGGCCATTTCCAATTGATCCTGTTTTTCCTCCGATCTCTAACAATCCATCATGCCCATTGTGTTCTGCGCTTCCAACCATTCTTGAGACCACGTCCCCCATAAGACCTCCAATTCCCAAAGATCGATATTCCTCGGATTCCTGGTACCCGCTGAACCACTCTTCCACTCCTATCTTCTCAATGATAGTCCGGCCCCTATCGTCATAAAACTCCTTGGGTAGTCTGGTCTCGGGGCCATGGGCCAAAGTTGAATTCATTGTATCCATAATGCCAGATAACCTAGGATGTGAATCGACCGCAACTCGCTTGCTTGATTCTGGCATCCATTTTCCGATAAGTTTGTTCAGATATTCCATCTCATCTGTTTGGTTCCATTTATCGGCTGTACGCTGCGCAAAAGCTCTCGAAAGTTGAGCAAATCTCCTACATCCGCCGTCGTTCGGAAATAAGGTTTCATCTAAAGCATAAACATTTAGTCGTGAGTTCAAAAGAGGATTGTATGAAAAGACTCACCAGAAGGAGCGCGTGTAATGATTGTTGGGGGTGGGCACGATGCCGCACGAAACTGGGCAGGATACATGCCCAAAAAGGTCTCTTGAAGTGACTCGAGAGCTCGTGGAATTGGTGTTGTGCGAAGGTATATGAAATCAGTATCATTAATCATAGATGGTAGAAATTTCAGTTGTTCGACATATAGTTTTCTCAATCGGCTGCCCAATTGTGATGTTGTTTGCCGTCCTTTATCTGTAAGTTCACCAAGATTACATATGTCATCAACTTCTCCTCGAGGGCCCCTTGCTATAATAGGCCCATCATCACTACCAAATGTTTCCAGACGACGTCTCCATTGCAATGAGGTCCAGTCAGAACCATTGGCTTCCATTGTGGCGCTCACCATCTTACGAGCAGCAGAACAATAAGGCCAGTAGGGTCTCAAGCCCGCATTCTGAAATCTCGCGGAAACCGGACTTCGTTCTCCATGTCGAAGAAGTACCTGAACAAGTTGTAACTGCAGTCCTTCCGGATACAACTTCTTGAGCTCTTCTTGTGAATATGGACTTCGAGGTTTTAGTGTAGTCATTATAAGCTAATTGAGCACAGTTGTTTTAAGGCCAATTATTTTTTTACCAGAGCAAAAACATATAGTACTAGATGTAAGTGTTGATGTAATATCATCAGACTCGTGTTTTTTTGTTCAAGTTGTAGAAGAATAGAGCTCGGATTTCTGGGATAAGTTCATACTACGTAATATATACGATACTCGAGTATGCTCCCACTTCAATGGCGGGTAGAACTATTGCAGGGGTTTTCTATGCGGCCGCCGAACGCCGACCTTACTCTGTAAATTTTATTATATTGTGTTGTATGTTTCTAGAACTCCAGGTATCTGATTGCATTTTTTCTGTATCATTCTATGCTTCTTCATCAGACTCTTTAGCAGAGGACATTATGAGTGCTCCTCATATATGCCAAACATGTCGTCAGACAGTTAATCGAATCCGACTCAATAAATCCTTTCAAAGATACTCGACATTTATCTCTCTACAAAATACGTCAAGAAAGCTCAACGACAATAAATACAATAGACTTGCGGATGGATCCAAGGTAACTAAAGGGCGGGATATAAATAAAGCTTTTTCTCGTACTCTTGAAGAACCAGGAGATGTCCTGGAGTCCTTGTTTGAAGGAACAATCGGAAAAATCCCAAATCAAACGCCGCAGAATAGACCCTTAACTGACCCGTTTAAACATTTCGAAAATGTCGATATCCTCACAAAAATGATCAAAGACCATCAGTCTCCCATCGATTGTTGGTCATTCTTTTTGGAACACTTCGGGCCCGCTGCATGGAGAGCAGGGGTAATTGATCGAGGATCATGTCCACCATCTCTCAGTTCAGAAGTCCGCCGATTGGTGAATAATATGATGGCCGCCAAAATCGAGAAGCCGTTCTCTACAGAATTACCTTCATACGCCGATATAACATTAGTGCTGTTTGAATTGGGCTTCTTGCATAGTGAGCAGTGGACAAATATGATATTTTCGTTGCTTGATAACATCATGAAGACTGGAATTAAGACGGCGAGGGGGCAGTTACTATTATCTGATCTTCTTAAAAGTTGGAATGTTGTCTGCCGTTTGTTGACGAAGGAAGCTGTTACCAAAATAAATCCTTCATCTCTCAATTGGTCACACATCCCGTCCATGAGGGATGTCAAGAAAGAGAGAAGTCTAAATGATATTCATGGCGCATTTGGCCTACTCACCCCTTGTTTTTTGCGAAATCAAACGAAGCAAGTGCCTTTGGTCGCTGTTGGAACATTAAAGCTCCTCATTGATCTTGACAATAGTAGTCTTGCAAATTCTAATGCATATAATGCGTATCCTCTTTTGAGTGCATTGGCTGAAGTAATATCATCATGCGAGATTGAGCTTAGTCAACTCATTAGTTACTTTGAAGGTGCTCCTGAATCTATCGTCCAATCTGTAAAGGATAATTGGGCAACTATCAAGAGCTACACCATCCAAAAAGCTGTCCCCGCCTATCATTTGCGTCACAAGTCTGGCATGGCTTCGTCTAATAGAAGCTCTACATATCTATACAATCGAACAAAATCTGCATTTGAACATAAAGATATCATTCAATTGGAAAAGCTATGGATAGATGCACAACGACTTCCCGTTTACAGATCGGCTATTGGTGATTCCGGAGCACAGAATCCACCCCCTTCTGGTCATTTGACTTATCCTTTATATAATGCTTTCATACTCTACTTTATAGGGCTCAGACAGCCAGGCCAAGCAATTGCTGTATGGAATCACATGGTAGACAATGGTGTTACACCAGGTCTCGAGTCATGGGATTCCATGTTGAATGGCTGCAAACTCGCTGGTGATTGGAAAGCACTTGAGGATGTGTGGGCCAAGATGATATCATCAGGAGCAAGGCCTGATGTCAACTGCTGGACCAGCAGAATAAGTGGGCTCATTCATTGTAAAAAATACGACGCTGCGATTCACGCCTTGGATCAGATGGGTCGGCTGTGGCTTGCGGCGGTAAAGAAGAGGAATGGTAATGTCAAAATAGAAAATTTACAAAAATTGAAAGAAACCCCTGAAGCAGTCAAGCCCACTATTGCAACCATCAACGCCGCAGTCTCGGGACTAATCACTTCTTATCAACTAGAAGCAGCTCATCGAATTTTATCCTGGGCTGGTAATCTTGGCATCAGTCCCGACGTTCAAACATATAATTTACTTCTCCGGCCATTGATCCGCGACGGCCATAGCGAAAAAATAACAGCTCTTCTTAAACACATGGCAAACCAAGGAATTCAAGCAGACGAAGCGACCTTTGTCACTATGCTGGATGATACTCTCCGATACGTTAGCACTCAAAACCCAGAAGAGCTAAAAGAACTCATTTCCAATGTATTTAAAGTAATGGAAGAAGGGGGCCTGAAACCGGTTGCACAGACATACACCAAAATAATTGACAAGTTGCTACAAGCTAGCCCTGATAATATTACTCTCGTCACAATGGTAATGCAGCATATGATTGATCGAAACATGCAACCTGGATCTCACATCTATACCATTCTTGTTCGTCATTACTTCGATCTTCAACCGCCCAATCTTGATGCAATACATAGTATAACTGAGCGGGTACGCTTAGAACCCAGATTGTCCGATCACATTTTCTGGGATCGCGTCATTGAAGGATATGCAAGAATTGGTGATACTGCAACAGCCATTCGCGAATTGGGAAAGATGCAAAAGAGCAAACAGTATACGAGCTGGAACACATTAAGGACTTTATTGGTGGCATTATTTCAGAACGAGGAGTGGGATACTGCGGGGGAGTTGGTGCAGAATGCCATCAAGGATACAGGAGGTCCTATAGATCCAGATGCAAAGGGGAAGGAGGGAGAGCATAGGTTTTGGGAGCTGGCCCGGGAACTGAGATTGCTGTGATTATTTATATGTTGTATAATAGTACTCAATAGTAGACATGTACAATGTATTGAGTGTATTTAAAAGGCACGCTTAATCTGGTAGTAGAATCATCTGCAATCTGCTCCATTTTCACATAAGAATGATCCATGGCACATCGTAAATCTGTTGTCACAAGATAGACTGAGATCACGCCGATGCATTTCCCAAACCCCCAAATTACCATCGCTATGTCCCGACTGGGTATCTCCTTAAAACGCCATCAATCAACCCGAAACTTGTAGACAGGTCTCAATAATTTCAAGCTCCCTCGTCCATTGGATCTCCGTTGCCTTTTTGACCTCCTCCAACCATTTCAACTACACCCTCCAAATCCTCTACCTCTCCTTTCCCCAGTTTCCTACCCTCCCCTTGCCATTCTCCATCTCTTACCTCACCTTGCTCCCCTAATTCTAGCCCTCTCACATTTTCCAGATGTCTTCTGGTCTCCTTTTCGACGAATTCCATTCTCTCCCTTCGCCAACTCTTCTCTTCTTCTCCTACCAATCCTTCTATGCCATCTCCAATCGCCAATTCTTTCAATCTCGGCTCCAGATTATCCAGCAGCTGCTTCAAGGCAGGCAGTTGCGTCAAAGCGAATTCGGTCGTCGTCGCAATAGGATGTTTACCGTCGTTTATTAGATTTCCCTTATTCTGCAAAAATGCCAACGATCCTTCCTCATCATCCTCAGTCACCTCCTCTCCATTCTCAACCCCCTCTTCATCCTTGACACCTTTACTCGTTTCTTGATCAGTACCTAAGACTAACGCCTTCAATGCGAGAATAGTCTTCTCGTTCTTTTCTTTCTCCGCCCGTAATAATGCGTTTAATTTTTGCGTTTCCCTTAACTTTTTCCTTTGCAACGTAACACTCTCGGATGTCGGACCTGAACTCTCACCTCCATTCGGATCTATCCCTCTGAAGTCCAATCCCTCATAGTGACTCAACCTAATCCAATCCCTGATATCTGCCGGCACAGCGAAGACATTCCTTAATGCCCAAATCTCCATCTTATCAAAATTTTTATCAATTTTTGTATTGAGTAATGTCTCCAACTTATATACACCATGTTCGATCTCTTCTTGACATTTTACTGCAGCATCTTCTGCGGATAGGGTAGAGGTGGCATGAAATCCGATTGAGGAGGGAGGCGCATTATTAAGGCCTTTTTCGAGGGCATCGATCGCGCTGAAGGAGAGTAGATTAATACTGTTTATTATGTCATCGATGACAGTCTTTAAAATGTTAGGAAAGAAGAGTTAAGGTAAATAAAGAGAAATAATTGGTTATTACTGACAACTGGTCTATATGTAAGATGTTCTGTGAGAAGAGCAGTATCTGAGCTAATGGGAGCACTCATATTTAAAATATAAAATATTTCTTGATGAATAAAAACGACTGCGCCGAGGAGAAAGGAACGAATAAGAAAATCGAATGATCACTATTTTTGTAAAGAATAGCAATGACTTGAATACAAGCAGTTGAGGTGACTTGAGGTCAAAACAAAAAAGTTAGTTGACTTGTGAAATTATTGTTAATATAAATCTCTAGGTGTTGCGTCTGAATATTGATTGTTTACATTTGGAATGCGGGGACGCGTTTGTCGGGGAAACTTTTAGCGCGATTTGATTCAATAATCACATTTACATTTTTTGTGAATCTATCTACTACCTACTAAATTGATAGTTCAGAACAAAATGCTGACTTTGTAACCAATAGAAGAGTGACAGATAGAAGATAAACAGTTAAGAGATAACTACCCGAGAGATATATTCTCGAAGTCTCTCGCGGACACTAGCTTTGTTCCATAGCTCACCCCCCTCCACCATCTTACCTGCGATGCTCGCGGTGGGCTCGTGAGTGGGTAGGCCAATCTGTTCTAGAGCAAATGCTGATGACACTGTGCCATAGCATGCAGCCAATAGGTCATCTCCTGTCTCCAATAATACAATGGCAAATTCTCCCAAGAAGGCATTACCAGCCCCAGTGGGGTCAACAACCAGTGTTGTATTCAAATGAAAAGACGCCAACCAAACAAACTCTTTCTTTTTCCTGCTATAAACGCAATAAGCGAGAATACATCTACAAGCTCAGCTTCTCGAAGACATGCATTCGAATTTTGTGCGATGCATAATGGTGGAAAAGGCTCCCATACCAATATCGGAGGTTCTTGTATTCCACTTGACGATCACAGATCCAATAACTCTTTGACTTGAACTATTGTATCATCGGGGCTGGTTAAGAAATGAAAAGAGCGTGATGAGAGTAGTGATGTGCTTAGAAGATTCTTCGGCTCAATCTTGAGTGGTTCAGTGATATATTGAAATGTTTATGCTATGTTTAGATTAGTATATTATGACTAGCAGAATATGAGGAACTACTTACGTCCAAGCGATGTATCTCGGTATACAAGTTTGCCCCTAGTTGAGAGACATCCTGCCATTCTAGTTTCCAGCAACAACATATTCCAGCTCTGGAGATGTTCTCTGACGGTATGAGGAAAATCATCACCAGTATGGATCAACCACCCCACCTGGTGCTGCGATAACGGATAGGTGATGTAAAGACGTGCACCCAAAAAAGCTACAAGTTTTGATAAAATCAGTCCGTATTTCAAGGAGAAGACTTTGGTCTAATACAAGGTTGAATGGACTTCTTACAGTAAGCACCCGAGCCTCCAATAATATCAAATTTTGTATCTTGTCTTGGAAAATGCAATTCATCTAATACCAACATTCCCAATGTCACAAATAGACATTGTGGCACCGACGTAGTAGATGTGCTAGGCATGTTGTAGTTTGTAGTCAAGGTTGTAGACAATAACGATTTCGAGACTCGCAAAATCTAACTTGACCTTAGTAGCAACCTCAGATTGAAAGGCTCTATATGTCAGGCAGACATCGCCGAGGCAGGGCTGTCAATCACAGAGCGCGCGCATACAAATCTGCAGTTTTGAAACGAGCTGCTCAAAGCCTCAAGCACACTGAATACATACCTATACTTCGAGATTATCAATTGTCTCTTAATACTCCTGTCGATTGTCATGTTTCAATTATTGGCCCACAGAATTCACAAATTCAAAGATGTTTTTGTTTCTAGTATATATATGTGATTGTAGAGTTTCAAACTGATTGTGCATCATAATTACGGATTATTTGAAGAAATCATATTGATACTGCGAGGATCCAATGTCAAGCACATTCAGAAATCAGGGACCACTGCCACATATTTTTCAAACATGCATAATATTCATCAAGACGTTTAATTATCCAACTAGATTCCCCTCACCCAGAGCAAGATCCACAAGCTCTAAGCAAATTCCATTTCCAAATCGTACCCCTCCATTTTTTGATTGCTTTGGGATATCAGACAAAAAGAAACCCATTGAAAAAGGAAATAATACAAAAAAAACGTATATATAACAAATCCCTTTGACGCCGCCCAGATGCTGCTAAATTTAGAGCAAAAATATGACAGACACCCACCCCGGGTTGAAAGAAAAGAAATAATTATGTCCCCTTGTCTATCCGCCATGCCCATGAGTCGTGCGAGTATTTTTCTTTCATCTGTAACATTTATGCTCCTTCGTAGAACCAGTATCTATGGACATGTTAGTATGTTATCAATATTGATGAAAATAGAGGATGGGACGTACTCAGCAGCATACTGCACATCGAAGTTGGAATTCAAATTATCAGCGCAAGTAGGGGGTGGTGATCCTCCAGCAGTATTGACTCTGAAGACTTCCTGGAGACCACCAGTGGCCCCGGCTCGTGCGTTCAATTGTAACCATGCTACTGCACCATATCCTTGGTTGTTTTGACCGACTGTAGCACCTTTTGGTGCAGCCAATGAACTGATTTTTGAGAAACCTCCACGACCTAATTGCATCTTTGGGTTGTAGTCGAGATCGAAGAAAGGAGTTGTAGCGTTTGTAAAGAAATGGTGTCCCGTGATTGCGAGCTCGGCGGGTTTGAGCGAACCCTCGTTGGGTGAATCCAGATCAAATTGGAGCGCAACTTTTGGAAGAAGAGCAAGAAGATCAGGGTAGGTGGCTGCTATACATGATGCGTTGAAGAGAGTGGCAACCGCTCCAACTGCTGTTGGTCCTGCAGTAGCATCAGACCCGCAAGTATAATTCTGCGTTCCACGCCCGATGGCTACATGTTTCAATGTCAATCCAGAGGATGGTGAAGGCATTGGTGTTGGAGCTATAGACAACACATTAGTATGTATGATATATCGCATATTGAATAGAAAAGACATACATAGGGTTGGCATAGAAGCTTTGTTAAGGTTGCAAACTGGTGCTTGAGCCATGCGCCTTCCTTCTTGGACTTTTTGGCCTAACATGTCGAAGTATTCAGATATGATCTGTTTCTCGGCCAGCTGTGCTGCAACAGATGAGAAAGTAAGGCTTGGAGCAGGAAGAGCCACTGCTCCTACTGCAAAAATAGCCCAAAGGAAAGATGAGGAAACCATGATGAATTGGATTTGAAACAAGAAGGAAATATTAAACAAAATATCGAAAAGAAAATATGAATTGGTATACAGAACGTTCCACGCTCGATGAATGAGATGAACGAATGATCCAAATAAGAGCAGCCGCGACTAAAAAGCTATATAGATTGCGACGGAAAACACCAACAGTCAAAAAGTTTTCTTAAGAGCACAATACTAGATGTTGGAGCGTATCTTAAATCAGACTTCTGAGGGCATCTTATACCATTGAGAGCCATGATTGGCAATATCCAATTTTCTTTGCTTCTAATCCTGGACAACAGCTACTTACCACCACCTGGCAGATTGGTACCATGTTCCCGCATGTATGAACGCAAAAGAAGAAGGCCGAACCAATTTTTTCATGGCGGCAACGCAGGTCTCACGGACCAGTTACAGGGACATCTAGTCATTAGAAGCGATAAAGAATAAAGGCTAATTTATCCCTGTGGTCCGTACAAACCACAGGGGTTTATTAGATGTAACAGTTGCATGGCAGTCTCCAAGTTTCTTCATTTATGGAGATTATTGGCTAAAGATAATTTTCATCTAACCCCAGATGCACTCTTAGCAGGCCATAGCTGTGGAGTAACCATGCAATAGTGTCCAATGACGGCCCCCTGCTTTAGATTCTTCACTCTTGAAATGCCTTTTTAGGACCTTGTTATGGGTATCATGGTCGTTAATATATACGTCTCGTAAACAAATCGAAGAGGTTAGCTAAAACATTTTTGTAAGTACGCAATTTCTAATTGCAATCTTATACCATTGATATGTAAATTTCCAAGAGCTCAAAGATTCATAAGTTGACAGTGATTGATGTATAGAAGCTATCATTTGATTCTTTGAACTCTAATATCTTACCCCTTAAAGTCCGGATGGCCAAGGCCCAAGGCCCACGGCACCGCCATTAGTCTACGTGTGACCATACTCAAGATTTAGGTTGCAGGTCAGTACTACTTAGATATGTACATGGTACATAGTAGATATGATAGATAGCAGGTCAGTATGTTAATGAAAACCAAATGTTCGTGTCGACATTAGAATGGTGGGAATGGACAAAAGCTTGCAAGATCTAATAGCCGCGATGGCGATCTATATCGAGATAGCCGGGTTGGAACATTAAACATTAAGCGTTGATGAAAGATTATTCGTTACTCTTAATCTTGGGGAATCATCATCTGCAAAACTGTTCTTAATGTTTTGGTGGAGAAAAAGAAGTAGATCCTGCCCCCAAGGTGGAGATATTCGGAAAATTATTATTAAATTATTAATAAATCATTACTTTTAGATTTGAGTTAAATCCAATTGGCCGTAACCATGACCCGGGCGCTTAACAGGGACATTTTTAGTACCAGTACCATATGTTGACCTATATTTATCTCCTTCCTTTCTATTTGTCCAATTGTATAGAGTTCGAGTACAAGCGGTAACAATTGACATCTAGTCCAATTAAACTTCATCCATCGGTTGATCATAAAAGCCAAGTCATCTAAAAAATTTCATAATCATAATTCCTTGGAGATTCTATCATATCTCCATCAGAAGATCCGAAAAGGATGAATGAACCCGCTATCAGGGATTGGCGAGATTATATTCCGCGTAGTAATACCTTTCAGGGCCCCATGGAAGGTCACCTACTCCAGAAATAACGTTTAAATCAACGGCAATTACTTCCCAGATTGTATATATCCAAACGAAGGAAATTATGTAGACGATGACGGATGCCTCGAAACTGATAACGTACCAAAAGAGCTTGGTAATTTCATCTATTAGTACATGATAGTGCAACATATTTTTCTCACATCATCAGGACACCTTGCCATTAAATCCTTCCTGATGCCAATCCCCATGCTGAGCTTCTTTCGCAGCATCAACAACTCCCCCGGCACTTCCAGCAGCTACAAGGGCCGCTTGACTTAGATGACTTCCGTGTTGATCCACATCAACACTACCTAGCCAATACAAAGAGAAGAACACCATAAGATGTAGGGCCACGCAATAACCTGCGAACAAGTTTCGACTTGTCCTGGTAGCCAAGACCATTCTTGTGATAGAAAATACTATTCTTTCAGGTAAACTCATGCGTTTGTATGCCCGAGCTGATTCTCGCCCACGGAACGCAGCAAAGGGTGATATATTAGACTCATATGCTGAGCGATAACGATTTAAAGCAAGGCCAGATGATGTGGACGAGGACATCTGGATCGTGGATGGGTTAGGATTAGTAGCATAAGAAGATGCTGATGATGATGTTGGTCCTGCCCGGTTATACGTTGATACATATCTTGTCTTTTCGTATAGATTGAGGTTGTCCTTTTGTAAAGATGCAATCTCTTGTCTCAAAGACGATACTGTACGATGACTTTCAGAAAGCTCATTCTCTAGTTGTGAGTTTCTTTGTTTGAATCGATCACGTTGAGCCGTAACCATGGGAAGAATGCCCGATCCACCGCCTACAGGCTCCCCCGAGCGTAAAACCTCTAATGGAGTACTGCCAACCGGGGTCCTGGGATCAAACCCAGATATAATGGACGAGGTGGGTGAAGTTCTACGGTTTCTAGATGCGAACGGACTGATCGAAGATTGCGGATAGCGACTTGCGTAAGTTCCTGCTACGGAAGGAGCTGAAGGGTAAGCATTTGTTGCTCCCTGAACATTAGCAAGATCATTTTCCAGAGTGGCGTTCAAACTTTGCACTCTTTCCAACTCGGCATTGGCGGTGGAAAGATTTTCTTGCATAGTTTGTAGACGACTTTGTAAGTCTTGATGGGAGACTCTCAGAATAGTAAGCTCATCAGTCAACTTTTTGTTCCTGCTAAGTAGGAGCTGCTCCAATGTATCGCTCTTTGCTTTGACAGTAGAACCATTTCCTGTAGGCTCCTGAGAATTTAATATAGCACCATTGCCATCTTGATCATCATCGTCACCCATAGAGAACTCGATACTCTTCAAAACTTCGAGTTCTTGTTTTACTTCTTCATAGTCGCTCCACTTTTGGACTTTGGATTTTAGAGAATCACGTTCTTCCTTAAGCATCGTTGTTTCCCTTTCCAAACTACGGAGCTTGCTATCAAGATCGCGTTTCTTGGCATCTCTTTCGACCCTTGCAGCATCCAACTTCCGCATCAAAGATGAATTTTCAGATCTTAGTCGCATATAAGCAGGATCATCTTCTAAAGCTAATACGGGTTGGCTTGGAACTTGCGACGCTGATTGGGCAAGCTCTATTCTTAACTGCTCATTTCGTGCCTCAACTTCTGCTAGTCGAACGCTTGTACGTTCTAAGTCAGAATTGACCATCTCCAGCTCTGCACTAGTGACATGACCTCGACCCCCATCTGTATCTGCATGCTCAGATTGTCCCAGGCGCTGATTCACTTCATAGCTGGCCTTGATTTCGTTCAGTAATCGTTCCTGGTTTTCCACCTTCTCTTCCAGCAATTTCTCCTTTGCTTCCCAGTTGTCTTTCTTCTCTTGTAGAACCGCAGCCCATGAAGTTTCCACTTCCTTGACCTTCGTCTCTAGATTCTCTTCCAAGCTCTTTCGAGTTGCTCGTTCAGCTTCTAGTCTAGATTCCGTTTCTTCCAATTGATTTGTGAGCTTGCTGACACTTTTCTGGAGGTGCTCATTCTCCTGGGTAACTTTCGGTAGGGTGTCTTCGGAAAGTAGTAAAGAATCGACAGAAGCTTCTAGCAAAGGGTATGGATCTGGCGCTTCGGATAACGATGAGTATACTTGTAAGAAAGCCGAGTTCGTAGATTTTGAGTGGTTTGTGAGAAGATCAATAAATGTCTGGTAAGCTGTAAAATAAGTTGACGTTAGTAAGAGCTCCAGTTGCGCGTCGCAAACTTAACCCACCTTTCAATAACCCTTTAACCTCCGACAGCTTGCCTGAATCATCCAGCTTTCGGAAATCCTTCGTCTTTTGGGCCAGGTCTTTCCGCTGTACAGTTGAATCTCTCTGATATTGAACAATTTCCGATGCGGTATTATCGAGGGATGGAATCATGGAAGTGAGGTCAATGGCTATAGTATGTTAGCAGAGATTGCAAAGCATGAGAGATAGTTATTCACTTCGCCATGCCGAGATTGCCTTCTGAAATTTGTTGTCTCCATCCTGCTCTGAAGCTACATGGTCTCCAGAAGGTGTTGGAGGTTTGGAGATTGAGGCTGCTAGCGCTGAATCCGCGAAGTCGGTCATCGTAATGTCCTTTCCCAAAGGGTAATAACCATCTGTGTGGATTGGAGTTGTTTGTATTAGAATCACTAAAAGACCTGCGTGTTCTATTTATTTAAGGCTCCTGATGTTTGAAACGATTCTAAGCGTCGTAAGCCTGGAGCATTTGGAGTTATAGGCAATGTGTTCGTTGTGATCATTGGACCAAAGTAGCTTCAGCATAGCTCTCGTGAATAAACATCCCTGTAACCACAGCCTCAGCCTTCCTTCCCCACACAAGCCTAAACCCACTGACAACCATACCATATAAATGCGCCTCATATATTAATTTCCATGAATAACAAATGGTTATGTTTACATTTGCCATGAGAGTTATATATTGGTAGATCGCCTTTTGTAATGGCCTCAAGTGATCCAGAAAAGCTCTTGACCTCGCGGAAGAGGAAACGTAGAGCTCCGGAGAATGGCCCATACGTCTTGCGCAGCCTAATTGAGGATTTGCCCTTGTCCGCAGATGGAGATAGGACTGATATTGAAATAAACTGTGTGGAATTTCTAGGTGAGACACAGTCTTCGGATCTTAGAAGAGCATATGCTTCATTTTGTTCGTGCATCTCTGTTGTTTGATCCCTAACATTTCTTAGACCAGAACTTGTATATTGGAACTTCGGCCTCTGAGATTCTTCATTTTGTTAAGATACCACCGGACCCCGCAGATGTTTCGGGGAAACCTTCCTATATTCTTGCCTCTCGATTGCCTCCTGCGTATCATGAACCATCTGGTCGCGACCGACCTGGGGTTCAACAGATTCTACTCCTCCCAAAAGTTAACAAGGCTTGCATATTGTGCAATTGGACAGCAACGTTCTATTCTCTACCGGAACTGAGTCCAGTGTTTGGAACAACACAAATACGGCCTTGCAATTGGATTGGAGGTACAGATTTGAATACGGATCTACTTAGCTCGGATCAAGATGGCACGAATTCTGTAGTAGTACTTGTTTCGCTGAACAAAAGAATGAGAGTTGTGAGGATAGGAGAAGATGCTCGAGCTTTGAGAGTACGTCTTGAAGTTTATCAAAGCATTATTCGATGCTTGACTGATGTATATCAATAGACAATAGATTTTGCGGGAAGCACCATATCCATTCGCCGTGACTCGTTTGCTTGTGTTGCCGATTCGAGGTCTTATGCTTTACTCGATGTCGATCGTCAGTTGAAGATACCTCTCTTTCCTATTTCATCATCAGACGATTCACAATCTGGCAGTATTGGTGGCCGGGTAGAAGATATCTCTGGAAATCATGGTGGAGGAGTCTCGCGGAGCGCCTCATCGGCGCATCCCGAGTCTTCAGATCGAAGTCATGCAAGAAGTACAAGTCTTGGTGCCTTTATAGCTGGTAGTCCTCGACGAGACAGTCTACGTGCTACAAGTGGAGACCGTTCTGGGCGAGATACCCCTGACCGGTTATTTCGCGAGGCTTCACCTGTACCGACTGCAAGCTCTTTGGCTCCTCCTCCACAGCGTGACCCCAGTCCCGATAAACCATTGCCACCTCCACCAGCAGAGGTTGCTCAAGCTCCTCAACATTCGGCACCTGTATATTTGAAGCCTCACATAGTCTCGCCAACTCCACTGGAATTTCTTCTAACCACGGGTACTGGACCTCATGATCATGGAGTCGGCATGTTCGTGAATCTTGAAGGGGATGTTACTAGATCAACATTAGATTTCACTAGTTATCCTGAGGTCGTCGTCGTAGATGGTCGTGGGGTTGACGTAGATCCAACTCCCATTACTATGGATGATGAAGAAGAAGGATTCGTACTTGCATCTATGGCCCTTGACCATAATGGTAAGCTGCGGCATGGGATAGAAATTCAACGTTGGGACCTGGATCCTGGGGAGGCCAACACTCCAAAATTCTGGCTTGAGCCTCCCATACCAAATGATGCAGATGAGGAATTTAATGAGAGAAAAGTTGGGTTGAGATCAGTCATTGAGCGTGGAGGTGTTTACTTCGATGAAGTGGTTAACAAGCTTCGTTTAAAACGGTTTTCACCTTTTACATTGAGATCAGTGAACACTTCCACACTCTCTTTGCGAAGTGCGGACTCTAGAACAGCGACCTCGCTTCAAAGAGTTTCGGGGGAGCGAGAACTATTTGAAGAATCACTGTCGCCTGGATGGGAAGCCCATCGGAATGAGGAAGAGCAACAATTTGCTCAAAGACTCAGTCAATCTCAAACCCGAGTAGTTGCATGGTCCGGAAAAAATGTTTGGTGGGCAGTTCGGAACCCTCTGGCACTGCGTCTTGATGCCGAGCTTGATGCGGGAAACACCGAGGCCCCTGAAGAGGCAAAATTCCCATCTATAGACAGACGGGCGGCTGTGGAATTGATGAACTCACTTCGTGGCCGTGAAGCAAAAACAGAATCCGAGTTTGTTGGATTGGGGTATATCAGACAGAAGGCCGGTTTACTTATCTTAATGAGTATTTTAAATGCCGAAAAATCTGGAGTTCCTGTGGCTGAATATCAAGCCGCCGAAGAGGCCCTCTTAGAGGGAAGTCTTGATCCGCGAGTCATTCTTGCAATCATTCCTTCCCTTCGAGGGGAGATTGTTGAAGGCAAAACTGGTATTTGGATTCATGGTGGTGTCAAAGATGCTGCCGACGAGTTCATATCAAATGGAGTGTCTGATATAGAAGGGACAATACCCGAACAGACTCTTCTTTTCCTCAGGAGATTTTTGATCTCTTGGCGAAGGAGAAAAGGATTTGGTAGTATCTCTAACGAAACTGAGGTTTTCAAAAGTGTTGATGCTGCTCTTTTACTCGTGCTGTTACAAATAGATAAATCTACTCCTCGTGGTCCCGCGCGGCCGAACTCCGTACGAGCAGAACTGAACGATTTGGTCGATCATGGCGTAGATTGTTTTGAGAGAGCCATATCTCTACTTGAATCACATCATCGGCTCTTCGTTCTCAGCCGACTCTATCAGAGTAGGAAAATGTCAAGTGAAGTTCTAGCTACATGGCGAAGGATTGTAGAGGGAGAACAAGATAATGGAGGTGAGTTCGACGGAGAACAAAGAGTTAGAGAATACCTTACCAAGATTCGTAATCCGGCACTTGTTCAGGAGTATGGTGTCTGGCTTGCTACAAGGAATCCCAGACTTGGAGTTCAAGTCTTTGCAGAAGAAAATAGTTTAGTCAAATTTGAGCCAACTGAAGTTGTCAAGATACTACGAGAGGGGGCACCAGCTGCAGTAAAGGAATTTCTTGAATATCTCGTTTTCACTAGACATCACGCCGAGTATATCAACGAGCTCATCGCTTTCTACCTTGACATTGTCACCAACAAACTCGAAACATCTCCTGAAGCTCGGGCAATCTTAATCCAAACTTATGAGTCCTATCGAGCACTGCGATCCCCCAAACCAACATATCGCCAATTTATCACAGACAACATCCTCAACGAAGAGTGGTGGCACAGTCGACTACGACTCCTACAACTCCTCGGCGGAAGTCAAGGCTCCGCATCTGCATCTCAATATGACGTTGCGGCGATCCTCGCCCGCATCGCTCCCTACACACAAGAACTCGTCCCCGAAGTCATCATTCTCGATGGTCGCCAATCACATCACGAAGAAGCCCTCCGTCTTCTCACTCACGGTCTCGGCGATTACGACACCGCGATTAACTATTGTCTTCTTGGGGGCTCCTCCATCTATCATCCTATATCCGGCACCATGTCCCGTCAAACCTTGCCTACGCGTGATGAACAAGCTCGCTTGTTTCGATTTCTACTAGCGGAGTTTTTGAGTATTGAGGATATCAGTAATAGGGTTGAGCAGACTAGTAGTTTATTGGAACGATTTGGTGGCTGGTTTGATGTGGAAGATGTTTTGGGCTTGATTCCGAATAATTGGAGTGTGGAGTTAGTGAGTGGGTTTTTGGTTAGTGCCCTGAGGAGAATTGTGAGGGAGAGGAGTGAGACGATGGTAGGTAAGGCGTTGAGTGGGGCAGATAATCTGAAGGCTAGTGTTGGGTTGATTGAGAAGAGGGAAGAGGGTGGCACGAAGGTTGAAGTGGAGAGTGAGAGTTGAGGTAGGCGAATACATGCAGATAGAGAATGGAATATTACGATTATCTTGTTATCCAGTATTTGCAGCTTCAGTCAAATAGACGCAAGTGAAAACTGACAAGCGTGTAGTTTGCAGTGGAATGAATACATAATCATTGTGTCGTTAGAATAACAGTCAATTCTTGGAAATCCGATGACATAGCAATATCACAGCTGCGTTATACTGAGGAGTGGATGACTTTTTTATTGGTTAAATTTTTCTACGTAGATATGCTTCTTGCCCTCGTAGAATCGACATAGATACTGCAACATGAAGCATCAAGCATTTTTACCAACTCCAACCAAGAGTAACCACCAACTCACCTTACCAGTACAATCTAGTCTCTAGCCACGAACATATGATACTCTCATCAATCCATTTCAGCATGCATACCCCAACCATACACTCATATGACTAGACTATCAAATGATAAACACCAACAAAGACGGATATAGAAAACGTGATCGGAAATAGACAGCACGAGCAGAGAAAACGGCCCTTTTCTTCCAAACCGTCCGTAATCAACGGACGAAGTTGACCCACCCGCGGGCGTCCAACCTGGTTTGCTGACTACCATGCAGCAGGAAGGGCGAGAGATAGTATACGGGCACGGGTGTGTTTCTTTTGATTCTGTGGTCAGCTTTCTCTTAATTCATTGCATCCCTATCATGTTTAAAGCGTGGGTGGATGCTTGCTTATTGGGAGTTTGTGACAGTTGCTCGTCATGGTTCAAATATATCTTATAACACTTCTATCCATGATATAAACGCACTGCCTCCTCATCTCTTACTGGGAATCCTTATGGGCGCTCGTTTAATGTTTATGTCTCTTCCTAGCTATGCTATGCTATACTATCCATGAACATTTTATCGTGCATGAATGATACCGAACGAACCTTTCAAAGTCGTTCCCCCCCATCATTATCTCGCTTCAACCAAAGTTGAGATGAGATGCAGCTAGGGAAACGTTACTTGAAGTAACAAGTATGCAAGATTTCTAAAATCCATCTCCAGTTGGGAATCGTTCGAGGAACCTCTTCCTCGCGTATAGGTAACCTATCCTATCCTATCCTATCCTATACTTGGAATAGATGGCTGACATCGATGACTCAGATGCTTCCCGTGTAAGGGTTCTTTCCTACTGTTCCTGCCGGATGGGATGGATGAGATGGGGCGAACATTGCATACTGAGTTAAATCCTTTTCGCGAGTCAAATTTCAGTGTGAGGAGATAAAGCAGAGTAGAGTAGAGTAAGGTAGACTTGCAGGTAAACGATCGAATCACCTCTCGAATCACTTTACCAAAACCGAAAGCGAAAATAACGAACGCGCTGCTGCATCGATGTGCATACCAAAGGGATGAGCTGATGTTATAGCTGGAAACTTTCCCACAAAACGTTGGTTAATGAACCAATCATATATGGAAAGTGACCGTCACACTTGAACTGATAACCTTTCTCAATCAGTCGATTCAACTCGGTTAGAGCGTCACAATGTTTATCATATCACTGGTATACTGTATATCTCGATCTCAACCCCATCAGAAGGGACTAACTATCAACAAATAATAAGACAGCGTGATCCACATTCCAAATTTAGTCCCAATAAATGTTTCGAAGGTGGGACAAACACACAAAATGTGATAGAAAGCTGTTACATGAACCAGGGATTACGCCGTTCACCGACTATATAAAATATGTCGTTGGAGCATTGAGGGAAGGTTGGGGAATACATAATACATGAACGTACATGAACGTACCCCGCAATCTTCAATGCCCTTTTTTCTTCCCGAAAATTCTTCTTGATTTCCAGTTTGGGGGGTTTTCATGTCATGTCATGTCAAGTCAAGTCACAGTTGTACTACAGACAATCAATATCGGGTAAATAATTACAGATCTTGCTTGAAGCCATCTATCTTGTTTGTTTGTTTTTTTGTCTCCGATATGTGACTACATACTATGTATATATTGCTTGTGGATGTTGTATACCACACAGCTTCTTATCTATGTACTAACTATCTGTGTTCAAATCAAGCATGGTAGAAGGACATCTACAGTACAATAGTTGCATTAGAAATCTGATAGACAAACGTCGGTGAGATGGTAGGGTTCGGATTAATCGATAACCCGAATTCAGTGCTGTTCAATTCTCATCATTCATCATTCATCACTCATCACTCATCACTCAAGTAAGTAAGTACACCCATCTAAGCATCTAAGTTAGAGATAACCTTTGCAGTACATCTGATGTCACTCTCGGGTTTAAAAATTAAATGTAGTTACTGCAACCAGCTTCAATGACGGATGATTCTATATATTCTATGTATTCTATATATTCTATATATTCTATTTAAAGTAATAATTGTTGCCTAATCATAGACGAGCACCTGACTGTGAAATGAAAAAGCGAAGTGTAGTTAACTAAAATAGTTATTATTACTAGTACTAGTATGTTCCGTAAGTGAATCTTAATTCTACCGGGAATTACCTCCTAGGTCTCCTAGGGCATTTCTTTGGTAATAAGTTTACTTAAATTTAAAAGGAGTGAGAGATGAAGATCTTGAAAATGTTCCTTGATGAACCCCGGAATTTGGAGAACATGATATGGTCATTTACTAACTTATTATTATAAGTTAGTATATCTAGCTGTCTACTTTATACTGGTACTTTGATTTGTACAATGTAAAAAAAATATGATATGATGTAAAAAGTTCCCGATAACCACTACGATCTCATCTAACCCCCTCCCGTCATTTAACCTTTCTTTCCCTTCGGTACGGAAGTACGATCCTTTAGTTTTAACCTCGGAAAACTTCAACATTCACGTTCTCATTGTAAAGTTTCACCATGCTTCGTCGGACTCAAACTTAACGTAGCTCATCCATGCTATAAAAGTATATAACCCAATCTACCTTCTACCTTCTACCTTCACAGCACAGCACAGCACAGTACAGTACAGTACAGCACAGAGCTACTACGATCGATCCCGTTTAGCGCCAGTAAAAACAAACCGGGAAGCTTTAAGCCTCGGGGTAGAACATAGTACCGAAACATCCGACTAATTGTACCAAAAAGTGGAAGGGTAAATATTGATTTTTTCACATCGTCCACTCACTTCATAACTACTATGTACAGTATCTATTTACAGTACATACATATGTAGTTGAGCCCATTCATCTAAAGTACCGAATCGATAAAAATACATTCAGTAGTACTATACGCCACTAGAGTCATGTAAGAGAAAAAAATAAAAAAGAAGGCGACCTGATAATGACGATGTCGATGGTATGATCTCAATATGATATCAAATCTGACTGCATCAATAACTTATTATAATAATAATAATAAGTACAATAGCAAAAAAAGAACGCTCATCCACTGCATTGACTGCAACTCAAGCTACGCTGCAAGGCAAGAGACCCGAAACCCATCTTCGGTAAGCAAAAAAAAATCTCTCAGGGACCACTAGCATACAATCCAATCCGCTTTTCATACTACGTAGTATTGATATGTTGCATGCATGGGCATAAAAAAAAGTACAGTTCTGTAGTAGAGGGGGATTTTTTTTTTTTTTTTTTTTTTTTTTGGCTTTCCTCGCCTCTATTATGTATAGATTGTACAGTCAATATTCTATCCTATCCTATCCTATCCTATCCTATCGCTAGAATTACATCCGCACGATACCCGCAATACGCGCAATACCCACTGTACGTACAAAAGATGAAGATCTTCTTCTAGAAGAAAAAGTGGTTCTAAAATAGGGTCGTTGCTTTTAGTGTTCGGGTTTGGTTTCTATCTTGATCGATTGATTGATGGATGGGAATTTGGTGATCAATGGAATGGAATGCGGAAGTATAGTACCGTACTCAAGTGCTCAAGTTGTGTTTCATGCATGCGATGATGAGTATGGGTACGCTACGTTATGAGGTTGATGAATTGAGCTTGCTTGGATGTGGTCTGGAGGAAATATACTGTAGGTTGTTTAATGATTAATATACATACATCCATTATCACAATCATCAGTGTATTTATCAATCACAAACATGTATATGTATAAATAGTCCAATACATATCCTCAAAAGAAACAACAGACGTTTGACTCAGCATGTAAAGTTGTATGAATAATCAATGAAATCCCCCTCGATCACATCACATCACATCACATCACATCACATACAGGCTGATACAATACAATACAATACAATACTACAATACAATACAGCATAACCTCAATTGATACTTGGGTAGTATCGTATCCTATTGTAAGGCGGTGAGATCAATGTATCTGCTCCCCAGGGCTTTGACGGGCACACCAGCAAGCTACTCACAAATAGTGCGCATCATAAAAAAAGAAACCAAAAAAAAAATAAGAAAACAAGAATATAACACCAATCAAGATCTAGCAGATGAGCCGCCAACCGTTTCTTCTTCTTTTTGATTAGTTAGTACGTACCCGTGGACCTCCACTACTAGCTAGCTAGCCATGAACCAAAAAAACAAACGGTGCCCGAGGCTCATAGTCACACCTAAGTAGATTTTCCTATTTTGGGATTCCCACTACGTTAGCTAGTTTGTAGCTCAGGTTGCTAGAAAGATTCCCAGACGGAAAGGAAATCAAACCTTAGAAGAGTGGATGGGCAGAATTGATTTTTTTTGAATTTTTTTGGGTTAGAAGAATAAAGTCCGTGAATTTGGGTGGTAGTATAGCATGGCACTGTATGGCATGGCATGGTGATGATGTAACTTTGACATTTTGTACTTATCTACCAGCCTGCCTGTGCTGTGCTGTGTTGTGCATCGGCGTACAACACGATGTATACATACATACATAGCAGTTGAAAGTGAGAGTGAGAGTGAGAGTGAGCAGTAACAAGGTTTGAGGATGGGATAGGACAGTCGGTCCAGGTAATCTGTATAGAATCTTGTGATCGGAAGGATTGTGATGCTCAACCATAATACATACATACGTATACCGGGGAAATGTAAGAAACTAGATACTTATATACATACGCACATCCATACCATACTGTACACAACGCGCAGTGCTTGAAGGAAGGATTTGCGACAAGTAAGTATTTGGATTTCGGTCAACTATGAGATGGAATCGGATGTTCAGAACGCCCGGCTTATCCTGTGACTTTGACACCTTTTTTTGAGAGTGATGTTTTGACTTGACTTGATATGATATGATATGATATGATATGACATGCAGCAGAAGTAAAGATGTATGTAGAGGCAGGTTTAAACGGCGGACGGGCGTATAGGTATCCAGGTTCCTTCGTTCATTAAAAGGCAAACCATGAATGGCATGAGTGAAGAAATGGTTCTATTAGCCGGCGTGTAGATACTTGCACAGGCGGTCGGTCGTTGATCGGTAGTTTCAGTCAGCCTGTTATCAGTAATGTAATGATCAAAACATTACATTGACTCTCTTAGGCAGATGATGATCATGATGAAACGATGCAAAAATGGACACGAGAATACGGTTACAGATAGATGGAGTGACAGGGCAGGCGAGGGAGTCGTTCGGAGTTGAGTTACGGTTTACAGAGTCTGTTTCGATGGCTCGTCTATTATTGAAGAGAAAGGAAAGAGATAGGCAGACATGGGAAGGAAAGAAAAGGTCAGTGTGTATGTGAGCACTGTCTGTGTGGCCCCCAGCCCAGTGAGAAAATGGAGTACAGTATGCGAGTACGACACTGGTGAGAAATCGATGATCCGTCATGCTGGTCATGGTTTAGTGCGAGGCGGAGTAAATAGATCGCCTGTGTTACCAATTATCGTTGGAAGGATGGAAGGATGGATGGATGAATGGATGAATGTTTGTTGATTGATTGATTGATTGATGATGATGATGATGATGATGATGATGCGACGGGGTGGGCACTGTGTGGTGATATGATGTGTGTCAAGTGTTTTGTAACGAAACGCTTCGATGTTGCTGGCCCGCCGCTCAAGCCTAACGCAACGCAACAACAATAATAAGCAGTAGGTAGGTAGGTAGGTAGGTAGGTAGGTAAATGTACACAAGCAGGGATCTGGATGGGATGGGATGGGGGATGGATTTGGAATGATGGAGATTGGGGTTGGGATTTCCCAATTCAGAAATTTCTATCTGCTATGGCTTCATGCTTCTTCATGCTTTATGCATTACAGTGCAGGAGCTATAGGTTCCACTGCTGCAAATGTAGGTTATCATCACATTACCATTATTTGGTTGGGTATTTTTTTTTGATGCGGTTCTCGTTTGATATTTATGGTTTGAATACTTGTGACAAATGTAGAGTACAAAATGATATGCCTCGGTACGGATGCCTTCGTTACTTTCAAATTAAAAAAATGATTGATGAAATACTATCACTGTCGACTCGACAAGTGAAGCTATCCAGCTTTGCTCGTTATGAAAGACCAAATAGGTAATGGTGAACTGGCAAGAATGAGCGGGGGCTATCGAATGGACAAATAGAATAATTCCAAGAGGGTGTGGTAAAGCTTAATAGTTTCCAAATCGAGAGATAGAGGCTGGAGCCCTATGTTCATAGCGGGTACTACTGTACCATTCACGACGAACAAGGAATAAGGATATATTGAATGGATTGAAACCTTCATTCGGATTGGATGTTATGCAAAATGCATCTGTAAGTAGAAACAACAACTCGATTCTTTAGGTAAGTAAGATATGGCAAGCTTAAGTTTACCAAAAGTTCAAATTCCCCATCCCCCATTTTTCATGGATGTCATCCATGATGAGCCTACTAGAAAATTCGTGAAATCCGTTCAATTCGATTCGATATAAAACTTTTATAGAATTATAAACTAACAATGGACTATGGAAACAGAAACTAAACAAAAAAACCAAAACTTGTTTGAACATGTTTTCAAACTCCGGAGCCAATTGGATTAGTCCTATTGAAACTTATTAGCTAGTAGTTATAGTAGTTAGACATTAGCATTAGCATTAGCATTAGAATTAGAATTAGAATTAGAATTAGAATTAGAATTAGAATTAGAAATTAGAATTAGAATTAGCATTAGAAATCCACGATTCCACGATATTTCATCCATATGTAAAACTACTGACCGTGAACTTGTACAGTTTTACTAATAAACTTATTTTTAGATCAACATGCATTTCCATTGAACTAACTTCTGAGACTACTACGTAACTACAAATGTATCCTTGCTATACCTTATTTTTATGAATAACGAGGTAAAGGGAATTTTATCAAAAAGATCTCAAAAAGGCATTGAAAACCGAGATATAAACAACCACAAAACCACAAAACCACAAAATCACTAAATCACAAACTACATCAGAAGATCTACGCCTCTCATAAATTTGATTCGTTCAATGTCATAGCATATGTAACTATAGTAAAGTTTACTGAAACAAAACCTAATGATTTTCTACTTTATCTTGAAAATCGCATATACGTAGATTGTTAAATCTCATTATTCTTACTAAATATTTTGAAAGGGTTTTCTCAAGTATCCTACCTAATAATAACTATACATTACTGGTACTAGAGACATTACAGCCATCCGATGTTATCCATCATCTAGTTGCGTTAATGTTACAGTATTTGTGTGTTATTATACTGTACATGCTCGGAAACTGGTCAATCGCATCTCAATATGAATGAACAAATGAATACTCATTGCACTACACTACCACTCATCATCAGTGATATAAGCCAAGCCAAGCAAAGCAAAGCAAAGCAAAGCAAAGCAGAAAAGCCCTCTTTTGGTTTCTATTCCAATAATACAAGAAAAACATGGAACGAACGGCAATAAGCAAAGAAAAATTGAATAAAATAGAACCGAATATTAAGCACGAGAGGGATTTAAACCCGAATCAGATTTTGATTCATCTATCTCCGGCTTCTTTAATAAAGTTTTTTTACCTTTTTTTTTTCTCTCTCTCTCTCGCTCTCTCTTACTACACTGCCACAATCATACTGTGGTAAGTGAAACTTCTTTGCCATGCTATGCTATGCTATGCTTCGCTATGCCAACTTATGGATGAATGGATAAATGGATGAATGGGTAAATGGATGAATGGATGAATGGATGAATGGATGGGTGGATGGATGGATGCTATGAAAGGGAGTGAATCAATAAAGTGCCCTCCTCCTATATTTATTTTTAAATCATCCGTTTACCCATTCTCGTGCCATCATCATCATCATCATCATCCATCCATTTATAAACCGACCGTTAGAAATCTTTTTGACTTTAACTTGATGTCTTGGATGGGAATGATTATAAGTTACGAATAGATTTTTAATATAAAACCTTGAAATAACTAAAATTTCTATACCTAGTACTGCTATACTAATTACTATCTACTGTACGGGGCATTATATACTTGGCATTATATACTTGGCATTGTATACTTTGGTAAGAAATGTTCAGTGATTTATGGGTTGTTGACGGTGGTTAACGGTGGGTGGGGTTGGGTTATTGATGGATTTCTAAACTCTTTTTCAGTCTATTAGTAGTTTAGTAGTTTAGTAATCTACCCCCCCCCTTCAGATCTTCAGTTCTTCAGATCTTCACTTCTTCACTTCTTCACTTCTCCCTACCACCTTTTTGATACAAATATGGATATTCTTTTTATTAGATTTACTAGCTTTACTAGTTTTACTAGCTGTACTAGCTTTACTAGGTTAGTTTTCCTTGTGTTTCTCTTACTAAAACATCTTATTACCTCATTGATCCAAGACTCTTCTCTTCTCTTCTCTTCTTTTTTCTCCTCCCTAACCTCCTAGCCTTGTAAATACCTGTGGCACTAGAGATTATTTGCCCCAGCTGAAGGATGTGTAAGTATTACTAATTATGGATAAGTAGGTATCAGGTCGGAAGGCGGCGGCGGAGGGCATGGATATAACTATGGATCTAGGAATTCGGAATTCAAGAAATTTTCCATAACCCGAATCCTACTTGGGTATTAATGTAATGCCTACCTATGACATGTTCAAGCTTGAGTTGTTATATACTGTTTTGTACCTAAGCACGCTCACTAATCATGTCAATCCACCTGATGGATTTGATCTAAACTTATCTCAAAACCTACAACTACATAATACCTACGTACAAACAGTACTATGCCATGCAAGTACTACTTACATATGAATGTACACTACTTATAGTAGCTGGTAGATTATATCATACTCAACCTAATAAGTATTCCAGCCAATATTGCATAGATTTCCTCCTACCCATAAACTAATCCTACCCTACCCAACCCTACCCTACCATACCAATATCATACCAATCCCATACTAATAATACCATACCGGCCCTCGGTACCAATGTATACCAATGTACCATACCAATGTACCATACCATTTTCTATATTTTCCTCTTAGAAGATACTTACCAAATCATAACTTATCACATCCTAGACCCGGCCGTACTACCCTTGCCCTACACATGCAAGGCCTTTCTCAAGCGCTCCACATCCCGGGTACCTTGGCTATACTGAAGCTTTACCTATTTGGTTGATTCTGCCACACTCCCGGCACAGTACGCCTTTTTGCTATTAGAATGCTGGCATCGCCAGTCAAAATGTTCGACTTGATATTTCCTTTCGCATAGGATCATCAAGCAAACAAACAAACAAACAAACAAACAAAATAACAGACAAAATCTCAGCCCTCACGTTCGCTGCAGCTTCAACTCTCTCACATTCGCTTGTGTGCATTATTCTTAGGAAGCCCTCGTTGGCTCCTGTCGCTCGCTTTATTTTATTTATTTATTTATATTTTTTGAAATCGTCCTCACTCAGCCCTAATCTCCTCCCCTCTCCCAAAAACCCAAAAGGCAAGCCTTCGGAGGAAACTCTTTCGCAGCCTTGACTCATCCTCGCTCGTTGATCACTCAAAAGCTACCCAAAACCCAAACAAACAGACGCGCATTTGCACATCTTTGTGTGACGACTATATTTGGCCGGATTCTCTCCTGATCTCCCGGATTTAACTGAAGCACAAACTCGGCGTGTATGCTTATTTGTTGTTCGAAAGAGCCCTGTTCAACCTTTCCTCGACATATCGGAGCACAGTTACGTTGCTTTCAGCCGCTGCGCCTTGGAACTCTGGTTGTTTTGTCATTCAACTTCAACCTGTTTGGCTCGTGCAGTCTTACCATCCCATCATCACACACTCGCTCTTTCTGGACGGTGAAGCTTACTTTTACCCTGCCGCCTTGGAGAACCCTTAAAACTCCCTTGTACCTTTCCAACTCGTTGCTTTCACCAAGCATCTAGTATCTAAAAACTCGGCTTCTATATATCACACTAACCTTAAACCTTTCTCATCTACTTCGGCGTTGGCTTTCACTCGTTCAAGCCTCGTCGTCGATTTTTTCTTCTTCTGATCTTCTCTTTTTTCTTCCTCAAGCCTTGTTGAAAATGGCCGGACCTGGAGGTGGACCCCCTCGTCGGAGGTAAGAGGATATATCCCAAGGGATCATCATTGCATGCATGATCACTGACATATCAATAGTCATACCAAGTCTCGAAAAGGTTGTGATACCTGCAAACGTAGACACATTCGTTGTGATGAAAATTTCCCTCAATGGTACGTCGATGAAGAGTAGCCTCATGGTAAAAAGGTATACTTGAACATGAGCATTCACTTACATTTCCCTAGTCGAAACTGCACAAAACACAACTGTCGGTGCCCATATATGGATATGCCAGTACAGGAGGAGCGAGCTACAACGCCCGAGAAAGCAGATTTGTTGTGGACTCCAGAGATTGAAGCCGAGATTGAGCGTTGGCAACAGACTGGAAGCTTCCCCTTCCCTGATCTATACATCTACCCAGCCCCCAATCCTCAGTTTTTCAACTTTGAAGATCTCCGCCTCATTCACCATGTTGCTTCCGTTTCTAGTGAGCTCAGCCTTCACGATGCTGGAAATTTCACTATTTGGACTCGACAAATCCCACTGTGAGTCGAACTGTCTTCAAGATACAGACATCACATATACTGACCAAGCTTTTAGTTTCCTCAAGATTGGGTCGAATTATCCATTCGTTATGCATGCCTTGTTGGCCTTGTCAGCCACCCATTTGGCTTGGTTGACAGAGTGCCCTCTTACGGCAAACATGGCATATGTTCATCGAGGTGTTGCACTCAAAGGATTGCATGAAGCTATTGGAGAGTTTTCAAGACAGAATTCTGATGCTGTTTTGGGCGCTTCTCTCTTATTGTCTTGGCAAGCGACGGACTGGTCAGTAAATTAGATTTGACAAAAACCTGTCGGTCATGAAGCTAATGAGTTTTATAGGCGTGGTTGGACTCAGTTGATGCATGGAACTTCATCCGTATGATCTATATTTCGGTATTCTTTCCCTACTTTTACTAATACATTGTAGGTTATTGATGCTATGCAACCATGGAAAATGGAATCACAATTCGGGGACTTCATTGCGGAACAAAGCACGTTTCCTACCGCTCCACCATCTCCAGCACCCAACCAGAAGAAACTCAGCACTCCACGAAAGCAGGATTTGGATGCATTGCAACGAGCCTATGCGCAGCTTCAAAAGGTCGAACTTCACTTGAAAAACAACGGCGAGGATATCAAAGCTATTCAACAACTCATGAATTTTGTTAGAAGTGTTCGAAAGGTCTCGCCTTCTCATACAGCTGCTCAACGCTTTGAGATGCTCAATCCACTCCGAGCTTGGTTGTTTTGGCTTCCAGTCATGTTTCTGCAGCAAACACGGGGATCGCCATCAGCTTTAGTCATTCTTGCGCATTATTATACCATCGCTTTAGTCGTGGAGCCCTTGTTTCCTGAAGTTGGCGCCGCGTACTTTGGTAGCCTTTCGCTAGGACCGATTGAAGAAATTGCCCGTCGACTCTTTTCGATCAATGTTTCTCAAGCCTCTGATTCAGACATGCAGACTCCACTCAACCTCATGGAATATCCAATCGACATGGTTTCAAAGTTCAGAAGTCGTATGGGATGGGTGCAGCCAGAAAGAACCGCTTCTTTTCCAACATTTCGACACAATAGTTTCGGCATGGGGGATAATTTCAATACTATTTCCCCATATGGCAATCCTGCTTTCACCTATAGCCAAGAGCACCTCATGACCATGCCTCCCGATCCAATTTCCGTCGCGGCGATTACTCCATTGACATTGGACCCATACGCCAATCATCAGTACTTGGGAATTCCATCACCTAGTGGCTTTGGTGGATACCACAGTCCTGCATCTTCGCATTTTGGGGAGGGCTCTACTATTTACGGTGAACGAGGTGATGATTTTGCTCTTTATGAGGGACAGGGCTCCGGCTCGAATTTCGGCGGGTTTGTGCTTCCGACCGTGTGGATATAGACCTCGAACGAACCCGATTTAACATTTACGCCCAGGACCACCCCAGTTTATCAATTTGAGCCTAGGTCCACTGCGGGCCAGATTAAATTCGAACCCCAGCCATCTTCCGAGCAGATGCAGCCGATGCAGTCGATGCTCAACCTTCCTCAGTTTCAGAATTACATCCCGAATGCTCCTCAACATTCCTACGACACCCTTCCTCCGGCGGATCCCAAGGGGAAAGGCCGCGAGCTTTAATACCAAGATTATCCTCTCGACATCTATCGCATTCAAGGTTCATGAACTCATTTTATGTACGCGCGCACTTCACGAGATCAGATACGGTCTCCTTAATTGTTGTTTTTTAATATCACACCCAACTTGACGACTCTCCTTTATATTTATATCCGAACAACGATTGACGAAATTACGAATTTTTTCCTCTCTATCTTTTATCTTGGGGGGTTTTTTTCGCTACGCATTCATGTACGAATACAGCACCCACTATCCTTTATATACCACTACAGCATGTTGCATTTGGGAAGGCGTTTACTATGCTGAATTGGGAAATCAGAATTGGAATTGGAAATTCGGGTGAACTCAATGGGAGCTTTTGTTTAGCTCATGGCCTGGATGGCCTACAAAATGTTTTTTGATCGTTGGGCGTTACTCTAAATAGTGGCTTATTTGGCTAATTGACGAATTGCAACGTTGTTAGTTGCAATGGATGGTAATATGGATATATTTAGATAACTACTAGTCATTAAATTATTACTTTTATAAGTCATTTGTGCGTTTGATAAAACCCATTTGGTTATGTGCATATATATGTATGGTTTTAAAATGCAGATTTGTCCCTGACTACAAAAGCTGTTGTAGGCATCCTATGAATGTGGTAAAGTATTGTGCTTGTTTTCTCCATCTGATTGAAGATTGTATGAATAGGCTGTGAAAAGCCTCAAACAGTCTACGTCCTCATGTGTTAAACTCTATTCCCAAACATGAAAATTAACCTTCTAGATCTACAATGACGCGCATCTAGCATCCACAGCTACCAAGATGCGTGAATGTATTTGATATTTATGTGTCAATCACGTGTAAGTGGGGCTCCCCTCTTTAGCGCCGATCATAGTTCTGACGTTCCTGGAGCTTACCTAGAGTTGAGAGCTCAAATTTATTTGGGGAGCTTAATACATCCCATCACTTCACATTATATTTCCCTTCCCAACGAACAAATTCGTGTATTTATCATAGAGTAAACATGAGTGGTGGCTGGTCTACCAGTAAGTTTGACTCTTCTTCTTATCTCTTCACTACTTTACCATTATCATTGTGCAAATGTAATGTATATATAACAGGTACTAATTTTCCCATTTAGTTGAATCCGACGCAGTAAGTAAACAAATAAATAAACATACCCCTCAACCAACCAACTTCCAACCCCAGAAAACTAACATATCTCTTCCCTCTCTCCTCAAATAGGGAGTCTTCACATTCCTGCTCGACAACCTCGGCGTCCAAGATGTCCAATTCGAAGAACTAATCGCCCTCGACCCCTCCTACCTCCGCCAGCTCTCCCCCGTCTACGGCGTAATCTTCCTCTTCAAGTACCCCGTCGGCGAAGCCCCAAACGCAGACGGCACCCCCAAAGACGGAAGCTACGATTACGCCGCTGCGGAAAATCTCTTCTTCGCCGCCCAGACTATCCAGAATGCCTGCGGCACGCAAGCATTATTATCGGTTCTGCTCAACAAAGATGCCGAGATTGACGTCGGCAGGGACCTGAAAGAGTTCAAGGAGTTTACGGCGGGCTTCCCGGCGGAGTTTAGAGGCGAGGCCCTTAGTAATAGCGAGTTGATAAGGGATGTGCATAATAGTTTTGCGAAGAGTAGTCCGTTTGTGGATGAGACGCAGAGGACGAGTAGGGATGGCGATGAGGATGTGTATCATTTTATTGCGTATACGCCTATCAACGGCGTGTTATACGAACTAGACGGGTTGCAACCGGCGCCGATTTCGCACGGTCCGAGTTCGTTTGAAGAGTTTCCTGAGAAGGTTATACCGGTGCTGCAGAGACGGATTGAGAGATACCCGGCGCATGAGATTCGGTTTAATTTGCTGGCGATGGTGAGGGATTTGAGGGTGAGGGCGAGGGAAATTGGGGATCAGGAGATGTTGATTAGGGAGGAACAGAAGAGGAATGAGTGGCAGTTTGAGAATGCCTTGAGGAGACATAATTTTGTGGGGTTTGCGGGGGAGGTGCTGAAGGGGGTTATAGGGGAGAAGTTGAAGGAGGGTCCGAAGGCTTATGAACAGTGGGTGGAGGAGGCGAAGACGAAGACGAAGAAGAGGTCGGAGGAACAGAGTAAAAAGGGTGGTGGGGATGATGAGGATTTGGAGATGGCGGGATAATAGTTCGATTGGTTGCATGGTTGGTTTGAAGTTTATGCCGGCGATTGGTAGATTTTATCTGATATCATAAGACGTCATAGATCTTCAATATGATATCTCAAAGAATTTCATCAACCTCAAGAACTGAAGGTACTCGCATGTGTGTACGTGAAAGCGAGGAAGCTTTTGTGTTGAACACCACCCACATATTTACCCAGCTACCATCAACAAGGAGAAGCGAAAGGTAATTCTCGTATTATCATATATATATAACCTCACTAACACTAGAGAACATACGAGCGAGCCCCTTTCTCATCTATACCCATTTCACCCGCAACCCCCGACTAGTCAATCAGAAAAAAAGAGATATAAAAGATCAAAGTATATCTATCTATCTATCTATTTATCTATCTATCTTTAATATCCCTCTTCCATCTCCATCCACCCTCCATCCTATTCATCATATAATGCATGCCATCAATCATGATAGTACCTAGCTTTAGCTACTACTATGTACTCGATCATAATATTCCATCCATCCATCCATCCATATTCCATGCATGCATGCGTCCACTCCCAATCATCGTCATATCATATCATATAAGGAAGCCAGCCATAGATTGCCCATCGCATCACACACATCCACATCACATGAAAAGAAAAAAGCCCCAGCTAAGATACGGTACGCGCGTAATCCTCTTTACATCCCATTCCATCCCATCCCGCCCATCTAAATCCCTTTCCTTCGCCTATTCAAGCGACTAACTACATACGTGCGTGTGTGCAAAGAAACTCGAAGATGAAAGATGAAGAAGAAGAAATGAAAATGATACGCTATGCCTTCCATTTGCCAGAATATATTTATGCTATTTTCCTCTTTTCTTTCCTTCCCATCCCATCCCTGCCTATAGAACGTCATACCCTATGTTAGTTAAATCCCTTTTTGTAAATACAAATATCATATCTTGTATACGAGTGGTTTGTAAATGGCTCGTTTTGCTATATTTTGAATTTCGCTTCCATATTCATCGAAGAGTAGGTAAACTCTGAACATGGCTAATTGATTCGAATTTTTTTAACCCATTTTGCGCCCGCTAGTAAACAGTTGCGTGAACTTATTCCCTAAGTTCCGATTCGAAAGATTTGAATTGATCTACCCACTATCATGTTTACAGATTATATGTTGCCCTCAAAGCGTTTACTTCCGCTGGATTGATATGGTTGGTGAGGAACGCATTAAAATCCGGAATTAGGTTCTTGTAAATATCCAGGATCTGTAAATATGTTAGTAAACTGATAACTTACGAGTTCTCAAAGAAATGGTATGCAATAAATTACCTGTTGTAACTCGGCAGTTGATGGAGAGCCCGATTCAGTATCCTTCTTATATCGTGCGATCTCACTGATCAACTGTGCAATATCTTTCTCCATAGCTTGCGGGTTTAGGATGACAACGGATAGAAAGCCCTTGAATGCTGTAGCCTTTTCTAGATTGTAATCAACACCATTGATAGCTTTCAAGAAGGGTTCTGAGATGCTAGCCAGATGCGGTGATAATATATCGGCGTTATCCAGGCCTAGTCGGCCAAGGGCAATCGCTGCATTCTCAACTACGGACTTTGGTACCATTGGGTTTGTAAGTATTTCGAGGAATTTTTCGGTCAATTTTGGTACATATGGAGCAATGCCTTTGCCGAACTGCATTGCGATCTCACCCGCCGACCAGCAAGCATTGTTTAGTACACTAAAGGTTGTCTCAACCTGCTCGTCGATTATCGAATCGAGATCAAGCTGTTGAATGAGAACAGGTATCAGGGTATGCAGGAAAGGTTGCAATTGTGGGAAGACGTATTTAGCACAATCTCCCAATAGTGCATATGACGATTGGCGGACATCATTCTCTGGGTCCTCCATGCAGTATACGAGCAGTTCGAAGAGCTGGGGTTGGGAGCCGGATACGAGCGCAGCGGATTGTTTATCATCCACCGCTTGAACAATAGCGCTTAATAAGTCCAAACTTGTCACCAGGAAATCTTTGTCAGGTGTATCTAAACCTGGATTGTTGACCGCTGCTATAAAATCCTGAAGATTCTGGTGGATAATAGTTATGCATCTCGAGAAGACTGGGGCCGCAAAAGGAGCAAAAAATTCGGCCAATGCAGTGGCAACATAAGACAAACACTCCAAAAGAGGAAACAGTTCTCGTGATTGGTCGGAAACCTTGTGCCAGCGTTGAATAAGTGCCGGCATCAACAAGTCAATGAGCTCCTGTTGTGCTAAGCCTTGGCCAACATACTCGGCTAGAGTTTGGACACAGTCGTAAAGGATGAACATATTTCGATCCTTATATTTTTCAAAACACATGACGAACTGCTGAATGATGGGCTTACAATATGGCGTTAATGTTGCACCGGCTTTCTCTTCTAGATGCGCAAATGCTGAGGCACCAGCTTCTTGCACCCTCTTATTGCGATCCAGCATCTTCATGAGGATACCTTCCATCATAGGCTCGAAATATTGAGATCGTGCTCTTGCATCGGCAAGCCCTGCCCCCCAAGCAGAGTACCTGCCAAGCGTCCAACAAGTAATTTGCCTAACGAGAGGTTCGGGATCATTCAATAAAGATATTAAATATGGTACCAAATCAGGAAGATGTGGAGTAACCACCTCCATACACCCCTCAGCCACAGCACCAAGTGCAAGCACCGCTGCTTCTCTATGTGGCCATTCCTCGTGTCGTAAATTGGTCATTAAATATGGCAATATTGTCTCGAACACTGGTCCATTAAAATCGGTCGCGAAAACATCCAGTGCCGCAGCAGAACATTTCCGTAAATTCCATCGATCCTCGGGGCTTTCATCGTCATTGCCCAATTCCTCAATTTCCCCTTCATCAAGATCATCATCCACATTAAGAAGCTTGGCATAATCACCACCATTTGCCCCGCTGTTGTCGCCATTTGACTGTAACCTGGCACTCTTATTTTTCGCAAACTTGGGCTTAATATCCTCCGCGCGGTCTTCGATGTCGGCATCATCACCACCGCCTTCAAGCATGGCAATATCATCTTCACTATAGACCATACTCTCAAGAAGTACCGGGATAATCTTGTTCAAATATGGACCCAAAGACCGCCATAATTCGTCATGTTCCCCAACTGTCAACCAAAATTCTGCTGCATCACAGGCTAATTCTTCATCCTCAACCTTTCGTTGTTGCGTTATCATATAGTCAACTAAGCCGCTGATATGAGGTAAAATCTTATCAGGTCTAATCTCAACAATCTGGACAAATGCCCGACAGACCTGGCGCCGAACATCGCTAGAAGGGTCATTGGCAAGTTGGAAAAGGCGATTGAGAAGATCGTCGAGGTTAACCAGTAAGGCTTGAGGCTTATGAGGTATAAAAATGTTCAAACTACTTAATGCCAGAGATCGTATCCTTGGTTTATCATTGGCAGCGAATTCGATAAGCTTTGGGATGATGAACGCGAGGGGTCGTTGCCCTTGATAATCCTTATCAAGCATTTTTCGATTATCTTCACAAATCTTTGCCAAAGCTGCCATCGCTCCCTCTTGCGCTTCTGGCGAAACAGTTCCGTCTGCATTTCCGACCATAGCCAATAGATCTGGTAATAATTGTGGCCATCCTACAATTCCTCCACGGTTTATAATCTCTGTAATCACATTTCCAGCATAATTTCGTATTATGGAAGTCTTGTCCTGTAATGCCAGCGGCACCGATGACCGTACAAGAGCTAGACTCTCAGGAGGAATAGACTTGTAACTAGATTTGATGTTGTTCTTCAACATCAAAGCTGCTGCTGACCGAATCGCAAAGTACTCATTATGGTTATAATTTAAGCCTGGTGGAAGCTGGGAATTCGAAAATAAGTAGGTAAGGTAGTTATTGATATCGGGTGAAGATTTTGCTTGTTGGAGCATCTAGTAAAAGAAATTGTTAGAACATGTGTGCTTCCTACAATAATCTATTCAGCAAACAATATGGTGAAAGACTGCTCACAATCTCTGCTTGCTTTTGAGCAGTTTTATCATGCCCACTCAAAGAGTCTTTCAAACATCCTGATAGTTGCCTCAAGGGCTCTTGTTCCGGCTGCCATGCCATAACCGTCGATCACCCGCTGAAAGCTTGTCGAACGTTTTCTTTGGAGGATTGGAAAGTTCCCGATATGCAGGTACGCAGTTGCAAATAAACAGAATGGGACTTTTTGTGGTCACACAAGAATTTAGAATTTACTTGTGGGACATTAAATGAGGTAGTTCGACATCTGGTCGGCAACGGGTTTGTAGTTCATTAGCATTAAGTCGACAAAAATGAAAGGGCCATCGTAGTAGATTTCAAAAGAATTAATTAGATCTTTTGTACAAGATACAAAAACGGAGGTATGTAACTTACAAATCGCAATTGTATGAAGGGGAATGAGGTAAGAGGAGGAGAGAAATAAAGTAAAAGAAATGTTAAAGGGGAAAAAAAAAGGATAGATAGAAGAAGTTATATTATTTTATCTTTTTCTGAGGGGAGGGGTGGGGTGGGGGGGGGGGTGGAAAGATGGAAGAGAGGGGGGGGTAAAGTAAAAGGGTAAGAAGAAATAACAAAAAGTTTTTGATGTTTTGATATTATTATAGCGTAGGGAAGTAATTTGTTGTAATAGTGTATAGTGTGTAGTATGTAATGTGTAGTATGTAATGTGTAGTATGTAGTATGAAGTGTGTAGTGTTGGTTGGTAGTGGGTGGCTGAAGAAAATCTTCCCTTTGCTTTTTTCTTTCCTTTTTTTTATTACAATGTACTGGTGGGTGAGAAAAGAGAATGCATTGATCTAATGAGCTGACCGAGAATGATAATATTATTAGCTAACAGCCTCTAACCTCTAACCTCTAACCTTTAACCTCTAACCTTTAACCTCTAACCTTTAACCTCTAACCTTTAACATCTAACCTTTAACCTCTAACCTCTAACCTTTGTCTTCTAACTAACATTATTATTATCTATATTATTACCTATATTATTACCTATATTATTACCTATATTATTAATTACCTATATCATTACCTATATAGGACAAACTATCTTTGGAATACTGTATCTAATAGGCGCTATATAAAATTTGGTAACTTCATCCAAACTTTTTTTGACATCATTCTTCCAATATTGTTATTACTATCCGTTCATTATTGTCATTATTAGCTGAATATCCATCCATATATGCATCGAGTGAATTATCGAAAATCGTCCTATTTAACCCATCCCCCCAAAAAGGACAGAGCTGCACCACACCATAGATTACAGGTACTAAAATATGAGTAGAAATTGTTAGTTTCATTCAATTCATACACTATTGTATAGTCATTCGTTAATGTGTAAAGGGGAAGGAAATTCTAAGATTTGTCTTAAGAAGAATGTTTTGACTGATAACTGATAACTGGTATCTACTATCTGGTAACTCTTGAAGTATTACAGACTTGTACGACCTTGTAAGGAAGGTAATATAAAGTCCATATATTGTATGCCATGTATAATAAGTATAATAGTATTCTCCTAGTCTTGTTACTACCTCATGACTGATATTTGTAAAGCACAAGATGCCAATCTAATCAAATATTGGTTCATATCCACTCTGTTTATCAATAACTGAAGATCAAGATAGGTTTTTGAGACAACGTGTAACTTTCCAGATTAGAATGTATTTCCAGCGCTTCAAATGCAAATGGTGTACAACAATCTTTCGTCTCTCCTCTCCCATCCCTCAAATATAATATACGTAAAAAAACCCCGTCAATGTCGAGTATTGATAGCAACAGAGTAGCGTATCGTAGAGGTTCTTACGTATAACGACATTCCCACTCACCTAATACGTATATTGTATCCCGAGAATAATCAACCAAGGCCATTACGCATTTTTGGTAACGAAGAACGAGCGCTACGCGGGTTCATGTAGCTATCCGCCCAATTGACCACCCAGCCCTATGTCATGTCATAAACTAACCAACAGGTATCCGCTTCGAGAGATATTCGAAGTCTCAGAGTGGCGGCAGATGGTACCACTAAGCTCAGCATAGTATCTATATGTGCAACCTCCCCTTCAGTATTTTGAAGACCTTGTTTAATTTGAAGCTGCGCTGTCAATCTTGCCCAGAATGTGCACATGATACTATTGAAACTTCTCCAAGAAACGGCTGAGATTGATCGTTGTACACAAACGAAATACTCTATAGACATTGAAATTGACTGTATCAATCAAACGAGCCATTGAATATCTCAATCAGATAGATAGAATTAACGTCAAATCCAATAGGTTTCTGTGCTTGTTATTGATGAACCTTGAAGGGTTACATATATGACCCAGGTGTTTGGATCTGTATTAAAACAAGTCACATATGTGACGAATATTGCTGTGCAACAGATAATTGGTAATACTCGAGTAGAATTTTGGTCCTGTTTATCTTTCATTGCCGTTCTTAAATCGGACTGATTATCTCACTCATCTCTGGTATCAGCAGTTGTGTAATTCAAAGTTGCACAAAAACCATGCTGCAGCTCAGACTGTAAGAATTCAATTCTCAAGCACCTTCGGCCCCGTTGTACATATCCACAGGATAGTTGTAATGGATATCAGATTGCCCGTCTTTCTTGGTGGTTGATTTAGAGGTATTGAGTTTCAAGTGCCGTTGGAACCATTCAGGGTAGGATTATCTTCGGTCTTGCGAACTTGTTCCATGACAATTTCCACAACCTTTTTGAACCCTTCCATCTCCTCCTCAACAGTACCGCCCATTCCTGCACTCGCAAAGCTTATAGAGTTTCCCACGTATACGGGCTTTCCGGTCTTTCGTGCTAAGAGTTTTGCAAGACGAGTCGTGAACTCAACTGAAGATTCGTAAATGCACAATGGAGTAGATAGAGTTTGGCCAGCATTCATTCTCTGAAAGTCTGTTAATATGGATTATAGGCAATTAAGGTAATTAGAAGACTCACATCGGGGAGCGCGTAGACAAATGATCCCAGAGGGGGTGGACTAGAGGTGTCACCATTTAAAGCAGTCGTCAGGAACAGTAGCAATGAGATCTTGTTAATTGTAAGGTGGAGATGAATGTTGGTTTCTGGAGCTTTTGGTAGAGGGAACGAGAGCTGGATAGGCACGCTTGATGAGGTGAGGTTTTGATCCGCCATGTTGTATGAATTTTGGTTGTAATTTAGAATCAGTTTGCTGGTTTCTGTTTATGTGATGAATAAATAAAATGAGATTGTTGCCCATCAGGCTGAGTGGCCTTGCTTACAATTTTATCCGCTTGGCGATTGGGGTGAATTTCAACCTCACAATACGAGCTGATCCATTTCTGAACATAAATTGAATACATGAATATTTAAATGGATTTCATGTTGATTTATTTTGAACGTCTATCTAAATTACAAGTGTTGAAGAATCTCTCGAGTCAATCTATTTCAAATGTTTATGTACAATACAGAAATTGGCATCAACAGAGATGTATAACAATCAGCAAATGAACGAACTACGGCTTCGTTTAACATTAAGGAGAAGATAATATAAGCTAAATGTTACTAGTACCACCTAGCTATGGTTTACAGGCATTTAAGAGCATCATTTCTATTGATCTTCCTCTGAACGCTCTGAAGAATCATCTTCTAATGTCAAAACACCGAATTGATTCTCGTAACCCAATCCTAATCTTCGGCCATCAACCCCTTCTTCCAATTCGTTTACACTGTTATATCCACTATCTCGTCTTTGACTGGAAGCTTTCTGATCTCCGCGGCCCAGTATTTCACCAATCTTCCACTGTAAAGCATTAGCATATATCACATGTATTTATTACTATATAGACCAAAGAACTCGGAAACTTACAGCAATCCTCTCAGCACCCATCCTCGCACCCTCCAGGTTAGGTGAAGCGGGACCCATTCGCAGACTTGCTAATCTCCCTGTAACGAAAAAGGGTACATCCTCACTCCAACTCAAATCATGCGTCAAGCATGGAAAGCCTCCCACCGTTTCCAATGGATATTTTTCAAGAAGTGGTTGTACTGCTTGAATCTTCTTGAAGTCAATATCGAAGCCAGTCGCATATATAACATGGTCAAAACATGGGAGATCTTGTAGCTCTGGAGTAGTTTCTACAGACCATGTATTAGATATGGTGTTCCATGATGCGGAAGCTATGTTTGTGTGTTCGTGAAGTGAGAGCCGTTCACTTGCAATATATGACTTTAAGATATGATGGTATTCAGAATTGACACTTCCTCCATTTCTGGCCTTCTTGTACATTTCCAACCTCTCTTCGTCGTTATCCAAACCCCAGAATTGAGCGAGGAAGACATTCTTGAATTTCGCAACCCATCCAAGCTCCATATCGAAATCTTTAATTTTTAAAGACCCTCGCATTATATGATAAACTTTGGTAACACCAGATTTGAGTGCATGATCCGCGATTTGAGCGCTTGTGAGACCACCACCCACAATAAGGAGCTTAGTTTGTTGTTTGAGAGAGATTTTGCGGAGCATATGAGATGGCAAAATCGTGTCATTCGGGGTGCTCGAAGGATGTAGAGCATGACTTATACTTCCTGCTTCCCCAAATGGACAATCAATGGGTAAAGCTGGCTTCAGAGCCGCACCGGCAGCAAATACAACAACGTGAGCCCGTTTGATGCCGGTGGAGGTATGGAGTGTAAATGTTCCAGGGAATTCTGCGCATAGAGATTGCTCGTAGTCCACAGAATGAACGTCGCTTTTCTCGACAAGGTTTGTAAGATCATAACGGGCGGCGATATCTTGGCAAAAGTTTTTGAACAGTGCAGTGCTTGGCCGGAAGTAATCAGGTCGATCTCGTTCATCCAAGTATGTGGTTTCCTGTAGACGTTTGCCCCTGTTCAATCAGCATCTAGATCACCAATTTCAGATTGAAATATGAGAGGTCTTTACCCTTTCTTCATTTTTTGTTTCCGCTGATGCTTACTCAGTTCCTTACCGATCACACCATGAATCTCCTTGAGTTCGTCAACCCGATCCTGCTTCCATGCATATCCCCTCAAACCATCTCTATCCCGTGGATCTGGATGGAAGAACATAGGACTTCTCAGATAGCTAATGTTTAGCTTCTTGAATCTTTCATTCCATGCACTCATCCATTCGCTTCCATGCGCATCCAGTACAGCAATATCTAAATCCTCACAACAAGATGCCCCTTGAACCAGTCGATCGCAGGCAGTATGTGAACGTCGGCTTGTCCTAAAAGATTTAGAGGTTTGTCTTGCAGATGACGCTTTCATCCAGTGGTAGCGCTGGTGCTCAGAGTCCGTGAATAATGATGATGGCGTGCTTTCACGAAGACGTGCAGCGACAGCGAGGCCACATGGACCACCGCCAATGATGAGAACATCATGAATATGGGTATCTTCGACGGACATTGTAATTATTTGGATATCTTGCTTTTCTACAATTGGGTTCAAGGGATCTTGAGAGGTTATTACAAGACCTGGGGTGGGTACCTTGATGGTCACCTTGATGGGCATCGATCGACCCTGGACTCCCAGAGTCCAAGCCATGTGTGACTAATCTACATTATATTCTACGTAGATAAGAACAGCTTGCACAATTGCAAATGCTCTACATAATGGTGTTACATACCAAATGAATCTCTAGATCCAAAATCACGCTTGATCAACCCAGCCCAATTTCTCACCCATTTTAACTTTTTGCCCTTTCTCAATGGCCCAATTCCACCCACCCTTTCTCGAATGCTTCTCACCCATCCAACCTTCGTCAAGACTTGGTCTTTGTCCCTTGGGTGCCTCGAAAACAAGGACAACCGTGCTTCCTAATTGAAAACCTCCCATTTCCTCCCCTCTTTTGAGAGCATGACCGTGTAAGATAGGGCTTGCTGCTTCGTAGGTAGCTTCCGCAAATCCACTGTATGACTCGCCACGTTTTGCCGCATCATCAGCTGCCTTGTCTGCAGCAGTATCTGTTGTCAAAGAATTTGTTCGCAATTCTCGGTCGAAGTTGATCTTGATTGAACCAACATTTGTAGCGCCTACAGGGATGAAAGAAAAGAACCCCCATCTCCATCGGCCGAGAAGCACGACTCGCTCATTAAGTGTGAATAGACCTGGCAATGTTCGTTGGAGATAGGGGGATACAGAGTACAACTCTCCTGCAAAATGTCGTCGCTTCTCAGCCACCCAGGCGGTTGGAGAATGAAAACGGTGATAGTCACCAGGCGCTAGATACACCACTACATAATACAATGCGCTCCGATTTTCTGAGGTTACACGAGAATACCATGGACGCTCGCCAAGAGCAAGATCGGCACGGACTTCGGCTTCGGAAGCAGCCGCTGGTTTAGTAGAAGCATCACTTGATTTTTTTCCAGGTTGCTTTTGAGGTGGCCCTGATAGTAAATTCGGAAGTGTATAAGAAATACCATTGACGGTTGCAAATTTCTCATCTTGCCTGATGATCTCCTCATCACCATCGTGATATCTGGCTTTGCTTGTTTTAGGTGTAGTATCTTGAGGTGGCGTAAATATGTTTGAAGGGTTCGCAGGATTAGGTGAGGTGGCTGGTTTGGAAGTGCCAAGGAGGGCATCGAGACTGTATGTCATACCCTTAACTTGTTCCACTTCACCACTTTCAATGGCTCCAAATTGAAGAACCCGTCCATCGGCGGGCGATAGGAGCGCATTCGGATTTGGATCCAGTGGTCGAACCCCTGGTTTCAATGTTCGGTAGAAAAAAGAGGCCAAATTTGGGTAAACATGAAGATCAGGTTCGGATACTTCAGAAAGACTACAGGAAAGTTAGTGAGGTCTAAGCATGTAAGAATTTCTGCTCATACTTGACACCAAATATAAACGAATATAATTTAAATCCCGGCACACGTAAATAATAAGGTATCTCTAGCTCATTGAATCTACCCCAAAGTCTTGACATTGCTTTGAGTGGTAACGTTGACATTACTTGGACCTGCCTACAACTTTGTTAGCTAGCAGACTGAATGGTGATGAAAATCCACGCATCTATTTGCACATACCATGGTCCTGATGGCCGCACCCTTTCTCTTCTCTTTGGTCGGTCTTGAGATTCACCATCGCTCTCATTATTTCCAAAACCGTCCGAATCTTCCCCACGCCGCCTTGCCTTTTCTCGCTCATTTACTCGATACAATTGTCCAAGACCTAAAAACCCAATACCTAAGCCCACAGGTATGTGATACCATGTTATTTTCGTTTCGCTGAGAGCCTTCCCTAGTCTCGACCTAAAAGATTCCTTATATTTGTTATTCTGCCGATAGTACCTGGCAGATGATGAGAAGTTTCGAGATCCATGGCACCTACATAGGCATTTCGATTGCCGTATGATTGAAGCGGAAGGTAATGTAGAATAGCTGCTCAATATCGGATTGGGAGATATTGCATGTATACCAATAAATCGAGACGCCATCGAAAAACCGAGAATTGAATAGTATTAAGTGAAATTTTGAGTTTAATTCTTATATTAATTGAACGATACCTACTAAAAGATGCCAAGGTGTATGTATTTACAGTAAAATAGATATTTTTAGGAATATTTCTGATGTTTGTACCTGCAAACTCTGGATGACGATTTCTACCAATTTTCTGCTGGGCAATTAATTATCAAGTTAAGTGGAAGGCGGTGTGATATGTCTAACTTATTAGTATCTCGTACCTTACATAAGCATGGCTTATGATATGGATTACCCCCCCGAAGGAATTGGTGTTAGATTTATTAATACGTATGCGTATGTTCAACTTACTCACTCAGTATTAGATATATCATATCAGTCAGTCAGTTATAGAAAAGTAAACGTGGGATCTTTTACTTTTACTATTACCATCCGTAACTCAATCACTCAATATCAATACCCTTCTGATATCACACCATTCTCAATTCCATTATATTCCCAATCAAATCACCTAACAAATCAATACTGGTCGATCTACTCGAGTACACTCGTTCAATCTATTCGCGATCACCAGCTACGATTTGTATATTCATGGAAAATCCCAAGGAACATACAATTACACATTTTGTTGTTGATTAAGCTTCTCATAACCGGCGCATATACTAGATCATCAGGTCATCGAACGAACTGATAAGTACAAATAAGGTTAACTATTCATTATGTCGCGACCTTTAGAAAATGGCTTTGGAAGTGATGCGCCCATGATGGATGAAAAACGACCTGAACCAACAACTTTCACTCTTTCTATTGTGTCTCCTTCAACCGAAATTGCAAGCCCTCTTACTTTTCCTCACATGTTGGCGAGTACCACAGTCCAAGAGCTGAAGGCAAAGATCAGAGACCTTGTGCCAACGAAACCTGATGATATTAGCCAACGTATCATTCATCGCGGTAGAATGCTTGGGGATTCGCAGACAATGCTACAAGTTTTTGGGCAGGACAGCGTAAGATGACCCGCCCTCTCTAGACTCATTTACTAATTCCACCTTTCAGTTATCGAACCCAGATACACATACTCTTCACCTAGTCCTTCGACCCCCTCCCCCGGACCTCACTCCTGCAAATACCGGCGCTTCGAATTCCGTGCCAAATATCCAGCAGCGTCCAGAAAACGTCACTGCACCCCCTCCTGCCCCGAACCCTTCTCACAGGACCCCTTCAGCAACCCCAATGCAAGGCCCACCGGTGCAACATCAGTTACCTACATTTCAACAATTCCAACAACACCATCACCACCACGATCTTAATCACACCGAACACACGCATAATACTATGACGCAGCGTTTACATCAATTACAGCGTGAGACCGAGCGACTACAGCAAGAGATTGAGTCCGGGGCTCGGGCATACCAGTTTCAATTGGGAAGAATCATGAACAACATAGGCAATCAAACACCCCCGCCGCCAACACGCAACCCTTTTTCATCTCCAAATGGGCGCACCTCTGTTCAACAACTTATTGCAGAGCAACAACAAAGACGAGCTACTGAAGGACGTCAATTAGCTCCGGATTCAAGCCGTGCATCGCCCTTCAATAGATTTAATACAGGCGGATTATCTCACTTTCGGAATCCTGACCACAGTACTACGTACACACGTGAAGGTGTCGGCCCAAATGGAGAAAGATGGCAAGTCACGGTGAATGAGACCACAACAACAATTCCTCTACAGCATTCGCGACAGCAAAGCGATCATGGTGGTGGAAATGTTACGAACCCCGCCACAGATCTGCAACACATGCTGCGGAACATGGATAGATTTATGGCTACCAACCCGCAGAATGGCGCACAAAGATCATCTTCGGATCCAACATCAACGCGTACTGAAGTCCATGATCGTTCGTCAAACACCACTCCTGCAACTCCAGCTCAACCGAATTCCAATTCTCCTTCATCTACATTTCTTCACAACCCCGCTGCTACCGTATCTGCTCCAAATTTAACACACACCCGTACAACTACCACTAACCCTACATCTACTCCAACTACTGACCCCATGGTTTATATTTTGACGTCCCCCTCGGGTCCACGTGCGCTCCTGATCAATAATTCAGAATCATTCTATACACCACGCCCTTCGAGACATCGCCAAAATAACACCATAGCACAGAGTAACAGGCAAGCTCGAGAAGCAGTTGGACTACCTGAGTATCGGAATAGATATGCGCAACGGGCTCGTAGAGGACCTCGCCCAGGTGCCAATAACGATAATGTCCCTGTTGATTTTGCACAACCACACAATCGTGACGCGAGACCAGCAGTTCCTGTTGCAGCTCGACTTTTCAATATAATCTGGTTGATTGTCCGCTTGGTGGCATTCGTGTGGTTTTTCACGTCCAGCAACACCAGTTGGTCAAGATTCTTAATGATGATTGGGCTTGCATTAACTGTATTTATCATCAATACAGGGGTATTCACTGGGGCTTTCAACGGTGTTGCAGATGAGGCTGTGGGCGTTATTAGAAGACATCTCGAGAATCTCGCTCGCCCAGACGGGGAAGCAGAGCCTATTGCTCGTCAGAATGCAGCTGCAGAAGCTGATGGGCAACCTCGGTTACGCCATGGCGAGCTTGACGAAGCTCAAGTTGCCGCAAGACTCATCGAACAGCGAAGGCAGGCTAACGAAAGAGGATGGCTTATGTCTCAGATTCGGAGAGCCGAACATGCAGCTTTGCTTTTTATAGCCAGTTTGATTCCAGGAGTTGGTGAACTACATATTGCAGCTCGTGACAGCGCAGCTAGAGAGGCTGCTGCCGCGGTTGCCGAGGCTGAAAGACAGCGCCTTGAAGCAGAGAATGCGGCGAATGATAACAATGGAGATGCTGGTCCTGATGGTGCTGAGCAACAGCCAGAGAGAGCTACAGGTGGTTCTGCAGCGGCAGAAGGTCAACAGGCAATTGGGGAGGTTGGGGCTCAACCGCTTATTGCCACTTAATAGTTTCTTTAAGACTGAAAGGCAGTCGCAGCCGCATGGCGTTTTATTAGCAATTCAAACTTGTTTAGATAGATATCTGTATGAACAGCAAAGAATAGTCTAATGACTAAGAGGGAGGGTTTTATACTTCACTAGTTAGACGAATCTACAGCGAATGAAAGAGTCCATAGTCACTAGTTCCATGCATATATCTTAATGAATTTTAAGGATTCCGTGCTCCTCCAAGTCGAATTCCTGCTCCCATAAGCCATTGCGCTAAGCTATTTCCGCAATACATACCAACTCCTTGAACATGGAATATTTATTGAAATATGGCATTCGATCGAACTTTGAACATGACAATTACTTTTACACAATGATGAATTTGATTTGAAATTACTCAGTAGTCTGAGATATTTGAGAAGGGAGAGAAGATGTCTTTAATTTTTAAGTACCAATTCATAACCATGAACAAATATACACTTGATATAGCCCCTATATATAATTCATATGTATATCAAGGCGGATCGCATCAAACGTAAACACATTCCGGCTATAATATCAAACCGAGAAAAAGCTGTTATGGTACAAGAAGTACACTTTGAACGCCACCCAATGCTATCATTTAATTACACTCCTGTCTTGATGACCTATTTTCCAGCTGCAGAGGCACCACCTCGTCTCTTTGGGTTATTACGAGCAGGCCGCTTTTTGGCTTTGCCGGATTGATCAGTTCCCTCAATGAATTTTAGAAGTTCATCAATGCTTCTCGAGTCAAGTCCTCTCGATGTGCGGGGATCACGGCCTGTTGCTGCTTCGGCAGTTTGTCCGACTTGAGGTTGTGGACGAGTTTGGCCCAAGGTCACGCGTGGTGACACGCGGATACCAGCTCGGATTTGGCGTGCTTCAACATCTTTTGCATGCTTAGCAATTGAGACTGCGTTTTGTGTGAGCTGCTCGAGCCATTTCTCAGCCTCTTTTGTGTTCTTGTCCTCTGCGCCTAGCTCAGTGAGGAAAATGTTATACGATTCACGCATGCGATTGACCGCAGACTTGGAGTCCTGATCCAATGCCAAGGCCTGCGCCAATTGGAAGAGCAAGGTTGCAGCATTGATCGAGTGCTTGCCGTACACCTCTTCACAGATCTTGAGGGAGGCCTCAAACCACATACGAGAATCATGGTATTCCTTCAAGTGTTGTAACATAACGGCTGCATTGTTGATAGTTGTAATTGAATCCGGATGGTTTGGTCCATAGACGACTTTCCACAAATCTAAAGCATGCTTGATATATGTCAAAGCTAACTTGGTCTCTCCACTTGCATGCCCAATGAGACCAAGGTTAAGGTAATTCAATAACGTTTCGGCGTTGTCAACACCGAGTGTTCTCTCAGACACGATAACAGCCTTACGAGCAAGCTCTATAGCTGCCTCTTTCTCTTCCAATTGATAATAGAGCATAGATAGCGAGTTGTAAACTCGAGCAACCTCGGGGTGGAGAATACCATAGATTTGTTCATGTAAGGACAAAGATTCTAGCAATAATTCTTGACCTAATTTCTTCTGATCCTGAAGAAGCGAGATACGGCCAGCTTCTAACGCTTCTTCTGCGAGAGAACTTCGTGGAGAAGCTTCTTTGATTACTGGAACCATATTGAGAATGTTGTCGGGATTGAAGGTGACAGGTGCCGCAGCATTAACTGATACAACAGATGCTGGTGAACCGTCACGAGCGCTCTTTTTCTTCTTCTTACCATTGGTGCTCTGTCCATTGGTGGGTGTGTCTTTGCCAGTAGTACCGTTGGTTGTTGATAAGGAAGCGTTTGCGTCAGCCTGTGATTGCTTAGTGAAGTGATAAGGCTTCATCTCCAACTGAATACCAAGCTTCAGGGATACTTCACGAAGGAGTTGCAAATGCTTGATCTCTGCAGCCCATGTGGGATCGAGGGTGTAGCGGAATCGTTGCTTGACTTGAATCTCAATGTCTTGTCTGAGACTTTCAGGGGACACTTCTTTAAATTTCAAATCTGCTTCTGGGTAGAGGGTTGACATAGCTTCATCAATATCTGCTTTTGGTGCAGCGTTGAGATCCGTTCCGAGCAAGCAGTTAAGCAGATGAGCAGTACATGAGCTTGTCAAAGGAATAGGAAGGTAGCGAAGATATTTGCCGGCAACATGCTTGAAAGCTCTGGATACCATTTCCTGAACAGAAAGAGTACGTAATGACTCAAGTCTCTTGCCTTCGGAAAGTGTTGCAATCTGCCCTAAGTATCTGATATTGATACCGCGCTTGTGAAGCAGTCTGCTTAACGATTGTCCATCCATGGGGAATCCAACATCACCTTCCTTGAGATCATTCACGAGCTCGGGTAAGACGGTTTTGCGGAGGTATTCACAAGCTTTTCGTACTTGTTCCTCATCGCTGACCAGCTCGGCCTTCTCCTCGTCGGTTTGCGGCTGTTGGCCACTGAATGCATCGGGATTTAATGCGAAATTGAAATCAGTGATATCGATCTTCTCTTGCTCGGGTGCTGCAGTTGTGACAGTTTGAGAATCATTTGATTCCCCATCCTTGTCATTGTCCTTTTTATGGGAATCAGATCCCTCAACTGCAGGTTCCGTGGATTTCTCCTCGGTGGCGGCTGGGATGGCTTTTTGGGCTTCACGCTTACGTTCCAACTCCGCGTTCATCCACTCCCGTCTTTTGACTTTCCAGTAAGAATCTACCAATTCAGGTCGCATAACTGTCATGCGATGTGGATATGCGGATTCGCTGGCCCCATTGGTTTGCTCCGGGCTGTCAATTGCGGTGCCGCATTCCTCCATCCAAGCTATGTCTAGAGGTGTAACTCTGTACAAATCAAGGACATATTTTCTACCGTCAGTACCCAAAAGACCTTTGGTCTCGATACTGCCTTCAAGTTCATGGCGCTTTGCATCCTTATCCCATACCGCATGCTTTTTAACCTTCAAAGCCTTGGAGAGTTTTTGAAATACTGAAACAAACTTCTCATCAGATGCCACGATATCTTTGCCATCGACAGCACCATAGTCAATTTGGTTCTCGCCTGGGTCACGCTGTTTGAAGATGCCCGGAACAATACTTTGTCCAACAATACGCTTTCCAAGGTAATCAATAACAACGGTCCCTGGAGTAAAAAGGCCGTCGATATCCAACTGGTTGACCATGCGAACTCCCATAACGTCTTTACCCACTGCTGCTCTGGCAGCTTCGTCGCCACCCTCCGAGGCAAACGTGCCAACACCATCGGCTCCGAATGAGAAAAACACATTGTTGTATACGAAAATTTGCGCATCTTTACCTTCAGTAGGATTCAGAGGAGCTATTTCACCCCTAGCAACCAGAACCGCACCACGAGCAGCAGCGTCATTGTAATCAGCAAACAACTTTGAAGTCAATCGCTCTCTGAAGACACGATCCTGAACGGTCTCTTTCGGTAACTCTCTAGTAGATTGAAATTCTTCATTCCAATCTCGTAGAGTTTCGCTATTCTCAATACCAGCAATCAGGTAGTTTTCTTGTGTACGTGTGATGTCAGATTGGTGCGCGACCAGAGGTGCTGATGCTGCTGGCACGATCCAAGGATTCGATGGGGTTGCATTGGTAATTTGGAATGTTGCCAATGGCTCTTTCAGATTGTTATATTCTTGAAGGCTTTTGAATGAATTCTCGAATGATGGAGATATTTCACCAAGCAAAGCCAAAAGGGAGTGTGCAGAATGTGCTTTTGGTGCTGCCCTCGGTAACGGATCAAACTTGGCGTTGGAAGACTTATTCACGTAAAACCCTGATACATGCGATGTAATCTGGAATTGCTCTCCCTCGTTCGTGGTAACCTGTAAATAGAGTAAATGTCCTTTTTGTCTAAGGTGGTAAGGCGGTGGATTCCAAGGAGAGACGGATATTGACTTCACGGTCTTTGGAGCTGGTTCCTGTGGTTTTGGTAGAAGTGTTGAGATATTCCCAGATGCTTGGAAGTCAAACCCAACCATAGGATGGGCTGGTGGCGTGTTCGTGCCGTTGGAGTTTGGCTCCGTACCCGAAACGGAATCTAGCAATGATACACCCGACAAGATGCCGTGCAAGGTATCAGTACGATTTCCAGCAGCACCAATTAGCTCCCGAACTCTGACAATATGTATTCTGGCCTCCTTCTCCGTATAAGGATCCTCGATCAAATGTAATTCCGAATCCGCAGTCAATCCGGGAACTTCAGATATCTGAGAGAAGTCATTTATTCTCTCGCCTTTATGTTCGAGATGGAAACATGAGTATTGGAAAGTTCCAGGAAGCTCGATTATCGATTGTCGTACATCGTGTATCGCCTCTTGTGAAGAGACCTTGGACATCTTAGCACCATCTCGCCAATTGCCATGGTTCGAAAGGGGAAGCCACGGAACCACTCACGATTATTTGTATTTTATGGGGCTCACGAGGAAGTACCACAGTCAATTGAAAGACTTTATTCTCAGATTAGCATAACCGTATAATTTACAAATTGCCAATAAGTCCTACCTTCACCGCCTGCTTCCCCACCATCTTCTTCTTCATTTTCAACTCCATTGGGTGTAGCAGCATCCTCAGAGACAAGCTTTTGTGAGATCGAATCAGATGGAGTTTCCGGAGAAGGTTTTTCTGTGAATTTCACGTTAATTAAGAACAAGACATAGACAGCAACTCAATATGTATCAATTGAGGGGTTTGTGGGATTTGAAGAAGGGTGAAGGGTGAGGGGTGAGGGGTGAGTGGTGAGGGGCGAAAGGCAAAGCTAATTAAATATTCGCACATATTCCAGATCTAAATCTAGACAAATACTCAACTCAAAAGGAAGAAATAGAGAAGATATGCTTACCAGAAGTGATGTTAACGTCATTCATTGCAACTTGGTCCATTTTGAAGTGGAAAGCTTTTGTTTTTTATAATATAAATACAATGAAGGATTGGATCGAAAAGACACAAAAAAGAAGGTATTTCAACGCAAAAATGCAGAGAAATTCAGGTCAAAATTGATCTCGAGATGTTATACAATGATAAAAGGAAAAGGTCAAAAACCTTGAGAGAGAAAGAATCCGATGTTCCTTCTGTTTTCTTCTTCTTTCCTTATGCAAATCGAAATAGAAGAATAAATTTCGATTTTTCCAAACTTCTTGACAATACGAATAAAATTTAGTTGATGGTGCGGAATAAACTCGGCCCGAAAAATAATCCTTGCAGGTAGTTCTATCTTCTATTGTTGACATCAAAATAATATAAATAAATAAAATACTCGAGTACAAACATACATCTCTTTGCTTCTACCTACTTATGAATACTACTGCCACTGCTACTTCTACTACTATTGCATAGTATTTAATCACATTTACAACTCAAAAATAGCAATAATTGCTTTGCATAAATTCTCAATAGAAGTTGCATTTCTCTAATTATTTGCTATCGAAATTAGCTTCTAGATCGCGATTCCTTATAAGTGTATCATATAAATAAATACAATACCCCGGGTAGCAATTTATTGATTACTTTGCTTGGATTTCGAAAATCGTTGAAAAGAAGAGTCAGTATGCTTGCTAACTTGGTTTCCTAGAAAATGCTGAAACATACTCATACTTGATTATCTAGAATAATATTATGGAAATAGGGGATATTACCCTCGATTTCAATCCTTTTACTTCGAATAGCTTCACTCCAGTTCGACGCAGAGATTCAACGTTGAACTATGGTCGTCTCCAACGTGATTTCGAGGTGGAATGGAAAGCGTCACGATGTAATCGTTTGCTGCGCCCTCTGAGATGTAACATTGCAAGTCTCCGAAAAGAACGATCCATGAAGCTTACCAAGAGCCAACCGAACAAGCGCATGTCCGGGTCTGACTTGAAGATTATCAATGAATCTGGCGAAGAATGCAATGGGGAGGCCAATTGGATGGGTGCGAGGAAAAGAGTCAAGAGAACGTATTCTGGGAAAGTGGGCAAGAGCGCATATGGAATTGATAATAAAGGGGGGCATTCTAAAGCATCTTCCAATGCTCCGACTTCATCATTCTCTGGGGAGATCATAGTTCCAACACCACTACTCAATCGTGCCATGAAAAAACATGCATCGCCATATAGAGTAATACCGTTTATGGCCAAGGGGCAATCCAGGACAAACACAACTACAGATAATGATAGGTCATTTAGAACCCGATCTATGACGAAGATTAGCAAGGCACCTCAAGCCTTACGTGATTTCCGAAAGACAACGACTGCTGAGTATTTCAACCTATATGAACGTATATATAAAGGGCTGGAGACGTTGTTGGATACAACACAACCTGCTGTCGTAGATGTTCCACGAAGAGGCCCTAAATCGTTACTATTACTATGCTTAAACTCCGTACCAAAATATATTAATATGGAAGAAGAAATGTTGAACGAGGAGACAAGGATAGGCGGTTCGCATTCAGCCATCGAAAAAAGAGATATTTCCTCGGAAGTTTATGATGATTTGGAAATGTTTGGATCATTGGGGCGCGGCTGGACTCGACTCCAAAATGTGGTTCGAGCACATGGTATTTATATTATTTGCAGTGCTATTTCGGAACAACTCTTGGAACATCAATTTTGTGAAAAAATAATTGAATTGTGCATCGAATCGACTTATCATGAAGAGGCTCAATTATTATTATCAAGTCTGCTTTCCAGCTGCCAGTTTCCTCCCCCAAGAACAATCAATGCGCGTTTTTCAGACAACGTTTCACTTCACCCACTGTCAATATTCTGGCGCTTTGTTGAAGAGACAGATCGCACGGGTTATCAATATAGAGAACTTTCCAGTCTGATTCAAACTGGCCGACTGCCCCTTATCTGGTTGGCAACCCAGGAATTTGCAGGAGTTTGGACCGGCATAATTCAGGCATTATCAGCTGACCACAGCCGAGCGAATGCTGCTATGTTCTTGGATGTTGTCCTACCTCTTCTTGTGAAATTCACATCTTTGAATAACCTCAACTCTTGTTCGACGGACCCGAACCTACATGGTGCATGCAGGCATACGTTACTGAGCTTACTCACAACAATCTCATCCATTGCGATTCTCAACAATGAGCGGGACCCTACCTCGAAACAACCTTCACAAAACTCCGCTGCGTCTGGTCAGGTCCATTCGAAGCTCTTAGGAGATTGCTTGACCACAGTCAGCGTGCACGCCAAAGATAATGAGATGCATTATATGATCTTGCTCTTGGCAAATTTGGTGACTGAAGATAAGATAAACGAGTCTGTTGGTGTCAGTATCGACCTCATCAATCGGCATCTACGTCTTCTGCAGAACCAGTACAACACAGGTTTAAACATTCTGCATTCGCCTTTTAATGAAGCCGCGAATTTTATAGCCATGGTGGCACGTTGTTGTGGGAAGGGTGCTTCAAATTCTGGTTTTGAGTATCTGGAACATATGCATCAGCTGCTCAGATTATTGATTGTCGGTCGAGAATCCGAGGAGAGGGCCATTTGGTACGAGGTTCTCGTGGACAGTGCTTTCATGTTCGCACAGCAAGTTCCAGGCCAGAAATATCTTGACTATGCCGTTTCCCTGGATGGCGAACGCCAAGCCAGTAACTTCAAGCGTTTTGCTCCGTCAAGCACAGAGAAATCTTTTGGCAGTCCAGGCGCATTTCGTTGGGAAGAAGGTATCAGTGCTTGGGTTACCGCGACACCGGCTCCTGGTAAAAACAAAGTAAAGAACACCGTTTCTGAATCAAAGTTGGAAGTTTTCGGAAATACATCACCGTGTGCTATAAATCGCATCAAAAGATCCACTCGAGCTAGTCAAACAGAAAACAAAATTGAAACTGGATGGTCGAGCAATGATTTAGATCATGATACTTATCCTATGACTAAGATGGAATTGTCGCTTAAAACCCGAGGGGGTGTTAAGAGAGATAAAGGACGTAGGACGGCTTCAAAATTCGAAATATGGAACTCTGATAGTAGCGATGATGAACTTAACTCCAGCTTTGAATCCCACAAAGAGGATTGTGCACTGAAAGATGTAAAGAATATGACTCAACCAACTCGCCGTCAATTAGGCCGACCCATCCAAATGAGGCAGCAAATCAAGAATAAAACGGTCGACCACAAACAATCACCATTTAGCGACGATGAATTGGGCATATAATTTTAACTTCCGACAATGGTACCCGGCCATATTTTACAACGAATGACGAATTGAGGCTTCTCCTACCGAATATTCATGTTTCATTGAAGGTTATGGAACACAGCTTTGGTTTATTGCTATGAAGATCTTGCCTGGCCACTGGCACAAGCCATATATCGCGCGATTCGCATCACAGATAATAGAGGCAGGTTTAGCCATGAGTTTCGGACTGCAAGCATGGCATTGACAGCTTCAACATCGGCAAAAACCATCTAAAAATCAGTTTGGGAAGGTCGCGGATAATGTTGCCGAGGGGGTATTCATAGGGCTTCCCGATGCGACAGTTGGTGTCTTGCAAGGAGGGGCATAAGTGCATAGACGTCTGATGTTGGCTTGGCGCACGTGGATCTAGCTGATACCATCACTCATCCAATGTTGCTGACCAAAGAATATCGCCATGCACAAGAACCAGTTGACTCTAAAAGGCTGTTACGCGTCATTGTCCAAAGTTCAAAGCCAACGGCATGCCGTTCAGGTGATGCTTCGGGGTCAGCAAGAATATGTGACCCCAATTTTCACATGAAAGTATATCTTTTGGAGGTCATTATCTTGACGAGCCAAAAGCGGAGTCCACGACGGAAACGGTCCCGAGAATGTGTTTTGTATACTAGTTCAGGGAGCAGAGTACTTGAGAAATAGTTGATAGGGGCCCATCTTGTGGGTAACAATCCACTTGAATGATAATAACTATCTCATCAGAATAACATGCTGGATCCACACAACCGTAACGAAAATGCAGTTTCTAAAACTGGACAAGGAAGAGTGGTCCTGTCATATTGAGCTCGGGATATCATTGAAAGGCTGTTATGTTATATGCAGTCATCTCTTTAAAAAGTTTCGCATGAACCAAGTAATCACTTGATATGCCAAGAGAAGAAGTACGTATCCCCGTTCGTCATAAGTCTGTGCTCTGACGGGTGCACCGTGAATGAGAATTTATAAGACGAACCCTCCAAAGCAGATAGAAAATGAAGTGAGCCGTGCATGAGACTTTCCATTCATTAAGAACTCAGAATTCTTCAAATGGAAAGTGACTCCGCAGTTCTTAATCAAGATAAATTCCCGACACATGTGAGAAGGTTGTCAAAATATAGGGTTGGGATCCCCCATATAGATTCCCTATATTAATTAACTGACATTGTGGACTCAAGTTCGCAAGGTTCTTTAAGAATCTCATGATTCTATCATACGAACAAGGAAAAAATCAATTTTGATGAAACAATATCAGCGGGTACCAACTTGCGGGCTACGCATTACATAATAATGCTTAGCATCGGAATATACAGCCGTCCTCTGATTACATTCTAATTCATTATTTTAAAATATGGATTTTTGATAAGTTATAGAATTAATTGATGTTATAAATAATTGAATTTGATTTGATATTACTCGGTCAAATTAAAATTGAAGCACGCGCAAAATAAGCGAATCGCTTCAAAATCGACGATTTTGTACAAATTACCTCTTGCGCCGATGTAAATAAATCAATCGATTATTTATAGAATTATTTAAAATATTAAATATAGATTATTTTTATATTAAAATATCTACTATTAAAATTTAAAGATTAAACAATGATTTTAAAATTTATAATATTTATTTAAATATAAAGTAAAAATCATATAAGAATACTATAATTTTAAGTTGATTTAAATTAAACAAATTACTATATTAGAAAATAATAAAGATATATATAAATATATAAAAAACAAACTTATATTTGATATAACTATTATATATATTAAAAATATAGAAAAAATATAATATAATAAAATTAAAAAGAGTATATATAATGTTTACAAGCACTAAGCACCACCATAACTTCGATTTTTAAAAATCATTAAAATCACTTCAAATTTTTATATATGATAATTTATATCCTCATAATTACTATATTAAAATATTATTTAATATAATTTTGATTTGAATGAATTATTAAGATTTTTAAACATTTTAAAGAGTTAAAAATACCCTTAAAACTTCGACTTTTCAAGACTATTATATTACATTTTAATATATAATATTTATATTAAATGAAAGCTTTTTTTTCTATATATTCATATATATCTTCATTATTTCTTAATATAGTAATTTACTCGATTTAAATCAAGTTAAAAATATCGTATTTTTATATGATTTTTACTTTATATTTAATTAAATATTATAAATTTTAAAATAATTATTTAACCTTTAAATTTTAATAATAAATATTTTAATATAAAAATAATTTTTATTTAAAATTTTAAATAATTTTATAAATAATTGATTGATTTATTTACATTGACATAAGAGGTGTTTTATACAAAATCGTCGATTTTGAGGCGATTCGCTTATTTTGCGCGTGCTTCAATTTTAATTTGACCGAGTATATGTAAAATTTTAAATTTTATAAGTTAAAATATATTTTCAATATTAATTTAAAAATCTTAAAAATAATAAATATTTTAATAATTCATAATATTATTCATTTATAATTACTAGTATATTAGAAATATATATTTTATATATTAATATTATATTAACAAAAAAATTATTAATGAGATAAATAAAAATGATTTATATAGATTATTTATATTACTGATAAATTATTAATTGATTATTAATTATTTATGAAGAACTTATTTTTGATAATAAAATTCTATAATTATAATTATTATATAATTTTATTTTGAAGTTTTATATAAATTCAAAATATATATAAGTTATTGATATTTAATATAAAACTTGAAGTTATATAAAGTAATTTGATTATATAATTTTTTTGAAAAAAAAAAAGAATTTTAATTTAAATATTATATAATATTATCATCATTCAAAAAATTTCTATACTTTTATTAAATAAAGATAATTCTTGTTTAATAATGATTAATCAATATTATTCTAATGGATATTGAAAGTTTTTATATTACTAATAATAAATATTAATTATAATTAATTAATAGTTAATTAATAGTAAGCTTAGACTTTTATTAATTAATAATTAATTAATAATTAATTAGAGTTAATTGATAAAGATATATTAATAATTAATCATCAATTAATAAAGATGTTGGGATATAGATCACAAGGTAGCATATGACAAGCATATGACCACAATCGTACATATATACGACTTAACAATCTATACTATAAATAAATCAATAATAAGAATATCAAATACAAACTATAATACTATAATTATATAATTTAACTAAAATAAAATTATATTAATCAATATTATACAAATCAAATATTACAAATATCAAAACAATATTATAATGATAGAAATATTCTTGAAAAGATTAAAATTGAATTTAAAATATTAATAAAACATTTTAATCAAAAACAATATATAATGTTAAAATAAAATATATAAACATTAAGGCGATATTATAAGCTTCTACATCTATCATACACATTTTCAGCCTGGTTTTTTTAATTCAATTTTTCAAAATCTCAAAAACCTCAAAACTTCTCAATTTCTACTTCTTCAAGACACTTTCCAGCGACTTTTACAATATCCTCAAACCCTTAAACTTTTAAAACCTTAACAATAATAAAATCCCTTTTATCACTTTTCTTTTATTTCTTTTTCTTACTCTTTTTATATATTCATTATTTTCAGATTTATAAAGATTATATTAAAAAACTCTAATTTTTATCTAAAGATATCATTGCCTCTAAACCAATAAAATCTATAAAAATTTAGGAATATCCCTTAAAAATAAACAAACTCTATTATTTCATAACAACTCACTTTCTCCTCTTTTTCCTCCCCCCCCAACCTTTCTTTATATAATAATAAAGAATTTATCCTTTTTATTAAAATATAACACCTTTTTCCAATTATTTATATAAATACTTTTACCTAACTCCTTTTCTTAAGTCAATATAACAAAAAAAAACCCTTTTTTTTTAAATTATCTTTTTTTAAATTAAAATCTTAAAAAATATAATAAGCTTTACAAACTATTTAAAAACGGATTCAATTTTAAAAATAATTTTAATAATAAAACTCTTTTATTATATATTTAATTTAAAATTTTAAAATATATTTATTATTACATTTTTAATAATAATATTTTATAAATATTTAAAAACAATTTTATAAATTAAACTTTAAAACATTTTATTATAATCTAAAAAAAGAATTTTTTTATATTACGATTCTTTAAGCGATTTTTACAAAAATTTAGTATTAATATTTTTATTAATTCTAATATCAATTTTAATTTAATTTTTATATTTTTTTTTAAAACTCTATTTAAATAAATTTTAAAAACAATAAATACAGCAATTTGCAATATATAATTCAATATATAATCAAATACTTTTATTGCAATAATCAAAAAACTTAATAATTCAAAAAAAAAAATAAAAAAAATTTTATTATCAATTTTATTCAAAAAAATAAAATTAAAAATAAAAATAAAAAAAATAAAAAAAACAAGTAAAAAAAACAAACAATAATTAAAAAACTATTTAATTTTAAAAAACTCAATCCCAAATTAATATTTATTAAAAAAAAAAATAATAATAACGATAATTTCGATTTTAATCCCGATTCTAATTTTAAAAATAATCTTTTTAATTATTTAGATTTTAAAAACTTTAAAATTGATTTTATTTTATTTAATATTAATAAATAGTTTAAAAATCTTATAAAATAATATATATCAAATAATAACAAATATAATAATTAAATAAATAACATTAAATACAAATCAATTATCTATAAAAATAACTATAAACAAATTAATTTATTTAAATAATATCGATATTTTAATATTTTATTTATATTATATAAAAATGTTTAAAAATATTATTACAATATTATTAAGCATAAAAACTCAAATACCAATTAAAAAATAATCATCAAAAAATTCTAAAAAACATTTAAAAACAAAAAATAAAAACGTAATATATATAATAATTAGTTTAAAATCACTTTTTACACTATCATTATAAATAATTTATCAAAATCAATCAAATAATCATACAAAATCTTATTTAATAAAATACATATTATAAAATTCAGATTATTACCAAAAATATATAGCGACTTTATTTATATAATAAAACTCTTTATAATTTATTAAAACTACTTTATATGTTTTTAAAAATATTCAGATTTATTTAAAATATTCATTATTGCAATTATAAAGATTTATATATTTATTATAATATAAAAAAATACAAAAAATAAATCTAAAAATAAATTGTTTTTTAAAAAAAAAGATAATGATATAATCGAATAAAACTTTAATAATCAACAATTTTAAGAAAACAATTAGAATAATAATAATTTTCGATTTTAAAATAAAAACATATATTTTAATAATCAAATTCCTCAATTTAATAATAATTATTATAATCAAAAACAAAAAACATATTATATTTATAAAAAAAAAAATACTAATTAATTAAATATATTTTTAAAAAATAAATTGCTATAAAAAAAGAATTCAACTAAAAATATAACGGGGGGCAAGCAGGTTTTACCTAATAGAAAGTCTAGTTACAAATGAAATGACTAAATTCTAAGATACAGAAAAAATAACAAAATGTAATTTAAAAAGCTATAATAAAGTTTATTTATGATATTGGCTTTATAATCAATATATATATATGATATAAGTTTATATATTTTAGATGGTTGTAAAAATTATTTTTTTGTTTGTTTATTTGAAATAATATTTTATTATATAATGCTATTTTTATTTTTATATTATTTTGTTAGATTATTATTTTTGTTTAATAAATATTGATTTTATTTTTTTTAATATTATTATAATTTAAGATATTAAGATATAATCTAAAATATTAAAATAATATTTAATCAAATTTAGAATATTAAAGTACAATCTAGAATACTAGAGTAGTATCCGATCAGGCCCGGAATACTAGAGTATTATCCGGTTACTTTGTGACACTACCCCCCTCCCTAAAATTAAACTTCAATAAAGCGATTCAGGTTGTGAAAACCAAATTTTTCGGGATATCGACAGTAGTAGTTTCACATAAGCTTGGGAACGCCTTTTAGATACTAAGCAAGCTCTTCCATTGGTTCATTATAACCAATCTATTTGATGGTATATTTCAATCGAGACCCTTTACGATCTTTACGTTCTAAACAAAAATCAAAAATCTTTTTTATTTTGAATTGCTTTATTCTTTCTATTTCTACTGAAGGAGGTAAGGGATTTTTTTGGCTAGATAACGATTTATTGTAAATAGGGTTTAAAAGGTTTATATTAAATATAGGATGATTTTTTATTAAAGTGAGCAATTTTAACTTATACATATACAAATTAATAATTTTTATTATCTTGAAAAGTTCTAAATTTTTTTAGTCCAATTTCTTTTAAAAATAAAAGATTTTGATATTATGCACATTCAACTATACTAGATCTTTAGATGAATATCGACATACTAATGTTTAGTGAATATCTGCATTTTTGATATAACAAGTTTGGTTAATTATTAATTTGATTTATAAATATATTAAGATAATATTTATTTTGTTTATAAATTCCTTGATATCATACATAATAAATATGTTATTAGTGGGGATAGGTTCGAATCCTAACCGAGGATAAAATCTGTAATTGGCAAAGAATGGACTCATTCCAGAACTCTCTAAACAAGCAGTATTAATTGAAAATTCAGCTAATAATAACTATTTAGCCTAATCGTTTTGTAGATAAAATATATACAATTATAGGTATTATTCCAATATCATATTAACTTTTTCGATTTAACTATCAGTCTTAAGATGATAAGCAATAGATAACTTTACAAATATACTTAAATGTTTATATAAATGCTTTTAGAAATCAGCTACAAATTGTATTCCATAGTCCAATATAATTGATAGGGGTAAACTATGCAGTTTCTAAATATATTTTAGGAACAGTTTCGCTATTTCTTTAACGTTATAAGTCTTATAATAGGGCAAAAAATGTTTCATTTTGGTTAAATAATCGATAATTATAAAGATCATATCATAATTGGAATTGGTAAACAAATGAATAATAAAATTTATTGAGATATATTGCTATGTTTTCTATAAAATGGGGAGGGGATAAAGAATATTTTTTTGATCTTTGCGATTTAGGGTAATTCGATAACAGTTATAACAGTTATGCATTCATTGGGTCATATAATTGTAATAATTAAGCCAATAGTAGTTTTAGAATAGTAGCTTGAATGTTTAAATATAGTGTGAATATCTAATAATAAAGGATTTATGATATTAATAAAATAATACAATTTTTAACAAAGTATAGTTAAAAATGTATATTTTGTTTTAATAATAAAGATAATTGTTATTTTGTATATATTTGGTTAAAATGATTTTTAGATATTATAGGTTTTTTTTTTTTAAAGTTTTTAGTATAAATAATAGAATTGGGTTTTTAATATATTTTTTTTGAAATAGGTTTTTTAGATCTTTTGGGATATTTAATATTTTGGATTCGGGTTTGAGTTTGGTAAATATAGATTAAATAATAATAAAGTTAATAGATTTAGGCTTAGTAATTCTAGGTTTAATAAATATAGATTGAATAATAGTAAAGTTAGCAAGTTTAAGTTTAGTGATTCTGGGTTTGATAAGTATAAATCGAGTAATAGTAAAACTAGTAGATTTAGGCTTAGCAGTTTTGGGTTTGGTGAATGTAAATCGAGCAGCAATAAGGCTGATGGATTTAGATTTAACAAATATCGGATTATATTATTTAATAATTTGGTTTTGGATTATAGTAATGAATTATATTTTTTTAAAAATCTTAGATGTAAGGTTTTGGTAGTTATTGGTATGGAATAGGTTAGGCTTGAGGTTTTTATGTTTTAATATTATTTAATTTTGATGTAAAAAGTGTTCATTCTTTTTTTGAGATAAGTTCTTTGATTTCTTGATTAGTATATTAGATTTTGTTTTTTGTTTATTAAAGTGGTATATTATTTTGAAATTGAATTGAGATAAGAATTCAAATTAATAGATTTAATAATAATTCAATAATTTCATTATAATAAAGTATTCCAAATTTTTATGATCGATGATTATTTGAATCAAGGTAACTATACTTTTTAATTCTAGACGCTATTTTTTAAAATATTAAATAATCGCTAAAAGTTTTTTATTATAAATTTTATAATTATATTTTATTGTAAAATGCTTTTTTGAAAAAAAAGCTATAAACTTTAAGATTTTTTTGTTATTATATTAAAAAAGGACTTTGACTAAGATATAATCGGATACATTAATCTTTATGATAACCTTTTTTTCCTAATCGAAAAAAGCTAATATTAAAGCCTTTATAAAAGCACATTTTAATTGTTTGAAAGTTTGTTTATAAATGGGGTTTTAGGAGAACATAATACTTTTCTTTATAAGATTCATTAGGGGGCTTATTATTAACAAAAATTTTTTAATAAATCTTTTATAGAAATTAACAAACTCTATAAATATTTGAACATTTATTATAATTTATGGTATTCACTATTCATATATAGTACAAATTTTTTTAAAGTCTATCCAGATTTTATCTTTATTAATAATCAATTTTAAAAAAACTATTTTTAGTTTAATAAATTTGCATTTAAATAGCTTTGCAAATAGACCAATATCTTACAAAGTTATTAAGACTTTTTGTACATAATCGATATATTCTTCTCAAATTTTATTATATATCAAAATATTATCTAAATATACTATATAGAAAAGATCAAGGTATTCTTATAGGATATCATTAATAAACCGTTGGAAGGTTACAGGGGCACCAATCAACCCAAACAGCATAATCAAAGACTCAAATAAACCAAACCGAGTCTAAAAAGCAATCAAATATTCCTATCCTTTTTTAATCCTAAGATTGTTAAAGACAAAAATAATATCAATTTTAATAAAGAACTTCATTCTTTTTAGGCTATTTAAGGATTCCTTCGTTAACAGTAAAAGATATCGGTCTTTAATAGTTAAGTTATTTAAGGCTCGATAATTTATATAAAAACAAAGTTCTTTATCTAATTTCTTAACAAACAAGACAAAGAATACGGCAAACAAAAAGCTCGATTAAACAAATCTTTTACACAAATTTTCTTCTAGCCAAATTTTTAGGGCTTTTAACTTAATTCTTAACATAAAATATAAAGATCTAAATAACAAAATTGTTCCTTCCTACAAACAGATCTCATAATTATATAAGCAATGCAAAAATAATTTCTTAACGTTTTTTGGGCAAAATACATCTTTCTACTTATAAAAATCTTCAAGAATCGTATCCAGATCAAGCAAATCAAGTTTATTCAAAACTTCTTCAATATTTTCGACTATAATATTGAATATTTCATACCCTCAACAAGCATATATACTATTTATAATAAAAAATATAACAACAATATCTTTTCCCTAAAGTATATCTAGGCAAATAAACAAATAGATAGAGCAAGCTTTTTTTAATACATCGAATAAAGCCTAAATCATAATCAATTAAAACAAAATACTACAATATTTCTAATAATAGTTACTATCAAAACAGAACATATTTAAGGCAAAAAATATTTTTGGGTTATACTTCTTAAACTAAACAACTCCTAAAATAATAAAATAATAAGCAAATTCAATAATATATATTCAGACTTTATTCTCAACATAATCATTAATTCTCAAGAATACAAATATATACAAGCTTACATAATTCTTAAATAAAATCTTCCCATCGAATCCTATAACTTCAAATAGAGTCAATAACAAAACAATAAATATTCCTTAAAATTCCACCCAACTCCAGTTAACAAAAACAATTCTTTCACAACCATTATCGACTATAGCATAACTCGACAATTCTTTTATTAAACCAAAACCAACTACAACAAACAAAATCAAAAAACTAACATAATTAACCAACTCGTTAACCAAAACAATACTCTTCGTGGCAGCCACAAACAAACAAATATTACACTAATCATACACCTAAACACAACTTATACCAAACACACCCCATTTCCCAAGCTCATTAAACTATTAAACAAATAAGAATAAACCAAGCAAATCGCAATACACTTTTAGATCTAGAAATCAATAATATTTACAAATAAACCAATAATAATAGCTAAACAAACTTAAATATTTCACTAACCAAGCTTCAAGCAAGTATCAAAATATAGACAATCTTTAACTATATGCCCAATAAAGCCACAATAAAAACATTCTCCACAATCCTTTCGGATGCCAATACCATTTGAACACCTTTAAACGCTCAAATCCATAGAGTCACTTATAGCTATAATTAAAATAATCGAAACAAATAAAAAAGCATTTAAACTAACAAAGCGAAAACTAGAAATTATCTAATTCCAAAATAACTAAATAATATTAAACTAACAAATAACATTAAGTCCTATTAAATATTGCTATCGACTTTTTAAATTCTAAATAAAAAAAACAAATACATCCATACTACCTATTAAAAATTCAACAATTACAATCTAAGCCTTCAACTCAAAAAACAAGCTTTATTTCAACAAAATAATCAACATATTATTATCATCAAACATATCTATTTCTAAAATCAAGCGCTAAAATTCGGCATAAAACATATGGAAAAACTAGTTTTTTTATTATAAAATCAACAATTGTTTCCATACTTTAACTACCTTGTTTTGGTTTCTATAAACTTTCTCCAATATATCCAATAAATCGAAGTAATTGGTTAACCTAATAAATTACCCTTTTATATTATATAATTAAATTTGTGCAATAATAATACTAATCAAATATCCAATAATATAAATCAAGCGAAAATAAGCAATTCAAAATCAATCCCGATTAGCATACATTTTATTTTGAATTTAGACAAAAAAACAATCTAAATTAAATTTCGTACTATCAAAGAAAACGAAATCGGATAGTTTTTCGCTTTTTTTGGTTTTTTTAATAATAATAAAAATTAAAGCAGATTTAATTAAAAAAATAATAATAATAAAGCTAAGAGATATAAAATTATTATTAATAAAAAAGTATAATAAACATACAAATATAATATTGTTTTATTCATAAAACTAAACCAATATTATATTATTTCAAGCTAATATCGTATTATATAGTTCTATGATATGAAAAAACAAAACCTTTTTATTCCGAAATTTTTAAATCAAAGTTTTTATTTAATAAATAAAAGTATAATATTTATTAATAAATTTATAATATTGAAATTCAACTCAATAAACTTATACTAATATTGCATCATACTATTATTATAATATATTGTTTTTAATAAAGAATTCAAGATATCGATTTTTGGCTTTATAAATATATTTGGTTATCTCGACAATATAATTCAATTAAGTCAAAGCGTTTTCAATAACAGATTGAAAGAAGGTCTTAGGAAAGGCTAAGCTATTTGGGGCAGACAGGCGGGTCAACATCGTTGGAAATGTCAAAAAAAATAGAAGCTACGTAATATAACGGAGGGCAGGCAGGTTTTACCTAATAGGGGGTTTAGTTGCAAGTAAAATGACTAAATTTTAAGATATAGAAAAGATAATAAAACATAGTTTGAAAAGCTATAATAGAGTTTGTTTATGATGTTGGCTTTATAATCAATATATATATATAATATAAATTTATGTATTTTAAACAATTATAAAAATTATTTTTTTATTTATTTATTTAAAATAATATTTTATTATATAATATTATTTTTATCTTTATATTGTTTTATTAAATTATTATTTTTGTTCAATAAGTATTGATTTTATTTTTTTCAATATTATTATGGTTTGAAATATTAAAATACAATCTAGAATATTAAGATAATATCTAATCAGATTTAGGATATCAGGGTACAGTCTAGGATACTAGGGTAGTATTCGGTTAGGCCTGGAATACTAGGGTGTTATCCGGTCATTCTGTGACAAAAAAATGAAATTAAGATTTAGCTTTAATAGTATATAAAATTTTAATAAAAATTATAATTAATATATTTAAAACAAATATAATGATAATAATGATTTTATTTATATAATCGAAAAAATCAAAGTATTTCAATTAAAATTATATTTTAATAATAATAATAATGATAACGGCATTAAAACATTTATTATTTCATATAATTTATATATTATTATAAATAATAATTATAATAATTTTATTATAGAATTTAATAATCTAATCATTTTATATATTTATATTAATGAAATTAATTAAAAATTTAAAACTTATTTATAAATTAAACGCTATAATAAACACAAGTTTATTAGCATAATGATTAATTTTAACATTATAAAGCAATTAATTATCAATTATAAACAGTTTTTAATATTACAAAAACTCATTCAAATCGATATAAAGATTCTAGATTTAACTATAAATTTTAAATTCAACTTTAATAATATCTCTTTTATTAAAACCATTTTAATTATTAGCTTAATTAGTATAATTAATATTTATATTATCAATATAATTATTTTATTTTTATTAAATCTTGTAAATATAGATTACATTTAAATTTTATTTAATAATATTAAAAATAAATTTTAATATATTAATAATAAAATATAGAAAACTATTAAACATTATAAATATATGTTTATTAATTAATTAATTTTATTATAAAAATTCTAGCAATCTATTATAGAATTATTAAATATAAATAAAAAATATTATTTATTTGAAATCGAATTACACTATATTTATAAACAAACAAAATATTTTTTTATCAAAAAATTATATAATCTATTTAATTACACTAATTATAAAAATGAATTCAATCACAAATAATTAAAATAACTTATAAAGTATTATAAAAAATATTAATTTTATATTGATAAATCTAAAAAATTTAAATTCAAATTTTACGATGATATCGAATTCAACTTTATTATTATAATTAATATAATGTATATTAATAATAGTTTTGTTTTTTATATTATTAACAAAGCAATTTGGTTCAATACTATATACTTTATCAAGGATTTATTAACTATAATAGTATAAAACGCATTTTGCTTTATATAGATTAATATTTATAATGGTTTTTTTGAATTAATTGTTTATAATTAAAAAACTTATTTTATAAAAAAAGATTTTATTGATAATATTTATACAATTGTAATTAAAATTAAATATATATTTATTAAAATCTATTATTTTGTTGAAATAATTAAATATTATTATAAAATAATTTGATAAATATATATAATCATTATTAAAAAATTTAAAGGTATTAAAGAAATTAATAAGAATATAAGATTATAAATGATTATTAAAACTATTAATAATATTATTAATCTAAATAGTTTTATTTTTATTTTTTTAATATTTAATGTATTTTTTTATTTAATATTTTTCGATTTTTTTATTCTATTTATTTTATAGTATACTACTATAATCAATAAAACAATAAATAAAATATAAAAGAAATATGTTAAATAAATAATAATAAATGTTTTATATTAATATAATAGATTATCTATATTTTATTTATATAATTTTGAATTTAGATTTTTAGTTTTTGTTTATTAAAAAAAAGATATTTAGGATGGATTATATAAATTTATCAAAATGAAAGATTAAATATATATAATTAAAATAAATAACTTTGATAAAGAATTCAAAAGCATTTTAATAAAATTATATAAAAAAAAGCTTGAAATATTTAATGAATTATTTAATAATACAATCGATTTTTTATTAATAAAAGATTTTATTTTAAATTCAATTAATAATAAAAACTTTAATAGCTTAAAAATATTTTAATCAAAAAAAAGCGTTTATATATTAAATAAAAAGTTTATTTTTAATTTAGTTTTTATTTTAATTTTGCATTCAAAACTAATAATCGAAATTTTTTATTAAAAGTAAATTTTAGAATATGATTAAATGTATTTCAATAGTAATAATAATAATGATTATATTGCTAAAGATATTTTTAATATATATATTATTATAGATTTTTTATTAATTATAAATCAATTTCATTTATTTTATAAAAAAAAAATAAACAATTTATTAAAAAAAGATATATTTAAAATTATTAAAAAAAATAATATATTAAAAAACACCTAAATCTTCTATAATAAATTCATCAATTCTATTAAAAACAAAAGTACATCAAAGGTATTCAAAAAATCTAGATTAATAATTTAAAGTTACAATAATAAAAATAAAAAAACAATTTTAATAAAATCTTTTATTATCTAATATATTAATTATAAAACTATATTTTATTTTATAACTTTATAAAATATATATTAATATATTTAATTATATCTTTACAATATATTATAAATATATATTCAATTAAAAACATTTTTAATTTATATATTTTATATCAAACCTTTATTAAAAGCAGATTTCAAATTAAATATAATCTTCAAAATTATACACTCACTTTACAACATTACAAAATTAAAAAATTATTGATATTTTATATATTACGATTATCACACAAAAATTCTTGAAATAACCCCCTCTTTATTTAATAATTATTTACTCTATATTAATAAAAATAAAAAATTAAATATAATCAAATTACAAATCGATAATACCTTTATTTTTATTAATAAAGAATTTATAAATAAAAAAAAAGCTTAAATCAAAAAAAAAGATTATCTCTTAAAAATATAAAAACAATTAATAATTGATTTTCTCCTTAAATTTAACAACGCTTTAATCTATATCGATAAAAATAATATAATTACACTTACTTAAAAATAATAATATAATAAATTTTATTTTATAAACTATTTCCTCATTAATTTTAAATCACACATAAAAATTAAAAAAAATATTTCTCTAAAAAAATAATATATTATTTAACAAACCTACAATACATATATTATAAATATTTATTAACCAAAAATATTATTTAATTTATTATATATAGTCTAAATTATTAATTTAATTAAAAACAATATAAATATTTTTAATAAATATATTTAATAGTAGATTAATAATTTTAATTATAATTTTATATTTGTTTTTTTTAAAATAAAATCATTACAAATAATCTATTTTATCAATACAAATTTTATAAATAACATTAATCTTTTTTTTCAAATTAATTTTATTATAATACTTATTAATAAAAATAATAATATAAATATTATTTATTAATCTTTTATTAAATATAAACAAATCATATAAATGTTGGGATATAGATTATAAGGTAGTATGTGATAAATATATGACCATAATCGTATATATATACGATTTGATAATCTATACTATAATTAGATTAATAATAAAAATATCAAATACAAACTATAATATTATAATTGTATGATTTAATCAAAGTAAAATTATATTAATCAATATTATATAAATCAAATATTATAAATATCAAAGTAATATTATAATAATGAAAATATTTTTAAAGAGATTGGAATTGAACTTGAAATATCAATAAAGTGTTTTAATCAAAAACAATATATAATATTAAAATAGAATATATAAGTGTTAAGACGATATTATAAGTTTTTATATCTATCATGTATGCTTTTAGTTTGGTTTATTTAAAATTTAATTTTTCAATATTTCAAATTTTTTAATTTTTATTTTTTTAAGATATTTTCCAATGATTTCTATAATATCTTTAAAATTTTAGTGATAATGAGACTTTTTTTATCATTTTTTTTATTATTCCTCTTTTATTTTTTTTTTTTTACTCTATTTTATATATTCACTATTTTTAGATTTATAAAGATTATATTGAAAAACTTTGATTTTTATTTAAAGATATTATTGCTTTTAAACTAATAAAATCTATAAAAATTTAGGAATATTCTTTAAAAATAAACAAATTTTTATTATTTTATAATAATTTATTTTCTTTTTTTTTTCTCTCCCCCAACCTCTCTCTTATATAATAATAGAGAATTCATCCTCTCTATTAAAATATAATATTTTTTTTTAATCATCTGCATAAATATTTTTATTCAATTTCTCTTCTCGAATCAATATAACAAAAAGGAATCTTTTTTTTTTAAACTACCCCCTTTTAAATCAAAATCTTAAAAAATATAATGAACTTTACAAATTATTCGAAGACAAATTTAATCCCAAAAATAACTTTAATAATAAAATTTTCTTATTATATATTTGATTTAAAACCTTAAAATATATTTATTATTATATTTTTAATAATAATATTTTATAAATATTTAAAAGCGATTTCACAAACTAGATTTTAAAACATTTTATTATAATTTAGGAAAAGAATTTTTTTATTCTATAATTTTTTAAATAATTTTTATAAAAACTTGATATTAATATTCCCACTAATTTTAATATTAATATTAACCTAATCTTTATACTTTTCCTTAAAACCTTATCTAAATAGACTCTAGAAACGATAGATATAACAATTTATAATATATAATTCAATATATGATCAAATATTTTTATTGTAATAATTAAGAAATTTAATAACTTAAAAAAAAAAGATGGAAAAAATTTTATTATTGACTTCATTCAAGAAAATAAAACTAAAAATAAAAGCAAAAAGGATAAGAAAGGTAAATAAAAGAAAAAAAAATTATCTAATTTTAAGGAATTTAATTCTAAATCAATATTTATCGAAGGAAAAGATAGTAATAATAATAATTCCAATTTTAATCTTGATTTTAATTTTAAAAACAATTTTTTCGATTATTTAAATTTTAAAAACTTTAAGATTGATTTTATTTTATTTAATATTAATAAATAACTTGAAAGTTTTATAAAATGATATATATTAAGTGATAATAAATATAATGATTAAGTAAATAGTATTAAATATAAATCAATTATTTATAAAAATAATTATAAACAAATCGATTTATTTAAATAATATTGATATCTTAGTATTTTATTTATATTATACAAAAACGTTTAAAAGTATTATTATAATATTATTAAATATAGAAATTTAAATATTAATTAAAAAATAATTATTAAAAAATTTTAGAAGGTATTTAAAAATAAAGAATAAAAGTGTGATATATATAATAATTAATTTAAAATTATCTTTTATATTATTATTATAAATAATTTATCAAAATTAGTTAGATAATTATATAAAATCTTATTTAATAAAATATGTATTATAAAATTTGGATTATTATTAAAAATGTATAACGATTTTATCTATATAATAAAATTTTTTATAGTTTATTAGGATTATTTTGTATACTTTTAAAGATGTTTAGATTTATTTAGAATATTTATTGCTATAATTATAAAAATCCATGTATTTATTATAATATAGAAAAATACAAAAATCAAGTCTAAAAATGAATTGTTTCTTAAAAAAAAAAATAATGATATAATTAAATAAAATTTTAATAATTAATGATTTCAAGAAAACAATTGAAATAATAATAATTTCTGATTTTAAAACAAAAATATATATTTTAATAATCGAATTTTTTAATTTAATAATAATTATTATAATCAAAAACAAAAAATATACTATATCTATAAAAAAAAAGAATACTGATTAATTAAATATATTTTTAAAAAACGAATTACCATAAAGGAAAAATTTAATTGAAGAATAAAATCAAAATTCAGCTTTAATAATATATAAGATTTTAATAAAAATTATAATCAATATATTTAAGATAAATATGATAATAATAACGATTTTATTTATATAATTAAAAAAATCGAAGTATTCTAATTAGAATTATATTTTAATAATAACAATAATAATGGTGGTGTTAAAGCATTTATTATTTCATATAGCTTTTGCATTATTATAAATAATAATTGCAATAATCTTATTATAAAACTCAACAATTTAATCATTTTATATATTTATATTGGCAAAATTAATCAAAAATTTAAAACTTATTTATAAATTGAATACTATAATGAACATAAATTTATTAATATAATAATTGATTTTAATATTATAAAATGATCAATTATTAATTATAAGCAGTTTTTAGCATTATAAAAATTTATTTGAATTGATATAAAGATCCCAAATTCAACCATAAATTTTAAATTCAGCTTTAATAACACTTTTTTTATTAAAATCATTTTAATTATTAGTTTAATTAACATAATTAATATTTATATTATCAATATAAATATTTTATTTTTATTAAATTTTATAAATATAGATTATATTCAAATTTTATTTAATAATATTAAAAATAAACTTTAATATATTAATAATAAAATATAAAAAATTATCAAATACTATAAACATACATTTATCAATTAATTAATCTCCTCTCGAAAATTCTAATAATTTATTATAGAATTATTAAATATAGATATAGAATACTATTTATTTAAAATTGAATTACGCTGTATTTATAAATAAATAAAATATTTTTTTATTAAAAAATTGCATAATTTACTTAATTGTATTAATTATAAAAATAAATTTAATTATAAGTAATTAAAATAATTTATAAAATATTACAAGGAATACTAATTTTAAGCCAATAAACCTAAAAGATTCAAATTCAAATTTTATAATAATATCGAATTTAATTTTATTATTATAATTGATATAATGTATATTAATAATAATTCCATTTTTTATATTATTAATAAAGTAATTCAATTCAATACTATATACTTTATTAAAAATTTATTAGCTATAATAGTATAGAATATATTTTACTTTATATAAATCAATATTTATAATAACTTTCCTAAATTAATTGTTTATAATTAAGGAATTCATTTTATAAAAAAAAACTTTATTAATAATATTTATATAATTATAATTAAAACTAAATATGTATTTATTAAAGTTTATCACTTTATTAAAATAATTAAATATTATTATAAAATAATTTGATAAGTATATACAATTATTATTAAAAAATTCGAAGATATTAAAAAAATTAATAAAGATATAAAACTATAAATAGTTATTAAAGCTATTAATAATATTATTGGTTTAAACAGTTTTATCTTCATTTTATTAATATTCAGTGTATTTCCTTGTTTGATATTCTTTGACTTCTTTATTTTATTTATTTTATAATATGTCGCTATAATTAATAAAACAATAGATAAAGTATAAAAGAAATATGCTAAATATATAATGATAAATGTTTTATATTAATATAATAGATCATCTATATTTTATTTATACAATTTTAAATTTAAATCTTTAATTCTTGTTTATTAAAAGAAAGGCACCTAAAATAAACTATATAAACTCATCAAAATAGAAGGTTAAATATATATAGTTAAGATAAACAACCTTAATAAAGAATTTAAAAATATTTTAGTAAAATTATATAAAAAAAAGCTTGAAATATTTAATAAATTATTTAATAATATAATTGATTCTTTATTAATAAAAAATCTTACCCCAAATTTAATTGATAATAAAGATTTTAATAACTTAAAAATATTTTAATCAAAAAAAAACGCTTGTATATTAAACAAAAAATCTATTTTTAATCTAATTTTTATTTCAATTCTATATTTAAAGTTAATGATCAAAATTTTTTATCGAAAGTAAACTTTAGAATATAATCAAATATATTTTAATAATAATAATAATAATAATTATATTGTTAAAGACATTTTTAGTATATATATCATTATAAATCTTTTATTAATCGCAAATCAATTTTGTTTATTTTATAAAAAAGAAATAAATAATTTATTAAAAAAAGATATATTTAAAGTTATTAAAGAAAATAATATATTAAAAAATACCTAAATTTTCCATAATAAATTTGTTGATTTTATCAAAAATAAAAGTATATTAAAGATATTTAAAAAGTCTAGATTAATAATTCAAAACTATAATAATAAAAACAAAAAAATAGTTTTAATAAAATCTTTTATTATTCAATATATTAATTATAAAATTATATTTTGTTTTATAATTTTATAAAATATATATTAATACATTTAATTATATTTTCATAATATATTATAGGTATATATTTAATTAAAAACATCTTTAATTTATACATTTTATATCAAATTTTTATTAAAAATAAACTTCAAATTAGATATAATTTTCAAAATTATATATTTATTTTATAATATTGTAAAATCAAAAAACTATTAATATTTTATATATCATGATTATTATATAAAAACCTTTAAAATAATTTTCTTTTTATTTAATAGTTGTTTATTCTATATTGATAAAAATAAAAAATTAAGTATAATTAAATTATAAACTAATAATATTTTTATTTTTATCAACAAAAAATTTGCAAATAAAAAAAAAGCCCAAATCAAAAAAAAAGGTTACCTTTTAAAAATATAAAAATAATTAACAATTAATTCCCTTTTTAAATTTAATGGTGTTTTAATCTATATTAATAAAAATAATGTGATTATATTTATTTAAAAATGATAATATAACGAATTCTATTTTGTAAATTATTTCCCCACTAATTTTAAATTATATATAAAAATCAAGAAAAATGTTTTTTTAAAAAAATAATATATTGTTTAATAAACTTGTAATATATATATTATAAGCGTTTATTAATTAGAAATATTATTCAATCTATTATATATAATTTAAATCACCAATTTAATTAAAAATGATATAAATATTTTTAATAAATATATTTAATAACAAATTGATAATTTTAATTATAATTTTATATTTGTTTTTTTTAAAATAAAATCATTATAAATAATCTATTTTATCAATATAAGTTTTATAAATAATATTGATCTTTTTTTTTAAATTAGTTTTATTATAATATTTATTAATAAAAACAATAATATAAATATTATTTATTAATTCTTTATTAAATATAAACAAGTCATATAAAGCGTTTTTATTTTAGAATTATATAAAATAGAATATAAATTTGATATTATTATTATAATTAAATCTAATATTAATAAAATCATAAATCGATTAATTAATAAAAAGATTATGACTAACCTTACATTTTTTATAATTTATATTGATTTAAAATCTTTTTATAAATATTTAATTAGATTTAATATTTTTTAAAAAAAATGTTTAATAATCGATTTAGCCTTTATTTATTAATTATATAAATGCAAAAAAATTATAAAAATCAAATAGATCATTGGTAATATAAACCCCATCAACATAATAACAAAATCGAAATTTTATATTGTTTTTAAAGATTTTATTAATATTAACAAAATCAATATCGACACAAAAAAATAGGTTAAATGTAAATAAATTATTTTATTTATTTGGTAGAATAAATCATAATTATTTAAACTAATATTTATTATAAATTAATCTATATAATATATTAGTATAATACGATAAAATAAATATAATAAAAAAGATATAAAAAATGCAATAATATAAAGAATTAATATAAAAAATATAAAAATATAAAAAACTAATATAGAAAAGATATAAAAAATAATGATATTTATTAAAATCATCAAGATATTATTATTTCAATTTAAAAATAACCTTTTCAAAAACAACACCTATTAAAATAATAGCAATTATGACTATATATATACTTTTTTTAAATAATATTTTCTTTATTAATTATTTATATATATTTCAATTTTTTAATCTATTTCATAAAAAGATAAAAAAAAATAATATTATAATATATAATAAATTTAGCTTAACTTTCTTTCTTTCTTTTTAAATAATGCTAATGTTAAGATATAGATCATAAAATAACATATAATAAGCATATGACTACAATCGTACATATATACGACTTAACAATCTATACCATAATTAGATCAATAATAAGAATATCAAACACAAACCATAATACCATAATCGTACGACTTAACCGAAGTAAAACCACAATAAAATATTCTTGTTTTAAAACTATACGAAATAAAATATAAATTCAATATTACTATTATAATCAAATCTAATATTAATAAAATTATAAATCGACTAATTAACAAAAAAATCATAATCAATTTTATATTTTTTACAATCTATATTAATTCGAAATCATTTTATAAATGCTTAATCAAATTCAATATTTTTCAAAAAAAACATTTAATAATCAATTTAATCTTTATTTATCAATTATATAAATGTAAAAAAATTATAAAAATTAAATAGATTATTAATAATATGAACTTTATTAATATAATAATAAAATCAAAGCTCTATATTATCTTTAAAAACTTTATTGATATTAATAAAATTAATATCGATATAAAAAAATAAATTAAACATAAATAAATCATTTTATCTACTTAGTAAAATAAATCATGATCGCTTAAACTAATATTTATTATAGATTAGCCTATATAATATATTAATATATTATAATAAAAAAAATATAACAAAAAAAATGCAATAGTATAAAAAATTAATATAAAAAATATAAAAACATAAAAAACTAATATAAAAAAAATACAAAAAATAATAACATATATAAAAACAATATCTACTAAAATCATTAAGATATTATTATTCCAATCCGAAAATAACCCTTTTAAAAACAACGCTTATCAAAACAATAATGATTATGATTCTACATATATTTTCTACATTTTTTTTAAACATTTTCTTTAATTATATTATTCATATACTCGGTTAAATTAAAATTGAAGCACGCGCAAAATAAGCGAATCGCCTCAAAATCGACGATTTTGTATAAAACACCTCTTACACCAATGTAAATAAATCGATCAATTATTTATAGAATTATTTAAAATTTTAAATTTGAATTATTTTTATATTGAAATATCTATTATCAAAATTTAAAGGTTAAATAATGATTTTAAAATTTATAATATTTAATTAAATATGAAGTAAAAATCATATAAAAATACGATATTTTTAACTTGATTTAAATCGAGTAAATTACCATATTAGGAGATAATGAAGATATATATGAATATATAAAAAACAGACTTCTATTTAATATAAATATTATATATATTAAAGATACATAAAAAATATAATATAATAAAGTTAAAAAGAGTATATATAGTGTTTACAAGCACTAAGCACCACCATAATTTTGATTTTTAAAAATCATTAAAATCACTTCAAATTTTTATATATGATAATTTATATCCTCATAATTACTATATTAAAATTTTATTTAATATAATTTTGATTTGAATGAATTATTAAGATTTTTAAAGATTTTAACGAGTTAAAAATACCTTTAAAACTTCGACTTTTCAAGACTATTATATTATATTTTAATATATAATATTTATATTAAATAAAAGTTTTTCTTTTATATATTCATATATCTCTTCATTATTTCCTAATATAGTAATTTGCTTGATTTAAATCAACTTAAAATTATAGTATTTTTATATGATTTTTACTTTATATTTAAATAAATATCATAAATTTTAAAATCATTATTTAATCTTTAAATTTTAATAGTAGATATTTTAATATAAAAATAATCTTTATTTAATATCTTAAATAATTCTATAAATAAATGATCGATTTATTCACGTCGGCGTAAGAGGTGATTTATATAAAATCGTCGATTTTGAGGGTTTTCGGCAATTGGCGCGTGCTTCAATTTTAATTTAACCGAGTACATTTCAACTTTTTGATCTATTTTATAAAAAAACAAAAAAGAATAATACTACAATATATAATAAATTTAGCTTAACTTTCTTTTTTTCTTTTTAAATAATACTAATATTAGAATATAGATCATAAAATAGCACATGATAAATATATGATCACAATTATATATATATAATCTAATAATCTATACTATAAATAAATCAATAACAAAAATATTAAACACAAACCACAATACCATAATCGTACGACTTAACCGAAGTAAAACCACAAAAGATATATACTAGTGATATATTACTAATTTATTGATAATTAATTAATAAAATTTACTCTATAATCATGTTTTTTAATTATTAATTAACTTTATTTATTAATTTTATTAACTTTATTTACTTGATTAACTTTATTATTAACTTTTATATTATTAATATCTTTATTACTTTAGATATATTACTAGTTAATATATATATATATATATATATATATATAAATTTTAATCAAATTAATCGATTTTATTAATAAATAATACAAAATATAATTATTCAAAATATTATATAATATTTAAAATGAAAAAGAATTCTTTTAAAAGAGATTATATAATAAAATTACTTTTTATAATTAATTTTTTGAATATTAATAATTTTCAAAGTTATAATTTAAATTTATATGGAGTCTTTAAAAGTAATTATATAATTATAAAAATTATATTACGAAAATCATTTAATTAAATTCTATTTATTTATATGATTTTTATAATTTTTAATATATAATTATAATTAATATATTATTAATATACAATTAATAAGTTTATTAATGATTATAATTGTATATTTTTCTTATAAAATACTTTTATTTAATATAATTTTAATTTAAATAAATTTTTAAAATTTTTAAAGATTTTAAAAAGTTGAAAATACTTTTATAATTTCGATTTTTTAGGAATATTATATTAAATTTTAATATATAATATTTATATTAAATGAAAGCTTTTTTTATATATATTTTTATTATTTTTAATATGTTTCTTTATTTAATCTAAATCAAATTAAAATTATAGTATTTTTATATGATAATTTTTATTTTATATTTAATTAAATATTATAAATTTGAAAATCATTATTTAATCTTTAAATTGTAATAATAAATATTTTAATATAAAAATAATTTATATTTAATATCTTAAATAATTCCATAAATAAATAATTAATTTATTTATATCGATACAAGAAGTAATTTATATAAAATCGTTGATTTTGACGGATTTTCGACAATTGACGCGTGCTTCAATTTTAATTTGACCGAGTATATTAATAAGAAATTAAATTTAATTTATATTTAAATTTATAATTCTAATAATATACTTCGTATTTTCAATTGAAAATTAATATAAATCATTATATCATAAATAATATATAAATAATAATTTATTTTAAAATCAACTTGAATTAAAATATAAATTAATAATATTTATATTTATATTGTTAATATATTAGTAAATAATTTTATAAAAAATAAAAATAAATAATATTAATTTATATTATATTGATTTTATGTTACTTTTATATTAATATTATATTTAAATTATTATATAATAATAATTTTTAAAAAAATATATTTATAAATAATATTAAAATATATATTTACTAGTACAATATATAGTAAATAATATATAATAATTTAATATATATATAAATAATTAATTTTAAAAAGTTCAATATTCATTTAACTTGAATATATATCTTATTTATAATATTAAAAATAAATATTAATTAAATTTAAAAATTAAATGATAATATATAAAAATTAAATTAATTTATATTAAATATAATATAACTTGAATTATGTAATTTCAGTTTTAATTATGTAGTTTTTATTTTAATTATATCATTGATACTAGTACTTAATATTATTATGTTTCAATGTTTAGCGATTATTATGTAGTAATGTGTAGATTCTAGTAACTTGTTCTCAATCTCAATAAAATTTTTACCTGACAGGCGTGACTTGAATCTAAACTTTCTTGAGGAAATATTCTAATCACATTTGAATTCGTATCTGGTATATTAATAAGGGGGGTATCTTCCTACTATGGTGCAGTAGATCCTATCTAGATCATTCCTTCGGGAGGGTCGCACCGGGAGTGGTTACTTAAGTTACTTGCATGTGAGCAAAGATCCATTCTCCTATGGATTGTAGGTAGGGTTGTAGCATCGATACCTACAATCTGTAATCAATCAACCAACCAACCAAGCACCTGAGATAGATGGATGAGATGATATGGAAAGATATACTCGAGTACAAATGATACATACAATTGGTACCTTCGTACTTTCTTGTCAAACCACTGGCACTTGGAAGATGATTTTTAATACCATTAAAAATATGTATAACCAATTATCTAGCTTAGAACTATTTCGTAATAAGGTATATAATATTTCTTTGACCCCTGAATATCTTGAAACAATAGGTGCAATGGTAAATTTCCACAACTCATGGATATGAAAATGCAGTTGATGCAGTTGATGCAGTTGATGATGCATTTGAGATGCAGTTGATGCAGATCGGAAGACTTTTATGTGCTCTAGTCATTAGATACTTTGAGAAATAAATTCATACAAACCAATTATAAGGAAGAAATCAACAAGAATTGACTTTCTTACCATTCAATACCGCAGTAGTATCCTTGGTATGAAATTTAATATATACCTTTCGCTGATGATCCTCTCCAAGCAATTTTATTTTATTGTACTCGAGTACTGATTTTCTTTTTCTTTGCAAGTTTACGTTACAGTAGATTCTCCCTTTTTTTTTGTTTTTATTTTTTTATTTTCTTCAATTTGTGCAGTGCCACTGTATTGTGCTATACATACATATCTACATATCTACATATCTACATATCTAGATTCTAGGTACTGTACTGTATGACTTCTATTCTAGATTTTTGAAATTCTAAATTTCATTACTTCCATATTCTTCATCTATTGCCAATGTACTCCGACCTGCCTCCTCAAAGGGTCGTCATTTAAATATCGGAACTTGTACTACACAAGTAGTTGAAGCGCCGAGATATTTTTTTTTTTTTTTCCTTCTTCTTCTTCTCTTGTTTACTTCCAACATCCGGTCTCGAACCAAACAACCAACGGCCTTAAAATAGGATTAGAGTAGATTAATATAAACCCCCCCCCCCCCCCCACTCACCTTCATTTTATCTCCTCTTTTCTACTTCTTCCCGCTCTTATACATACATCCCTACACCCACATACCCTTTAAACGTTCGACTTTTAACTATTTCCATTCTTTTGAACCTTTCTCTTCATTTCTTAACCTCTTTCTTCTCTTCCCTTCACTTCGACGTTTGGATAACGCCATATCTTTTGCTCATTTTTTGTCCATTACATTCCTTCACTTAACACTCATTTCTATACAAATAAATTTTGTTTCTTGCTGGACATTCACAAAATTCGATTCGATTCGATTATTCATTCACCTACCATTCACCTACCCGAGTACCGATCTATTACTCTGACGACGCGAGACGTCCCTCACATAAATAAGAATCTGATATTACTAAATTGGACTGGATTGCCATAACTTTGATCAACTTTTAAATTATAACCAATAGACTTTTATCATATTCATCATCATGTCTACCTCGATTCGTTCTTTATCCATCCTCGCCATGGCCAAAATAGTATCCGGTGCAGAGTCAGGGGGATCATCGACTTCAACCGGAGGTACCACAACGACAAGTACCTCACCCGCAGCTGCAGCTGCCAAAGCTCTGGCAGCAAAGTTGGCAGCAAATGCCGCAGTTCTTAACCAAGAATTTTACAACTATATCTTCATCGTTCTCTCGGCCTTGGTTGTAGCTATGATATGTTGGAGAGTCAGCACAGAAATGGTTAAATATATTCGTCACATGGCTTGCCTCAACAACGATACTCAAAGATATTTTGCTATACCCTCCTCTGGCTTCGCAAAATTTAAGAAACACGTTCTATATGCTCCTATCTTCAGCAAGAGACACAACAGGGAGATTCAACTTACTAAAGCTATCAATGTTGGAACACTACCAACAAGACTCCAATTCATCTTCCTAATCTTTTACTTTGGATCCAACGTCGTCTTCTGTGTGGTTAGCATCGACTGGAGTCAACCTTTTGCTACCGCTGCTAAAGAGCTTAGAAACAGAACTGGTGTTCTCGCTGTGGTCAACATGGTAGGTTCATTATGTTTGTATTGGTTCCTGTATCACGTGTTAATCTTTCACTAGATTCCTCTTTTCATCATGGCTGCCAGAAACAACCTCTTGATCAACTGGCTCAACATGTCCTTCGATACTTTCAATCTTTTGCACAGATGGACTGGAAGAATCGTGGCTCTCCAAATTATTGCCCACGTTGCAGCTTGGGCTGCCGCGACTGCCTACGCTTCGGGCTGGGCCGCTGTATGGACTTCCATTGAAGGAAGTGCCATGAAGAGATATGGTTTGATCGTAAGTTACTCCAAACTTTTGGTTGTGCACTGTGCTAACAATAGTAGGCAACTATTGCCGCCATAGTCATCATGATCCAAGCCAGCTCGGTTGTTCGCCACGCCGCATACGAAACATTCAAATACCTCCACATTTTACTTGTCATTGTAACCATTATCGGAATCTGGTATCACTTGAAACTATCCGACTTGCCACAAATTACTCTTCTTTACGGTGTCATCGCTCTATGGATAGCCGACAGGGCTGCTAGAATGTTTAAAGTGGTGTACCGAAACATGGGAAAGGGAGGAAGCAGGGCATTGGTTGAAGCCCTACCAGGAAATGCCGTTCGCGTCACCATAGATATGGCACGACCATGGACTTTCAAGCCAGGACAGCACGCTTATCTTTACATGCCATCGGTTTCACTATTCCAATCCCATCCATTCTCGGTTGCCTGGTCGGAGGAAGCAGAAGACTTGACGGATGAGAAGTTAGCCATGAATCGTCAAGACATATTGGCGATGCGAAAGACAACCATGTCATACGTCATCAGAGCTAGAACTGGATTTACCGAAAATCTCTACAAGAAGGCCGAAGCATCCCCTGATGGAAAGTTCTACACCAATTGCTATGCCGAAGGACCATACGGAGGTATGCACATGATGCATTCATACGGAACCGTCATGTTGTTTGCAGGAGGAGTTGGTATCACTCATCAAGTTCCTCATGTACGCGATCTCGTTGCTGGGTACGCCAATGGTACCGTGGCAGCACGAAAAATTGTCCTTATTTGGGTCATTCAATCACCAGAACATCTTGAGTGGATTAGACCCTGGATGACTGCAATCTTGGCTATGGATAAGCGTCGTGAGGTACTTCGCATCATGCTCTTTGTCAGTCGGCCAAGATCCACCAAGGAGATTCACAGTCCATCGGCGACTGTGCAGATGTTCCCCGGCAGGCCCAACATTGAGACTCTCGTGGAGATCGAGATGGAAAACCAAGTAGGAGCAATGGGTGTCACAGTCTGTGGTGGTGGTGCGTTAAGTGATGATGTCCGACGAGCAGTCCGTAATCATCAATACAATGGAAACATCGACTTTATAGAGGAAGCGTTCTCGTGGTAGATCTTCCAAGGTGTATCCCGATCATACGAAGGAAGTTTTGCACGGTATCCTATCCCTGCTGGCAAGTTGGATTCAGTATTTTATTCTTTGTACATTTTTTTTATGTCGAGGCTGCAATTTTAAGATTGATGATCTGGAAATGATATATTATCATATGTCATGTTTGATTTGATACTTAATTAGATTAGCTACGTAGCCGCCGCGAGTACATAACCCATTGGAAAGAAGAATCTTTCATGCATATCAGAAATATGCAATGCCGTAAATATCAATATCAATATCATACGAATATTTATAAAATCTTATGTGCTCGATCATTTGTGATGCATAGAAATAGAAGTAGAAGTATATCGAAATTGTAATTCTCGATCATAAAATACTGGTAGAAGAACATTCTAAGGTTTTCATCCAGATGACGCTCACGATCCTACTCGCGTAGATTTAGTGAGATCAATTGATCGGCAGAGTACTTTGCTATGCCGTATATGGCCGTCATGGCTCACTAAGGATAAGGGCGATAAGATAAAGAGCTTTAATCGGTATTTCGTTTCACTCCATTTTAGTGTTATGGATTTATCAATCAATTACATCTTGACTCAACTCAACTCAAATCTTAAATCTACTTCTAACTTCTAACTTCTAACCTCTTACTATCTGAACTATTTGCTACATATTATTAAACATCATTGATCCTCTTGTGGATACTTCTTGGTGCGCAAAATTCCTGCTCTCAGGACTTTGAGATTCAATTGTACCCACCACCACCTGATCCGTTAACCCGACCTTATCTGTAGCCTTCCCGAACATACAAAATCCTACCTACTTGCCACAATCTCTCATATCCTCTTCGATATATATCCTTCATTCTTTTGCGTTTGATCGCCAAAAATAATACCAACCAGAAAACACTTTCCTGCTTTCCTCCGGTTGAACATAAGAAATATGGGTTTGACATACAACGTCTACCTCGACTGCAAGAAGATTTACGGCTGCAAGAACTGCAAGACGCATCTCTCCGGCCATGATGATATTATAAGCAGAGTACGCTTATGTCGATTTTCTTCTGTTTCTCCCCTACCTTATTCCCCATAATATACAAAAACTAACCCATATTCATTAGAACTTCCGCGGTCAACATGGCAAAGCCTATCTCTTCAACAACGTCGTCAACATTACCTCAGGCGAGGCTTCCGAGCGCAACATGACAACTGGTAGACACATCGTCCGAGACATCGTCTGTCGACAGTGCAATGAGACGGTCGGCTGGAAATACGACAAAGCTTACGAGGCGAGCGAGAAGTACAAGGAGGGGAAATTCATCCTAGAGGCCGAGCTTTTGTGTAATGTCGTTTAAGGATTAGAGCAGAGCCGACATCTAAATCTGATGATTGATGCACATGGTAGAGAAAATCGGTATCTAATCTTACGATATTTCATGGGTGTTAAAGGAAAGGATTCAGGAGCATTCGAGTTTTGGGGTTTCTGGGGGGAAATTGGAGAATGGGAATGTTTCTATTCTATTCATCTCATTTGGGTTTGGCAATGTACTACTGGGTTGATGGTGATCTAGGGTGGCTTTTGAGGGATATTTTATTTACTCATGGAGTCATACATAGGAATAGGTTGGCTTTTCTCTTGAACATTACATTTCAGATATACAGGATGCAAATGCAATTAGATATACTGTTTTTCTGAAGTTTTACTATGCTATGACTGATTTGATATTCTTTCCGTAGCCGCCAGAACAACGAAAGAGATTGTTCCCCTTGTTATACAGCATGTTGATAAAACGGACGTTTATGTATAACGGAGCTTCGCAGATTTTGGGTATGTGTAAACGGGTTCTCTAGACCGTTGATACTGATTCCAGAGGTCAAATTCATGATACATTAAGCTCGTGCTTCCTTCCGGACCGAACCAGAATCATCACCACTGTCGACTCATACCTAGACAGCTACGAGAAACCCTCTTTTCGTTATTTGTTTTCTGTCCATAAATGAATGGAATTGGTCTCTTGAATTTGTCCTGTATCTCCATCCCATCCAGCTGACATGGCCGACTATGCATTCCTCATGTTAGATTACAAGAAGTGCCAGCGACTTTGAGTAATGCTTAGTTATTGAAATATGGCGGGCGCACAGGAAAACCGACCCTCACGAAAACGCAGAACTTCATTATTGTCTTCGAGAGATATTGCCTTATTGACGAGCTAAAGCTCATCGTACCCCTAGAGCTACCTGTTCGGAGAGAGTGATAGTGAGGCATGAAGCCTCAGAGAAAAGTTCGATCATCTTGGTAAATTCCTCAATTCTGCCTAGGCTTAACAATCCCATCATGCATAATATAATAAACCACCGTACTATCATCATGCAGCGTAGCCAAAAGCAATCTCTTCTGTCTGTTCTTCCCCTGCCATTTCGACCCCACGACATTATCTGAAACCCCCTCCCCTTCACCAGTAGGCACCGTCTCCAGCGCATCGAACACAGCCGCAAAACTCTCCAGACTCCATTTTTCCTCTAAGTGCGTTGGTAACACCCATTCACGCTCGGGATATTGCTTTATTGTCTCGCCGGTATCGTGTTCGGCTTTTAGTATCTCGACTTGTTCGTCGGGGTGGATGTAGGCTCTTCGGGGTGGTAGGCCTGATACGACGGGGCGAGGGAGTGGCTGGTTGGTTAGGGTTGAATGTGTGTGGATTGATAATGAGGTCCAGTCGTGCTGGTGTTGTAGGTTATCGAGGATTGTGGTTGCTAGGTGGTGGAGGTAGGTTGAATGTGCTAATTCGGGGGAGTCTGTAGGTTGAGAATCTATAAGAGTTTGTAAAGCGGAAGGTGGAGGAAGTTCTGGGTTCGTTTTAGTCATTCTGAATTCAGTTTCGTTCGTATTTGTGGTTTTTTTTTGGTGAAAGTTGGTCAAATCAACAGGTCAAGGGAAATGCAAAGACGAAATAAACTTCTAGAATGTAATTCAATGCTTCTGGAGCCCACTAGTGAAAATTGAGGTCCATCATTTTTTGAACTTGCTAATGAGCCTTACTGGGTAGTCCTGGTGATGAAGTGGAGTGGGGGTGAAGTGGAGTGGAGCGGAACAGCCCGAGGGGTTATCAGACATCTATTTGCATCTGGAATGCACAGGTTACTACAGTTACCCAACAATTATACAAATGTCAATATTCAATTGCAAAATACTTTTGAACTCCACGTATGCACTCCATATGTATCACAGGGCTATTTAGGTACATAACGATAGGTATAATCCACTTCTTTATTTACCTAGTGGTGAAAGAACTCACTTAACGTTGAGCTTTCCAAGATCCCAAGGTTCTTGGTATCAAATTTCGTCTATTTCCCTTACCTATCTACAACCCCAGCCGTTTACTATGTAGTATTCTCTCGAAGTCTAGATTATTGGAATTGTCTAGGTTGTCTAAAACCTGAATTCAATTCTCACGAGTGGTGGCGACTACCAGGATGCAGATTCGCCTTCAACATTAATGCGACCTGGTGAATTTGATTCCGAGCCATTTCTTGCGCTGAACAGGCCACAATCGTCGTATAGCCGCACTCTCCTACTTTCGCAGTCCTCGGAAAGCATTTAAGGAACCAGACCCTTTCTTTCGTATGCTGATTACCTCGGTACTAATCGCGTCCAAAGTTTCGTCTCTAATTAATAGGAGAAGGGGTTTTTTTTGGCAGTGACGATTGGCTCATTAGGTTCATTAAAAGCAAATATCTGCTAGCACGAGGTCGCTAGCTCGATGAGAGGAAGCAGTTCTAAAACCTTGAATTGACTCAGATCAACAGAAAGGATTCAATAAAGACCAACTGCTCCCATAATATCTCTTACGGTGGCGGTATAGAACATAAAGGTCAGACCGAAATCATGGAAGAAGAAGGCCATTCTAAAGGACTATCGAGAACGGTAGCATCAGGCATCACCGCGACACCCGATGCCGAAAATAAAGGCCTCCTTCATGAGAGATTCATATCAAAAGACATCAGTCACAGCAGCGATACAAGTCCCATAGCTCACATTACAAAAGTGGACAATAGTTATAAAACGACTCCATTTGACAATGGATACCAATTCCCATCCAAGCATTCATGGGAAGAATCAGCCGTGATATTTTTCAAGGCATCTTGGAATTTTTTCCTAACACCTGTGGGATTTTTTGTTATTATCTATGGTTTGAATGTTGTGGCCTGGGGTGGTATGTTGTTTTTGCTCTTGTGTAATGCCTCTCCAGCAATGTGTCACCCAACTTGTAATGACATCAACTCTCCCCGGCGAATTTGGATCGAGATAGATTGCCAGATAGTGAACGCTCTATTTTGTGTCACGGGATTTGGTACTATTCCATGGAGGTTTCGCGATCTCTACTATTTGCTTCGCTTCAGGATTGGGAAGGATGAGATGGGACTTCGGCGACTTGCTGGAATCAATCGGGGCTGGTTTAGACTTGCTGGCTCAGAGGGCCTTCCGGTAGAACTAGGTCCTGCTCAAATTGAGGCAGAGGGCGCAAACATTCCACAAAGCTACCTACCCTTCCCTCTTGCTAAAACGCCAGATGCCCCACTAACTGGCATTCGTGCACCACCAACTGCCTTGTGGAAGCTCGACTTTGTTATCTGGACCATGGTATGGAACACCTTTCTACAGGCCGTACTATCAGGACTTATGGTATGTATTTCGTCTCTCTTATTTACAGCATTTGGTCTCCTGTCAGGAATCTCCAAATCACAATCGAACTAGCCAGTTATTCATGAAACTAACTTTCTTGTAGTGGGGCATGAACAGGTATAATCGCCCATCATGGAGCACAGGTTTGTTTGTGGCGCTTGCTTGTATTGTAGCAGCATGTGGTGGCATTATGTCCTTCATGGAGTCCAAGAAGGTAAAGGGTATCGAAGGGGTGCCAGTGAGCGAGGAAGATCAAGAAAGGTTAAGACGAGATAGGGAACTGGGAATCGTTCATTTTAATAACATTAAAGATGAGAAGCCAAAAGATCCAAAGGAGCAAAAGAATAAGAGCACATCAAGTACGAGCAAATCTGAGTCTTCTGGAAGATAGACGGAAGAGAACACTACCAGGAGAGGCAGTAGTCATTTTTACAAGGCGGCAATGAAGTTTTACGGATACCCGGATATCTTGTTGCATGAGATACCTACCTACTGTACTTTTGGAATATGAAGCGTGGGTGTCAATTGGAGTTAGTACATATATACATAATGAATTTTGTTATAGAACTTATGAAGCTGTTCTTGCTACTACTACTACTTTGCCAAACAACTTTTCATGTCTCTTCTCACTCAATTTAGGAGATTGGGGTATTCAACATTAATCCTTAATTCATTACATACTCAGAGGAAAAATGAAGCGCAGATGCATGTGGATATACCTTATCTCTCTATCTATTTGGGGTGGATGATTCAGGTCTTGTGATGGTTGATTACAATAGGCTTATGGTGGTAGGTGCTTGTGAAACTCTCTGTAAATTACGGGTACTCGGCTTACCAATTAGCATATCACCGCCTGAAGCATGACCTGACCTGACCGCATCATTTCCCCCAGAAGTTCCCCAATAGATAAGGAAACAAACAAAGACAAAGACATTCGGACACTCAATCTCAAGACTTCTTTTGCATTAACTATTTTTACATTTCTATTAGAGAGATCAACAAGAATACTAAAGATATCACTGTGAAAATTTCCTGCATATTGTCACGAAACTCAATATCCAGATGATTTGAACTATCGAGGCTTATTATCCTTATACACATTTATTCTCAAGCATCTACCTCACGCCATCAATATGGCTATCAAGGCCCTCATACCGCTTCTGGTGGCGATGATGTTGTTGACCGGTGTCTGCAATACTCTTCTCACAAAGTATCAGGTCATTATACCTATTGATACTTATCGCGTTGCGTAGCTAATCCCACGTTCAGGACAATATCTGCGTTCGAAACTGCGACAATCCCGATCCAAAGAAACGCGCACTATTTGAACAACCAGTTATCCAAACAGCACAGATGTTTATCGGCGAAATGGGCTGCTGGCTCTTTGTTGGTGCCTTCTCTCTTTATCGTCGATACGTTGCAAAGCAATCGAAACCCGAATCGAATGGCTACGAGGCGGTCGATACAAATGAAGGAGAGGCGGTGGAAAATGATGCTGCCAGTATCGCCTCGACTGCCAAAACTTTGGGTATGGGCGTAGAGGAAGATAGATTGCCTTTGGTTGGGCGACGAATTTTGCTATTAGCTTTACCTGCTATCTGTGATATCTGTGGAACGACTTTAAGTGAGTAGCTTTCGAATATATCTTGAATCTTCAAAACATGGATAAATAAAAGTGGAATAGTATTCTTCCATGATATATATGGGCTCATTTCATATTTTGTAGGAATTGCTAACACATATACCCAGTGAATGTCGGCCTGCTGTTCGTAGTGCCCTCCATATACCAAATGACACGGGGTGCCCTAGTTCTCTTCGTTGGACTATTCAGTGTGATCTTCCTAAAACGCAGGTTGCATCTATTCCAGTGGTTTGCTTTGGTTACTGTTGTTCTCGGAGTTGCGATTGTCGGGCTTGCAGGTGCCCTCTACAAAGATCACAAAGCTGCTCCGTCAGCAGTTCTGATTGTAAGGGAAGCACTTCAGGTTGTTGTGAGCGAAGCTAGAACACCGGAAGCGTTACGGGCCATCATTGGGGTATTTCTCATTGCCGGTGCTCAGATATTTACTGCTTCACAATTTGTTCTAGAGGAATATATCTTGGAAAATTATGCCTTGGAGCCACTGAAGGTGGTTGGCTGGGAAGGTCTCTTCGGTTTCACTGTCACCGTTATCGGCATGCTAGTTCTACACCTTGCAATTGGCAGAACTGCCGCCGGAAAATACGGATATTTTGATCTCGTTGAGGGATGGAGACAAGTCACCCATTACAAGCCCATTGGGGTTTCAAGTTTACTTATCATGATCAGTATTGGGTAAGTTATTCCATCGCCCGATTGTCTTCGACTTCCAGCTAATAGTTAAAGTGGTTTCAATTTCTTTGGGCTCTCGGTCACCAGAACTGTCAGTGCTACATCAAGGTCTACCATCGACACATGCCGTACCCTTTTCATCTGGATCGTCTCCCTATTCCTAGGTTGGGAATCCTTCAAGTGGTTACAAGTCCTTGGTTTTGTATTGCTCGTCTATGGCACCTTCTTATTCAATGATCTTATCCGACCTCCGATGAAGTCATGTGTCGTACGAGATGTTGAAGAGCTTTTGCCAGAAGAGCCTATCGAACACGCGTAAAGCATCGATCCGCCCTGTATATAAGGCAGAGGGGCGTATTGATGAAATTGAAGAGATACTACTTGAATTAGCTCTAAATCAAATTTAGATTGAAAATCTGCAATGAAGGTTGCGATCGGGTAAATTATGGCACGGAGGCGGACTATGATGGGATATAATGATGTGAACACATATACATGCCCGAATTGAGATATTCCAAGAGAATTGTTCATTGTTGGTCTGTCATTTTTAGCGTGAAATACTCAGCAGTAGATACTTGGGGAGGGGGACAGGGTGTGGCTCAATGGCTGTGCCAATACCAACTACAACAGTTGACAACGGCATACATTCCTAATCCGCAATCTGATACTATCATATTCATCTATCAAATCGGCTATAGACCGTTCCAAAACTGCCGTGACCACTGGTTTCTCCCTACAATGTTCCCCAATCTTATCACATACAGCATGTTCGTCTTCCTGAGCCAATGAGCGTTAATTGCGGCTCGAATTCGATTTTAGCCGCATCACACCCTATTCAACGACCTCCGTGATAATGTGGGAGGTTGAAATGGTTGCCCACCAGTTACAACAAACTTTTGGGGGGATAGACTGGTAGAAATAGTGATAAGAAATTGTATGGAAGGAAGAATATAACCAAATAGGAAGATGGCAAGAACTAGAAGTCAAATCAAATGGGATAGGATAAGGTGATATTTAGATGATGGGGTGAGGATTTGCAGTAAAGGAGATGGAATTATAGGATAGATAGATTTAGGGGGTAGGGGATGAAACGAAATTAGGCTCGGTGCAACAGTGCTTGTTGCTGTGTGTTGCATCTGATGCTGTACAATGATACTGATTAAGCCAATATGGTGTGTATGTGTGTGCTTACTTTAATCTATCATTAAGAACGCATTTTGTTCTCTGTCCCAATATGCATCAAAGTAGGCAATTACTATGTACTATGTAGGTACGCATTCTTTTCTCAGAACAGTTGTCGCCGCTGTGTTTGTTCTTTAGGAACATTGCTATCCTGAAGCTCATACTGGTTGCCCTGCTCATAATCGCAGATTCAACGGTACAAAGTTTTAGTCTTATGATGCGGCGCTTTTCAGCGGCGCATGTATTGATGTTATTGCCCACCTATCAAGTTAAGCCACACACACATAATGCATACGCATGTAGGTCTCATAAATATAGCACGGCAGTGGATGAATGTAGCACTGGCAATTGCAATCTACTTGGATGTGTAAGTACATAGTATTAGGAGGCTCTTGTACATTCACGGTTGTGGGATTTGATGAATAGAGTATCAGTAGTCAGTCTCATTCATCTCGAAATGCCAAAAACCACATGGGGTTCATTCAACAACTTCTCCCGACTGCTTTTCTTGGAACTGGAACTATTCCCAATATACCAAGGTCTAATCGTTCAAATCAGACTTCATGAAACGTACATATACACACATGTTTATATATGTATGTGATATGCAGAGACTGCGCCTTGTAATTCGATAAATATCTAGGACAGTCTTACTGTTAGATCGTAGCATTCGGATTTGCTAACCCCAATATACTGTTGTTACTTGTTGTACTTAATAAATATCCTAAAAAGACAAGTTCAACGGACCACGCCGACCAGTATCTAACTAGTACTATTCCAGTCTTGTCTACGAGTGAGTACCTAACCTTCAACTCGAGCTCTTCGAGGTTAGACATCGGTGGATTTCAAAATGATTTCTATCTCACCCTACTTATCCAATCTACTACCTAGTAAGTTGTAGGTAATAATGTAATGTAATAACGATGATGGAATCTTTCTCTGATTTCTTTTTCTTACGGGTTATTGTTCTACCCCAGGAAATCTTACTATTCTTTTTTTTTTCTTTCTTTCTTTCTTCTCATATCCTCTTCTCTTATATCCCATAGGCCCGCTCTCCTTCAATTACTACTACTATCCCACCCATATTACAGTAACAGTGACATGCATGCGGAAAAGTTTCTCCCTTTATCTTGCTTCTTCAAGATACGAAATACTACTCAGAGTCTTATATATATGGATAGATGGATAGATGGATAGATGGATAGATGAATAGATAAATGATAATCAGGTCTATTCACAAAATATATAACTATCATATTTCGTTTATTTATTTTATTATTATATTCATATTTATTCATATATATTCATATATATTCATATATATTCTTAGCGTTAGAAATATTTATAATTACGAGTATACTGTATCTACTCAATAGATAGTACTAATGTTTGCTATGTAGATAGGAATATATATATACCTCCATGCTCTAACCCCGCGTACATATTTATACGATATCTATCTATCTTTATCTAACCAAGTATTCAGGTACATATTGACAAATATCTACTTATTACTTTCGGTATCTACTCACTTTCGTGCAATATACCTAAAACCCAATATCTAATATCTAATATCTAATACCTGATATCTAATATCTAATATCTAATATCTAATCTCTAATCTAATCTTGAACATACTGGTAGATATCAGATCAAAGTTCATTAACCATTGTCAATTCGGCTATGTATATCAGTACATAGGCGGACACCTACCTAAAAAATACGTTATTAGGCGTAGCTTTATATAGATAGGCACATAATAAATAGTTTGATGGTTTATTTACTCTTTACTTGATATTTAACTATCTAACTAATAAGTAGGAATATACTCTTCTGCTCTGCTCTGCTCTTTTTATATATAATATCATTTGTGACGATTGGAGTTTTCAGATTCATCAATCTGTAAAAACGTTGATAACCCCGGCCCCAACTCCGGCCCCCTGGGTGTTCAGTTATATATTATTCTATACGAAGATTTTACTACCTAAACTCTTTATCCACTCGGTTCATTCATAACCTAACCCCCCCCCCCCACACCCCCCCCCCCCCGTCATTTATTATCCATTATCATCATTCCTCTTCTTCTTACCTCTCCTCACCTCGACTCACTCCATCTCACATCCACTCAAACTCTGCCTTTATTAATTCAACTTAACTTATACGATACTCCGATTCAAACTATCTGAATTCTAACCTACATCTTATAGTCTTATTTCAATTCGCTTTAATTCAAGTCAACCTAACGGCTCGACTCAACTCGATCTTTTTGACCGTTGACTCTTCTCACTTCTTCCGTTATAATAATACCTCGTTCTCCGTCCCTGTCGTATACCGAAAGCCAATATCGATCGTCCAGAACACCCATGTCGATTTAGGAACATATCACGCTATGATAATTTAATACAAGATAAACCGATCTGATTTAATCTCGAGTGCACCCGTCAAAACAAGCACATATAATCACACTCAACTTGCACCGACCACACAATAGGACTTCACCTTCTTAGCCCCCTTCGATTCATTCATAAAGACCCCCGGCGCATAACGAAACTCATTTACATTCATGCAATCCGAAATATCTGATTGCGCTGTGTTACCCGCTGCTGTCAATCCTACTTACATAGCTGATATGCTGTGATTATTCGCCTAGCAATTCAAATTCAATTCGATGTCAGCAGTATTCTTGGTGCTTCCAATGGAATTATGACCGAGAGCTCAGATCACAATACAATCGCCTACTTTGATCCCGATGATGTTGGCTTGCGCGACAGCCCTCCTTTAAGTCCAATGAACATTAAAATCAGACCTTCGCCGAGCCCTGAGGCTGTTCCACTACCCCTAGTCAGTCCCGAGTCCAGTCCAGGCAGTCGCAAAGGCTCGAGACGGTCGAATAATCGAGCTTGCCAGGCGGATGCCGTACTAGTTTCTTTGATGGGTGGTGGAAAACGTCCGGATATCGCGCGCAATGCAGGTGATGAGGCTTTACCTTCGGATGACGAGGATGAGGAAAGTCCTACGAGGGGCACAGAAGTGGAAATCCATCAGGATACAAAGGAAGATCTTGATCTGACATCTATAGCAGCGGATGCGTTAAAAGCCCATGAAGATCGTGCATCTGACGAGCCCATTATCATCGAAACGCCTGTAGCTGGCGACAAAAGTGAACCGGAACAGGTCAGGAAAGCTATAGCTGGGACTGATCTCCATCCGAGCGGTAGCCAGCATTATGAAACGGAAGCAGATGTAGCAATTAAATATGAAGCGCAGCCCTCTCTACCTCAGGGCGAGCTTCCACCTATTCGGACGTCACCACAAGATAATATCTCAAATGGCAATGGAACCAACCCGATTACTTTGCCGTCTATAAGTGACCAACTTGGAGATCTTAATCAGCTTGCTGAAGCACCCGCTAATACTGACCCACCATTCTCTCAGTCTCCACCTACGGGAAGGTCCATGCCAAGATTTCCCTCGGGCCCGAGGAAATCACCGTCCAAATCGTCGCTATCCAAACTATCTCCATCTAAGTCCCCAAATGAAATTCTCCGCGAGCTACCGTCTCCTAGCAGACGCGGCCAATTCTATTATAATACGCATAGTCAAGGGGGCCTTTCAAAACCAGGAAGTTCTCCATATGTTGCCAGGGACTACAATATCAACAATGTTGAAACTCCTAGTACGGATCAATCTGGGTCGACGCCTACAACAGCAATAGATCGCATGAGCATTGATGGCATTACCAACCCACAATTCCAATGTACTAACCCTGGCTGCACGGCCGCGCCATTTCAAACTCAGGTCAGCTTGGAGTCTCTCTGCATTATGCATCATTGGTGTATATATACTAATGAATCTGATTACAGTATTTACTGAATTCGCACGCCAATGTTCATTCCTCCAATAGACCGCATTATTGCACGGTCAAAGGATGCCCCCGAGGTGAAGGTGGGAAAGGTTTTAAGCGGAAGAACGAGATGATTAGACATGGTCTCGTTCACGACTCGCCTGGCTACGTTTGCCCCTTTTGTCCTGACAGGGAGCATAAGTACCCACGGCCAGACAATCTTCAGAGGTATGCATTCTATTTGATTTGGGGGCCGTATTCAACCACGGTTGGTACTGTTTTGGGCTATTTGCTGATTCATAGTAGACATGTCAGAGTGCATCATGTGGATAAAGATAAGGACGATCCTAAGTTAAGAGAGGTGCTTTCACAGAGACCTGAAGGTCCTAATAGGGGCCGGCGGCGTAGGGGAGGTAATTGATTCCATCAAAAAAAATCTAAATTACTTGAGGAAATGGTAAGCCGTGGTATATGAACTACATGCATACCATATCATAAAAGAAAGAAGAGAAAACAGAGGACAGGAAGCCCCTCAGCGCGGATTTATTTTCCGGATATGATTCTGGCGTTTCAAATGAGTGGCACTTTGATATATATGTTGGAGGTCAAATGATGAGTTATGATAGGAGTTTGGAGCATTGTGATACCATAAGAAGCTGTTAGCAAATTTAGGCGTGGTTTCTAAGCCCATTTTACCTTGAATCGGGAATGAACATCTTGTTTCTTGTGTATACTACTAGCAAAGTTCATGCAACGTCATATGCAAATCTAATGTCTTTATGGAATTTCTTCATTATACATCAGACAAGAAGGTCTCAACCATCCCCTGTTCCCCATAAGCCTACAGAAACGTGAGAGTCGCTCAAAAGTTCTACAATCACCTCGTCGTACCCTAATCTCCCTCCAAGACGCTCCACCACAAGCCAGATACCACCCATGCGTGTCATCTCAGTGTTTATATCTATGTCGGGCGTACGGATCCCAGCTGGCGCGTCGCTGAATTCTCCATTTGCAGAGGTAGCTAAGAGTATTTTATTTGGTCCTTGACCCATTTCCAGAGAAACTTTAAGCGATGGTCGAGACTTCGGAGGGGTTGGCCATCCCACCCCATTTCCTGTCCTGGCAACAACCCGTGATCGTGTCAATCTCGATACGGTAACAGGTGCTAGCATTCTGTCACTGCCATGAGGAAACACAAGCGTGGGTAATCGGTTGACTAAACGCCCAGCTGTCTCGGCTAAAACGGGCCTGATTTCACAACGACCCAAGGACCGAACACGCAGCACAAAATTCCCCGTCTCCCCTGCCGCAAAGGTAGAGCAAACAATTGTATATCGTCCTGCAGCCACATTCCGTAACTCGGCAAGAGCACAACCTCGTCGATAATCACCTGATCCCCCGACTATATCTCTGGAACTTATGCCGGTTACGCGTTCTCCTCCTGCCCATACCATAGTTACATGAACTGCGATATCTTCCTTGTCTGCTTCCAAGACAAGTATCATATCTGTCTTAACCGATACGGAAATGCTAAACTGGGGGTTGGAAGGGTAGGTAGCTGCACCAGCATTACCACCTGCTGTTCGTGATGTCCAAGCACCATTTTGGGAGGTACAATAAGTGAGACTATCCGAAGCAGAGTGAATTGATAGAGGTGATCTAGAAAAAAACGAAAATGTAAATGAGTATTTTGGAAGAGGTAGTCCCTGTTGAGCAACGACGACAGTATATGGTGTTTTGGGAGACATCTCTAATCTCGCCAAAGTTTGCGGCGAGTCGACGTAGGCTCCACGATGTAGAGCTCCATCGCTCACGTAAACACGATGGCCATCAGCATCGAATACGTAAAGACTGATGAAGCCAAGAGCACTTGATGTAGCAGCCGGTGTGCTTGATCTTTGTGCAATGTCCTGTTCCTCGGTTGTAAAATGTCGGCTCAACAATATCCAGACGTTTTCTCCTCGATTTGATTGGACCACATATTGGGGATTTTGATCAAGAGTTCCAATGTTATTTAACCGCGGAATAGTCCAAGAGAGGTGATGGTCTTGACGATGTCGAAAAAGTCCCGGGTTCCAATTGAGGTATAAAGACTCGAAATTCTGCACGACGTCCTCAAAAGCCATCCAAAATGTTCCAGGTGATCGAACTGCCACACTTGAATCTTCCAGTGATTCCCTGAGATCGTCTTCCCAAGTCGCTGCAATTGGCCCTTCCTCGGTGGGTCGCCTTCTAGGACCTTTCCAAGACATACCATCGCACCAAGGATTCTTGACAAGTAGTAACCTTTTTGATGCCGATTCTCTCATATCCAAAATAGCATAATCGTGCTCACCAACCAAGCCTAGATCAGATTTCTCTCTCCGAGTCAACTTCCCAGTTCCCAATGTGATCATGACATCTCCGAATTCAAAGGACTTATGAATTCGTTTCCACATTGATTCTGATTGAAGCTCATCACTTGTAAAATGTTTGTTAGTATGAATTGTGGACTGATACAGAAATTGACTGACCTCTGCAAGAAGATTTGCTCGGGGATCCATCCCGTCAGAACCCACAGATCAGTTCCGGAATTAGAACCTGGAAAGTCGTAACCGCCTCGCACTTTAAGATACGCTTTCTCAATCAAAGCAGGCCACAATAAGATCGGATTATTCCTGTCAACGACATGAAGACTACGTGATGAGCTGGATTCTGGGAGTCGATCATCTATTGTTACTTTTCTATAGCACCCATTGAATTGAAGGCGAAGTATGTATTTTCCATTTGCCGATGGTCTTGGTCTTGATTTTGTTTTATCATATGGACGCAAAATTGTAGCCAAACCCTTGAGTGGAATGATTAGCAGCTTTAGCTCAGAGTTTACAATATCAAACATACATCATTGTGTCCTTTGGAGGCACGCGCCGTACCTGCGCAAAGGCTAGCTACAACAGAGCAGTCCGTAGTAATATCTTGGACAAGATCAATATCTTTAGAAGCAGTCATAAACCTCTCGTCGTCATCGGAATCTTTTAGTAAATGTGAAAGATCACTGCTCATATCTTGTGGCCTTTTCCACCCTGCAAACGTTTCAAGTTGAGCCTCAGAAAGTTTTAGCACTGACGGGTCTCTATTCATGTCAGCGATCATTCAGAGAGATTTTAGATGTTTTGTTAACATACGTATATATAGGTTCGTCTCGGGAACCTTCAAATACAGTGTCGTCCGGCTCCGATGTCCAACGTGGGAAGACAAACCCATGCAATCTAGAAGCTTCAAGAAGAATAAGTTCCTCGTGTGTACTCAGCACTCTTTCGCAAACCGGCACTTTTGAAAATAGCTTATTGCTTTTCCCAGGCCAGGTAGAAGACTTCTTGATATCTTCCGCTCTCAGCATTAATTGGTTGCATTTGCGAGCGATCCTTGCTTTGTCGACATCATTGGAGGCCTGCTTTAAAGCTTTCATGTAAAGTTCTGTCGCAGCAATTGCGGTTTTTAATGCTTCATCTTTGGTCCCAGATCGATCTATTTTCAACTCAAATTCCTGGCCACATCGAATTAGAACTTCTTGATCCAACACGAGTCATAAAGTGCAACATACAAGAGCTTTGGATTCCATGTTGATCCGTGTATTTGCAGATATATGATTAAACTTGAACTTAAAAGTATATCCAACTTAAATACGACTGAAACATGAAGAGTATGTATAAGATACTCAAAGCTATATATAATCGAATGATGGCCTCATATGTACTGTGTTTCGAATGACATCTCACCGAGTGTGGGATGAGAATTTTACAGTCCACTGTAAACACAACTACTGTAGACGTACAGTGTCTGGCAACCTTCTAGGTAATTATAGCGTACTCCAGTTGGGAACATAGATTCATTTTCCTTTCTTTTCTCCTTTCCTCTCTATTGTTTCCCTTCGATTTTGGGCACTTTATCTCCCACTGGGTACCCTTTGGAGAAGAGAACTTGTGTGAGTGTGTGAGCTTATGGGAGAGCGCATGCAACAATAACAACAACGAAATAGGAAAATTAGATGTTGAGGAAGAGAAGGAAGGGAAGGTATTGATGAAGCGACACGTGATACAAGCTGGCCTAGATCAAACGAGACATGTCCGTGCGTTCTACCTATGCATGCGCGCGACATGGTCGGAGCTCACGGAGTAAAGGCAAGATAGCAGGGGATCTTCCGAGCCGAGGTTAAAGTTAAATATATCGTAAGAAGATCCATTGATATCACTGATATCCTCCTATACAACAATTCCTATTTCTTTCTCATTTATTTGTATTGTGTTATTTCTATCCTTATAGGGGAGAGCAGACTTTACACTGCAGACCTTGAATTTATTCTTATCCCTATTGTGTTAGATGTGAAGAATATTCCCACGAATAACTCACTTATTCCTCGATAGCGGCACCAACTAACTACGTTCGACATACCTTTGCTCCTCTATGAGAGTTCTAATCTTAGGAAATTAAATCATCAGACGAACTACCTACTTGCGTATCTTATCATGGCCGGTCAATCCAAGGAAGCCGCTATCCCTCCGTGGGGACTGGCAGTTGCTGGTGCTACCGGAGCCGTCATCGCAAATGCCATGGTTTATCCTTTGGATATGTAAGTTCTAATCCTTGCACATGCGCATTCAGATGGTGGTATGTGATCGTTTGCTATATCCTGCAGACCGTTAAAACTTATTCGTGGATATTGTCAAAATTACTTTACTAATCCTCTTCTTTGCTCCAGAGTAAAAACACGACTACAAGTTCAAGTCAAGCGCAAGTCCACGGATCAGACTCCTACTGAAGCCGATGAAGCTCATTATACATCTACGTGGGATGCAATCTCTAAAATTGTTGATGCAGATGGAATCACTGGTTTATATGCTGGTATCAATGGCGCCTTGATCGGTGTAGCTTCGACCAATTTTGCATATTTTTATTGGTACTCTGTTGTTCGAACTTTATATCTCTCGTCTCAAAAAAATTCCACGCCTCCAAGCACAGCAATTGAGTTATCGTTAGGAGCTGTGGCGGGAGCGGTCGCACAGGTTTTCACAATTCCTGTAGCAGTCGTCACAACTCGTCAACAAACCCAGGGGAAGGGCGAAAGGAAAGGTATGATAGATACTGCACGAGATGTTGTCAACAGTGAAGATGGCTGGTCTGGATTATGGAGGGGTCTTAAGGCCAGTTTAGTATTGGTTGTCAACCCTGCTATAACATATGGCGCCTATCAGAGGTTGCGAGAGGTCATTTTCCCAGGAAAACTAAACCTTAGACCTTGGGAAGCCTTTGGTATGCAGATCAACCCCTATATGATCTCCACACATTAACCATATCCACAGTACTGGGAGCAATGTCTAAATCGCTTGCTACCATTGCCACTCAACCTTTAATTGTTGCAAAAGTCGGTCTCCAGTCAAAGCCACCCCCCTCTAGACAGGGTAAACCGTTCAAGAGTTTTATCGAAGTGATGCAATTCATTATTCACCACGAAGGGCTATTGGGCCTTTTTAAAGGCATTGGACCGCAAATCACAAAAGGGCTTATCGTTCAAGGCCTTCTCATGATGACAAAAGAAAGGTATGACTAGTTGCATCATATACGTCAATTGACGAAAAGACTAACAATACTTCCACAGAATGGAACTACTTTTTGTTCTCCTCTTCCGATACCTTCGGAAGATCAAGTCAGAGCAGCTTAAAAAAGCTGCAGATATTGCGGCTTCGAAAGCCAAGCAATCTCTACCAGTTCTTGCTAAATAAATTAGATGAATAGGAATTGGGATTCGAATAGATTTTGGTACAGTTTTTATGGTTTTGGGAAAGGGAGTCAAGGGAGGTTTGGAGAAATACGGCACGGTCTGGCGGTTAGAAGTGTTAGAGTTCTCTATTGTAATTACAACTATAACGAACTAAATGTTGTTTTCAAAGAGTCTAACAAGCATGAGTGTATGTATCAAACCTTCATGAATTGGAATTCATATATCTCTGCTTCGTAATTGTATTTTAGTTCTGTAGGTAGTTGCCCATTCTGATGGAAAGTCGTGGACTCGTGGAGGAGGGGCGCGGCGGGGCCCCTCGAGCTACCACACAAAAAATAGAAAAATCACGTGAAATAAAAATTAACCGAGGGCTTACTGGCGCACTCAACTTTGATTTCATAGAGAGATTGTGATCCAGCAACCAACACGCGGAAAATCAAAAGACTGCTAATCAACAACAGTCGCAATGGCGAGTACGTATATCTAACCATGGTTTAAATTGCAGATGTTTAATTGTATGCTGATTCTTTATCTGAATAGAATCCAAGAACTCGTCTCAGCACAATCAGTCCAAGAAGGCTCACCGTAACGGGTACGTTTTGCGATTTCACGACCAACTGAACCATTCAAGCCGATTATCGAACGAAATATTCATCACATTCGCGCAAACATAGAGGTGCAAAGATGTTTTAAACAGGGGCTAACATATATCTTCTGCACGCAGTATCAAGAAGCCAAAGACCTCGAGATATCCTTCTCTCAAGGGTTCCGATCCTAAGTTCCGCAGAAACCACAGACATGCTCTCCACGGAACAATGAAGGCATTGGTTCGTCTTTTCTTGTATCCGGATCCTGCCTCAAATACTGACTACATTTATAGAAGGAGTTGAAGGAGGGCAAGCGTGAGACTGCATGAAAAACAAGATAGCGCTTCTTTTTCTCGTGGGATTTGGTTGTGGCATGAGTTGCATTTCAATATTTTGCTCTGCGAGGGAAGTGGAAGCAAACCGACATACACTGGGTTAAAGGCCGGGGAGATAGTTCTATCCATTGAATCAACACGAGCAACACCATTCCATTTCAGTCCAATTTCAATCCAGTCCAGAGCACTCTTACAAACGACAACTCAAAATCCAACGCGAAAGTCAACCTAATTACCCCCCTTGTCCACCGTGAAGAAAAGTATTAAAGAAGGCATTTGTGTGTACAGCTCTTTGGGCCATTTCTCCATGCCCACTAGCTGAAAGGATATATTCTTTCGTGCCAAGATCAATTTTCAACCTTCTCATTACCAAACACTTTTCTCTCTTTACCCTATAGGGCAACGGTGTATGACGAAGAGGTTACAAATCAAAATATTTCAATATATAAAATATACAATTGTCAAAACCAATATCGTATTCACTTGGAAAAACATCTGGTGAAGTTGCTCAGGTGAATCATTTACAGTCTGCCGCCATAATTTACTGCCCACATAGTAAATATTTTAAATTGACCCAGGGAACAGAGCGTGTGATTCACAACTTCTGATTCATATCCATCTTTGATAGACCTTGCATCGTCCGTGATTTGTGAACGATGATGAATTTGAAGCTCTAGAAGCACTCGATAGACAGGCAGGCAGGCAGGCACACACGGCAATACAAATACTGGAGGATGAATCTTTAGATATGTTATAATTATACGAAAGATGATTGGAAAAGATCCTTAGACAGAAAGTTAAGTACTGGGCTATCACGGAGCAAACAGGCAAGACTCATACTCCAAATTGCATAGCAGCATCAGGGGCCTGGCGATGCATCTACCTCACAATACCTGAGGGTTCTTTTAAAATGTGACTTGAATACAATCTAATATAACACAGCACAGTTATGACAATGCATTCAGGACCCATGATTCCTAAGAGTGTTCTATGTATATCTCATATCTTTGTAACCAGGTATTGAAAGAAAGGATGGGTGAAAGAAAGAAGGATTATGTAGATAGAAGATAAGCCATCTCAAATTCTCAAATTCTCTTGAACAACTTTAGAGTACATAGTAGCTGGAGGTACCGCGTAATTCATGTGCTTGTGAAGATAATCGAGAACTTTAGAATTTTTTTACATATGTCTTTGTCAAACAATACCAAGGTGTAGTTGACGAATAATTGGTAAATAATTTTTCCTTGTAAAGTAAAGGTTCAATGGTTCATCTCTACTCTAATGTACTTGCCTACTACCTACATATAAATAATTTGCAGTTGCCCTCCAAAGCCGCAACCCCCCAACCCCCAAACCCCAACCCAAAATCCAGCCTACAAATCTTTAGTAATCTACAACTACAATACCTATTCTATACATATACCCACATACATATCTGTAGTAATTTATTTTGCTCCTCAGCAGGCTGTGGGTAGCGTGTTGGTATTCAATTTCATTCATTCGTGAAGCAGATCTTTCTAATTCAGGACTTGAGGGATTTGGCTAGAACTACAATTTTCGCATTGACTTTCATCGAAGCGTTACAGTAGATCTGTCGGCAGCGTTTCACATTTTCCTCGAAAGCAAAATCTCCGACCTTCTTCCCCACTGCATCTGGTTCGCCTCTAGCTTGCACACAACTATGAACAATATGTCTGCCAACCACGGAATAGGTAATCGCAACAGCACTCCCGTCGAATCAAACAATACTTCTTCTCTTCGACCTCCCTCTTCACGCGCTATCGGCTCAGGTCATCATCTTCGAGCATCTGCTGATATGGCTGCATTCTCAAGTTCACAATCTGCCAGTCGCAGTTCAGTTCGCCCTTCGTCTGATTTTTATGGGACTCAACAAGGCCATGGCCAGAATGCTCCAGAAAACGATGCCTCTGATAAGATAGCTCAACAGTGGATCGCTGATATTGATCAATACGAAACTACCCTGGAAGAAATGGCGGCTGCAACTTTGGATCAAGATTTCAAAGATGAGCTAAGTGCAATAGAGCAGTGGTTCAGAGTCCTAAGTGAAGCTGAACGGACCGCCGCTTTGTATGCTCTGCTTCAGCAGACTACACAAGTTCAGATCCGTTTCTTCATTCAGGTCCTGCAACAGATGGGCAAAAGCCATCCTGTGTCCGGTGTGTTATCGCCAGCAAACTTCGACAAAGGTTCGTATCTATTCTCCATACTTCCAGCGGGCATTCTGACTGACACTGTAATTCTAGATCCTATGTCAACCAGGTTAAGTGATGCAATGAATAAACTCAGCGTTGAAGGTTCAAGAAATTCTTTGGCTCGTCCGCCACCCACACCATCTGCGAAGAGACACTCTGGTCTTGATCCTTCTACTATTAATGCTATGTTTCCCGATGCCGCTGCCGCGATCGCAACGGAGAAAGCAAAATACACTCAACAAACTGGTATCCAACCTTCTTCAAATCGAAACAGTGCAGCATACGACCCCCGTGCATCTCTTACCGCACCCATCATTTCTGGACCTGGAGAAACCACCGATAACAGCGCACCTCCAGCATCGCCTTGGGGATCTCGGAATAACGATCAAGCAAATAGGCCTAAATCCTCTTCGGGCCAACCACCAATGGGTCAGTTCATGCAGCCCCCACCTTCAGCAGGCCTTCGCTCCCCGAGGACCCAGATTTCAGGTTCGTCGAACCTCCAGAATACGGTAATCAACGCCCCGGATAACCAGGTTCTTGATATGCCACTCCTGTCACCATATAATGCCGGGAATGGCAACTGGGCTTCCATGGTCAACACACCTATGGTTCCTTCTTTCAACGCACCAAACAGCAATACCCAAGCTGATATGGTCGCAAACGCTACAGCCATGAAGTTGGCTGCTCTATCAACCGTCAACAACCGTTTTGCTTTAGATGATGTTCGAAAGTATCGCCGTGCGAGATCAAATGATGGTCATGCATCAGGCGGGCCAATCCCACCTTCACCCGGTCTTCCAAATAACATGCCAGGTGCCAATGTTGTTATGATTAACGAGCACGGTCAAGTCCTTAGTCGCGAGCAAGTTATGGCACTCCAGTCGCAGCAAAATTCTTTTGGCAGACAATCTTCTAGACCAAGTTCTCCAGGTTTACCTATGCAATCCAATTTCGGTCAAGTCAGCTTTACTTCTCCACAGAATAATGGATTTCTCACAGCGTATGATGGGGCATCTCCACTGCTCAACAATGGAATGGGGACCTTGAGCTTGGGCCCATTTGGTATAGGACAACACGAGGGTTATATTTCAGACCATAGCGATATGGTAAGGGGTCGATCGCCCCGTGGACGACGAGGTAGCTCCAAGCCCCCTGAGGATCCCACCGATCCTAGCCTTTTGCAAGATATCCCTAGCTGGCTAAGAAGTCTGAGATTACATAAATATACCGATAACTTGAAGGACATGAATTGGACTGAGCTTGTAGAGTTAGACGACAAAGCCTTGGAGGAAAGAGGGGTTAATGCCCTTGGTGCAAGGAGAAAGATGCTCAAAGTCTTTGAGCAGGTGAAGGGTAGGTCTATTCAATTCATATTTACAGGGGCGCGTGCTAATACTACGTAGAAGCGAAAGCGGAAGGCAAGCTCTCATGATCGATTTTATCTCATCGATAGCAATATTACTACGACAAGTCTACGGATCACACATGTCTATACGTACTGGCAATTTTTGCTCTTTTGAAGTTCAGGATTGTATCGAAATTGAGGAGACTATAACGGCTACTTGCTCATCTTTAGCTTCTGGGAGTGGTTGGTGTTGGATTTCTACTTTAACAAAGTACATGCACTGCATAATTCGAATTATTCTTTCTTTTAGATATGCGGGGATTTCAATGTTCCAGTAGTGATTTAAAAACTTTAATATGAAATGAAATGAATTTTTTCTTATTCTCTCAATCTTCAGTGGAATACACATTTATTGAGAGAGCTATTTCCTTTTCTTGCCTTCGTCTGGGTAGCTGTTGCAGTTTTGCAATAGATAACGAATGTAGCCTTGTCATGTAGCTAATCGTAAATGTGGAGCAATTAATTATGTAATATGCAAGGCTGCGAAACAAATTGAAATATAATATTCTACTCCAGGGCTGCTTGACAATAAACATAGGTTTTTGCATCTCAATTTCAACTTTTTACTCCGTTTACTTGCAAGCATAAAATTTCGCTTTTCAATCAGCATGCAGATGTAGCTCGCACAGAAATCTTATCTCATCGGTTAGGAACCACTATGTGCCTTTAGCCCTTTCTTTCACAGCCTTTCTCTTCCACTACATTAAACTACACTGTTATACCACAAAAAGATATCTTTGAAGTGAGAGTTGATACGTCACAATGGCTCAGTATCGTGTCCGTAATAATGGGCTACAGGGACATGATATGGATATTGATTCGGGTCATCAATATCCAGATCCAGAGCTGAATCAGATTCAGAATTCTACATGGTCTGCCAGATATGATACCTCAGAAGCCGATGACATCGCCGAAAATGGTTTAGAAGGGGCCAGGTCTGAGTTTGAAGCTCAGATTATGATGCAAAGGAGAATACGAAGGCAGTCCGATGATGCCAGCGATATCTTGGATATGGAACTTGGGCAAGTTAACGTCGATAACTGCTAGGGCAGTACTTAAAGTTATGTCTAGCTAATTGATGCTTTTGTAGAGATGAACCTGATTCTGACCCAGACTACCAAGAGTTCGATAAAGGTATCCTGAAAATGCAGAATGAAGTTCGTCAGATCAGGCATATTGATAGTGATGATGATTCGGCGGCCGATGATATTGGACGCACAAGTACACGAGGAGGACGACGTGCACGTGGTTTGAATCGTGGTAAAGGTGTTAAACGTGGGATTAGGGGTCCACGCAAAGCTGCTGAACCGACTGGAGACATTAAATTGCGTCTAGGCCAGGCCAATCAAGCCTTTATCAGTGGACGGTATGAAGAGGCCAGAGATATTGCCTCGGAAATTGTTCGAATCAACGCCGAGACTTATGAGGCATGGACTCTACTAGCCTCTACCTTTAAAGAATTGCAAGATGCCAACAAAGCTGTTATGGCTCTCATGGTGGCTGCTACAATGAGGCCGAAACATCCTGCGCCGTGGTTCAATTGTGCTTATTTTGCCTTGAATGAAACCGGTGATCACAGATCTGAGTACCTCATCTCCGCTCAGTATGCTTGTTCGCAGATAATTAGAGCAAATTCGATGAACCTGGAGGCTCGAAGATTAAAGGCTTCAATCATGGTCGAGCGTGGAAATTTCGGTCACGCAATCACAGAGTACAAGTTCATTCTCAAACACATGCCACTCGATATGGATGTGGTCCAAAAACTTGCCGCAGCTTACGTTGATCAAGGCGAGGTAGAGCATGCCAGAGAACTTTATAGAACAACGATCACAGGAATCAAAAGCGCTGATATCGATGAAAATCATGTTTTCAGTTGGACAGATGCCTATGCTTACATTGAGCTGTATGGGATTTTGGAGCAATATAAAGAGGGTATTCAAGAGCTCAAGGCTGTAACTAGATGGTTACTTGGTCGTGAGAAGGAGAATTTTTGGGATCGCTTCACGAATGATGATCGAGAGTGGGATGATGACAATCTCAGACGACAGGAATGTCCCGAATTTACTACCAGTACGTTTCTCTTGAATCAGTATGGTAAAGGTCTTCCAATCGAGTTTCGAATCAAACTGGGATTGTACCGTATGGGCCTTGGGCACTATGTCGAAGCGTTGGTAAGTAAACTCGCGGCATGTGGCATAGATATGGTCACTAATAATATAGCGTCATTTTCATTACTTAAAACCATCAGGTGATGAAGAGCTAGGCCTTTCTGAAGATTATCCTCATCTTTTTGAAGAGGTGGCCGACAGTTTATTTCGTAGTAACTTCTACAAAGATGCTCTAGGCTTCTACAAACCATTGACACAATTCACTGGTCCAGAAGGCGCCTCCCTCCAACTGAAAATTGGTAAGTGCTGGCTCAATGAAGGGAATGACAAGGAGGCCGAAGTTTGTTTCCAGACAGCGGTGCAACTTGAGGAAGAAAATATATTAGCAAGAATGGAACTTGCTAGGTTGTACGAAAGATTGAATGAGAAGGAGCAGGCCTTCGTATATGTGAATGAGATCATTGCACTTCGTCGAAGCCATCTTGAAATATCCGAAGATCAACCAATAGCTTCTAATGTCGAAGCGCCAAGGAGTTCGGCTCCGAAAGCTGCGGCTTCAAGGCAGAAACATGCCCCTTCTACGTCGACGTCGGTTCGGAAACCGAGATCTCGCTATAAGCCCCATAGACTCGCAGATCCTTCCGAGAGATTGAAAGAAGAAGCAGCTAGGGCAGAACAACTTCAGAGTCAGTACTCAACCATGCGAAGCGAGCTTGAGAAAATGAGAGCTGGTGAACTCAAAGCAACCTCTACCTGGATGGATGCTGCCAGGGATCTTGTTGATGATTTTCGAGGTTTCAAAACGTTTTATCCGTGGGACAAATATATCAAATTTTTGGGGTATACAAAGAACGATCGTGTGCAGGCTGAGACAGTCCTAGAGACGGACCTTACAGAGATGGCAGAACGTTTATCAAAAAGTGTGTAAATTCTTATTCTAGCAAGCCATCCGATGGAACACTAACAATTGTAGATTTGGGAGCCGAAGCCGAGGACAAGACAGCTGCCACAGCTGCCAATATTCCAGCTGATTATCGAGGTATAACATTTAGTGCCTGGTTGGATATCTTTTTAGAGTACGCAATATGTCTTGCTAGAGAAGGAAAAGCTCGTGAATCATATGAGATTTGCGAAGCTGCCAAGGATGCAATCGTCTTTTATCATTCTCGTGAAGATATGTTCCTCATTCATGTATGCTGGGGTAGTAAGTTTATGTCATGGTTGTAGACTAGAGAGATGCTAACCTGTAAACAGCCTGCGCTCTACTCTGTAACGATGAGGAGATGTGTGTTACGGTGGCAAGATATTTCATGAGAGAGTACCAATTTACCACGGATTCTTATAGAATGTATGCTGCCATAGCGAGACTGTGTCAATCTCCTGTCTCTTGGTACTGCTCAGGACCAACGCAGAAATATATGCTGCGTCAGGTCAAGGCCATGGATTTCGGCCTCGTTGATGCAGCTCGTAGGAAAAGAAATTTTTCTGAGAAAGCTGCATACACCACCCAAGACAAGAGTGGACAGGCAGTCATCAATGATGATATGGACATAGCACTTCTCATGCTATATGGCCACATCCTATATGCTGGGACAAGCTATGTATATGCTCTAAGTACTTCAACCTCGTTCATCAAAAAAGTCCCAGATGCTAATACCATAACACAGATTACTTTTTAAGAGCTTATGCTCTTGATCCTCACAACCCTGTTATCAACATGAACATCGGTCTTGCATATGTACATCACGCTCTGAAGCGACAAGCAGACAATCGCCAATTTTTGATTCTTCAAGGCATGTCGTTTTTGTTCGATTACTACAAATCACGTCAAGAATCAACTGTCGTTGAGGAGCGGCAAGAGGCTCATTACAACCTAGCCAGAGTTTATCACATGCTCGGTATATCACATCTTGCGATCACATATTACCTTCGTGTACTCAATGAGACCAGTGCCCATGATAGTTCACGAGAAGATATAGCCATCGATGCTGCGCATAACCTCAAAACCCTTTGTATGATTGCTGGAAACAAAAAAATGGCAAATGCCATAGCTAAACAATGGTTGGTAATTTAGCTATGTTGTCATGAATACATATCAAAATCAAAAGATTGTGATCCGTTAATATCTTTAAGGAGAGGGGAGGAATGGTGAGTAATCCAAAATGATTTTTGGTTTTACCCTAAGTAGGCGGCCACTCCGATATTTACGCACCACTACTATTCTACTTCGAACTTCAACAACCCAATAATGGCGTGTAAACACCAAGAAGTTAAGAACTAGAGCGGCCGTGATAGCCTTACTGCATTTGAACAGTTTGCGGGAAAGCACAGCACCCTCATGTCCACGAGTCGTGGTATATATATAGTATGTGCAGTAGGTATCGGCTCTACCTAGATCCGCCGATTTCCCGGCAGTAATCAGTAATAATAAGGCCTCTTTACAAATCACTAGTTGGACATAGAAAGCTTAAATACACACCCTAAAACATAGTCTAAACAAGGGCTTCATCATAATTAATAAGTCAGTGCGCATACGAGTACATTGGCGTGGTATGTTTGAATGGATATTATTTCTATGGTGATACAGCCTAAGTTTCCCCTGAAGTTTCTATCATATGGTATTTATATTTATCTGACTCTTGAGATGCAGTAATGATCCCAATCAATGAACTTTGTCGACGACAACAAACGACTATCTGGTGGATTTCATTTTTATTTTTTATTTTTTTGAATAATATCTACTCTCCTATATGTAGAATATAAGTCAATAAAGAATCTTGTTTGCTTTTTTTCCCCCTTTCCCTCATTTTCCTCTATCCGAGCTCTGACCTCTTATTAGGGCTGAGTTGGTTTTTTTCCAATGTTGACAATGCAATGCCCAACAAGTTTAACCCTTTAACAAATTGAAACCTCTCAGCAGCACTAGTATGCTCTTGGTTATTCAAACCCTTAGACCCTGTGAAACAGACATCCGGTGAAATGAGTTGTCTGATCTTTCTTCAACGTGCAGAAAAGCCATATCATACAAGTACTACTCCATTTGATTCATTATAGAGGTTTGTTCTTGATCTCATCAGTACCGTTGCACTCAATTATTCACAGTGTACCTATGTCTTCTACAGCGGAAGTAGGCAGTAATGAAGGCCAAAATACTCAGTCAAGCCAGTCCCATGCCGTCAACAATTCCGTAGGACGAACAGAAAGTGGAATTGGCTCTACTGCAGAAGAGTCTCTTCCTCATGACTCAATTGGAAATAGCCCACCCTCACAGATCAGTAAGAACTGTCCTACCGATAAAAACACGATTGAGAATACTGCTAACCCCATTATAGATGAGGAACCTTCCCTCGGTTCAAGCGTAGACGAAATAGCCTCCACCATGTTGCCGCCACCGCCACCGTATGAGAAGCTGGCGCAGAAGAATCCTAAGCCTACAGATCATTTATCAATCACAATAGGGCCGCCTGTCATTATACTGTTTGATATCGTGGTTCCATGCATTATTTATTACGTTTGGTACGATATTCATCAGTCTCGTTGGGCCAGGGATTGCCAAGTTTACAAAGACCAAAACGAAATATGTCCTCTTGCCAAACCAGAGTACGACAAAGACATTCTCGGTTATGCTATCATTTCCTTCGGTGCGGGCGAGTTGTACATTCTGGTTGTCCGCGTGTTGCGCCTCATTCGAGATTATGAACAATGCGCCCCTCTTTTATCTCGAGCAAAATGGGAACTTGATGCTACATCATGGGTTTATGGAGTATCCATGCTCTGTGCACTGATTCCATTCGTTGTTGGTAGCACCTTGACAATTCCTGAACTCTACCTCTATTCTCCTGGATTCCTCATGGGATTTCTGGGTATCGTGATGTTTATAACTCTCATTCCTTTCAAAATTCCTATCGGTATCGATTCCCATGCGAGGGGAACTCGAATGCGTCCTTTCATATACTATGCCGCGGAAGATTTTATTGCCGTCGATGGATTACAAGATCGAGAATTTCGGGTACGCTATAACGCGCGATACGATGCCTCGAAAGGTTTTAGGCGTATGTTTGTAGTTCTGACGATTTGGTGGATCTTTGGGGTACTTGTATATCTCGGATGTCTGTCAGCCGTAATATGGACACTCGAATTCCATTATGCATTCGGGTTATCCCTGGGCATTCTTTTTGCATATCTTTTGATCTGGGCGCTGGTATCGTACTATTGGGTAGGAGTTGTTATGGCTCGGGAAAAGAGAGTATATAACTCGGAGGTTAGGAAAGCTTGATTTTTTTAGCGTAAAGTTAATAGATACCATTAGATGATTAATCTCATAGCTGCTCAAATGCTAAAGAATGAGTTTCATATCGATTCAGTTTCCTATATCAGAATGATTATAGATCTATATCTTTTATGGTAACATCATCAAGAATAAGTATTAAGTTGGTCTGGATCAACCGCTGCTCTTTACCAAGTGGTCAAGAACCCATTTGATTTCATCAACTATCAGCTCCGGCTCAAGTAACTGCACGTTATGTCCACTATTTAAGGTATTCCTAAACCTATGCACAGTTGAAAGATTCATTATCTCCTTGGCACGCACAATGGAAGTTTCTTGCCAGAACTTTATAAACTGTCTCATCCCTTCTTGTTCTTTCTCGGATCCGTTGCCTGCTTTAACACCAGCTTCGTATATCCGTTGAAAATCGCGGACTGTATTGGCATGAATAACACTAACAGGATGGTTTCCCAAAATTTGCTTCTGAAGTTGTTGCTTCGCTGCTAGCACTGGGGGATCGCTCTTCGAACCTGCTCCCTCGGCCACTTGAGTAGTTATCGTTGAAGGGTTTCTTTGCACGTCCAACACAACCTGGAATTCTTTTTCGGACAGTACAGTATCTGCTTTGATACCTGTGATATCGAAGTAGTCGATACCAGTCATCATAGTTTCGAGATACGAATAAAAGTCCTCGTGGTCTGAAAACGTGTTTTCCTGATTCGCATCCACGAAAACCATGCCTACAACATTGTTGGGCCTTAGGTGTAGAAATTCTCTAGATGTCCTTCCACCCCACGAGTGACAAACAATAATATATGGCGGCTTGATACCCGCATTATTGAGTAGTGTATCAAGATCACGGGCCACGGAGGCGGCAGTGATGGTGTCTGAGGGAGTGGTTGGGATTTCGCTCTTTCCCAATCCCGATCGATCATACCATAAAAATCGTGCAAATGGCTCAACAAGTCTCCTTACAGCTACCCATTCATCGATGGTACTTCCAAGACCTTGCATCAACACGACAATTGGCTCGCCCTCGTGCCGGTCAAGACCTGATGTCGCTACATAAAGACGATGACTACCTATTGAGACGAGACTAGATTTCTCACCTCGGTCCCAATCTTGGACAGACTCGAGATTCATGCTGGGTGATTGAATATGCTCTAAGTATAGTGATAGAACATGAACAGTTGGACAGTTGGAGGTGGGGGATAAAGTGGGGTGGGACACAGTGGAAACGCGATATTACTAAGGCAACATAGATTATGTATGTAGTGTTCAGTTCGTCACAATTTTTGAATGCACTTCTGTTTTTATATTTGAGATTAATAAATCAATCCTTTATATCAGAATTTAATACACTAAATTTAAATTTGAAGAAAATGGTTAATAATCAAACTAGGTCGCATAGTATATGCACTACGTTCATTGATAAATGAGCGTAGGTGATTCATGAATACGCTTGTTGACATATCCTCCTTATATTCGACATCAACAGATGTCTGCTTCGAGCAATTATGAGAATATTTACATTTTCTCATTGACGGTCAATCAATAAGTTTGGTATTGAAGTCCCCAGGCCGTTTATATTGCATATATAGATAACACCTAAGTTACACTGATGCAAGAAGACACTGCTTATTGAGAACTCCATCTATACATCACTGGGCAGTTTTGAGCCCGGCCTCCTACGCCCCGAGAGCTACCCAGATAGGCAATCCCAGGATTAGCAGATATCATTATACGTCGTAATATAATAGATTGTTTGCACATATATGAATCTTTATAGCAACCGATGATACCTGATTGAAATTATTGGTGCTGACACGAGCAGCTATCGAATCGGTTTCTTTACGGAATGATTTTCCCATGGAATGTAAGGCATGACCCTCAAGCTATGAATCGAGAGCAATTCTCCTGTCTAATAGACATCTTGTTCTCCGATTTGAGTCTTGGGGTAAGCCTCTTGGCCTGTCACACAAGATACATCGGCTGTTTAAGTGCTGATAATTATATCTTTGTCCTGCCCGAATAGGCGTTCGATAATAATCAGACATGCAAGTTGTATCACGATGACAAGCCTGAAAGTAAACAACAACAGGACCCCTGATCTGACGAGAAAGAAAAGATTTGATCATGTGAATCATCAATAGAACAGAGGGAAATGACCATTCGCTCACATTCTTGAATGAAGTCTAATTTGGAAATTCCGTATTATATTCAGTTTGATATATGCTGATGTAGAGTTTCTCGTATAATCTAATTTTCTCTCAAAAGAGGGCCGCGCTTGAATGGCTCGATGATCTTGAAGTCCAGTGCAGGCGGGAGCTCATCTTGAGTCCAATACAAGATTCCATGCCTCAACCAATGTGCATATGTCCCAGGCACATCATCCGAACCCTCATGCTTTCTCCACAGCGACCCTAATGTTTCCCCGTAAACCCGTAGAATCAAGCCGTGGGCCAATTTGAAACCAAAACTCTTTTGCAAGCATGCCTCAACGATCTCCCGTGCTTTCTTTTGTTCTGTGGACTCAATTTCACCAGATCCAGGAAGCGAAAGTGACATCAGATCGAAAGCCTCCCAACCATTCCACGCAGTCATCTCGTTAATAAGCTGTGATCCTACCATAAATTCAATGGCATATATATGCTCAGCGACATATTTAGGACCGTCCCAGTTGTCTTCTTCGTCAATTAGCCCCATTACCAGCGTCATAACCTGTCCCTGTATAATATAATCTGTCAACATTCTACTAACTTCTTCCGGTCCTATGGTTTTCCCATCTTCTTCGATTGTAAATGAACCAGAAGATCCCATCAATTCCACCCCCTGCAGCAAAGGACTACTATGCATTCCAGTTGTGGTTTCCTTGCCCCCATCTGCTGCCCATAGCTCTAATAAAAGTCTATGACATCGTGCAAAGAGTGGATTATTGCGACCAGACGCAAGAAAATAATTTGTCAAACTGCGTTCCTCAATACCTCCAGTATTATAACTGAGGACTTCGAACCGTGATGCAGGATTGCCGATAGTTTCACGCCACATGCGATCTAAGTCACCAATCTGCATCACTCCCACATCTGCGTATACACCGCCGTACTTGAGCAGAAGAGGCCACCGAACAAGATCCGATGTATGCTGTGGTGCATAATCACCACCAATAGTACCATTAATAAATGCACGAGGAAAAGTTTCCTCGTCAGAAATATCAAGAAAGTTTGCAACGTTGAGTGGTGAGGGGGGCAGTCGATCAAGGACGCGAACGACCCAGCCTTGCTTCGAGAAGCGTCGATGCCAGGCGCGAATATTACGTCTAGTATATGGATGCATATTCGTGAATCCTCTTTGCCAGAAAAACCAGATATTTTTCTCATCTGAGATAGGCTTGGGGTTCAAGATATCATGGTCGATTTCCGAATCTGGACGCAAGTCAAGAAGTTCGGATGGAATGGAATGAACACCTACTGGAACTGGGTAGATATTTGAGTCCATCTTGTTTCGCTGAGTTAAATCGAGTGGGGTGTAGTTTAGTGGCATCGATTGCATCAATTGATGGAGTGGTTGTACTCTCTCTTGGGCCCTTTAGGTTCCTCTTTTTCAACTACAGAATGGGATTTGATGTGGTGTAGAATGAAATGGTATAGTTCTAACATAAGGGAAATTTGAATACTTATATATATTGTTTTTGCACCTACCCCTGAATTATCTATCAAATATTAGTTCGGTATCGTTTAGTACCAGTGCTCTTGAACTTCTTGCTCATGAAGACTCATAATTACTAGTGATTGAGCTATACCAAACTAAGTAACGCTGGTCTACCTCTACCCCCACCCCCGGGACCACTTTTGACAGATTATCAATTTCGTCAATTCAAATCCAAGCTCAATCTCCCCCGTTGAGCCCGTCTACCTATGTATGTATGTAGTAGTCTTCAGGTACTGTTGCATCTATCACTATGAGTTTAATCAGAGCCCAACCCAACCCTGGTCAACCCAGCTCACCACCTGCAGTCCAAACCTTTCACATCACTTCGTTTTAGGTTTCTTCTTCTGCCCCCCCTTCTTCGGTTTCCTCTCATCATCAGCCTCATTTCCCGACTTCGGTTTACTTTCTTTATCTACTTTCGCTTTTCCAGAAGTGTGAATTGACGCACTTGAATCAGATAGTGGTTCATTGGTTAGATTTGGCATTTCATCTTCGGAGAGAACTCGGGACATCTTGAGATTTTGGAGGGATGTGAAATGTGTAGATGGACTCTGGTGGCGATGATACTTGTGATTTTGTGTAGAAGGGGGATGTCGTGGATTTTTGATTTGATCTAGATATTTGGATGTTGATATGAAGAATTGGAAGCTGTTTCGTGTGGATTCTTGTTTTTTAGATCCCCCGGCTCTCTCTCCCACTCACGCCACCAACACCATCTACCAATTAGGGCCATCGACAGGAAGTTTCAGTCGAGCTGCTAGGCAGATTTTTTCAAGTTCGATCAATCAGGGTCACTGTAGGCAGCTTTGTAGCTATTTCTAGAGCCAAAGAAGGCAGCTTCTTATCAAATTTTAGGTAATCCGATTAGCCTACATCATGAACATAGACCTTCGGCCATACCTTGTCAAAGTTTGACCTCGATGAAAGCCTCATTCTTGAGCCCTACTAATGCCGTATCCAGATCCTGCAAGTGATATCTAAACTATCAAAGTTTTACATACAAAGCAAATATAAATTTCCATCCAAGTGAGGATTTATATAGGGCTTGTATTTATAGAACCATCTGTGTAGCATTTATGTTACTCAAGTAATCAACGCATGATTGACTTGATGTTCAAACCACATCGAAATACTTAAACCCCAACTTCTTCGTATATACATATACGTGATTGTTCGTTGGCATGACCTTCTCCAACCGAGCACTTTTACAAATCGATCTACCAACAAACACAAACAACACCTAAAAGGATCCAACCCGACCAGTGACGCCTAAATTTACTAACTAGGCATTCGTAGTACCCAATTCATCGGAAAAGCCACAGAGTGTCAAAATCCCTGTTTAGCAAAAGCAATAGTCGCCTAAAGTCACTCAAGTTAGACCTCAGCTCTTGGCGAACCAACATACCAATTCAAGCAAGAGAAATCGTTGCAGCTTTTTCTTTCCTTTTTGAAACTCCCATAGCAATTAATATATGGATCCCATATGTTTGCTAATGAAAGCCCCTCTTTTCGAATCTCGTCCCAGCACTAATTCCTCCACCAGCCCAATCAATCCTCAATAATCTCTCGTCCCTCATCTACCATCTCATTATCATCATTGCTCTCACTAAATCTACATCTCTACTCCCATTTACTCAACATCTTTCCAGTTTTTCTATCCGGCCTTCTTCCATATCCGAGTTTCGGTCCTTCGGAGAGGTTCCGTATCTTGCACAACTTTCAGTATATAAAGGAGTGCCGGGACTTTCATTACTCGTGGAATTGTGGTCTAGAAGTGACACGATGTACTTGCACCAGCTGTGTTAGTTGAAGTTGGGAATGTTGAGGGCGTAGTCTGATATGATCGCAGATGTATCCAGACATGATCTCCAAATGCCATATTGTACGAATCGTTTTGTATCGATCCACTAGACGCATCTAATCTTCAGCCCTCGTTCTCTCAACCTTAATTTTATGCCCAAGTGGTCGTTGATGTTGATGAGGAGGACATTAAGAAAATGGTTGATGATACTCAGGCTTGTACGCCTCTCTACTGATGCCTTCAATTTTTCCAGTCTTCTATTTGCCCTTCTTCCATGATTGAATGTAGTCCTTGAAGATGTACTTTACTTATTGCACTGGCCAAGTATAGATACTACTTATCAATTCCCAAATACCATACTTGTTTCGTTCATTCATTAGTCCTCTCATAATATCAATAACCGTGGGTTTCGCGACTAGTCCCTACTTCCTCCAATAGTTGCCCAATATCATCACAAAACACAATCTTTCGTATCCAAGAAAATGTCATCTAAACCCCCCTAGAAACATCTCCTTGAGTACAATATGATATGATACAATAAACGCATACACAAAAATCAAACCCATAACCCGCACATCAATACTCATATCAATAACAACAGCAACACCAACAGTACCAACCACAAAAACAAAACTCACAACAAGAAAATCCCACCTACCTACAATCATACCCGACAGCCCTGAAAGTGGATATAATCTGCATATGCAGTGTAGTCAACATAGCACATTCTAGTGTCTGCTAGACAAAATTCTAGTGCTAGCTCTCCCCAGAAAATTGATTTTGCTAATCTCGAATGTGGAGTAGAATGGCCTGGTTAGCTTCTAAGGTTCTAGTCTAGTCTGGTCTAGTCATAGAATATTCAAGGGTTAATTATCCGACCCGACTATAGTACATGAGTACCCCTTTTTGATTCTAGAATAATTGGCATAAAAAAGGTGCATTGAAATATACCTACTGACAGACACTGACGATGAAGGTTTAAACTTAAATATGTATATAAATCTTAATCTCAATATCAGACAGGAGCCCAAGTTCATTGCTAATACTTATATAATATAGTACAATTGTATGCATTTCAAAGGGATTATCCTCATAGAGAGTATATAATGCTTGCTTGCTTAGTTCATGAGAAGCATCTGAATTGAGTTAAATTGTAAATCGAAAATCTTTCCATTGTACAACCCAGCTCCTGCCTCTCCCCATCACCCAAGCAAACTCTGCGGTCTCTCCGAGTAAGATGCTATGCTATAAACGCACTCCTATCCCCATTTGCCTTGGGGCCCACGTGGTTATATATTTCCTATCAAGTTGCCACCATCAATTCGCCGCAGCTACCAAGCGATATCCGTGAAACGCCATTCCACCATTCGGAGTATGCGAATTTGGTGGCCCATCTCCTGCTTTCCTATAAACGCCTTCTTTCCCCTCTTTACCCATAAACACAATGGTATTTCATTTCCGTATACCCGAACAAAGAAGCAAATAAAAGCCACAACATGTACAATGTACAGTAAATAATCATACATACAAGAACAAACTTCATCTCAGAATCTTATCTCATCTCAAAACATTATCGTCAAGGGCTTGTATATACTTCACACCCCTGTCTCATCCGAGGATCCAAAACCACGTCTATCCGGTGTTCCAGCCGGCATCGGTGGGCTGCTACTCTTACTTCGCTTCCAGAAATGTAAGCCATTCATACGGAAACGACTTGGTTTTTTCTTCAAGTTCCGACCCGATTCTGCTAGTACTTTCAAATCCGAAGCATCAGGTATGGTTGAACCATCGGCTGTCGAATGGCTGGTACTATTGGCCAACGGGGAATGACAAGTTGGGGTCTGGGCGGTGCGTTCTGCAGAATCATCTTCACTCGTAACGCTGGTCGCCTGTGTACTAGGTGAAAGCGGCATCTTGCCTGTCGTTGCGCTAGCCGATTGGGAGGTCCAATCACCCGCAGAGTTACTCCCCTCCGTCGTATCGCTACTCCTTTGCATATCAGATTCCCTGGGTGTCGGTGGATCCACCACAACAACATCAGTAACCAGTGATGGCTGGGCATGTATTCCGTTGATGCTTCGATCACCATTGGCCAATAATTTCACATCACGACTGGGGTGATCTAGAAGTTGGGGCGCACTCGCTGTTGCATAACTTAATTGAAGCTGGCTAGGTTTGGATGATCTGCGTACCTCCGAGGGATATGATGCACTGCTAGAATTGCGAGAGTTGGGCAACGAGAGATCTGGTGACGATTGCTTTGTACCTTTTGGAGACTCGGAGACCGAGCCATGATTTGGTGCAATCGGGCCCTTGTTGAGTATTGCCTGAACTCGAAGAGTGGAGGCGTCCGGGGATTTATTGTTCCCCAAAGCCTGATCTGTGTTTCCGTCCACTGGCTGTGCTAGGCTCATTGTACGAGGAGAGCGCATCCCATCATGCATACCTAATCGATCACTTTCTTGAATTGCCTTGACTTGTTCTAAAGCTATCCGATCTTCCCAAGCGGCTTTGTTTAGTTCTAACTCATCAACACAAAACCTCATACCTGGCATAACATCTGTCACGCCCGCAAAAAGGGGAATGGCGAACATATTCATGAAACCTATTTGTGACTTGCCCAGCTCGATAATCTCTCGCACAGGCGCAGCATACAAGGCCGAGGGTATACCTAGGTCCTGCTCCATTGCAGCTTGACGAGCAAACTCATCCGTCAGAATCTCAGTCCACTTAGAAGCCACGTCAAACCTTCGTGCCTATTGCTAGATTAGTATTGTATCACCTACTGGATCGTGTTCTATGCTTAAACCTACCACGTTGCTAATGTCGGCGCATTTTATGAGCAGGGAACACGCCAGCGTCCTTTGATCATCTATGAGTCTCCCATTCCAACCATCCGTGCCTCCGTTTTCATACAGCTTTTCCTGTAAATAGCCCAGTTTTCTCATATAATCGAAATGCAACCCCATGTCCGTTGCTAGTATTGAACTTATCATTAGCTGACGCATTTCAACCCCATGAAATGCCGCGGGCCAATGACGTCTAAGGATTTGCGAGTACGCCGCGCAGTGAAACGATTCCAACACTGATCTATCATTATACAATTGAGCTAGAGGAGCATTTAGAGTGACGAGGAATGCGTTATTGACACCAGGATGGCCAACGTCATGACCAATAGCCGTAATCATCAAGGTGAGTGCATCAAACGGCCTGATGAGCTCGGCTACTGGTGATGATATTTGTGGCATTACTTCTTCCGAGAGTGAGTATTCTGGTAACCTGCCCAGGCGTACAAGAAAATGGAAGATAGCTTGTAAGACATCAACGACATGACGGAAGTTATGATACGGAACAAAGGCATTGTATGCTGACCGGCTGGCGATAAGAAACCCGGTTAGGTTTTCTGCAACGGGTGTCAGCATGATTGGAATCATATATTAACCGAAACATAGCCAGAAATTGCTGAAAGCTTACCTGTCGATATCCGCCATTTCTCTAGTTCCGGCATGGAAAGTGCATGCTGTAACATTAACGATGCTGCAAAGAGAAGCTCATCATCGCTGAACTCATGCGCTGAAAAATGCCAGGAACCGATGGCTGATATGATTCGTTCTCTTCGTTCTAATTCCACAGCTATTCTTAGATGGCCATACTCTTCGTCTTCTTCACTATTCATCCTACAAATCCCGTCCATCAACCCAGACACCATCGCCTCTCGCAAATATGCATAGGGCTTCTGATCATCATACCCAACCCACGAGCGCTTCCTGCCCCTCTTCATATCCATGAGGGCCCTCTGATCCTTCGATGCATCTTTATGCGCTCGGTATGCATGCACTGCCAGACTCGGTAATCGCTCCAGTAATATGGGACTAGTTAGGACGTCTACTGCTCCCACATCCAAAAATTTCATTGTTCTTCTCTGATCTAAGGGAATATATATACCACCTGATTTTCTTTTCGTACTCCCCGTATCGTTCCCGAAGAGAGATGGTGGTTCTGATTTAGAGCTCAATCGTATTCTCGATGTTGGCCCCGCGGGGTCTTCATCCGGAATTGAAACCACAGCTACTGGAACCACCAACTTGGACAAATTGTGGTTTTGAATTTCAGAAGTGACCCATTGTAACAACTTAAGTCCATAAGACTCTCGAATCGAATCGCCATCGTAAAAATCGGCCAATTGCTGTTTAGAGCTAGGTGATGGTGTCCTCACTTCTCTCGAAGGTCGGTCATTCAATTGATCTTCGTAGGGGATGTCTATAAGGACAAGAGTAGGTATTAAATCTGGGATTGATGCGCGATTTAAATCGGAGAGTTTCGATATACAGGATTTTCCGGAAGCACAAACGTGAACTATGTGAACAAGTCAATTGGAGTCAATAACAGTCATCGACAGATCAATCGAGTGCTTCATAATCTACCTACCTTCACTGAATGTCCCCAGTAAAATTTTCACATTGTTGTCGAGTAGACTGCCTGCTCGAGGAGTTGAAGCGCCATCGGCGGTAGGATTCGAAAAATCGAAGACAGATGTCGCATCTGGCAGCACATCTTCCTTGCGCACCAATTTGTCCTCTAGAGCTGTGCGATCCACGTAGACAATATTGCACGCGGCGTAGTCCATTACTGCCACTCTCACTCCGCGGCGCCGAAGTCTATGTGCCCACTTCTTCCACCAGTATCGGATAGTATATCTCGAATAAATTATTGATTGACAGTATGAAAGGATAATCAAGAAAAGAATCCTCGAACTCTACAGGCTTCGATACCCAATTATCGTTGTCGCACGGGGAAAGGATGGCTCGAGCGTGGGCGCCTCTTTTTTATTTGTTTCGACCGAACGACCGAGTCCGTTCAATCACAGATGGGGAAATTTCAAATTTCTTTGTTTTATTGGAGAAAGGGGGAGGGGGAAAGCGAAGGGGGGAAATATTTTCCTTAATGAAAGTGCAATGACGATATTGGTCTGAAATTGGAATTGAAATTGAAATTGGAATTGGAATTGGAATTGGAATTCAGATTTGATTGAGAGACCGAGGAATTTTGGATATAGAAATTGGAATTGGAAATTTGGATTTCGATTGGATTAAATTTTGGAAAGAGGGGGGAGGAGGAGGAGAAGGAGGAGGAGGAGGAGGAGGAGGAGGAGGGGGTAGAATTTAACGTGGATGTGAAAGAATGAGAGAAGATGTAATGGAAGTCCGAGTCCTCTTTTTTGTCTTTTTTGTTTTGTTATTACGACAGAAAAAGAAAAACATAAAATAGAACAATACAGTAAAGTGGAATATGATATGGTATTGGTATTGGTATTGGAATTGATATTGATATTGGTAATGAGTATGTATACTCAGGGTATGTGTATGAGTATAGGTATAGTATAATATGTGTATGGGTGGTTGTGGTTATGTATATGTATGTATGTATGTATGTATGTATGTATAGTATGTATAGTATGTATGTATGGGTACTGGGCAAGTTTTATTTAAGAAGTGCGGGTTTGAGTTTCGCCTTTTTTTTTTTCTCTCTCGCGATGACAAGGAATACCTGTAAAATGTAATGTAATGTAATATAATGTAATGTATGATCAATTGATGAGAGAGAATCAAAAAATTCCGAGTAAAAAAAAAGAGTTGAGAATTTCCACTCTTTCGAGGTACTATACAGTATTGTAATTGTTCTGCATTCTAGAACTTCCAAAAGGTTTGTCTTGTAATGAAGATGGTTTTTAGTGAGATTTATAAAGAAAGAAGGAAAGGAGGGAAGGAGGAAGGGAGGGGAGGAAGGGAGAGAGGGAGGAAGGGAGAGAAGGAGGAAGGGGAGGAAGGGAGAGAGGGAGGAAGGGGAGGAAGGAAGGAAGAAAGAAAATAGAACCAAAGAGGAGTATTATAATAACAATATGTATTGTAAAGGTATCCCATCCTATCCAAATCTATTTGTCTAGGTAAATAGCCCAAATTGAAATTCACGGATTGAAGCCCGTAAATTCTTTTGATAACACATTAATTGTGTATATATTTATTGTAGTAATAGTATTATGTTATATTATGTTATATTATATTATATTATATTATATTTTATTATATTATATTATATTATATTATGTTATATCATATCATATCATATCATATCATGTTATATAATGTCATGAAGAAAGGAATTGTTTAATAGTAATCGATTATCTAGGTATATATTATCTAGTTATATATGTATGGCTTGAAAGAGAACATTGGAGTACCCGTGGACACTGCTGTTGCTGCTGCTGTAGGAAGGAGTAGATATTAGGTAAGGTATAAATTGAACCTTTCGTTCTCATGCCATTTGTTAAAAGGTACCACTGTAACACCACCATAAGAATGAATTAATGAAGAGGAAGGAAGTACCTGAAGTGGATTGGAGAAGGAAGGAAGAAGGAGAAAGACAGGAAGAAGATTGATTAGGAAAATATACTAGAACTAATTTAATTCTATATCAAGTAATAATTATAATTATATAGAACTCATATAAAAAATCCACATAAAAATCTAGAATTTTACAAAAAAAGAAAAGAAAAACAAGATTTGTGACTAAAATGTTTCTAGAAAGTCAATAGAAAAAACCAAAATTTTATTTAGAAGGAAAAAGGAAGCAGTAAAGAAGCAGTAAAGAAGCAGTAGAGAAGCAGTAAGGAAGCAGTAAGGAAGCAGTAAGGAAGCAGTAAGGAAGCAAGTGTACATACAGCAAGGTTCCCGAGATCTAGTTCAAAAAGAATCGTTCACCCGTCACACCCGTCCCACCCGTCCCACCCGTCCCACTTGTCCCACCCTATTGAGGCTTATTACTCCCTAATACCTTACTCTACCACCTTACTCAACCACCTTACTCTAGGGCTCTAGGGCTCCTCCTACCTGTGCTTGACGTTATTTTGTTGTTGGTTTTGAGTGCACGTGAGAAGGGAATAAAAAGAAAAAATTAGTAGAAAAGCGTTGTTTTTTTATACATGTTTCAAAATGTGGATATAAATATAAATATACTTATATTTTATTATCCCAATCTCTTAATCGATATATACTAGTATATATAACTAATTAATACTGTTCTTTCTTTTCCTTACCTAATTATTACTATATTATACAATATAATTATCATCGTATGAGAAAAGTAGTAGCCTCTGAGATACGTTGTTAGCGATGATACCTCTACTACTACTAGTAGTTGTTTAATTGTTTGTTAGTTCTACTTTTCATTTCACAATATATAAGGCTTTACCAACTTCCAACACCTCTGCAAGCCAAGTAAGATATATTCCCGAATTTTCACAATACGCTCCTTTGCACCCTCTTTTTTTCTTTGCCTCTAGAACATATCCAAGAACTGCTCAATGAGATATTGGTTGGTATTACAACAACATACTTCAAATACAATCAAACCCATCATATCAGATGAACTTTGAACATTCTTCCATCATTATAACCCCGACCGAATTGGAATAACTTATTTGCTTTTTGTAGTAATTATATATAGTTCCATACACCTTGGCTTTTCTTGGTAGTCTCAAGACGAGCCTCTCTTACCTACCTACCTACTATAGTAATGCTCATCTCGAATATTAACACGTGAAAAACACGACACCAATCACACTACAATCATTACTCATGATTTCTTTCTTTAACTACATGATGTACGAAGTCAACCGTAACCTAAGAGATTTGAAGAAATCGTCCGTCAAATCAGTTTTGAAGAGAATGCTTAATACAGATGATAATGTCTGGGTTACATGCATAGAGAAAAACGTGCCCTGGTGGGTGTGCGGGCACGAGATATCTGATTTGCTCAACTGAACAAAAGAGTTCCAGAGTACGAACTTGTGGGGTTGTTTATCTACCATGCCACCACCAAGTACGTAAGTCTTCCCCACACTTCTACTTTCCCCAGTATTTAGGAACTACCGACTGCAAGTCAGTTCTTGTTCTAGAGGCCTAAGACATATAAAGCGTAGATCACTTGGGATGTTGCCCGGGTATTACAAAGGTATGGGATTGAATTTTCATCACTACATTATTTTCGTACCTCTGTACTGCCTGTCAGGCGGACGATCTGATTCACGGGTTGATGTATCATCAAATACCCTGCGTCATCTTATAACAATGCTGTTGATATAAGAAGAGCCAAACGTTTTTCCGAAGTCGAAAGCATGCATAATAAACATATGTGTATGTGCATGTGCACAAAAGGGTGTTGCACGCAGTTCGCATTGCATATTGAAAGCAGACCAGCATATTCCGGGTCTCGTTCCAAGAGTGTTGCGCAACAATGTTATTCGAGTGATGGTTGGTGGAAGAAGAAGTTATAGGCTACCTATACTCTCAAATATGCAAAGATATGACATTGGTGCTGCCATGCAGCCTGCATGCTTACAACCGAATTTGCCAATGAATTTTCTCAGATAAGCATATCATGAATAAAAGACCCTAGATCTCTTATCCGGGTGCATATAAAGCATTGCTCATGGGGAAGGAAGTTAGTTGCCTTTGAGGCTGTTTGTTGCTTTCGCAATTATTACCACAACCTTCTTTAAAAATTGTCGAGTTGCCTTTTCGCAGGCAGGATAATCCTCTCGAATCGGATTCCATCCAAACCGGACCCTCAGATGGATTGATTTGAGTATGAAATCTTGTGATGGTGTCTCCAAATGAAAGAGCAAGTGTTAGCATCAAGAACTTGCAATCTAGAAGAAGATTGCCTACAGGTCAAACCCCGAGCCAATTTGAAAATCTTCTTACAGAGAGTCATTCAGAATCTCCCTCAGACAATGTCCCTTAGCTTATGCGACGATGTGTTGAATACTTCTCCGGGAAGATATCCAGAAATTCTGGCTGGGAAATTTCGCAATACCTATCCAATCAATATTCATCGGTTGGACTCAAGAACTCTTTATCTTCATATGATAATACTTCTAGATGATGTTCCAATCATAAACCAATGAGGTTTAAACAATTTGGATAAAGAATATGCAATCTCAATGTTCTCTAAGGCAGTAGGATGATCATAGTATTAATAGCTATGATCCTTCAGATACTTTAACAAGTTCATATAAGCCAAGTACATTCGTGCATACTCTCATATTAGACAATACCTCATACTACATATAACACGAACTTGTCCTGTGCAAAACCTCAAATCAAATTATCATCCGCCCATCCACCTCAACAAGCAAACAAGCCTCATCCATCCAACCAGCCGACCATGCCCACAACCACCCCTTCAAAAAGAAAACAAAATCCACCCCTACCTCCACATCTACCTCCACATCTACCTCACCCCCCTCATCCTCATCCACATCCAACCCCAACATCCTCGAAGTCTAAGGAATCAATCCCTATTTCGGCGCAGCCAGGGACCAACTAAATACAGGTAAAGGATTGAGTATTGGGACGTGGACGGATGGTGGGAATTAGGAATTCTTCCGGGAAGAGGAGAGGGAGATAGAGAGGGGGAAGGGGAAGAGGAGTGGGAAGGGGAATAGAAGTGGGAATGGGAATAGAAGTGGGAATGGGAATGGGGCGAGAAAGAAGTGATTAAGGGGGGGGTTGTAGGATGGGATGGTGTGGGATGTGATACTGAGGTGGGGAATACCATTTGAAATCAGTCTTTGTGTCGTAGACAAGGCTGGTGAGAGATATAGTAAATTCGTAGATCAGATCGAATGTATGGCACGTACGTATTTTGCTTTCCCTACTATAACACATTGCGCTTCTAATCTACGAGTTTTTGATATATAATTTTTCTACATCATCCCATTCGCAATGATTTCAGAAAACTAGACGGTATATCTGCCACAAATATTTAATAGTCTGAATGTTCCTGTTAAATTAAGCAGCAGCATCGATAAGATACTTTCCATCTATCAATCCTAAATAAACATGACTTCGATAAATCAATTACTCTATTGATACTACTTTTTCTATCTTATAACAGAATAACCCTTTTTAATACAACACACACAACCCTACTACATAATTTTACCTCTCTCCCTGCAGCTCCTATTCCTAGAAGAAACATACATGCAACAACGAAACACAAACGAAGAAACGCCAGCCATGGTATATCCCTATTGGTTTATCCACTTTGTATCACCTATTGAAATAATAGAATACTTGATATCCATATCCATATTCATCTCCCTCCATCCCCTCCATTTCTCGTATTTCCTCTCCATCTAAATCTATCTCACGACACCATTCATTTATTTCCTCTGTCTCGTAATCTCAAAAACCTTGGTCAACCCGTCAACCACCGTCTCCACATTCATAGTAACCAACGGCATCTTCTCATAACTCCCCTCCTTCATAATCGCCACCAACGCCAAATATTTATTAACCTCCCTCAACATAATTGGTCGTTTCTCATCCGTCAACACAATACAACTTTCCGCATCCTTACACGCGATCTGATCTTCTAATTTCTTGTTCCAGGGTGGTCCCTCTAACTTATCAATGTATTCTTGTGGTCGCACCCAACCATAAATCTCGGATACATCGACAATGACATCAATATAATCGGAGCAAATCTCATAAGACGGCATATCGACAGGTGAGGAATCGGTAGCAATGTAGATTTTGGAGAGAACGTCGAAGAGATATGCCTTTTCGAAACGGCAATTGCGACACAAGTCATTGAGAAGTGCTTCGAGTGTTGGTAGATGAGGAATTAATTTTTGAATGACTTTGCTGAAAGCTTCGAAAATTGAATGGTCATAGATGGAGGTAAGGTGAAAGCTAACGGGTGCATTTTCGAACCCATGATCGGACAGTTCATCTTGGATTCGCTGCATGATGTCACGCTGAATATCAAGTTTGTAATCGTCGGATAAACCATCGACTTTGTGAATGAAGACTTCGATGTTGATGTTTGGGAAGGTTGGTTGAAGGTTTAAGATGGTACTATTCAAACGATTGATTGCTTCGAGATAATCATCTTGAGCATCGATAACCCATATCAAGGCACCAATTTCACCAAATATAGCATCAAGGTCGAATTGTGGGTCTAGAAAATCAACCTGTCCAGGAAAATCCCATACTTGAAAATCCATGAAAGAACTTAGGCAGATCAGCAGGCATCCAAAAGAGGGAAAGAGAAATGACCAAAACTCACTGCATAGAATCTTTCTGGATTCTTGCCGTAGATTCAAGAAATAGAGTCTCATTAGGAGGCATCTTGTGGAAGACAACACTGGAGATTGATGATTTTCCTGATCTACATTGCATTAGTACATATGAATTCATAATGCTGTATCAAGCTCACCTTCGTTGACCCATCAATAATAACCTAGGTTTACCCTTTGCAGCTACACCTGGTGTTGGATCGACTACCTTGTTGGCATCTTTCTTTTGGAGATTGATACGATTCTGTTCATAAACACGTTCAAGATTTAGCGATGCTGGACTGATATGTCTAACTGGGCCCATTCGAGGAGGGCCATTATATTGTTGATCCAATTTGGTTCGCCTACGTCCTGTATGAAGAACGGGCATTTTCTAAGTGAACCTTTTAAAGGCGTAAAATCAAGACAATAGAAAATGTGAATGGCAAACTATGGATTGTACAAGTTGTGGTTGTGAATGCAACTTTGCTTGGGTGATGATGGTACAAAGTAACAAACGAGAAGGCGATAGTCTGTCTGTCTGTCCCTACTGTAGTGTAGTGAATGCCTCTGTGTAGTGTATCTAAAATTTCCAATTTGTTGTGGGATACTGTCTAGTACTGAAGAAGAAGTGTGATTTAACACCAAAATAATGACCCCACGAAAAATATAGATCAGCTCCAAAATTATCCCTCATCTAAAACAGTAAAAGTTCAAGGTAGCTTTTAGACGTTTATTTGCGCAACATCAATACTGGCAGTTATAACACAGGGTCTCGGATAAATACCGAACACTGTACTCGGTCGTAGAGATTTAAGGCTTGATTAAGGAAACCAAACGGGTATGCGCAGGACCCTAATTCCAGAAAAAGGTATCTCCAAGATTTCTTTGAGTGACACTTGCCAGATGAGCGATGAATCTTTCTGCTGGGATTTTCATAGACATAATTTGGTGCATATAACGACACACGGTGTGACTCAGTCTCGAGAAAGCAAGCAATGGGATGATTTGACTTCCATCCTTTCCCTGGGCATCCGTGGAACTGATGTATTGGCTACAAATTCAGCAAAGGGGTAATATGGAACCCAAAGGACAGGTAAAAAAAAGGAGTAAAGAGATAAGTCGTGGCCCCAAAAAGAATTTATTTGATAGGAGCCACTGATTTGGGAATGAAAATGAAAATGCGACATCTTTTGGATCCAAGACACGTAACGTAGGTGGAAATAGAAACATAGAAAAAGTAAAGAATGCTTGTTGTTTTCTTGAGATGTACTTTTTGCTTTAAGAAAGAAGAAAAAGAATAAGAAATGACTTTTTCATACCTCCATGATTTCTATGAAATCTTTGAAAAATCAGAGGCTTTTGGTTGGAATGTTGAATGGGCGATCTCTAGATATTGTATATAACCAGTTAGTAAAGGTTGCTTCAGCAAATGCCTCTACATATTGCTATTATCCAAATAGATAGAATATGCTTTCTTACCCAATATTCCTCTCAGATCTTTCTGGTAAGAAGAGGACGGGAAGGATGGTGGCTGGGAATTCTGGGGATATGGATATGGATATGGATATGGATATGGATATGGATATGGATATGGATATGGATATGAATATGGATATGGATATGGGGTTGACAAGTCACTTACATTACTCAAAGTTTTCTTTTCTTTTTCTTTTTCTTTTCCTTTTCAACCACCTTTTTGATAAGCCTGATTACTACAATCACTATCAATAGAATTCAATCACAATCACAATCACAATCATAATCAATCAATGTAGAATAATTTGTTTGAGAGTTGTAAATTGATGACAGAGTTATTGAGGGAAAGAAGATAATTCTTAAGTGCGGGTGGTTTTATTGAAAGGTTGAGTTGAGTTGAGTTGAGTTGAGTTGAATTGAGTTGAGTTGAATTGAATTGAATAGATATGAGTGAATTGAAATTGATGTTCTGATTCTTGGTTGGTTAACGTTGGTCTATGCATTCATCCACCATTATTGAGCCTGAGGGCACAGTCAAATTTTTTGTAAATCAAAGATGAATGAAGCCAAGGACAAGCGAGCAGAGAATAGGACAGCCAGATCAGAAGATATACATGAAAGTATGGTACTTTACAAGTAAAGTATATAATGTATGATGAATATGTATATGTATATATATGTAATATATATGTAATATATATGTAATATATATGTAATATATATGTATATATATATATATGTATATGTACTAACTCATATATATATATATATGTATGTACTCTATGAAGTATTGATATGATCTGGATAGATTGATTGAATCGATATAATTAGATCTTTCTACTGGCGTTCTCTGATTTCTATAATTTCTAATCTCCATCCATTACATCTTTAAATTTACGAGTACCTGGGTATTTATTTATACTGTTTTCATATGTAGTTCTATTCAAACTATTCAAACTATTCAAGCTATTCAAGCTATTATTCTTCTTCAATTCATATTTGTACTCACGTATACAAAAATGCATACAAACACACTCCTAACTTTTCCAAGATATCCATCTATATAACCAGTAACTCCACTCACCTCTACACAACATCATGCAGGGAAATCAATCTTGTGATCTAAGGGTTCTTCAAGAGAAAAAAAGACGGGATGAGTAGATGATTTTCTAAATTTATTTTTCCTTTATTTTTCCTTTACTTCTGCATGAGTTGAGGATGTACAGAGAGACACAGAGGCGTGCTTATATAAATATGTGACCTGTTGTAACTACCTGATTCGTATTCGGAGAACTTCACTTCACTTGAATTTGAAAATGGTTGAAATGGAGAGTGCGTGTGTTTATGAGTATTGTGTTGAGCAATGCATTGTTTTTGTTAATCTAGAGCTGAATCTATTTTCTACCCCTAATGATTAGCATTACTTAGGTCGATGCATTTCTTCTCAATCCCATTTCCTTTCTTCATCTCATCCCCTTTCCATCATAACTTTTCTGCTTTTACGAGTATTCGCTGCATGCGCTCACAATATTTATCCTTGCCATGCAATGCATATGTGATATCCAACCACCGGAACAAAGCATGCATGCATCATCTCCTTATAAACGCCGTTGCCATGCCGATAATCATAATGCAAAGGCATGATCGTCATTGAATAAACTGCATCCCCTAAAAAGGTGTCCTAAATGAACAATTTCTCTCTCATGACTTCTTTCCAAACATCGCTACCATGAAACTTTTTCGTCGTCCTAATTTCTGTGCTTTGGATGCTCTCCGGTCTAGAGCATTATGATCGGTTGGTATGGCCGGTAAGGTTGCTGCTTCACGATCACTGTTAATGGATGGTGAATCTTCGCTATGCGTATCCATTGGGGTGGATTGGAGGTTTCGTGTCGACTTTTTACCTGTGGCTCGTTTCTTACTCTTGATTGAAATTGATGGTCCACGGCGCAAACTCGAATTCTCGTTTGCAAGATTTCGTTCTAGCTCCTCGATTTCACCCGCAACCGTCTTCCCATTTGTTGCAAAATTCTCCTCAGCCAATGCAGTGAATTTTATAATACCCCTGTCCGGCTCAATACACATCATCTCTTCCATAGAATTCTGCAATAACGATGCATTTCTCTTATTTGTAACTGGTTGTACTTGAGATGGGAGAGCTGTGATCGTCATGATGTATGCAGGATCAAAGGAGCCGGCTAGGAGAAAGCATGCCGAGTGCTTTAAGGTAATGAATACTGAGGATTCTGGCCGTTGGTAGCGAGTCGAAATGAGATTTGATAGATTGGTTAAAAGTGTGAATTCATCTTGCAACTATTAAAAGTGTAAGCATAAATCGTAAAAGGTAAACAAGAGATCTAAAACTAACAATAACATTTGTCTTCACTTCACATAAAACCAATGAATCCCTTGAAACTCTATCCTTGGCCGAAGATACTGGTTCACGGTATGCAAACGCATCCCCGTAATATTGACTTCTCTTTCTAGCTAGTTGATTCTGTTCTGGAGTTTTTGGTATGCTAGATATAGTTCGATCACCCGGTGTACCGCGAGCAATATCTCTGGTGATACGTTGTCCTTCCATGGCAAGTGGTGAGGGACTTGAGGAAGATCGGCTCGTATCCATCTTATCGCTATCTACTGGTGAAGGTGGTAATTGAATTTGTGTGTTTACACACCGTGAATCTCCGTTGGGAACCATCCCGTTCTGCATGTATAAAGAACCTAAAGCTTCTGGGTGTAGTTCGTACTTTGTAGAGATTCGTTTGTAACTGTGTATCGACATCGACATTTTTATATCGATCAGATCGGGTCTGAATCTGGGAAATGAAACCGAGATACTTTTCCAGTTATGTGGATGATATAATATGGAACCTATTCTAAGACAAACAGAGAGGCTGAATCAAAAAAAAAGTAAAAGTCGATCTGTCTAGGATCTAAATCTGGATATGCCGTATCGTATCGTATATGATAAGTAGAGTAAAGTAAAGCGATAAGGCCAATGAATAATAAACAGAATTATTTATTTTTATCTGTTTGTTTGTTTGCTTGTTTATTTCTATTATCTGGTGTATGTAATAGTGGTTGGTAGTAGTGGTAGTAGTAGTGGTAGTAGTAGTAGTAGTAGTAATAGTAATGAGCAAAAAATTGGATGAAGAGAGATGGATGCTTTTGGTGTGAATGTAATGGATGGATGGATGGATGGATGGATGAATGAATGTAAAAGTAGCGAGTTAGCAAGTGGGTGGTATCTGAATGTATGAGTGTGAGTGAGTGGATTCGAGTGTGAGTGGATTCGAGTGAGAGTGAGGTAGGTGAGGTGAAGTAAGTAAGTAAGTAGGTAGGTATGTGTATGAGTATGTGGTTGTTATAGCCAAAGTAGCAAACAAGGTTTGGTTTGGTGGGTTGAAAGAGATTAAGAATAATAATAAATGTATCTTGGGTTGTTTATTTGAGATGATCTATCTATCTATCTATTCATATTCATATTTATATTTATATTTATATTTATATACATATTTATATACATATTTATATTCATATTTATATTTATATTTATATTCATATAGTATTTATATTTGTATAAGAATTATAGAATAGAAAAGATCAAAGTTTAAGAAGAAGAAAAATTATAAAGTATAGTATAGATTAAAAAAAGGTTAAGGGTAAAAAAAAATAACAATGCATTATTGAAGTTTAAAAACTTGAAGGCTAAAATCCTTCGATAGGTAACAACTTCAGAAGAGGAGGACAGGACGACGATCTAGATTCTATTGAGAATGTCATGCAGGGAATAATAAATGGATCTATTCAATCTTAAATCCCCCAAAATAATTCAATAATAATATGAATAATAATAATAATAATAATAATAATAATATAAATAATATAAATATAAATATAAAAATAAATATATATATAAATATGAATCCTTTAATTAAAAGATCAATAGATAGATACTAGTAGATAGATAGATAGATAGATAGATAGATAGATAGATAGATAGATAGATTCTAGAGTGAATCCTTGTAAAATAGATCCTAATAAAGTTTAGCTTTATCTTATTTTATCTCAATTCAGATAATTTTATCTATAGGACAGATAGATATTATTATTTATTTATCTTAACATTATTTCTTATCTAAGCAAGTATAGTTTAATTCGATTCGATTATTCAATATCCCTGGGCCTCGGGATATGGAAGTAAAATGATCGATTCGATTTCCTTGTGAAAGGAGAAAAGATGAGAAGTGATGAAGAAGATACCTGCTATGTGGGTGTAGGTACCTGGGTAGGTTAAGAAGAAATGAAGAAATGAATGAATGGACTATATTATAGTAGGTATATTCGATTTGATTGGTTAATGTTGGAAATGATATAATAAATAATTAGGATTAGTAGAAAAGAAGAAGAAAGCCTACGAGAATCTTGCAGATACGATATGATGCTATTGATATTGGATGATATCCACGGATGCACTGACCCTTCCCTTCCCTTCCCGTCCCTTCCCTTGGAAAAAGGACAACGAGCGAGTCCGATACCGATATTTCTAGATGCATATAGTAGATAGTCGACATACCATACGGAAGACTCTCCTCTCTTCCTCGTGTTAGATAAGGATTTATCATACTTCAAGTACGGTACGATACGATACAATACGATACGATATGATACGATACGATATGATACGATACGATACGATACTCAACATTCCAAATACCAAGTATCTTCTGCTATTTAATTCTACCTCCACGTCTTCTAATCCACCCACATCTACCTACCTCACCATGCCTCGCCTTGCCTTGCCTACTGCCCCAGGAACCAACTTCCCGCACTGTTGTGTATTGTGTATACTATGCCGCTTCCCGTGAAACGTCTTTCACGCCTTAAATTGAAAATACAGTATTTCACTAGGTGAATCTTGTCTATTCTACCTACATATGAATGTTATCGGTCCCTTACAGAATAGGGTACGAGATATATTAAATTCGGCTGTCAAATCAACCTAAAGTATTACATGCTTATGTATTCGGAATAATTGCTTATATTGTAACTTGATTCTTTATGAATCGGAAAATCTAAAAAAAAGGACTTACATTACATTACCTACATATATAGGAGGTAGTAATAAAACCTATTCATCTTGATACTGGAAATTTGCATGTTTGACAAAGATCTAAATATCAAACAGAGAATTCTGGTATCGAATGTACATACATATTCACATGCATCCAAGATTTTCTTGGAAACTGTTTCTTCGACTGTAGATGGCGAGATGTTGCGAAATGTTGCGTTGCAGCGAATGCGAAGATGCATCCTCATGGTGGAAGGTAGTATTTTGGGCGGTGGCAATGGAATGAGGTGAGAGTACAGAATTCATATATAAACACGTATAGGAATCAATTGGCTCGAAAATCATGTCAAAAGAGTTCGATTTGTACCAGGACACATTTTTTTTTTTTTTTGGTTGGTTGGTGTTGGTGTTACATGATTAGATATTTGCTCTCTGAGCTGCTGCAGTTGGCTCGTGATAGTTACAAGGGCAGTGCAAGAGTGATCAGTGTGACCGAGTGACCGGACATTTTAATTCTTAGTGCAGCGCGGGGAAAGACAAAATTCAATTCAATGGTGAATTGAAGAAAAGGCACGTACCACAAGAAGATCATGACTTTCATAGATATATATGAACGGTCTCCGGATGGAAATTGGAACAACGATATATCAGACGTAAGCAATTTATGATCTTCAATGTTCAACTATCTTGTACTGTTACATGAAACGAATGAAAAGATTCGGCAGGATAGTACAAATTGAATAACATACAGTTGTAACAATCAAGGAAGAATCTTGGCAAGAGGTGTAACCGTACATCTCTGCAAATGATAATACTCCAACAAAACCTGCGTCATACATATCAATATCGAATATATTGTGCGTATCAACCCTTTTATCCTGAATCTTCCAGTTCGTATAGTTTATTTGGGAGAAAAACTCAAACAACAACTACTACCGCAACAAAACATTAGATCCCCTGCTTAATCTTCTGCCTCACAATTTTATCTCTTTCCCATAACAATACCGATAAAGCTCCAATTGGCCCAGCCACCACTATCCATAACGTAATCTTAAATGTCAATTTCCTTCTCAGCATGCTAACTTTCGAGCCCTCCCCAGTAAGAAGCTCTCGATATTTAGGAAGACTGGTGCTTGGGTCTACAATGGTTCTCTCCGTCGTAGCATTCCGATATAGGAAGACAGCCCACAGAAGTAGTGCAATAGACCCCGTGGCAAGATCCCATTGTAAGAAGGTGAGGGCGCCAGCTGCAAGGTCTGGGGCTCGATGGCTTAAGAAAGGAAAATATGGTATGAAGACATCCATAAAGCTGTACTTTGCGAACAGAGCAAGTTTAGGTAATGTCTCTGGAATTGCAGAAGATGGTAATAGCGTGATGAGAAGAACTGGAATATGGGTCAACACGCATAATGTAAGAACAAATCTGTAGACATGCTTGGCACTGCTGAGATACGAAGCCCCGAGTGGAGCTGGAGGTCGGGTTGCATCACTAGAAGCGAGTTTGTTTGCAATGAGTTGACAAAATGACCTAAGAAACCATTGAAAGAAGATGGTCCAGATGGGAAATGGTTGCCAAAGAGCAATGAGTTTCTGATGCGTAGATCCTGAAACTATCGAGGGGAAATCAAGGCCCATAAGAATAGATGGGACGAGATATGATAGAAAGATCGAGATTGGTAGTATCTTTAGATCCAATGATGGGATGAGAAGAACGCTATTTGCATGAGTTCCAGGAAATGGCTTTGCAACTGGAGATGTTATAATATGTATAAACAGATAAATTGGAACCGTGACAGCATAGGAGATGTTTTGAAAAATCAACCCAGTTGTCCCAATGCTTTGAAATATTAGCCAATCATTCCCGTAGATTCTAGAATAATGAAACCTACAAGCTGACAACTCTGCCTCTGTTTCCACTCCTCAAACTTTCCATAACTAGCAATGTCCAAGCAGCTCCGAATTGACCAAGCCCAAAGATGCTAAACAGATACAAGGGGCCATCCTCCTTATTAACAACAGGGGCGAAGAAGGCCACAAGTACAGCCAGTTGTTTGTCAAGATGGCCAAATCCAGTATAGTCCTTTATCATCGGTATATCTGAGTTGGGAAAGAGGGGTGCATCTTGAGTGCTGAGGTTGGTGATGATTTCGAATGTTCCATTACTGAAACCGAGAATCCAAGTTCCAAAGACTCCAACAAGAGACAACAAAGGTAGTAATATTAAGGTTATAGTTCGTAAAGAGAATCGATACCATGCTGTCGGTACGTGACCATTTAGATATACAGAATTCGAGTCTGCTTTTGAAGAGACTGCTGAAACGATTGAAGATATGGCAGACGACTATGATGATATGTAAGTAAAACTTCTTCCAGAACCGGTGAATTAGGCATACCATGATGCTTGTTGCATCAACAGAAATTCAGACATATAAATTATACAAACGATTGACTTGAAGATTGTGGCCACAATTGAGATCGTAATACAAATAAATTGAAGCAGTAACTGAAATGGAATAGAAGGACAGCTGGCCAAAACGAAGAGAGAAACATAATGAAAAAAGAAAAGAGTACGCCTTACATTGTCATCACTTTCCGAGTCATCAGAACTCATATTTCACATATTTTATGAGCTTTCAATGTCTTTCAAAAGTTCATGTCGTTCGTTGAACTCCCTTAAGTGGCTGGAACTTCCAAGGCCCGCAAGGCAAGGTTAGCACGGAGGAACATCCGAGGTCCAACCAAGTACGCCTGGGCATATATTATCTGTGAGATTTTGTACTTTTGACTTTTCTCTCTCAACAAACACCAAGAAGTGACATCAATCTCGAGCGCAATTATCAAGCGACACATGGATGCAATACTGAAAATTGAAGTTCTCAGCCAGGTCAACAGAGTGGGCTAGTGGATTGGCAGATGTCAGGTGTATACTTCCACAGCAATTTGACAAACAGCTCCATGATCTTAATCGAAATGAACAAACATCGGGTCATTTACTTTCAATGATGTGACATGAAACTTTCCAAATGGAATCATCAATTGGCACTGTTTTCGTCTCATCTGTTCCAGTAGTATCATGTGATTGTCACGGGATTATATTGTTTCTACACTCCTTTTCTTCATATCATTTCCGCTTTTATCCTGCTCAATCGAATTGAAACCAAACCTAGAATCTCCTTCGCTACGATGATCTGCATATATTTCCGCAAGAAGCAGAATAGAAAACAACCCGAAGATTACTCCATATTAATCCGTTTAGGGCAGGGAGTTCGAACCACTCATAGGCAACCTACTCCACACAAAACAAGGAATTAATAGATCATCAATCGCGACTCCTCAATTCATATCGATCTCGAGATGTTAAACCCCAAAAATTCTCCGATATCTATTCTAAGTGACATAGCCGCCAAACCCCTGCATCCAAGCGCCCACTTGCTGGTCAAAAATAACCTTACTGAAGCCTTCACCAATCAACCTTCTTATAGAAACATATCACAATTGGAGTTGAGATGATTCCTACCTGTCAATGGTCGATGCCTACCCATGAGAAGTTGCACATGAGCGGTACGCCGTTTGTTTATCTTATCGTAGAAACGTTTCTCAAGCGTCTTCATACTCGTTTCTGTTGGTGATGTTCATGTTACTCCTGGCTTAATAGTTTTATATTCCAACTTATAACTCTCCGTAGGTACTTCTAGATTTTGGATCCTTCTTTCTTCATACCATCACTCTTTCTTCTGTTCTTCTCAACTTGGTTTGTTGTTCATTGTTGCTATTGTAAACCATATCTTTATTTTCTTTCCCTACAAAATTCAAACCATATCTTTCATTTATCCAATCCAGACCCATCACAAAAATGGCGGACCAAACTAAGCAGCCCATGAAATCCAACTTCACTAAATTCACACCAAGTGATATGGGAAGGGCACCCAGAGCATCCAGTGTTCGTATTGCTTCACATGCACGCCTAGCCTTGACTGCTGTGGGTGCCATTTCCGGTCTCGTCATCATGGCTACCACTGCAGATACTCTCCGTACATACAATGATACACACCTCGGTCAGGAATACATGCTTCCTATCTGGCCCTCATCTTTCGATCTTAAACCCACCGTCGCATCGGTTGCATGTGGCACGATTATCTTCATATCAAGCGTCATATCTCTTATCACCTTGTTCCTACCCACTGTATGTCCTATTTTATGTTTCTCCAACTATGGCCCTCACCTAACATTCCTTGCAGATCAAATCCCAACCTACCTCTCTTCTTGCTAGAATTACTGCCTTTGTCCTTCCTACCGTCTCTCTTATCGCTGCCATTGTCAGTACATCATTCTTTTTTAATGTTAACGCCTCAAGTGCAACCTGGACTCTCAAATCTTGGTCTTGCCAATGGCACGGTATCACTACCACTACGGCCCCTCATTGGGGAACCCTCTGTCATGAAAGTAAAGCGGGTATTTATTTAAGTATTATGGCCATCCCACTGGAATTCTTTGTTTGTGGATTGGCCGCTTGGGTTGTGTATAAGGAGAAAAGAACCAATGGTCAGGGATGGGAGAGAAAAGGAAGCCAAGACATGTCTTGAGATGCATGAAATTTCTGGGTAGGGCGGATGGGATGAGATGAAGTGCGATTTAAGAAACAAATAAATGGTATGAGGCGCAAATTACGCTGCTTACGGGTTTGGTTTTTGGATGGATGGATGGATGGTATACAATACTCAGCTGATAAGTACGCTGGTCAGCTTAACATAGCTGTAATACATTGTTCTTGGGTTCCTCTAAATTATCAAAAATTCCTTGTTGTAAGAGAAACGGTGTTCAGCATCAAGGGTGTTGTGAGGCCGAGTTGGCTGTTGCTAGCGACACTATAATTAATGCCTCTACCCTCGAATTATGCATTATCAACAAAGGCATGATTGATACCTCCAAGCCCAGATCATGTAGTATTTATGACTCAATTATCGAGACCTCCAATCTCGAACTATGCACTATCACCAAATCCACAATTGAGACAACCAATCTCAAATCATGCAGCCTCAACAACTGCATCATTGAGGCCTCCAACCTCGAAGTATGCGCTATCGACGACTTGTTGATTAATACCTCCAACCTCGAATCATGCACCCTCCATAACTGCACTATCAGCTCCTCCAATACTAAGTCATGCACACTCCATGACTGCGTACTCGTTGAACCTGGCTTTTGGGGGCATTGATCCCAAGATCAAATATACAGAGAATTTCGAGTAGGGAGGAGAGGAGCGCAATCAATCTCAACAAGTTGCTATAAATCCTGTAAGTTATACGTTGATCTATGATTAAACGATTGCCAGTTACTAACGTAATGCAGATCAGCAGGGAGACGGAATCAATTTACAAGGAAGCTTTTAAATTCTACAGCTACGCGTTTTATGTATACATCTAGGAAGGTTGTCTATCTACTGTCCGGGCTCATAGACATGTGTGATAAGCGCACAGCCAGGACCCCATTTATCATACATTTATCACGATCAAGTAGAGACCTGATTTGGAAGTGGTCGCGCGAGTTAACACATGAATTTAAGAATATGCAAGCAGGAAACTTTTCCACCAGATAGAGCAAGAGTTGCAGCGTTAAAATAATATATACAATTTAATGAACTATTAAACCTCCTCGTTGCAATAGACAGAGGGCTAAGAAAACTCCTACCATAGTGCGTATCCAGATCTAGTCTAAAATGAACAATTTCATGAAGGAGCAGATCGTTCTGCCCATTCTACCCATCTTCTGACCACCTCATCTACATTTCTCACCCCATCCCTACTTGCATCTACTTCAAACCATTCTCTGTGCTCTTTCCCACATGCATCACATTTTCCGTGGTTCACCCGCCTTTCTTTCAACTCAATATGAATTAATCTTTCGACTTTATGTACATTTGGTACTTTTCTGGGCACCTGTCCAGGTTCTTCAGTATCACCTACTGGGGCTGATGGATTATAAGGATAGTAGCGTATTAATGAAAGATTATATCCACATTGGCGTTGCCATTGTTGTAACCGTCTGAAAACATTCTCAGCTCTACCGATTTTCAAAAGCATGGTCTTTTGACCTGAAGATTGGGGCGAAGGAGCGGATGTAAATGAGTTGAGAACATCAGAAGTACGTCTGTGGCCTGTATCGGGCCTATGGGGAGGTGCCAAAAGAGAGCTGGCAGTTTCTGACGGTGGACCGGCAGGAAGAGATTCGGATGTCAACCAAAACATGTATATGAATCCGGGAGTATCGGAATCGGATATAGGTTTCGCCAATTCGGCCAAAAGTAAAGATGTAGTTTGAGGACTTGCTGAGGAAGGAATGAGGGCCAAAAACTCCCCTGTTCGTGATGATGGATCTCTATCAAAGTTTGGTCGCTGCAACATTTCTGGTGGTCTTGATGTAGGAAGTCTAGAAGAAGTTGGACGAGTTGCTGAAGACGTATTTGGGCGTTCTGAAATCCGTGAACTTGACGGAACATGTGATGAAGATCTTTCATGTGTACTTTGTTTTGGCCTTGGCGCTATTACTTCGTCGGCTTCACCGATGCAACAAAATAATTCCAAGGTGCTTCTTGGCTTCCGATTTTGACGTCCTCGACCATAATCTGAAGAGTCTGTTTCTGTTTCTGTTTCTGTTTGTAGGTCTTGCTCCTGTATCCGATGCGAATGCGACTGTGGTTGTTGTTCCCATGACTGTTCTTCTTGTCTTCGGTGTGAATTTTCCTGCTCATCGCGGCGCTGTCGTTCTTGAGGTCGCATACCGCGATTATCCTCCGATGTTTGACGTTGCTTCCCCTTATCCTTCTTCTTATGATCAACCTCAAGAAGACCGAGTCTATCTATCAAAGTGTCCACACTCGATCTTTCACGAAGAGTATTTGCATTTTGTCGAACCTGAGTTGGTGGGCCGGGGTGTCCAGCTTGATCTTTATGTTGCCAGCAATATCCCTCTGGACTTGATTCTCTGTTACGACTCGGACTCGGTGATGCATGAGGCGATTTAGAAAGACTTCTTCGACAAGGTTTCCCATTAGAAGTTAAGCCTCGACATGTTGATGCTGGGTTTTTCGAGTCTGTTCGGGGAAGTAATGATTCGGGAGTATGGAGAGGGAAAGCCATGTTGGGAGTTCCTGGTATAATGTTAATTTGAATGTGAAGTTCTTCCCATTATTAGCAATATAACGAAAGACTATATATTAGTTATTCCTGTTCCTAGTTATATTCAATTGAGCAAAAACGTGGCAGTGAAGTTGAAAATCATTCATCATGACCCAATAATTCACTATTTGCCTATGTCAGAATATCCATATTTGAGGAGGCTGGAGTGTCTGGTGGGGTTGTCGTTACAAGTTTTACAGGCGAAAAGGCAAGCTCCAGTAACCTTTCAGGGCTTGGAAGTTACAGCGGCCCATCCATAGTTTACATTCGTCCGTTTGAGCTTGGGCCATACACCGTATTGAGGTATTGATACACGTGATATGTGACAGCAAAACACTCTTCTCGAAGCCTCACTTGAGAAAGTATTCAGTAAGCTCGAGTGAATGATTGTCACGTCACGCACCAGGCGTACATAACTTCTGAGTTGTGTAATGAGTCGATCCCAATCTCATTCGTATTTCATAGTCCTAAAGACAACGAAGAGAAGTTCCCTGTCCGATGTTACTAGTACCCCTTGCAGCGGATAGAATCACCATTCGCCTTCAAATCGTCTTCATGCATAGCCCCATATTCTAGTGTTGTGGATGGGTTATGATTTAGCCAAGTATCTAACCTTATAACCTTCCACCACTGCCCAGAGACCACAGCTGAGACCCCCAGTAGTTCATTCTACAATCACTTATGATTGTCTCTTATGCATACGATTCCACATTATGTGTGCTGTATCAGATTATTCTGAATTGTCCATGGACGAATATGGACTCTGTTCCACTAGATGATACTGGTTGCACTAGATCCGCGAGCGAGAAAATGCATTGGTTTTTTTTGAATGGCCAACACAGGTGCGGATACCGGCTGTCGCAAATATTGAATGTTTGGGATTATACGTGTCTACGGTGTGAATTACTGTCACTTATTTTGATTGAGCGATGGTGATTCTTCAGTACTTTCTAGATGCTGCAACGGTTGCAAATAATTAAGCTAGTATTCCTGCGATTATGCAAATGGCAATTGGCCCAATGAATGAAGTAATTGCAGCTTTATGAAGAGATTTGGAACGGAACGGTGCAATGGTATGGAGTAATAGACAGAGAAAAGGGGAAACTAGTCTTTGAAGAGTCCATCTTCCAATGAAGAATTTTCAGCTTCCTATTGTCTACCATAAACCTACATGCATGTTCTTGAAAATCATATTCGGGGTTTTACTATTTGATTTTCGCTATCCGATTATTGCAGTAGACCGGATCGAGCATACCGAGACAAGTTTTGACTCCAGATCAACATATAAATCTACAGGCGCTGGAAGTTCGTAAACGTCTTCATTCTCGACATTGGGTTGTCTAGTTCCACTCCATTCCGAAAAGTAGACTGCCAATCAGCAAGAAAATTCACATTGTCATATCAAACTCTACCCTGCTTTTGCCATAGAATATAAGCATTCACTTGGGTAAGACTCGATTTTATGTAAAAATCATCTTCCTTTCAACAATATATTTGTTTTGAACAGGTGGCGAACTGTTGTAGTGTAAGTTAGAGCGCACAGCTTTGCTCGGTTGGGGAGGTAAAGAAGTCGAAGACGGCATAAAATAGAGTTGAAGTGAGGTAAAGTTGGGTTTTTTTGGAAACGATACGAACCCAGAATTTAGCGTTACCTTCTCCAGTACTTTCAATCTGCCTGATGGGTTGTTAATTTGAAAATACATCCATCTATGCTATGGTGCAAGTCATGATGGTCTACAATGGGCCCAATCTATTCGGTTGGTATTCGAATAATTTATTGACTGATCACACTCTGCCACCCCATATCTCCTTCCTAATTTCCTGTTGTATTACAAATCAGTTTCAACTTTTTCCTCGATTTTTCTGCCTCTTTCACACGAATCCAGAGCACAGTAATTATTTAGACCTTCTTTCCTAAGAGTCCAAGACATCACTTTCTGTACATTTACTCACCAGTACGAAGGTCTTCATAAAGCCATACTATACTAATCACTTCATATTTTGGACATGGCTTTCTAATGTTGTATGCCAGGGAAACTCTGTTAAGAATGAAGTCTTCGCCTTGACTTCATTAATTCTCCCCTTCCATCTTGATTTCAAATTATAGACCACACTCTCCGATTCTCATCATTATGATCTTAGAATTTTGTAAGGTCATTGTTTTATTGTTCTCGGAATATGTCTTTGATACTGCATCGGTCGCCAAATATCGGCTCCCAACGGACTTACGAGCTATGGCTGGGTTGGAATATCCTAGTTTTCCCGTCTAAGCTGTATCTATTTGATTTTTTAAGATAAAGTAGCTCTATCGAATGATAAAACGACTTCTGGCTTACAGAAATATCTGCGTGAAGTTCAAGGTGTTGAAGTCGTTACCTTGTTATATACAGCTCGCAGCTCAAAAACTCCATCATGCTGGTTCGGTTTTCGCCGGGACAAAATGCAGGATACGAATTTCTATATCATGAAAATCCACGCATCTCTGTTCGAGGCTGGACATCAGGTTGTATTTCACTGTCAACTGCTCAAAAATTCCGAAAACTGGGCCAACTTTGTCGAAGAACTGATGATGTGCACATCTCGTCCACCAACAAGACTTGATATCTTATGGTCGCTACTCGCCATGGCACCTTTCAAATGAGAGCACCAGCTGGGTCGTCGATAGTTGTTGTAGACAAACGATTCGACTCAATCCCTTCAACACTAGCGGGCAACGGATTGAGATATACACCGGCAAGACCTACCTAGTATTGTTCTCCAGTCGTGAAAATCTAAAAAACAGAGTCGAATTGGACTGACTATCACTGCCCTGAGGGACTTTTCTATCAAATTTTAAAGAGTGCAAATAATATAGATGGAAGTCTAATAAAAAGATGAATGCAACTCCAAGAATTCGTCCAAGCTTCCCCTCAACTCCAAGAAGTGGCCGACGCAGTTTACAAAGTTCTCAATGAAAGTACACAGAAATCGCCATAACTATTCCATGAGAAACGATGATTTCTGCGATAGACGTCACTCTTTTCTCGCTTTGGTGGCAATCCCTCTGAATAGATATCTGAATTATCTGTATTCGAAAGTAGGAGGTAAAAATTTGGATATGTCTCGATATATCTATATCAATACTCGAAGTGGATGCAAATCCAGCTTTACCCACCAACTAGAGGCGTATCAACCCACCGATCTGTAGTTCGCTACCCGGGTATGACATAACATTACCAAAGTACAGGCCTGGTGTCTAGGAACGACAAGAAGCTTCTAGCGGCAAGATACAGCATACTGTGGTTCATGATAATTTGAGTGTATTGGCGTGATGTTGAGGAACCAGCATGGATCTCAGAATCCCCGCCTTGAGTGCAACGCTAGAAACTGCACTGTTCCTCGCGTTACTTTCATTATTCTCTAAATTATATTGAGTCTCTGACAAGTTAGACTACATTCCATCGACGTTGATCTAATCTTCAAGCTCCATAATCATCAATCGGTACCAATGGCTCATGTCGCTCAGAATGCGGAGGAATTTGGGAAATTGGTTCAATGACATTCTATGATTTGAACCACCGACAACATGATATTTCGATGCCTCAATCTGGACCAAATAACGACTTTCATTCGACATTAGCTTCCTTAACTCTAGATGCCCTGACTACACAAATCGCAAAATTCCGCATATTTCCATCAAGACTTATTCATTTAGGATAATTTTCGCTACACTCATTACCTATCCTTGTTATTAAGAACTTAGCATATGACTCTTCGACCTTTGTGTCCTAGGACAGTCCCTAATTCTGAGATTCAAAAATGGGATGGAGATTAGAACATATAGCTCACAATACAAACAACTATTATGAGGACAGTCTGGTATTCATTTATGTAAGTATTGACTACCAGTATTGATGCAAAACTATCATCAATGATTGAAACATCCTTAATATTGAGATGTAAGCCTCAGCTTCCATCAGAATAAACCGGGCTTGTGGTTTAGTGGTATAATACTCCCTTAGCAATTCGGCTAAGGACTTGAGTCTAAGCCTAATTGGGAGTGGTCCGGGGTTCGATTCCCCGCGAGTCCAATTGAGAATGTTAAATCCATTCATTGAATCCCTTGATTATGTATTTTTTCTTTTTTGGTATATTGATGTTGGTCTGCTCAGGGACGATTTCTGCTTTTTTTTCCCCAGGGGCCTTCTAGAGTACGAGTATAATGAGCAAAGCTATATGTCTAACAGAATAAAAATGTAGATGTAAAATGTAGATGCTTACTATGACTCGTGTGGATCTGGTCCACCCCATTCGGCAATAAGCCCCATTTATAAATCGGACCCTCCCATTGATTAATCAGACCTTATTGCCAAATCAGACATCTCATTGATCAACTAGCCAGTTTTCACTAATTTAATAATTTTAAAGATATATTTTTTTAAAAAAATTTATTTTAAATTAAATTTTTTTTACTAACAAAGAAATTAACAATAAAAAAATCAATAACAAAAAAATCAATTATAAAAAAATTACAAACAAAGAAATAATAAACAAAAAAATAAAAAGAATATATTATTAACATTATTTTAATTGCTTTCTAACCTCTTTAACCCCTCTAACCTCTCTAACCCCTCTAACCCCTCTAATCTCTCTAACCCCCCTACCCTCTCTACCCCCTCTACTCCCTCTACCTTTTGATATTCTCGTTGTCGCCGTCGTCGATCTTATCGTTAATATTATTGAATTTATTGAATTTGTTGAATTTGAATCTATAAATCTAATTTTTTTTAATCTCGAATTAACAAAAATTTAAATAAAAATAATAAATTGATTTTCTTGATTTTCTTAATCTTCTTTATTAAAAGTAATAAATTGATTTTCTTTTTGATTTTTTTTTTGATTTTTTTGATTTTTTTGATTTTTTTGATTTTTTTGATTTTTTTGATTTTTTTGATTAATTTAACGTTTTTTTTTTATTGAATTTCTATTCTTTTTTTAAAATATAAATATTGTTCTATATTTATTTATAAATTAAATTGCTTTATTAAAAAAGATTTTTTTTAAAAGTTTATTAATATTAATAATTAAAAAATCGAAATATATATTTTAAAAAATAATTTTATTTAAAATCTTTAAATTATAAATATTTATTAATTTTTTTTATTTATATATTAATTAATATTCTTAATTAAAAATTTCAAGAATTTAAATTAATATTTTAAAAATCTTAAAATCTAATTTAAATTTAAAGGATATTTTTAATATAATATATTTTTAAATTTTATATTTAAAAATACTTTTTTTTTTTTTATAATTATTTTTTTATTAATTTTTTTTATATAATTAATAACTTTTTAATTAAGTTTTAATAAAATATAGTCTTTTTTTTTTAATTTAACTTATTTTTTTTTAAGTTTTTTTATAAATTCTTTTTTATTAATTTTGAATTTTTTTTTTTGATTTATATTTTTATTTATATTTTTAATATTATTTTTTTTTTTATTCTATGCATTCTATAAATTTAAACTTGGAAATAGTTATTCAAACTAAATTTAATAAAAAATAATTTTAAAGAAAAATATAAAAAATCAAATAATATTGATTATCTAAATAATAAAAGATAAAAAAAATTTAAAACTTTTAATTTCAAAATTCTTATATATAATATATAAATATAATTTAAAAATTTTATTTATTATTTTAATTAAATTTTGATTTTAAAAATGGTATATTTTTTTTTTAATTATATGAATTCTTTTAATATTATAAAGATTTTAAATAATTTTTTTAAATTTCTTTTTATTATTAATAGCAAAAATTTTAAAGACATTATTATTTTTTAATTAAAGTTTTAATTTATATACTATTTTTAAAAAAGTTTTTGATTTTATTATTTTTAATTAAATTATTTTAAAAAAATGATCTTTAAATTACTAAATTTATATATATTCTTTATTAAGATCAATTTAAAAATTTATTAAATTAAACACTATATATTTATTAGGAGCAAAAGAAAAAATGAGTTTAATTTTTATATTTTTTTTTTATTTAGTATTTTAAGAGTAATATTTATATTTTGTAATAATTTATTTAATATCTTTATATATTATATTATAATAAAAAGATTATACTTTTTTAAATATTTTTTTAATTTTAAAATGTATAAATCTTTTATATATATTATAAATAATAAAAAATATATTAAAATAAATTAAACAATATTAAAAAAAGATATATTTTTTAAATTGTTTATTATCAAAATCTTTTTTATAAATTTGATTATTTTATAATTTAAAATTTTTTATATAATAAAATCAATTATTATTATTTTTTTAATGTTTTTTTTTAATTGATTTAATAAGCTTTTTTTTTGGATTTTGAAGATAATCTTGAAATTAATATTATTAAAATATAATTAAAATAGAATAATATTTTTTATTTTTATTTAATTATTTATTTTATTTAGATTTAATTTTTTAAAATTAATTATCAATTAAAAATTGTTTTAAGATTTAAAAAGGAGAAGATATAATATATCAAAATTTTTTGATTTTTATATCTTTATCAAAAAGATCAATATATTGATAAAATTATTTTTTAATTTGATTTTTTAAAGTTTGAGAAGTATAAGAGGTATTAAAAGAAATTTAAAAAGTTTAAGGAGTTTAAAGAATAGAAATATTAAAAGTTGATAATATAATTAAATTGAATAAAAAGTAATTAAATAAAAAATAGTTAAATAAAGAGTAGTTAAATAAAAAGAATATATAAAATTGTTTTTTTTTATTTATTTATTTATTTATTTATATTTAAAAAATTTAAATTTTTAAATTAATAATATTTTTATTTTTATTTTTAAAAATATTATTAAGATTAAAAATATTATTAAAATTAAAAATATTGTTAAAATTAATCAATAATATCGATATTATTAATAAAATATATTCTATTTCGATCAAAGAATTTAATCTTTTGATTGATCAATAAGATGCTCGATTCAGCAATAAAGTCTGATTGACTAATAGAAGAGTCCGATTTATCAATAGGAGGGCCTATTTACAAATGGGAGTTATTGCCGAATGGGGCGGACCAGATCGAGAATCGCTTATACAAACAAGATCGAGTGTTTTAATCTTTATCCTAGACCACGTTTGGATAACTTTTTTTTCTTATTTAAATTTATAAATATTAGCTAAATAGATGTTTATTGAATGTGATTATTGATATCAAATATTTTGTTATTTTGATATTTTAAGTTCTATAAATTTTAAGCTTAATTAATATTTATTTAATATAATAATTAATAATGAATATTTAACAAAAATAATGTTTTTGATTTTATAGATTTTAAAGATTTTATAGATTTTAATTAAAATTGATATTTATCAAATATATTATTATATTTAAAAGATTTTCTAATTTTTGAAGATTTATATTATGAAAATATTATTAAAATCTTTATTATAAACTAGAAAAATTTTAATAATATTTTTATTAAATATATTTAAATATTTGAATTTTGAATTTATTTTCTAAATTAATTATTTTTTAGTATTTTGTTATATTTATTGTAATATATTATATTATAATTTATTTGTTCGTATGACTCTAGGGGATTAGAATGATATAATATGAGTTTATTTTTTTATTATAGAAATCTATTTAAGAAGATCAAAAGAAATATTATGTATTATTAAGAGTATATATTTTGTAAATAATATAATATAAAGTTATATATTAATTATATAAATATCATTAATTTTTTAAAAATTTAATATTATATATATAAAAAGTTAAATTTGATAGAGATTATTATTTATTTATATAAAATAAAAAAAATAGATTTTTTTAACTTTTTATTTTTTTAATATTTTTATAATTTATTTATATAGAATATAATATTTTAATATTAAATCAAAATACTAGTAAATATTATGTAAATTATATATTATTATTATTTTTTTATATTATGTATTTTATTATTTTATTTTATAATAATTATATATAAATTATTATTTAATTATTTTTTAAAAAATAAAATAAAGAAAATTAAAATCTTTTTTTATGTTTAATTTATTTATTGATTTTTATGAGTATTTTATTTATATTAATAAGTTTTTTTAATCTCAAATAAAGTTTTATTTTTCTTATTATATTTATTAAATTATTATTATTAAATTATTATATTTTTATAATTTTTTCATATTTATATAATTAATATAATATTAAAATATTAATTATAAATTATTTTTGAATAATTATCTTAAATTTAATTGACAATTAAAATGAAAAATATAAATTAATATAAATAATTAATAATAAAATATAATTATTAAAAAATTTATTAATTGTATTTTTAATAATAATTATTAAATTAAAATTAAATATTATTATATAAAATTTAAATAATATATTTATATTCAATTAAGAATAAATATCTAATATTTATATTTTTCTTTTTATTTATTAATATAAGAATATATTTAATTTAAAATAATAAATGAAAATTATTTATATATAAAATTTTAATAAATATATATCTATATAAAAATTTAAAATTTAATGATATAAATTAAAGTTTTTTTATAAAGTTTTTTTTTGTTATTATATATATTTATTAAATATTTTTATATTTTTATTATTTGATTTGATACTTTATATAGTTTATATTAAATTAAATAAAATTTTAGATTAATAATAAATTATAATATAAATATTATAAATATATTAAATAATATATTGTTTTTTTAATATTATGGTTTTTTAGAGTTTATTATATATTTTATGAATATTGATGTTGATTTTTTTGATTTGTTTTAAATTTTTATATTGAAATTATCAATTTATCATAATTATTAAATTTTTTTTTGAAATTAAATTATTATTAGATTTAAATAAATATATTTTAATTAATTATTTTTATTTTTTATATAAAAATTTAGGTTTTTTTAAATAATATTTCTTCATAAATAAATTATTTATTAATAATAATTAAAATATTATTTATTTATATTATTATAATTTTAAATTGTATAATATAATGATTTAAATATAATTCTATAAATAAATATTAAATGAATTAATTTTTATTATTATTATCATAATAAATATTATTATTAATATTAGTTAATAGATTAAATATTATATAATAAAAAATTATAGAAATATAATATATTTTTTTTATATTAATAAAGTCTTATATAATAAATTCTAATTTTTTATGTATATTTTTTATATTTAATTATTGAAATTTGTTAATTTATTTATATTTAAAGATTTTTATTGAAAATTTTGCTTGTTTTATTATTTTAGATATATTGACTTTTATTAATTTCTTTAATTTCTTTTTTTTAATTTTATATATATTTTATTTGTTTTTTTTTATTACATTTAATTTTTTTGATAAAAACAATCAATTTATCAAAAAATATATTTTAATTAAATATATAATATATTTATTATTTAATAATATTATAATAATTAAGAATATTTTTTCTAAATCTTTATTTTTTATATATAATTGAAATTACATTTTTTATTATATATTCTATTAAACATATTAATAAAACTATATTATTATTGATAATACAATATCAATTTTTTAATTTTTTTTTAATTTATTATATTTATAAATTATTGATTTAAATAGTTTTAATATTATTATTTGTAATAATTTTTAAATAATCAAATGATTATTATTATCATTGATAAATATAAATAATATATACTTTTTTATAAATGTTATTAATAATTTTAATATTTATATTGATTTCATAATTTTTATTTTTGATTAATTTAAAAATATAAAAATTTTTTTATATTAATAATTCTTTTATGTGTTAATCTTTTTAAATATATTTTAAAATTATGTATTATATATATTAATAATTTATTTTGTTTTTATAATACTTTTATATTATTATTTAAATACCTTTATATCTATAAAGGTTATTCTTTATTGTTTATAATTTTATTATATAATTAATAATAATTTTCATCAATAAATCTGATTTTTCTATATATACTAATATATTAAATATTGAAAAAATGAAAATTAATTCATTGAAATCTATTATATTATTCATAATATGTATTTTTTTCTAAAATTAAATTATTATAATTTATTTCATAAAGTTTTATATATTTATTATATAATTTTATAATGTTACTTGATTTTATTAATTTATTAATAAGATTTTATAAATATTATTTTTATTTTTGTTATTATAATACTTATATATTTATTAAATTTTTTTATAATAAATTATATATGAATATTAACAATAATATAATTTAGAAGTTTTATATAAATATTGATCTATTTAAAATAAATTATATTTGAAATATATTTTATGAATATATTAGTTAATTCTATTATTATTTGATATTTTAAAATTTTATTAAATGAATATAATATTAATTTTTTATTAATATATATAATATTAATTATAATTATATAACGAAATTAAATATTATTATTTTTATTATTATTAATTTCAAATTTGAATTTTTTTGATAATTTATTATATATTTAATGTTGATTACAATATTTTATTAATATATTAATTTTTCTTTTAATTATATTATTGTAATTGATTTATTTAAATATATTATATAATCTATAAATAATTAAATAATTAAAATATTTATATAAACATTATAATTTTATTATAAATAATTTGATTTTTAATATTATCAAAAAATATATCAATTTTATTTATATTTATTAAATAAAGTAAAAAGAACATATTTATATAAATAATATAAACTTTGATTTACTTAATTAATAATTTAATTTTATATAATTCAATAAGTTTTTTAACATTTTTTTTTAAATATAATTTTTATACTTTTTGTTTTATAATAATTAATAATTAAATTAATTAGTTTTTATAATGCTTTATATTGTTATTTATTAATAATTAATATTAATATTATTTTTATATTGATTATAATATTTTAAAATTTATTGGGATTATATTTATTATTTATAAAAAATATTTTAAAAGTATATATGATTTATTTTGATATTATGTTTCTATTGATTTAATTATTTTTAGATAGTTTTTTATATATTAATATATATTTAAATACTTTCTTTATAAATATAATGATGATTTATAAGTTATTAATTAATTTATTTAATGTATAATATATTTTTAATATAATTTTATTTAAATACTTTATTTTTATATAAAATACTTTATAAATCTTATTAATATTTTTTATATTCTTTCTTATTTTTTTTATAATATATTAAAAATTATTTATATATCTAATTATTATCCTTTTTTACAATTTTGTTCTTATATTTTTACCAAATTTTTTTTTAATTTATTTTTGAATAATTAATAAAAAAATATTTTTTTTATATACTTAATATTATTTTTTATAATTTCATTTAAGATTATTTTTATTATATTAATTTTGAATATTTTATTTTGATTTAAATCGATTTCAACAATTATCATAATTTTTATAATTATTATAATTAAAATGTTTATTTTAGTTTCATAAATTATATTTAAATCATTTTTTAATATAATATATATTAATGTTATTATTTTATTTTTTTATTTTATTTTTTATTTTTTTTTTGGTTTAAAGTCCTGTTTCAGTCATTGACTATATAAGACTATCGAGGTTTAATACTTTGATGATTGAAGATTCTTATTTTTACATTTAATATACTCTAGGGAGAGATTAAAAGTCTAGTTTTAAAATAAAATAAAAAAACAATTTTTTTAACTTTATTTCTTTCTTTTAATTTTTTGCAGTTTTTTTTTTTAAAATAATCTTTTTTTTTTTATTAATAATATTTATTTTTTTTTATTTTTTTTTTAATTTATTTTTTATATCAAAATTTTTTTTTTAAGTGCTATAATTTAATGATTATTTTTGTTTTTTAAATATATTTTGTTTTAATTTTTATATTTAGAAGAAGTTTTATATTTGTTTTTTTGGTTTAATTTTTATATTTTTTAAGATTATTTAGTTTTTTTTTGAATTTTTAAGTATTTTTAATATTTTAATAATAGATATTTAAAAAAAAATTTTTTCTATATATATAATGATTATTTAAAATGTATTTTAGTTTGAATAGATATGATTTAATATATTTATATTGTAATTTTAATTAAAATAATATATTATTAATTTTTTATTTTGTGTTTTTAAATAATAAAATTTTATTTTTAATTTTTTAATTAAATATTTTATTATAAACTATTTTTTTTATTTTTAATATTTATTTTTATTTATATTAATTAAGTTGATTAATTTTTATATTAATTATAATAAAACTAATTATATTTAGATTTAGATATTATTATATAATAAGTTTAATAAAGTTGTTAATTTTTTTATTATTCATAATATTAATATAATTTAAAATTTAATAAAGTAAAATTTTAGTTTTATATACTTTGATTTGGTTTGTTATTTTTATAATTTTAATTTGTTGATTTTATTTAAAGTTATTTAATAGAATTTTTAATTTAAATAATTTAATTTGATTATTTAAATATATTTAAAAATGGATTTTTAGTTTAATAATTTAATTTGTTATTTTGATTGTATAAATAATTTTTTCTTAATTTATTATTATATATGATTTTTAAAGAGTTTAAGTTATATTATTTAATATTTTTTAATTTTAAATTATAATTATATAAAATAATATTGATATTAATTGAATTTTTTTTTAATTTTATTTATAAATGTAGATATATTTGAATAAAAGAATTTTATAGAAAAGTTAATAATTAATAATTTGTTTAAATGATTTTTTTTTTTTTTTTTGATGTTTTATTAATTAAGATAAAGTATAATATATTTTTATTTTAAAAGGTAAAATGAAATTAATAGATTAGTTTAAAAGAATGTTGATGAAAATGAAATTTATTAAGAATTATTATAATATGTTATAGTTGAAATAAATTTTTTAATAATTTTATTTTATTAAATAAGATTTTTTTATTATTGATTATAGTTTAATTAATAAAATATTGATAAAAGAAATTTAATATTTGAATATTATATTTTTTGATATTAAAGTTTAATTTAATTTTAAAAAAGAATAAATTTATTTTAATTTCTATAATTAATATAAAAGTTATTTGGAAGATTTTAAGGAGTTTTTATAGCTTTAAATTTGATTAATTTTAGTTAGTTTTTTTATTAAATTATTAAATTATAATTTATTATATTAATAATATAAATTATATAGATTTAATAAATGATTATTATATTTAGTTTTTTTTTAATGTTTATAAATTTGGTTATATAATAAAATGTTGATTTTGCTTATTTAATATATATATTTATATGTTTTTTGAAAATTAGATTAATATCAAATTATATATTTAATTAATAAATTGAATTTTTTAATTATAATATTTTTTGATTAAAAAATGTAATAATTAATTTAGTTTTTTTATTTTTAATAAAATGAATTAATTCGATTTTAATAATATTAAATTTTATTATATTGATAATTTTTTTTAAAATAGCTTTGTTTTTTTAAAGAATATAGAAAAAATTATAAAACTTATATTATTAATATATAATAAAATTTTTATATTAAAATATTAATAAAGATTTTTTATATAGATCAAAAAAAAATAAAGAAGATTAGATTATTTTATAATATTTTAATATTGATTTAATTAAATTTTTTTGATTATTTATTAAATATAAGTTTTAGTTTTTAGTTATTTAGAAATGATCTTATTTATATTATTAAATTTATTAAAAAATTTAATAATTAATTTTTAATTCTATAATTAAATGCTTTTTTTATATTAAGAAAAATTATAGATATTTTTAATTTAAATTTTTTATTTAATTAGATTTTATTTATAAAAAGTATTATTATATTAATAATTGATTTTTTGAATTAATTATTGATTTATAAAAAATAAAATAGATTAATGATTTTTATAAAATAATTTAATTTTTTAATCAATATTTGTTTATTAACTTTTTTTAAATAATTCAATAAAAAAATTATTTAATAAATTTTGAAAATGAAATAGTTTAGTTTCTTAAACTTTTTTAAAATTGTTTTTATAGTTTGTCTTTAATATTTTAAATAATATTTTAATTTAATTAAGATTAAATAAATTTTAAAAAATTATTTAAAAGCATATTTATATATTTTTTAAATAATAATATAAATAATTAAATCAAGGCTTAAAAATTTACCCTTGATTTTAACTAAACACACATTTCGAAGCTTTGATAACGCTAAGCTTAACCAATCCCATTGACTCGGTCTGTAATCCACTCATTTGGGGGTGGGAGCTTCAGGAGGGGGAGGAAACAGAGTGTTTATTATTTTATAATTTATTATACATTTAGATTGTTTTTTAATTCTTTATATTATGAAATAAAGTTTTATATAATTATTTTATTGTATAAGGAATAATTTTAAATATTATTTACAATTCTTTTTTTAATTTTTATTTATAATATTTTTGATATTCATTTTCTTTATTTATTTATTATATTATAATAGTAGAATTTTTTTTAATATTATATTTTAAATTTTATAATTGAATTTTTTAAATTTTATAAAAGTATATTTAGATTTAATATATGATATTTAAATGCTTTATTTTTAAATATATTTAAAAATATTATTTATATAAATTTGATTAATATATTTATATATTATAAAACTAATATATAAATAATTATTTTATAATTAAAAAAATAATTTTTATTATTGAATTTTATTATATTATTATATATTTTATATAAGTTAATTTAATATTAAATTTTTGATATATAATATTAACAATTTTTTTTTTGTTTTTTTTTATATATATTTTTCTATTTTTTCATATATATACTTTTTTATCTTTATATTTTGTTCTCTAATCTTTAATTATTTTTTATTTTTTGTTTATATTTACTTTTTTATATAATTTAGATTTTTTTTATTGATAATTTATTGATTTTATAGATTTATATTTGTTTATAATTATTTATTTTTGATAAAGATCTTTAAATAAATAAGTTTATTTAATTTAATTATATTGAAAATTATAATTATTTTAGTTATGATTATTTTGATTGTAATTGTTTTGATTATAATTATTTCAATTATATTAAAATACAACAAAATCTATAATTCTAAATATATGTTTTATTAATTCTTTATTTTTGATTTCTATTAAAAAGAATTTTTTTATACTTTTTTAAAGAATTTTGAAATATTTTTAATATTAAACATTTATAATATTTTTTTATTTAATTATTTATTTTTTATAAATATTTAATAATTATATATTCTTTTTAAATCTAACATATGAACAATATTTTTATAAATTATTCTAAAATATTAAATAATTAAAAATCTATAATTTCGTTTTGATACAATCTTTATTTATATAAATTGAATTTTTTATGATTTAGAAATCTTATTCTTATAATTCTTTTCAAATATTTTTCATTAAATATACTTGAAAATTAACAAAGTTATTAAAATTAATATAAAAATAAAGAGATATATTTCAAGAGTTTTAAAATATCTTATTTGATCTATGCATGCTTCAATTTTAAATTAATTAAGTAATGAAAACAATTATTATTATTGTTAGATGATAAAAAATCTAAAAAAAGAATTATTATTATTAAAAAAAATAAAAGATTCTTTTATTTTTATTAATCTTGATTGATTATTTCAAATAAAATAAATTATTACTATTTAAAGATAAAATTTCTAATTGAATATGAAAATTTAGTATAAAATTTAATTATAAATCATTAAATTTTTGAAAATTTATTTTAATTTAAATAATAATTATTTATACAATAAAAATATAAATTCTTATTATTTCTTTCTTTTTTAACAAAATGATTTCTTATTTTAATAATTAATTAATTATAATTCATTATATATGTACTTTATAAATTCAAAATTTTAAACTATAATATTTTATATTAGAATTGCATATTATTTTCTTTTTATAACAAATGAATAACTTTTATTGAATTTCTTTGATTATTTCTTATATATTTAGGAGATTTTTAAACAATCTTTATATATTTAATCAATTATTAAATAACCTTTAGATATTTTTAATTTTCAAACAATTTCTTTTATTTTATAAAATATTATAACTTTTATTATATACTATAACTTTTAAAATTTTTATTTTATATATTTTATATTTATTAATAAATGTTTACAAAATAATTAGAATACATTTTTTGTTTTAAATATAAATAGGATCTTTTAATGATTTTTTGTACAATATTTTTAATTTATTTACTATTTATATACTATTTTTTAATTCATATCACAATTATATATTAATATAAATCTTTAAATTTGAAACTAATTTTTGATTAATTTTAAAAGACATAATCTTTTTGATATATAATAAATATATTTAATTATTTCCTTTAAAATCAATTTATATATATAGATAAATTATTAATAATCAATTTAAGTTTTTAATTTCTTTATCAATTTAAAAATAAAAAATTATAAATATTTTTTTAATAATTTGGAGATAATGTATAAGTTATTTGAAATCCATAAATGAATAATTTGATGTGATTAAGAAAAACTTAATTTAATATCTTATATTTCAATATTATTTTATTGAAAAAAATATTATATATTCATTATTTTTTTTATAAAAAAGTTATTTATATGACTTTAAAAAAGTAGAATAATACAATAATAGAGTATTTTTTGTATTATATTAATCTTATTTAAAAGGATTAACAAAAGTATTATATATTAATAAAAGTATATATTTCTTTTATAAATATATAATAGAAGATTATATATTGATCATATAAATACTAATAATCTTGTAAAAATTTAATTCTATATATATAAAAAGTTATATTTTATAAAAATCATAATTTATATATAAAAATAAAATAGAAATAAACTTTTTTTAATATTTTGCTTTTTTAACATTTTTATAATTATGAGTATATTATATAACATTTTAATATTAAATGAAAATAAGTATTATTTAAATTATATAATTTAATTTAATTAAAATGAATTAATAAATTTATTAATATTTATATTTATTAATATAATGATATATTTGATTTAAAATAATAGATTAAAGTTATTTATGTATCTAAACAAAATCAAAATTTAATAATATAACTTATAGTTTTTTTAATAAGTTTTTTTATCATTAAATATATTTATTAAATATTTCTATATCATTATAATTTAAATCGATATTTTATATAATTTATGATAAATTAAATATAATTTTAAATTAAGAATAAATTATAATACAAATATTATATATATACTAAATGATATATTATTTTTTTAATATCATATTGTTTTTGAAATTCATTATATATATTATATAAATTGATATTAATTTTTTTAATTCATTTTAGTTTTTTATGTTATAGTTTTTAATTTATTATAATTATTGAACTTTTTCATAAGATTAATTTATTGTTAAATTTAAATGAATATATATTTTAATTAATCTTTTCTATTTTTTATATAAGAATTTAATCTTTTTTTAGATAATATTTTTTTTGTAACTACATTATTAATTTATAATAATTAAAATAGTATTTATTTACATTATTATAATTTTGACCTTTTAGTTTTATATATATAATAAATAAAAATTACATATGCATATTATTATTTTTAATTTCATAATATAATAATTAAAATATATATTAAATCAGTAATTATTTATTTTTAGAGTTTTATATAATAATTATATTATATATAATATAGTTTTTAATACATGTTTTATTTTTAAAATAAAATATATAAAAATAAAATATATAAATTTTAAAAATGTTTATATATATATATTTTTAAATAATATTATATAAATAAATAGTAATTATATTGATTTGTTTTATCATTATTAAAATAATTATAATAATTAATATTAATTGATAAATTGAAGATTAAATAATTAAGAATTATATAAAGATAATATATTTTTTAATATTATTAAAATTTTATATAACGAATTTAAACTTTTTATATATGATCTTTATTTTAGAATATTTAAATTTACTAATTTATTTATCTTTCAAAAATCCTATTTTTATTGAATTATTTTTTAATATTTTTTTTTATTCTTCCTTTTGATTTTATATATATTTTTTTTATTTTTTTATTATATTGAATTAATTTAATAAAAAGAAGTTTTGATTGAATATATATTATATAACATTATTTCATAAAATTATAATATTTACTAAGACTTTTTAAAATATTCATTTTTTATATATAAGTTAAATCATATTTCTTATTATATATTTTATTAAATATATTAATGAAATTATATGATTATTAATAAAGAAACTTTGATATTTTAATCTTTTTTTGATTTATTATTATATCTATGTGTAAATAATTTTAATATTATTATTAATCAATGTTAATTATAAATAATATAACACTTTTCATATATCTTATTAATAATATTAATATGAAATTATTGAATTCTTTATAATATAAAAAAATTAAAATTGATTGAATCATTACAATATTGCTATTGATATTAATTTTATAATCTTTATTTTTTCTTAATTTAAAAATATAAGAATCTTTTTTTTATAGATATATTTTTTTTAAATTTATATTATTAAATATATTTTTAAAATATATATTATATATAAAAATAATTTGTTTTATTCTTAAAATATATGTTTTATCATTTAAATTGTTTTATATTTATCAATTTTATGATTTATTTTTCAAAGTTTTAATATTTAATTAATGATAATTTGTATAGATAATTTTAAGTATTTTTTATATATTTATATATTAAATATTCAAAATATAAACATAAATTTATTAGAGTTTATTCTATCATTTATAATTTTTATTATTATTTATAATAATTTATTTTATAAAATTTTATATATTTATTGTATAATTTTATAATATTGTTTAATTTTATGAATTAATTAATATAATTTTGATATTGATTGTTAGTATGATATTTATGAATTTTTGAAATTTTTTGTAATATATTATATATTAATATTAATAATCATATAATTTCAAGGTTTTATATAAATATTAATTTATTTATAATAAATTATATTTTGAATATTTGTTTTAATATATTATTTAATTAATATATTATTTAATTAATATATTATTTAATATTCTTTTATTTTATTAAATATATATAATATTAATGAGAATAATATAACCACGCTAAATATTATTATTTTTATTATTATTAATTTTGAATTTGAATTCTTTTAATGATTCATTATATATTTAATATTAATCATAATATTTTATTAATTTATTAATTTCAAGTTTATTTGTATTATTCTAATTAATCTATTTGAATGTAGTCTACTATTTATAAATAATAAAATAATAAAATAATTATATAATTATTATAATTATATTTTTATAAAATTAAAAAGAGTTTATTAATTTTATTATAAATAATCTCACTTTTAATATTATTAAAAAATATATTTAATTTATATAAATAATATAACTTTTAATTTAATTAACCAATAAATCGATTTTATATAATTCAATAACTTTTTTAATATTATGTTTTTTTAAATATCATTTTCGCGATTGTTTTTTTTTTTTGAAATTGATAATTAAATTCAATAGTTTTTACAATATATTATTTTAATATTTATTAAGAATTAAAATTATTATTATGTTTATATTGATTATAATATTTTAAAATTCATTGAAATTATATTTCTCATTTATAAAAACTATTTTAAAATTATATGAAATTTGCTTTAATATTTGCTTTTGATTATTTTGATTATTTTTAAACAATTCTATATACAATATATTATTCTTAAACGTTTTTTCTTTAATATAGTAATTATTTATTATTCAGTAATTAATTTTACTATCATATAATATATTTTTAATACAATATTATTAAAATATTTTATTTTTATATAAAATACTTTATAAATTTTATCAATATTTTTTATTTTTCTTTTGTTTTTTTGAAATATATTAGAAATTGTTTATATATATAATTATTATTGTTTTCTATAATTCATTATCAAATCATTTTTGCTATATTGACTTTAAATGTTTAATTATAAATTAAATTAATTTTGATGATTATTATAATTATTATTTTTATTATATTGATTGTGATTATTTTTTTATTTGAATTTATATGAAATTTTCTTAAATTGTTTTTTAATATACTCGGTTAAATTAAAATTGAAACACGCGTAAAATAAGCGAATCGCTTCAAAATCGATGATTTTGTATAAATCACCTTTTGTGTCAATATAAATAAATCAATTAATTATTTATAAAATTATTTAAAATATTAAATATAAATTATTTTTATATTAAAATATCTATTATTAAAATTTAAAGATTAAATAATGATTTTAAAATTTATAATATTTATTTAAATATAAAATAAAAATTATATAAAAATATTATAATTTTAAATTAATTTAAATCAAATAAATTATTATATTAAAAAGTAATCAAGATATATATAAATATTTAAAAAAAGACTTTTTATTTAATATAAATATTATATATTAAAGTTTAATATAGTATTTTTTAAAAATCGAACTTATAAGGGTATTTTTAACTTTTTAAAATCTTTAAAAATTTTAATCATTTATTCAAATCAAAATTATATTAAATAATATTTTAATATAATAATTATGAGGATATAAAATATTATATAAAAAAATTTGAAGTAATTTTAATGATTTTTAAAAATTAAAATTAATATGATATTACTTGATATTTAATATTTATAAATATTATATATATTTTTTTTAACTTTATTATATTATATTTTTTATATATCTTTAATATATATAATATTTATATTAAATAAAAAGTCTTTTTTTAAATATTTATATATATCTTTATTATTTTTTAATATAATAATTTATTTAATTTAAATTAACTTAAAATTATAATATTTTTATATGATTTTTATTTTATATTTAAATAAATATTATAAATTCTAAAATCATTATTTAATCTTTAAATTTTAATAATAAATATTTTAATATAAAAATAATTTATATTTAATATTTTAAATAATTCTATAAATAATTAATTGATTTATTTATATTGACACAAAAGGTGATTTATACAAAATCGTCGATTTTGAAGCGATTCGCTTATTTTGCGCGTGCTTCAATTTTAATTTGACCGAGTATATATAAAATCAAAGAAATTTTTTTTGTTTTTTTTAAAAGGTTGAAAATATCAAACGTAAAATAAAAATAAAGTAATTACATCTTGATTAAATAATTGATAATTTCTGTTATTATTTTAATTATAATAGATTGTTTTTAAAACTATTTTTTATATATATTATATTATATTTACATTTATATTTTTTTATATATCAATTTTTCATATCAGTGTATTCTTTATATATTTTTTTATTATAATATCTTAAAATTATTATATTTTGATATATTAATATCTTAAAATTATTATATTTTGATATATTATATAAATTAATTTATAATAAATTTTAATTTTAATGATTTTTAATTCGTTTTATTATATACTCAATCAAATCAAGATTGAAATACGCGCCAATTGCTAAAAACCCTCAAAATCGACATTTTTATATAAATAATTTTATAAATATTTAATTGATTTATTTATATCGGTGCAAGAGGTGTTTTGTATAAAATCAATGATTTTGAGGGTTTTTGATAATTGGTGCGTGGTTCAATTTTAATTTAACCGAGTAAATACAATTAAAATTCATATTTAATTTATTTTTAAATTTTCTTTTTGTTTTATTTATATTAATAAATCTTTTTGTTATTATATTTATAAAGTTATTATTATTATTAATCTAATATATTTTTATAATTTTTTAATATTGATAGTATTTAAACTATTCATTTATATTCAATCAAAAATGAATATATAATATTTATATTTTTTGCTTTATTTATTAAATAGTATCATTATGTGAGATTTTTATATTAATTTTGACTAGATTAGTATTTTATATTATATAAAATAAATCATATGATACTTTAAATTAATAATATATAATAATATATACTTTATACATATATTATATCATGTATTATTTTTCTTACTTTTTTTTGTATACCATATATATTTATTTTTCATTTTGGTTTATTTAAAGGTTTTTATATTAAATTCTTTGATTCATTATAGTAATTTCATTTTTTAATATTATTAATTTTTTATTCAATTTAAAGAAATGCATTTTAATAAACTATTTTTATTTTTCATAAAGAAATTTACCTTTTTCATTTATAATTTTTCTTTTTAAAGAAATCATTTATTGATAATTATTAATATATTATTTATTTATCCTATTATAATTTTTAAATCATTTCATTTTATATTTAATAAATATAAACTATATATTAATACTGTTATTTTAAATTTATTAATATAATAATGTAAATAGATATTAAAGTAATAATTTTAATATTCTATAAAGTAATTATATTATTTATAAATTAATTTTGTATGATAAGTTCATTTTAAGAATTTTACATATATATATATATTTAATAAAATTTAATCTTATTTAAACATATATTTAAATAAAATTTTATAAATCTATATTCATATTATTATTTATTATTATTATCAGTATAATTATAAGAATAACAATAATAATTAAGTAATATATTGATTATCAAATCATTAATAATTAATTAAAGAGATTTCGTTTTTTAATATTACTATTATTATTTTAAATCATAAATTGAGATTTTTTATATATCTGTTTTATGTCTATATCTTGTAATTTATTAATTTATCTATATTTAAAAATTCTGTGTTTTTTAATGTTATTATTATTTTGATTATTTTAAATATATTAATTTATTTAATTCTTTTTCCTATAATATTTTAAATATATCATGATTTATAGTAATGTTTATATTTAATATTTTTGTATAATTCTTGATTTTTTTTTATATGAATGTATAAAATATATTTTATATCAACATAATTATTTTTATAAATATTTTTTTAAAGTCTTTATTTTCTATATACAATTTGAATTATATATTTGATAATATATTTCTTAAATATATTAATAAAATTAAACTATAATAAATAAAAATGATTTTTAGTTACTTTTTATACTTTCTTATAATTCTTTTTATTTTTATTTAACAAATTTAATTATTAATATAATAATATTTAGAAATTTAAATTTAATCTATATAAATCCAATTTATAAAGATTAATATATATTAAATCTTCATAGTAATAATAATAAATTTCTTGATTTTTTATATTGAAATAATTTTATAATTGATTTAATGTTAATATTATTTTTGACAATATTAATTTTATAACCTTTCTTTTTTATTGATTTAGTTCATAAACCTTGATTTCATTATTTTTTTTAATTGTTATAATTATTTTTTGCTATTTATATTTTTAAGTTTAATAGTAAATTATATAGATAATAAATATTAAAGATTTATTATATTATCAAAAATCATCTTTGATTTTTTTTATATATAATTTCTTTAATATCAATATTAGTTTTATATAAGTTCAATATATAATTTATTAAAATTCTTATGAATAAATCTAATTTTTCTATTTAAATCTATATATTGAATATTAACAATATTAATATTGATTTATTCAATTTTATAAAATATTAATTATTTTTATTATTATTTATAAGAATTACCTTTCTATAAAATCTATATTATAAAGTTTAATATGAGATATTTTATATATTCATGATATAAAATTATTTAATTATGTAATGAAATAATTGTATATAAACATTAATCAATTTAAATTAAATTTCATTTTAAGTATTCTTCTTAAATATGTTATTAAATTATATTATTATTTAATATTATAGAATTCTATTGAATGAATGTAAAAGAAATCTTTTACTAATATTTATAATATTAATAATAATTATATAATTAGATTATGTATCATTATTTGTATTATTATTAATTTTTAATTTGAATCTATTAAATAATTTTTTATAATATTAATATTATTTATAATTAATGTATTTAAAAATATTTTGATATTTGTGTATAATTAAATAATTAAGTTATTTAAAAATATTTTGATATTTGTGTATAATTAAATAATTAAGTTATTTACATAATTATTATAATTTGATATTTTTTAAAGAATATATATTTATTAATATAATAAATTATGTATATATATTATAATTAATTTTTACATGATAAAAAGTATTTTTTTAATGTTATTTTATATTACTTGAAAATAGATATTTTAAAAAGAACTATTAAATGTATTTATATTTTTTAAATGAAATAAAAACAATAAATATTTATTTTAATAATATAAAATTTAATCAAATTCATAAATAATTATATTCAAATTAGTTGAATTGATTTTTCTATATTTTATTTATTAAAGATTATTTATGTTAATCTAATTTTTATATAATGAATAAACAAAGTTGTTAATATTTATATCAATTTAAATTATGTTATTCTAATAATAAATATCATCATTATTTTTCTATCAATTTTAATATTTTAAATTCATTTATATTATATTTATCATTTTTTAAAGGATATTTCAAAGTTTTTTATAATATTTTCAATAATATATTTATTAATTTTAATATTTAGATTTGATAATTATTTATAGATTAATATATATTTAAAAGCTTTTTTTAAAAATATAATAATAATGTAAAGCTTATTAATAAATCTAGCTAAAATATAAGATATGTTATATATCTTAATATTTAAATGATTTCTTTTTATATAAATAATTGAAATGTATTATTATTACTGTCATTATCAATATCATTTTTTTTCTTTTTTTATCTTTATAATAAATAAATTTCCTTTTTTCTGTGTTTATATTAAATTTCATTTTAATTAATCTATAAATACTTTATAAAAAGTAACTTTTTTTTTAATATTCAATATTCTTTTATATATAACCTTTTATTAGTATTTTATATTAAACATTTTTACAATTTATTATTATTCTCATTATAATTATTTTATTTATTTAAATAACGTTTATAATTATATAATTTATTTTTATAATAATTATTATTTATATAAACTTGATTACAATAATATTAATTTATAGTATTCTTTGTTAATTCCATATAAATTTATATAATAAATTTAAAAATATTTTTATTATTTGATTTATCAATATAACATAATAATCTCTTTTTATAAAAAATATAATTTTTATAAATTATTTAATGATGTTTAATATAATTTATAAATCAAAATAATGAATAAATCTAAATATCTAACTATATTCTTTTTTTAGTTATTAATGATAATACTTTTGTAATTCAATTGATTTTATTGAATTTTATATATTATCAAATCATAACTATTTATTTCAATATTTTATAATAATTATAATAGAATATTATAATTCAAGAGTTGACATATTTTTATCTATCAATATATTTACTTTTTTTTATTAATTTTTAAAAATATAATTAATAAAAATATAATCTTTTTTTTGTTAATATTAATATATTGATAAATGTAATATATTTAATAATAATAAAATAAATAAAAATATTAATAATATCTTTTTTTAAATTATATAATTTTAATTTTGATAAGATTTATTATATTATTTATATAAGTATTATTTTTTTACTTGATTTTTATTAATTTTTAATATTTTATAAATTTGAATATTATAATTATAATATTTATAATTATATTATAAATAAAATTATGATTATAAATAAATATCAATATAGATTTAATAAATAATATTTTGTTTATATTAACTAAATATTCTATATAAATAGAAATATAAAATCTTTTAATAGTTTTTCACTTTATTATAATTTTTATTTGTTAATTTATAATTAAATCTTTTTTAATATAATGTTAATGGATTTATTTTAATATATGTTTTTAAATTATTAATATATTTATTTAAGGAAGAGATTTAATGTATAATTTCATATAATCTTTATATTATAAATATAAATTTATTGCTATATATATTATTATTATAAAATAATATAAAATATTTTTTATATATTTTTATATTAATCATTATTTAATTTTAATATAATGTTTTTTTTAATTCTATAAAATAATTAAATAAAATTGTTTTATAAATCTTTATCTTTTAAATATTAAAAAATTATGTTAATATATATAATTTGGTTTTATATTTTAAATGATAATTAGATTACAAATTAATAAAAACATTTAAATTTAATCTTAGTATAAATTTATCATAAACAAATAATAAACGAATTTAATTAAAAATAAAGTAATAAAATAAATGAAAGTATAAATGTATGAATATTTTTGATATATTTAAATTAAAAATATTTATATATATATAAATATCAAATTTAATAATTATAATAATTTTAGATATTGATATATATATAAATATATAATTATAATTATAAAATTAAATTAATAAAAAGTTAAATTAATTTATCAATATAATATATATATATATATAAATTTAATTAGAAATATCTAATTTAAACAAATATATATATTTATTATAATAATAATATATTTATTATTTATATAATTAATGTTTTTAAATAATTTTTTAAATTTAATTTTTATAAATCTTTTTTAATATTTGAAAATTATTTCAATTATTTTTAAAAAACTAAATATTAATAAAATTTGAATCTTTTTTTCTATTTTAATATAATAATCTATATAATAATTCTTTTTAAAAAATTGAATTAATTTAATATTAATTTTAAAAATTGAAATACTTTTATTTTATTTTAATAATAATATATAAATTTTTTATTTATGTTATAATTATTTATTAATATTAAATATATTTAAAGAATATATATATAATATAAAATAAAAAGAATTATAATAATTTAATAATTATTTATATGTTCAACATAAATTTTATAAACTAAAAAATCATATAATCTTTTAGTATTATATAATATCGATTTATATATAATGTATAATCTATGTTTAATCAATTCATATTAATAAAAAGTTTGTTATTTAATATAAAAAATTTAATGAATTTATAATATTATATATTATTGATAAAAATAAAATCTATTGTTTTTGAATTTATATAATCATTTCATATTTTTTTAATGTTCTTTGTTTAATTTGATTATTTTATAAATGATTTTTATATTCTTTTTTAATAGTTGATATTCATATATAATATAATATAATTTAAAAATTAGTTTTTTTAATTATCAATTATATTTTATCTATTTTATTAAATTTTTTTGATTTATTATTTTTATTTTTGTTTTTTAATATTTTTATTATATTTATTATTCAATATATTAAATTAATATATTTATCAAAGAATAATAAAGGATTTATATTTTAATTCTTTATAGAAGATAAAAATATTTATTTAATAGTTTTTATTTAATAATTAATTTTTTTTAATAAAATATTGATAAAAGCTTCAAGTTTTTTTATATAATAAATAATTAGAAATCAATTTATGAAAATATTATAATTTATTTTATTTATTTTTTATTAATATATTTATTTTTATAAAATATTTGAAATTCTTATAAGCAAAAATAATTATAATTTAATATTGAACTTTTTTGAACAAATAAAATTAATATTTTATTGATTTTATTATTATTAATAATTTTTGATTAAAATATTATAATTGATCTTTGTTAATATTAATTTTTTAAATAAAGATTTATTAAATATTTATATTTATTTAACTATTTTTATAACGATATTTTATATAATATCTTTATTAAAATATTGATTTTAAAAAAAAAATTGAAAATAAATAAATAAATGAAAAATAGACTTTTTATAAATATCTTCTATAATTATTAAAATATTGCTTTATATTCTTTATTTTAGATAAATTATTCGATTTTCTTATTAAATTTATTAATAATAATATTATATTATTATAAATTATAATAGATTTTTTATAAAAAGTTTTGAAATTTTAAAAAAACAAGAATTCTTTAAATTATTTTAGATACTAACTAAAATAAAATTAAATTTATATATATTATTTTTATATTATATTTATTATTATTATATATAGAATAGATATTGTTATTAATCTATAAATTTGTTTGAATTAGAATTAGATTTATTTTTTTTGAATTTATTAGGGTAAATCAATTATAAAGAAATATTATTAAATATTGATTTATTAAATCGATTAAAATTTTTTTTTTTAATATGATAAATTTATAGTAATTATAATTTTAATGGAATTTATTTTTAATAATTTTAATGATTTTTTATATTATGTAATTATTAATTAATTTTAGGTTAATTATAATAACATTAAAAAAAGATTATTTTTTATTTAAGTTAAATTATTTATTAAATATATATATTTAATTAAAAAACTAATTATTATTAATTTTATTTTTAAAATATATAGTTTGATTATAAAAGTTATAAATATAAATAAAAATAATAAAAAATAAACAAGGTTTTTAAATTTTATTAAAGTTTTTAAAAAATATAAAAAAAAAGAAAAATAATAATATTATCGAAAATTATTATATTTTAAATAATAAATGTGCAATCTATCATAAAATTTTAAATTGTTAATTTATAAAATATTATAAAGAATATCGAAATGAAAATATAAGATTTAATTAAAGTCAAGAGTATAATTATATTAATTAAAATTTATATAAAGTTAATTTAATCATTTATTTTAATTTTCTTTTTGATTTCTTTTTTAATCTTTATTTTGGTTATTGTATTTTAAATAAATATTATTAAAAATGATCATAATATTAAATAAATTAACATAATGACTAAAAGTAAAAAGTTTTTTTTAAAAATAAAAAAAAACAATTTTGATAAATTAATTATTTGCTATTTTTTTTTAAGTTTTAAAATATATTTAATAGTGTTTTTATAAATAAAAGTATTATAGATTTAATTATTATTTTAATTATTAAATTATTTAATAAAAACTTTATTATTATTATAATAAAAGATTATATATCAAATTCTTTTATAAAAAAATAATTGATTGAAAAGAAAATTATTATATTTTGATTAATTTAAAAAAAAATTATAATTTAAAATAAACTTTTATAGAATATTAATTATTGATTTTAATAATTTAAAAAGAATAGAATTGATTAAAAATAAAATTTAAATTTTTAATAAAGAATTTGTAATGATTAAATAGTTATATTAATTATTATTTTTTTAAAAAAAACAAAATTAAAAAATTAATTTTATAATAATAATTTTTATTATAAAATAAAAAGTTAATTGTATAATATATTATCGATTTTATATTGTTAATATTTTAATTAAAATTGAAAAATTTTATTTTTGTGCGTTTTTGATTTAATATTCTAAATGTTAAAAGTTTAATTATTTGAATTAATATTGTAGAAATAAATACAAATGTTAATTTTATAATAAAAGTTATTTAATTAAAATATATTATTATAATATATATAAAATCAAAAATAATAAATATATTTAATTTATTTTAAAATATATTAATTATAAAGAAATATATATGATAAATAATAAAGTTTATAAAATTTAAAATATAATTAAAAACTAAATGATTATAATTTTATAAATTAAAAAAGTTATTTAAAAATTATTTAAATAAATCTTTATAAAAATAAAGTAAATATAAAAAATATTTTTTAAATAATGATTGAATTAAATATAGATTTAATATTTATATAAAAATCTTGAATTATTTAAGATTTGAATTTTTATTTTATTTTATATTTTAATTTTATTTAAATTTTTTTATTATTTTTAAGTTTGTTATATATTATGATTTATATTGTTACAGATATTTAAATTTTGATAAAAATTTCTTTAAATTTTTTTTTATAATTTTAATTTAATAATATTGAATATTATTTTAAATTAAAATAATAAAATATTGATTTATAATATTTATAATAAAAAAGATTAAGAAAGATAAGGTTAATTTATATTTGATTAAGTCTTTTATTTTTTATTAATTAATTTTAAAATAATTATTTAAAGAATTTTTAATATTTATTATTTTTAATAGAATTTTTTATTTTTCGAATTTAATAATATAAATTAATTTATTAAATAGATTAAATTTAATAATCTAAAACTGTGTAATAATTTAGGGAAAAGAATCTTTTTTAAATTTTAAATAAAAAAAAATAATTTTTAATTTTATTTTTGCTAAAAGAATTAGTATTAATAATTAATAAATTTTTTTAAAAACAAATTTAGATTATTATAATATTTTATTTTTAATTTAAAATCTAATTTTTATTAATATTTTTTTACTTTAAAATAATTTAATATTAGAAAAACGAATTAGTAAATTTTTTAATTTAAAATTATTAAATTCAATTAAATTTTTATTGTTTATTTAAGGGAATTTATAGAGTTTTTAATATTTTTTATTAATATTGAATATTTAAAATAAGTTATTAACTTTTTTAATTAGATAATGATAAAATTTATTAATTTTAGTTTGATTATAATTAAAATTAATATTTTTATTAATAAATTGATATATTTATTTAAATTTTGATAAAATGATAAATTTAAAATTTAAAAAAAATATGTTTTGAAAATAAAGAAAAAGTTATAAAAATATTATTAAATAAAATAAATTTTTTTCATTTAAAATTAAATATTTTTTTTAATTAAAAAAATTAAATATAATTATTAAAATTCTTTTCAAAAAATAAAGATTTTAAATTTATTTTTAAAATAATAATATATATTAATAAATGAAAAATAAAAAAAATGTTTATTATTTATTAATTAAATATAAAAGTTTTTATTATTAATTTTAAAAAAGAATATAAATCTTTTTATAAGACTTTATTTTTTTTTTAAAGTTTTTATTTTTAAATAAGTAGATTATAGATTAAATCAATGAAATTGATTAAGTTTAATATTATTAAAATTTTGAAATATTTATTTAGTTAAAATTAAAAATAAATTTTTGAATTTCAATTTAATTATTTATATTATTATTTAAAAAATATATAAATGTATTTTTAAATAGTTTTTTAAAATTTATTTGGTTTTATTTAAATTAAAATATTATTTAAAATATTAAAAATAAATTATAAAAACAATTTTAAAAAAGTTTAAAAAAATAGATTATTTTATTTTTAAAGTTTATTAAATAATTCTTTTATTAAATTATTGAAAAAAAATTAATAAATAAATATGAATTAAAAAATTAAACTATTTTATAACAGTTATTAATTTATTTTATTTTTTATAAATTAGTGGTTAATTTAAAAAATCAATTATTAATATAATAAGATTTTTTATAAATAAAATCTAGTTAAATAAAAAATTTAAATTAAAAATATTTATAGTTTTTTTTAATATAAAAAAAAGATTTGATTATATAATTAAAAATTAATTATTAAATATTTTAAAACGTTTAAACTTTTTAATAAATTTAATAATATAGATAAAATCATTTTTAGAAAACTAAAAATTAAAATTTATATTTAATAGATAATCGAAAAAATTTAGTTAAATTAATATTAAAATATTATAAAATAATCCGATTTTTTTTATTTTACTTTTTGATTTATATAAAAAATCTTTATTAATATTTTAATATAAAATTTTTATTATATATTAATAATATAGTTTTTATAGTTTTTTTTATATTTTTTAAAAAAAAAAGTTATTTTAAAAAAGAAAATTGTTATATTGTATTAAAAAAGAATTATTAATATAATATAGTTTAATATTGTTAAAATTGAATTAATTTATTTTATTAAAAATAAAAAGGTTAAATTAGTTATTAGATTTTTTAATTAGAAAATATTATAGTTAAAAAGCTTAACTTATTAGTTAAATATATAATTTGATATTAATTTAATTTTTAAAAAATATATGAATATATATATTAAATAAACAAAATTAGTATTTTATTATATAATTAAATTTATAAATATTAAAGAAAAGGTTAAATTCAATGAGTATTTAATAAATTTATATAGTTTTCATTATTAATATAATAAATTCTAATTTAATAATTTAATAAAGAAATTAATTAAAATTAATTAAAGTTTTATAACAATTATAATATTTGGGGCTATAAAATTTTTTTGGGGTTTTTTAGACAATTTTTATATTAATTATAGAAATTAAAATAGATTTGCTTTTTTTTAAAATCAAATTAAATTTTAATATTAAAAAATATAATATTCAAAGATCGAAACTTTTTTATCGATATTTTATTAATTAAATTATAATGAATAATAAAAAAATCTTATTTAATAAAATAAAATTATTAAAAAATCTATTTTAATTATAATATATTATAATAATCTTTAATAAGCTTTAGTTTTATTAATATTTATTTAAATCGATTCATTAATTTTATTTTAATTAATAAAACATTAAAAAATGAAAAAATGAAAAATTATTTGAATAAGTTATTAATTATTAATTTTTTTATAAAAATTCTTTATTTAAATATATTTTTATTTATAAATGAAATCAAAAAAGTTTAATCAATATCAATATTATTTTATATAATTATAATTTAAAATTAAAAAATATTAAGTAATGTAATCTAAATTTTTTAAAGATTATATATAATAATGAATTAAAAAGAATTATTTATATAATCAAGATAATAAGTCAAATTATTAAATTACAAATCTATTTTTAAATATATTTAGATAATCAAATTAGATTATTTAAATTGAAAATTTTATTAAATAATTGTAAATAAATTTAACAATTTAAAATTATAAAAATAATAAAATAAATTAAAATATATAAAATCAAAATTTTATTTTATTAAATTTTAGATTATATTAATATTATAAATAATAAAAAAATTAATAAGCTTATTAAATTTCTTATATCATAATATTTAGATTTAGATATAATTAATTGTATTATAATTAATATTAAAGTTAATCAATTTAATTAGTATAAATAAAAATAAATATTAAAAATAAAAAAATTGATCTATAATAAAATATTTAATTAAAAAATTAGAAATAAGATTTTGTTATTTAAAAATATAAAATAAAAGATTAAAAATGCAAAATTTCATTAAAACTATAATATAGATATATCAAATTATATTTATTTAAATTAAAATATATTTTAAATAATTATTATATATATAAAAAAAAATTTTAAAGTATTTATTATTAAAATATTAGAAATATTTAAAAATTTAAAAAAAAATTAAATAATTTTAAAAAATAGAAAGATTGAATTAAAAAAACAAATATAAAACTCTTTTTAAATATAAAAATTAGAACGAGGTATATTATAAAATATATCTCAAAAATAAAAATAATTATTAAATTCTAATATTTCAAAAAAAAGAAAAAAAAATAATATACAAAATAAATTAAAAAAAAAGGGATAAATATTATTAATAAAAAAAAAGATTATTTTAAAAAAAAATTGCGAAAAATTAAAATAAAAAAATAAAGTTAAAAAAGTTATTTTTCTTTATTTTTCTTTATTTTAAAATTAGATTTTTAATTTTCTCTTAAAATATATTGGTTATAAAAATATAAATTTTTAATTATTGAGATATTAAATCTTGATAGTCTTATATAGTCAATAATTAAAATATAATTTTAAACTAAAAAAAAAATAAAATAAAAATAAAAAAATAAAAAATTTATTTTAAATGGATTTATTAATATATTTTTGATAAATATTATATATCTATCCTAAAAAATTTATTTTTAATATATTAAATTAATATCGCTTCAAATTATGAAATAATTTTTATATTTTACATTAATTTAAGAATTCTTTAATATAATATTTCTAATTAATAAATTCATTCAAAAATATTAAAATATTATTTAAATATATAATTCTTATTTTATTTATAGATTTTTTTAAATAATGATTAATATATATTTTAAAGATGATTAAAATATTATATAAAATAAATAAAATTATTAAATATTTATATAATTCAAAATATAATTCAAATATTATTATTTATTCATATTTTTTATAAATTTAAACTAAATTATAAACTATATATAGATCAAATTTTATAAGAATCATGAGATTTTTTAATTAATTAAAAACTTTCTATATAAGTAAAATAATATAACTATTTAAAATTGTATAAAAATTTACTTTCTTATAAATAATATAAAAATAAAAACCTTTACATTTTTTTATACTAATAAATAATATAAATATATTATATTTTAATTTTAAAATTTCAATAAACTTTGATTTTATTATTTTATTTATATATTTTTATAAAATTTATGATTTGTATTTAAAAAAGTTATAAATAAATTTAAATAATAATTATTGATTTATTTATGGAATTATTTTATAACGAATATTTAATTTATATAATAATAATATATCAATTTTTCTTTTATTAAATATTAATATAAATTTTTAATAATAATTAAAAAATAGTTCAAATATAATTTAAAACTTAAACTTTAAGGTTTAATAACAATTCGATTTTAGAAAATGATTTTAAGAATATTGATAAAGGTTAAAATAAAATTAGTAGCTATAGTCTATATGATAAAGATGATTATATTAATAATAATGATTGGAATAAAGATAATAGTGATAATGATAGTTTAAATAATGAAAACAATAATTTTAATAATGTTATATTATTATATTTGATTAATGTTAGATATATTAAATTATTACAAAAATAAAAAAATAATGATTGATAATAATTATAATAAAAATTTAAATAAAAATATTTTATTAATATATAAATATATATAGTTAATAATATATTTATAATTATTCATAATTAAAATAATATTATTAAATATAAAGAATTAAAGTATTATTAATATTAATAATAAATAAAAATTATTAATATTATTTTTGCTTAATATATTTAATGTATATAATATTAAAGCTATATTATTAAATATATTATTTAAAAACAAAAAAAAGCTTTAATTTTCAATTAAATAATTTATTAATTACTAATTCGACTTTAAAAAATATTATTATTAATGATTTTATTCTTTAATAAAACAATTCATTTATTTCTAATTTGATTTTAAAATATATTATTACTAATTTAAAATTTAATATAATAATTACAATAAAATTTTTAAATAAAATTTTTAAATAAAAAATATTAAGTTTTAAAATAATGAGATTAATAAAAAATAAAGCAAATCAAGATAATATTATATTAAAAAATTTAAAAAGCTAAAAAACATATTAGATTAATAAAGAAATATTAGATTTAAATTAAAGCGTTTTTGAAATTTTATTAAATTTAACAATTTATATTAATAATTAATGTTCTTTAAACTATTTTAAATTATTAATTTATATATAAAATATAATAATTTTATAATATAATAAATATAATAATTTAATAATATTATTAAAATTAATTAATATAATTTTAATAAATATATAATCAAAATTTAAAATAAATATTTTTAATATAATTAAATTAATAATTTAAAATAATATTGATAAAATAATATTTTTTATATTATTAAATAAATAAAAAATAATAAAAAATAATAAAAAATAATAAAAAATAATAAAAAATAATAAAAATAATAAAAAATAATAAAAAATAATAAAAAATAATAAAAAATAATAATAAATAATAATAAATAATAAAAAATAATTATTACAATTCTAGGGTTTTATATGAATATGGCCTTAAACTATAAGGTCAAAACTATTTCTATATAGTTAGTCTTTCTTAGCTAATTCAAATTTAGTTTTTTATAAATCAATAATTTTATTATATTAATAATTTGATTTATTTTTTTTTATATAAAACTTTTTTTATTTTAAATATATATTATTTATAATTATTTTAGTTTTTTTAGTTATTTAATTTTTATATTTTTTAATATTTTAAAGTTATAAAATTATACAAATCTATTTATTAATTATTTATTTATTATTTGTTTATTTATATAAATAAATGCGATTTTAATTTAAAAAATTTTTTTTTATTTTTTTTTCTTTTTATATCTTTTATTTTATAGAATATTTATTAATGAATAGTTTTTATAGCTTATTTTATTTATTTAATATTAATTTTAATATTTTATTTTTATTATTATTATTATTATTATAAATAATCTATATAATATTAATAATTTATTAATTAATTTTAATAAAACATAATCTTTAAAAATAATAGTTATTTTATATAGTTTTAAAAAGATATTTTAGTTTTTTAATATTAAAATATTTTATTATCAAAAAGTTTTTAAAGTTTTTATTATTATTTTGATTATTATTTTTTATAGTTAAAATATAGTTTATTTTCAAATTAATTAATAATTTATAATTTTATAAAAAAATGATTAAAAATTAAACAACAAATTTATTAAAGTTTAATAAAGTTTTAATATAGTTTTTTAATTTATTTTAGATTTTTGTAATATCTTTTTTTTGATTTTGGATTTAAAAAAAAATTTTAATAATAAAACAAATAAAGATATTAAATTTATTATTAATATTTTTCATTTTTATTTCTAAGATTATTAAGATTTTTTATATAATTTTTCTTTTAATAATATAATATTTTTTTTTTAATTTACTTAATAAATTATTTATAAGCATTTTACCGATTTTATTTAATAGTTTTAATAAATAATGATTATAATATTGAAAACTTTTTCTATATTTTTTAATATTATAAATAATTAATAAATAGCTTTTATTAAATTATATAAATTGATTATAAAAAATTTAATTTATTTAGATTTTTATATTAAATTCATTTTATATATTATTAAATTTGATTATAATGATAATATCAAAATTGACTTCTTTAAAAAAAAAGTTAATAATAATTTAAAAGATTTTTTTTAAAATAATGTTTTTGTTTTAATAAATAATAATTTAGAAAAATAAATAGTTTTTTTTAATAAACTTTAAAAAAATAAATTTATTTTTATATAAAAAAATAAATTTATCTAAAATTTTAAGATTTTTGATATAATCTTTTTTAAATAAACTTTTAAAATTTTAATAAGAAATTATAATTATAATAATCTAATAAATTCTTTTTAAATTAAGTTTATAAAGAAAAAAAAATTATATTATTATATTAAAAATAAATATATATATTATAATAAAAATAATCATTATATCAAAAAATATTTAATTAAAATTATTAATTAAAACTATAAAAGTTAATTAAATTAATTTAAAGTATTTATATAATATATTTAACGTTATTATTTATAATTAAGATAATAGTTTTGAGTTTAGATATGGTTATAAAAATTTTTAATTCAAGTATTATCAAATAAACAATTCTAGTTTTTTTGATAATTCTATTTTTTTTGGCTTTTATTAAATATTTATAATATTTGTTATATTTATCGCGATTTTAATTTTATTTATAAACTATATTCTAAAAAAAATTAAAAAAATCAAAAAACAAGTATTATTGATATAAATTGATATTAAGAATTTTTATTTAATTTAGATAGATATATTGATTTATTTTAAAAATGATTTAAAAAATATTTTGAATTTAAAATTTTTTATATATAATATTTTATTATTAAATAGTTTATTTAATTTGTTATTTTATGATTTTATAAAATTTAATCAAAACTATATATATTATATTTTTTATTTATTTTAAATGTTTTATAAAAACTTTTATTAATATTTTAATTATATATTATAATAATTGATATATTTTTAATTTTTTTAAATCTTGATATTTTTTATTAAATAATGATAAAAAGTCTTTTTTTAGTAATATAATCTAAATTATTATTATTTATTTTAATATTAAAATATTTAAAATACATTATTTTAAATTCATTTTATTCTTTTTTATTAAATTTAATATTGATATTATTTTAAATATATTATAATTATAATTATATAATTTATATATATATTATATTAATAATAATTTAATCTTCGATTTTTTTTATATTTATAATATTATATATTTTTCATTTTATTATTATATATATAAAGATTTTTAAAGAAAACTTCAACTTTTTCTTTTTAAATTTTAATAATTTTATTTTGTTTATATAAAATCAATATAATTTTTAAAATCAAAATAATCAAATTTCTATTTATAATAAAAAATATTATAAATAAAGAATTTTTTTATTTATTGTTAAAAATAAAAAATAACATATTTAAAGATTTGAATTCAAATAATAAAATTTTGAATATTAAAAATTCAAATAATAAAGATAGAAATAATAATTTAATCTTTAAAATTAATATTATAAAGAGTTTTAATAAAAATAGATTGATAATTTATTTGCTATAATCTAAATTTATTAAAATTATAATTAATTAATATTATATAATAATACTTTGCTTTTTATAAAATATTATAAATAAATTATTTATTATCTTTATTTTTAAAAAAAAGGCCAATTTTGATGGATTAATTAAAATATATATTCTATTAACTTTTTCAATATTATTTTATTATAAATAAAAAAGTATTTAAATGAAATAATTTATATTAAATCGTTTATTAAATAATATTTATATAAATTAAAAAGTTATTATTATAAATTTATAGTAAAATATTTTAAAAAATATAATTTTTTATAAAAGTATTAAAATTTAATTAAACTTTGAATTATATAAATTTTTTAATAATTATTTTCAAATTTTCGATTTCAATAAAGTTTTAAATAAAGATATTAATAAATATATAAAAGCTAAACTAAATTATTATTAAAATATCAAAGTTTTATTAATATCTTTTTCAAAAATTTAATTAATATTTTATTTAAAGATATTATTATAAATATTAATATTAATTTAAAATTTAGATTCGAATGTTTTTATAGTAGAAATCGTTCTTTTATAATTAAGTAGTATAAAGTTATTTATAAATATATTAACAATAATATAAAAAAAGAATTCATCCAAAAATCTATATTATTTATAATAATATTAAAATCTTTAATAAAGAAATATAAAAAATATATATTTAAATAATTACATAAAATAAAATTCTTTATAAAATTCAATATATTTATAATTTTTAATAGTATTTATTTAAAAAAAAAGAATAAATAAAAGACTATATTTATTATTTAATATAAATTATATAAATATATGATTATTTTTTTTTAATTTATATAATGCTTTAATTTATTTCTAAGCCTTTATTAATAATTCTTTTTTTAATTTTTTAAATATTACTATTTTCATTTATTTTGATAATATCTTAATTTTTTTTATGAATAAAAATAATTATAAAGATTATATATAAGAGATTTTAAAAAAGCTTTATAAAATAAACCTTCATTTTAATATCAATAAATATAAATTTAATATAATAAAAATAAAATATTTAAAATTAATTATATTCAATAATAAGATTTTTATGAATTCAAATAAAATTAGAATTATTATTAATTAGAAGATTTTAATTTAATGAAAGAAATTATAAAGTTTTTTAATTTTATAAATTTTTATTAATAGTTTATTGAAAAATATTTTAAAATAATAAATTTATGATTAAATTTATTATAGAAAAATATTTTTAATAGTAATTTTTGATTTATTAAAAAGCATTTAAAAAATTAAAAATATTATTTATTTTTATTTCAATATTGAAATATTATAATCTAAATTTTAAAATAATTATAAAAATCAATATTTTTAATTAAATATTCAAAAATATATTATTATACAAACAATTTAATAATAAATAATAATTAATAATCCTTTATTTATCTTTTTATTTTTTATAAAAATATAATTATAATATTTATAATAAAAAAATATTAATTATAATAAAAATATTCGAAAAAATTAAAATTAAAATTAAAAAGAATGAATAATTTCTATATTTTATTAAATTTTAAAATTTTTTAATATTTTATAATTATAAAATAATTTAATATTTATTAAATATAATAACCTAAATTTTGAAATAAATATAATTTTTATATTTATTATTAATTTAACATAAAACTAATTTAATTTAATATATTAAATCAATTTTTTAAAAGAAAATTAATATTTAAAAATATAAATAATGATTATATAAATTAATATTAATAAATTCTATTATAATTTAATAAAATAAATTTATATATTTTAAATTTATTTAAATTAAATATAGTTAAAAATTATTTTAAATATTCAACTTTTAATTGATATAATTATTAATAAAATATATAAATAATTAAATTTTATTATACATGTAATTTAAATAATTTAATTAAAAAAAGTTATAGATTTATTTTTAAAAATTATTCAAATTTTTATAATTGATTTTATTTATAATTTGCTTTATAAAAAAAAATTATTTATTTTTTAAATAAAAAAAAAATGATATAAATTCTTTATTATGATTATTTTATTTTATTAATAAATTATTTAAATTATATAAAATATATTGAAATAATTTAATATAAAATATTATTTACTTTATAAAAAATTATTATATTTATTTACATTTAAAAATTTTATATTTAACTTTATAAAATTTATTATATTTCTTAAAAATATTCTATTATATTTGATTAAATATTATTATTAATTATATTATTTTTTTATTAAAATATTAATATTATAATATAATATATAAATATATTTTAATAATTATTAATCATTTAATTAAAATATATTATTTTATCTTCATTATTTTTTTAAATATCATGTTATATATTTAATAAATACTTTTATTTTCTAAGTTTAAAATCTATAAAGTATCTTTGATATTATAATAAATAATTAAAGGATTTAATTTATATCAATATTTTAAAAACAATTGTATAAATAATTAAAAATAAATTTATTATTTAATTTTACATTTTATTTATAAATAATTTGTTAATTAAAACATTTAAATCAAATGATAAAATATATTTAAATAAATTTTTTATTTTTTTATAAAATAATTAAATTAATTAATTATTTTTAATTAAATTCATTTTAAATAATATTTTATTTAAATTGATTTCAATATCACAATTTTTTGTGAATTATAATTTTATTTTTAAATTAAAAATAAAATTCTTTTTTTTCTAATTAATATTTATAATATAAAAACAAAATATTTATTTATAAATTTATTAATATTATATTTTTAAAAAATTATTAATTTTGTATACAAATTTATAATATTAATATAAAAAATTTAATTTAAATATATTAATTATCTAAAATATAAAATAAAGAATAAAGTTTTTTTAAATATAAAAAATGTTTAGATTATTTATTAAATAATTAAATTTAATAATATATATTATTTATATAAACTATTAATAATTTATTTTAATACATATTAATCAAAATCATTAAAAAAATATCAAATATTTTTAGTTTTCTATATATTATTTTTGATATTAGTTTTAATAAACTTTTTTTTCAAATCATTTATAATTAATAAATCTTTTAATTTTAAATATCAAAATAACAATATTTTTTTAAAAAATAATAATATTATAAATAATTATATTAAACAAAAATTCAAAAAAATATCAAATATTAAAAAATTAAAAAATAAAATATATTTTTTCAAAACTCAATAAAAAAACTATAATTTAATATTTATTTAAAAAGATTATATATAAAAATACAAAAATTAATTATATGATTTTTATAAACAATTCAAAAATATATTAAAATATGAATTAATATAATTCATAAAATAAAAATCTTTAAAAATTAAAAAAAAATATATATAATTATTTAATTTTCAATTATTATAAAAATTTATATTTTATATATAACTTGATTCTATATTAATATAGATAATATATAAAGTTAAATATAAAATATAATTTTTTATATTTAATAAATATAATTCAAAATATCAAAAATAATTATTTTATAGATAAAATTTTATAATAAAATATAATATATAAATTATATGAAATTGAATAGAAATATATAAAAAATATATAAAAATATATAAAAATATATAAAAATATATAAAAATATATAAAAATATATAAAAATATATAAAAATATAAAATAATAATATAATATTATTATAAAAATTATATTAATATTTTTTTTTTTTCATATTTTTTTTAATCTAGTTTTTAAAGCTTTATTTTTATTTATTTATTTTTAATTAATTAGAATATACGATTTAAAAAGTAATAATTATTACAATTTTAAAGTTTTATATAAATATAGTTTTAGACTATAAAACCAAAACCACTTTTATATAGTCGGTTTTTTTTAGCTAGTTTAGATTTAGTTTTTTATGAATTAATAACTTTATTATTTTGACAATAATAAAAAATAATCAAAAATAAATAAAAAATACTAAAAAATATTAAAAATATTAAAAATATTAAAGCGACATTATTAAAAAAAGATTTTATAAAAAATATTAATATTTTGTATAATAAAGAATAAGATTTCTTTATATTAATTAATAATTATGATTAATCTTTTAATATTTTTAAAAATTAAATAAAAATTAAATATAAATAATATAAATAGTTTTTAGAGATTTCTATATTTTATTTATATATTATATCATTATAATTATTAAATAAAAAGAATAATGATTTTATTATTAATGATTTAACAAAATATTTAATTAATTATTTATTTAAAAAATAAGAATATTTTAATAAAATAATTAATTAGTTATTTTAATAGAATAATCAATGATTTTGATATAATAATTTTCATTATATGATATATATTATTAATTGTTTTTATATATAATTAATAGAAATTACATCATTGAACAGATTTTAAAAAGTAGTTATTTAATAAAATTATAATAATTAATTATTTTAATATAATAATTGATTATTTTAATATAATGATTTTGATTATATAATGAGTTTTATAAATTATTATTATATATATAAAGTAATAGAGATATATAAAAAGGTAATAATTTTTATTTGTAGTTATTTTAGAGATAATGATTTTTATTATAATTATTTTAAAATTGATGATTTTTATTATAATTATATCAAAAATAATGATTTTTATTATGACTATTTTAAAAGTAATGATTTTGTTATGATTATTTTATTGATGATGATTTTATTATGATTATTTTAATAATCATAATTTTATTATAGTTGTTTTAATGATAATGATTTTTATTATAATTGTATTTTTATTATAATTATTTTAAATATACTTATTTATATAATTTTATCTAATGGATTTATATATAATAATTATTATAATTTAAAGTATGTAGATAATAATTAAAATTATATTAAATATAATAAATATAATAATAAATTTATTGATATAATATTTTATAATTATTAAAATAATAAGATATATATTAATATTAATAACAATTAAAATAATAATATCTATATCAATAATAATAATAATAATAATCAAGCAATGTTAATTTATATAGTTATAAATTAATATTAATAATTATAGATATATTTTAAATAATTATTGGTAATTATGAATATAATATACATAATTATTAATTAATTATCAATTAATTATCATTTAATTATTAATTAAAAATTAATTTCTTATAAAATAATATTATTTAATAATGAATTAATAACTAATGCTATTAAGCTGAATCTAGTTTATAGTTATTAATATAAAAAAATTTCGATACATATAATAAACTATAATATTAGACTATATTAACCTTTAATTAATATAAATTAAAAACGAACTAAAACTTTTTTCGTTAATAAAGCTCTATAAATTATTTTTACTTTTTGTTAACTTTAAAAATATTTAAATTAATTTTAATATTTTTATTTTATTTGAATATTTTATTCATTTTTCTATATTTTTTATAAAATCTAAAAATATAGATATATTTATTCTACATTTAAGAAATATATAATCTTAAAATTATATCATATTATTTTCTTTTTTATGAATATATAATTTATAGTATTTTAATTATAAAAGATTTACTATATTTTCTTCTTTATTTAATAATACTTTTTTATAAAATATATATATTTCTTTTTTATATTAATCTATATTTCAATTTTAATTTATATTTTCCATTAAGAAAATATTTTTTAATTATAATATATTATATATATTAAATTAATTCTAAATTAATAAAGTTCAATATTATATTTAAATTAATCATAATAATAATAATAAATGAAATTTTATTAAGAATAATTTATAAGGATTTCTTTAAAATTATAGTTTAAAAATAAGTTATATATTTTTTTTTATTTATCAATAAAATATAATAAATAAATATTATTAATTATAAATTTATATTGTATAAACTTTGTTTTATTAATTTATTTATCTTTATTTATTATTTTTTAATTAATAATATAGATTTCTATCTTAATTTATTTAATAATAATATTATTTTATATATTTATTCTAATAGTATATCTTAAATAATGAAATAATAAATAATATTATTCATTAAATTATATTTCAATAAAAATATTTAATTCTAAAAATATAAAAAAATCTTAAATTAAATCTAAAAATCGATTTAATTTTAATAAATTTATCATCATCTTTTTTTATCATCCTTATTAATAAAACAAACTGTTATTTTTTAAACTATAATCTCTAATCTAATAATTTAAATTTTTATATTTCAAAAAAAATTCTTTTCAATAACATTTTTTTTATTTATTTAAGGAATTTCTAAATACTTCATAGTTTTTCATTTTTTAATAATATTAATATTAATCTTTAATATTTTAAAATCTTTTTATAAATTATTATCTAAAATAAAAGATATTTATTTTTATTTTATATTAAATAGTTTTTTTATTATTATTTTTTTATTATTATTATCAATTACTTGTTTTACTCTTTTTCAAATTAAAAAAAATAAAAGTTTCTCGATTCTCGATAATTATCGAATATTAAAGATTTTGTTTTTCTTTAAATTTTAGAAAAAAAGATTAAGTTTTTTATTAATTTAGTTTTTTAGTTTTTTATTATTGTTTAAACTCAAAATTTAATAATATTTATAATTGATTTAAATTTGCAATAAAATATTTTTTGATAAAATGTAGATGTTATTCAAATAAAGTTTATAACTTTTAAATGAATAATTAATTTATTGAATTTGATTATATATTTTTTTATTTATAATATTATATTAATAAATTATTTTTGTTTTATATTAAAAAAATAATTATAATATAAATAAGATATGATAATTTAAAATAAAGATTAATATATTATCTATAATTATTATTAAAGAAAAGAATTTTAATTAAAAATAAAAATTCCATTTATAAAAATGAGCTTTTTCTAATTTGGTCATATATTTATGTCTGGATGCTTTAAGCATTTGTTTTTCTTTAAATATTATTCTTTAATAATTATTTAAATTTTGATATATAATAATATAAATTATAATTAAATAAATATTTAATATTATTAAAGATTGATTTAAAATATTTAATAAAATATATCTAGTTTTATTTAGAAAAATAAATATAAATTATATTTATAGACATTATATTATATAATTTTATTTAAATATCAAATATTATTAAAAGAAAATAAAAAAAAAAGAAAAATAGATTTATTTATATTAAAAACAATTTATATTTTTTATTAGAATATAATAATCAAATAATAAAATATATAATATAAATTAAGAAAGAAATATTAATATAATTCAAAAAACTATATTAAATAATTAATTAAATATAAAATAATTGATAAAAATAATTAAAACAAATGATTAAAACAAATAACTAAAATAAATGATTAAAAAAATATCAAAATTTTATATATATATATATTAATTTAAAATATTATTTATATAATTATTTTAGAAAAAACATTTATTTATTATTAGATTTTAATTCATAATTAAAAATATACATATTTATAGTAATATTAAAATTAATAATGATATTATAATTTAATATAATAATTTTTCTTTATAAAATTATTTTAAATATTATTATTAATATTTAATTATTATATAATGAAAATCAATTTATTAATATTGATATAAATTAATTAATAATATTTGGTTTTAATAAAAAATTATTTGATTTTATTTTTTTAATCTTAATTTCAATATTAATTTAAAAATTAAGATATTTATAAAAATAAAAATTTTCTTATTCTAAAAATATAAAATTATTAATAATTGGAATTAAAAATATATTATTTTTATTAATAATGAATTTTTATTTTATTATATTTTTTAAAAACAAAAGAAATATAATGATTGTTTTTTGAATTTATTTATAATATTTATAAATAATAATGTTTATAATAATTTTAATCTATATTTATATTGTTTTTATTTTTTAATATTAATATGAAATAATGTAATTTAATAAATATTTAATTTTAAATTCTTTTTAATATCTTCAATTTTAAGTAATTTGTTTTTATACAACTTTTTTTATCTAATAAAAATAGGATTTTCGAGAAAAAAGTTTTTATTATTATTTTTTTAATTATAATATATAAATTTATAAATAAATTATTATTATTAAAATTAAAAAAACTATTATTATTAATCAATAAGAATATATCAATACATTTTAATCTTGATTTATTTTAATCTTTTTTATTTTATTTTATTTATTTTTATTTTATTTATTTTTTTATTAAATACATTTTTAATTTTAAATATAATTTTATTAATTATCATTTTATATTAAAAATAAAATAGCATTTTTTCAAAATTTACTATATATTTACTTTTTTGAAATTTGAAACAAAAAATGATATTAAAAAGATTATTTTAAATATTATTATGAATTGATAATTTTTTTTTTTTTTGAATTTGTATTAAATATATTTCATATATAAATATAGTTTTAATATATCGTTTTTAAAATAATTTATTTTGATTAATAATATTTTAATTGCAAAAACAATAAAGTTAAATAAAATTAATAATTAATTATTATTTTTTGTTTTTCATAAAATTTTATATATATATTTTATTTTCATTTATTGTTTAATTATATATTATTAAATGATATTTAAATCATGATTATATTTTTATTTAATTGTTTTCTTACTTGATTGATAATTAGAATTTGTATTATTATTATTAAAACAAAATCAAAATATCAAATTACTAGATTAAAAAAACTAAAGTTGTTAATTTAATTATAATTAATAATATTATAAAATTAAGTTTTAATAATATTAAAATAATTAAAAATAATTAAAATTAAAATAAATAAAAAGAATAAAAAAAAGAAATCAATTTTAAATTTAAAATTTATTATAAAAAAGTTATAATTTAAAAATTGAAATAATATTAATTATAATATTTTAAGAATTAATGATTATATTTTATTAATCTTTTTAAAAAATAAAGTTGAAATTATATAATTATAATATATATAATTTTATATATTAAAATTTTGATATTAATAGAATATTATATTTTTAAAAAAAAACAATAATATTCAAATTAAAAAATATAGTATTATTATAAGAAAGAAGTTTATAACTAAATAAATAAAAAAATATAATATATATATAAAAGAAATTGAAAAACATATCAATAAAAAAGCATAGTATCATATTAAAAAAAAGGTATTTGATATAATCCTTAAAAGATGTAATTTTAATAATTTTGATAATTTTAATAATTTTAATAATTTTAATAATTTTAATAATTTTAATAATTTTAATAATTTTAATAATTTTAATAATTTTAATAAAATAATTTTAATAATTTTAATAATTTTAATAATTTTAATAATTTTAATAATTTTAATAATTTTAATAATTTTAATAATTTTAATAATTTTAATAATTTTAATAATTTTAATAATTTTAATAATTTTAATAATTTTAATAATTTTAATAATTTTAATAATTTTAATAATTTTAATAATTTTAATAATTTTAATAATTTTAATAATTTTAATAATTTTAATAATTTTAATAATGTTAATAATTTTAATAAAATAAGTTTTATTAAAAATTATAAAAAATATATATCAAAATTTCATAATTATATTTTAAATTTAAATATATAATTTATAATAAATATTAATATTATTAATATAATAAAAACAATAATAAATACATGTTTAAAAATAATTAAAAAATTTAAAATTAAAGAATTATTTAATATAATTATTAATAAAATCTTTCTTTTTTGCAATAAAAATAAATTTATAGAATTCTTATAATTAAATCAATATAAAAAAAAACTCATTATTTTAAATTAAAAAAATAAAAGAATTAATCAAATTTTTATATAAAAACTTTTTTAATTTATTTAATAAAAGAAATTATAAAAAAAAATTTATTATGATTATTATTATTAGAATTCATTATATTTATTAATATATTATAATATATATATAAATTAATAATTATAAATAATAAATATATTAAAACTAAATAATAATAAGATTTTTTATAATTTATCAAAATAATTTAAAATGATTACAAAATAAAGAGATATAATTTTTATAGATTAATTAAAATTTCTTTTTTTTAATTTGATTATTCTATATTGAAAGTTATTTTGATAATATTTATACTAAAGAATTTTATTAACTTTTTATAATAATTGATAATAAATTAATTTATAGTTAATTAAAGTAGTTTTTGAAAAAGATTTTATTTAGATTAACTTGATTTTTTTTTTAAATTGATTTTATTTATTTGATAAATTTTTAATTAAAACTTTTATTTTAAAAATATAGAGTTTTATTATAAAAATAATTAATTGATTAAAAAATAAAAATAAAAATAAATAAATAAAAAAAGAAATTTTCAGAAAAATATTATAATCTAAATGAATAATTAATAATTACTTATAAATTAATAAATTATCAATTTATAAATTATTTTAAAAAATATTAAAATCAAAATTTAAGATTTCTAAAAATCTAAAAATTTCATAAAATTAATTAAAATTAAAAGAATTAATATTTATTATATTCTTTTTTTATTTTTTAAATTAGTTATTATATTTTAAATAAACATTTTTAAAAATAATATTAATATAAAATAAATTATAATAATACTTAAAAATAAAAAAGCTTTTTTTTAAAATATTGAAAAATAGTTTGAATTAATCAATTTTGATTTGATTTAAAATAAATTTTTTTTTTTTTTTAAAAGTTTTAAAATATATTTAATATTATATTTATAAATAAAAATCTTCACAATCTAATAATTATTTTTATTATAAAATTATCAAATAAAGACTTTATTATAATTATAATAAAAATTTATATATTAGATTTTTTTATAAGAAATAAAATATTGAAAATAAAATTATATTATTCTAACATATTTAAAAAAATAAAAAATAAATTAAAATGATTTTTTATAACACTTTTATTATCGATTTTAATAATCAAAAAATATAAAAGTAACTCGTCAAAAAAGAATCTAGACTTTTAATAAATATTTTATTAATAAATATTTTCTTTAAAAAAAATAAAGATTTATATTGATTTTTATAATAGAAATTATAAATTGAAAGAAAATTATATATTATATTATTAATTTTACATTATTGAAATATGAATTATTTAAATTAATATTATAAAAATAATTAAAAATATCAATGTTATTAAAAAATATATTTAATTAAAATATATTATCATAATATTTGTAATTTAAAAGTAAAAATTAAAAAGTAGATTTATATTATTTTAAAATATAAATTAATAATAAAGAATTTAATATAATAATTAATAATTAATAATAATTATTATATATATAAAAATTTAAAATTATTCAAAATTTCAACTTTTATTTTATAATATATAATATTTAATTTATTTAGATATTGTTATTATTATTGATTTTATTATATATTATAATATAGATTATTAAAAATATATAAATTTTAATAAAAACTTTTTTAAACTTTTTTTTATAATTTCAATTTAATAATATTAAAGATTATTTTAAATCAAAATAATAAAATATCTATTTATTATATATATAATTAATAAAATGAAAAAAATTAATCTATATTTAATTAAATTCTTTATTTTTTATCAATTAGTTTTAAAATAATTATTTTGAAAAAGCTTAATAATTATTTTTTTTTTAAAAGAAATTGTTTTTTAGATCTAATAATATAAATCAATTTCTTTTATAACTTGATTTTAATAATTAAAAAAAAAATTAAATATTGAATATAAAAATAATAATTTTTGATTTTATTATTATTAAAAAAATAAATAAACTTTTTAAAAAATAAATTTAAATTATTATAATATTTTCTTTTTTATTTCAAATTTGATTTTTATCAAGATTTTCTTTACTTTAAAATAATTTTGTTTATATAACTCCAAAAATATAGAACTATATAATATTGAGTATTCCTTGTATTATATTATTATATTTGAGAAAATCAAAAAAATATTATATATTATTAAAAATATATATTTTCTTAATAAAGATATAATATAAAATTATATATTGATTATATAAATATCAATAATTTTTTAAAAATTTAATATTATATATATAAAAAATTAAACTTTATCAAAATTATAAATTATCTATATAAAATAAAAGAAAAATAGATTTTTTTAATTTTTTATTTTTTTAATATTTTTATAATTTATTTATATATAATATAATATTTTAATATTAGATTAAAATAAATATTATTTAGATTATATATTATTATCATTTTATATTATTATTATTTTTTATATTATATATTTTATTATTTTATTTTATAATAATTATATATAAATTAAATAAATAATATTGATTATTATCTAGTTATTTTTTAAAAAATGAAATAAAGAAAAACCAAAGATTTATTTTATATTTAATTTATTTATTAATCTTTATCAATATTTTATTTATATTAATAAATTTTTTTTATTATTAATTTATTATATCTCTATAATTTCTTTATATTTATATAATTAATATAATGTTATAATATTGATTATAAATCGTTTTTAGATTATTATTCCAAATTCAATCAATAATTAAAACAAAAAATATAAATAAATATAAATAATTAATAATAAAATATAATTATCAAAATTTTTATTAATATATTAATAAATATATATATATAAAAGATATTAAAATTAAATAATATAAATCAAAATTCTTTTATAAAAGTTTTTTTTTATTATTATATTTATTTATCAAATATTTTTATATTTTCATTATTTAATTCAATATTTTATATAATTTATATTAAATCAAATAAAATCTCAAATTAATAATAAATTATAATATAAATACTATAAATATATTATATAATATATTATTCTTTTAATATTATATTTTTTTTAAAATCTATTATATATTTTATATATATCAATATTAATATTTTTAATTTATTTTAGACTTTTTATATTAAAGTTTTTAATTTATTATAATTATTAATCTTTTTAATAAAATTGAGTCATTGTTGAGTTTAAGTAAATATATTTCAATTAATTATTTTTATTTTTTATATAAAAATTTAATTTTTTTTAGATAATGTTATTTTTTATAAATAAATTATTTATTAATAATAATCAAAATATCATTTATTTCTATTATTTCTTTTTATTATTTATTTATATTATTTATTTTTATTATTTATTTCTATTATTATAATTTTAAATCTTTATTTTTATATATATAATAAACAAAAATTATATATTAATACTATTGTTTTAAATTTTATAATATAATAATTTAATCATATACTAAATTAATAATTTTTTGTTTTTAAAATTCCTTATAATAATTATATTATATAAAATAGAATTTTTAATAAATATTTTATTTTTAGAATTATATATATAAAAATAAAATATATAAATTTCAAATTTGTTTATATATATATTTAAATAATATTATATAAATAAATATTAAATATATTATTATTTTTTATTATTATTATAATAATTATAATTATTAATATTAATTAATAAATTAAATATTATATAATTAAAGATTATATAAATATAATATATTTTTTTATATTATTAAAATTTTATATAATAAGTCTTAATGTTTTATATATGTTTTTTATAGTTAAATATTTAAATTCATTAATTTATTTATATTTAAAAAAATTTATTTTTATTGAAATTTTATATAATTTTTCTAAATATATTAGTTTTTATGAATTTATTTAATTTCTTTTTTTTTAATTTTATATATATTTTATTTACTTTTTCTTTATTATATTTAATCTATTTAATGAAAGAAATTAACTTATTCATAAAAAAAGGTTTAATTAAATATACAATATATTTATTATTTAATAACATTATAATATTTAATAATGTTTTTTTAAAGTCTTTATTTTTTATATATAATTTAAATTATATTTTTTATTATATATTTTATTAAATATATTAATAAAATTAAATCATTATTAATAATAAAATATTAAGGTTTTAATCTTTTTTTAATTTACTATATCTACAAACTATTAATTTAAATAGCTTTAATATCATTGCTTTTGATATTTTTTAAACAATTGATTAATTATTATCGTTATTTATAAATATAAATAATATATAATTTTCTATATATATTACTAATAATATTAATATTAAATTAATAAATTTTTTATAATATAAATAAATTAATATTAATCATATTATTATAATATAACTATTTATATTAATTTTATAATTTTTGTTTTTTATTCATTTAAAAATATAAAGTCTTATTCATTTTTCTTTTTTTATTTTAATAATCTTTTTATATATTAAAATTTTTAAATATATCTTTAAATTATATATTATATATATTAATAATTTATTTCATTTTTATAATATATCTTTTATTAATTAAATCGCTTTATATTTATAGATTTCATTATTCGTTTTTTATAATTTTATTACTCAATTAATAATAGTTTTTATTAATAGATCCAATTTTTTTATATATATAAATATATTAAATATATTAAATATTAAAATTAATTTATTAAAGTTTATCAAATCATTTATAATCTTTATTATTATTTATAATATTTATTTTTTTATAAAATTGAATTATTATAATTTGTTTTATAGAATTTTATATATTTATTATATAATTTTATAATATTGTTTAATTTTATTAATTAATTAATAAGATCTTATAAAAATTATTTTTATTTAAATTATTATGATGTTTATATATTTATTAAATTTTTTTATAATAAATTATATATTTATATTAATAATAATATAGTTTAGAGGTTTTATATAAATATTAATCTATTTGAATCGAATTGTGTTTTAAATATATTTTATTAATAAATTATTTAAAAATATTATTATTTAATATTTTATTATTTTATTAAATATATATAATATTAATTATAATTATATAATTAAATCAAATATTATTATTTTTATTATTATTAATCTTGAATTTAAATTTCTTTAATAATTTATTATATATCTAATATTGATTATAATATTTTATTAATTTGTTAATCTTATTTTTATAATAAAAAATTGTAGCTATATTTCTATATAATAAAAAATATTTATTGATTTTATTATAAATAATTTAGTTTTTAATATTATTAAAAAACATATTAAGTTTGTTTATATTTATTAAATAAAATAAAAATAATATATTTATATAAATAATATAAATCTCAATTTATCTAATCAATAATTCAATTTTATATAATCTAATAAATTTTTTAATATCTTTTTTTTCAAATATAATCTTTATAATTTTTATTTTACTATAATTAATAATTAAATTAATTAGTTTTTATAATACTTTAAATTATTATTTATTAATAATTAATATTATTATTATTTTTATATCGATTATAATACTCTAAAATTTCTTAAGATTATCTTTATTATTTATAAAAAATATTTTAAAATTGTATATAATTTATTTTGATATTATATTTTTATTAGTTTAACTATTTTTAAATAATCTTTTATATATTAATATATATTTAAATATTTTTTTTATAAGTTTAATAATTACTTATAAATTATTAATTCAATTATTTAATATATAATATATTTTTAATATAATTTTATTTAAATATCTTATTTTTATATAAAATATTTTATAGATTTTTTCAATATCCTTTTTTTTTATATATTTAATATTGTTTTTTATAAATTAATTTAAAGCTTTTTTTATTATATTATTTTTAAATATTAAATTATAATTCAAATTAATCTTAATAATTATGATATTGTTTTTAATTATTATAATTAAAATTTCTATTTTGATTTTATAAATTATTTATAAATTTTTTTTTAATGTAATATATATCAATATTATTATTTTATAATTCGTTATAAATCTAAATCGTTTTTTTGATTTCTTAAATAAGATTAAAGATATTCATAATTATTCAATAATATATTTAAATATATTATTTGATTTATTGATATAATAAAATTATTTTTTTATAAAGATATAATTAATTTTTTATATTGTTTAATAAAGTTTTATATAATTGTTTTATTTTTATAAAAAATAATTTTAAATATTATTTAAATTTTTTTTTTTAATTTTTATTTATTATATTTTTTATTATTAATTTTATTTATTTATTTATTATATTACAATAATATAATTTTTTTTGATCTTGTATTTTAAATTTTGTAATTAGATCCTTTATTTTTTATAAAAATATAATAAGATTCGATATATAATATTTAAGTATTTTGTTTTTAAGTATAATTAAAAATATTATTACTATAAATTTATTTAGAATATTTATATATTATAAAATTAATTTATATATAATCAATTTATAATTAAAATCATTATTTTTATTATTAAATTTTATTATATTATTATATATTTTATATAAATTGATTTAATATTAAATTTTTAATATATAATATTAACAATTTTTTTTTTTGATAACATTTTAGATCTTTATATTTATTTTTATATATATATATTTTTTTATTTTTTTGTTTTTTTATTTTTTTGTTTTTTTCTTTAATTTTATTTATATTGAAAATTATAGTTATTTTAGTTATAATTATTTTAATCGATTTAGAGTATATAATAATTTTGATTAAATTGATTTTGATTAAATTAAATCTGACTAAATTAATTCTAACCAGATTGATTTTGACTAAGTTAAAATATATAATTATTTTGATTATAGCAATTTTTATTATAATCATTTATATTATAATGATTTTGATTAGATTGATTTTGATCAAGGTAGTTTTAATCAAATTGAAATATATAGTTATTTTAATTATAATGATTTTTATTATAGTTATTTTTATTTTAATGATTTTAATTATTATATAATATATAATTATTAAATGAAATTATATATTAAATAATATAATTTATTAGATTATATATTGTTATTATTAAAATAATTTTAAATAAATATTCAAAATCGATTTTTATTATAAATTAAATATTTTTTAATAATTTATTAAAATATTTTAAAAAATTAATTATTATTTATATAATTGAAATATTTTATTTAATTTACTTTCTTTTTTCAATTTGTCTTTTTATATTTTCTTTTTGATCCTATTTTTATTTTAGATTTTTTATTATTGCTTTTATATTACTAAATTTAAATTTTATTGATTAATTTTTATAAATTTTCTTTAAATAAACTTTTATTTATTTAAAATATAATTTTATATATATTATATTTTATAATATATAAATTATTAAAATAAATATATTAATATAAATATTATTTATTTATAATATTTTTTTTATTATTATTAAATATACTTTATTTAATATTTAAAACATCTCCATTTTTATATTTTTAAATATTTTTTTAAAATCTATTTATAAATCTATATTAACAAAAATCTTTAAATTATTAATTATATATTTATTAAATTTATATTTTAAATAATAATTTATTATATATAAATCTTTTATATTATATTCTTTATATTTATTAATAAAATTTAAATCGCTTAAAAATAATTTATCAAATAAATCTTTATAATACCTTCTATTTTATCTAAATTTAAAGATTTAATTATATTTAAAATCATATCTATTATTATCTTTTTATTATTATTTTCTCTTAAAATTAAATATAAACTCTTCAAAAATATTACTTATTATATTTTTGAATAAAAAAATTTTTATTTATATTTAAAATATCAAAATTTATATTTATTTAAATATTTTTTATTAATATTATTTTTATAATAAATTTATATATATTAAACTTTTATTAAAATTTCTTAATAATATTTTTAATATCAATTAAAATTTTTTGATTTAATTAAAAATTCATTTTAATTATTAAAATATTAATAATAGTTTTAAATCTTAAATATTTATATTTAATAAATTATTTTTTTTATAATTATTTAAAGTTTATATTTATATTTATACTTTTTAACTTTTTTTCTTTCTCTATATCACTTTTACTCATTATATTGCTTATAATATTATAATATAAAATAAAAAAATGTTTTTAATAATATTATATATTTATTTATCAAATAATATAATAATTATTATTAAATTCATTTTTATCTAATTTTTTTATTATTATTAAATAAATATCTAATATCAAATCAAAAATTTGATTTAATAATATTTTAGATTAAATATAATTATTTCAATTTATAAAATGAATTTAATATTAAATCAAAACTTATTTTAATAGAATTTTTTAAATTAAATATAATCATTTTAATTTATAAAATAAATATATAATAAATAAATTCATTATAAAAAAAAAAATAAAGTAATAATAAAACAATATAAAAATATAAAAAAAAAATTATTAAAAATTTTATAAAAATTTCTAAATAAAAATCTTTATATAAATAATCTTATTATTATTTTTATAATTATAATAAAATAATCATTATTATTAATATTTTTATTTATTAAAATATTTTTTTAAATAATATGATATATATCTAAATAATATAATATAATTTATATTTTTATTATTATTTTATTTATAATAAATATTTAAATTTTGTAATTTTAAAATCAATTTAAAAATTACTTTATTTATAATAAATATTTAAATTATATAATATTTAAATCAAAATTAAAAATTATTATTTTTACAATAAATATTTAAATATTATAAAGTTTAATTCTTTTTTTTATCAAAAACTAAATAATCTATAAATTCTTTTATTATTAAAAATTATAAAAAGTTTTTTATTAATAATAAATAAAAATATTTAAAATTTATCAAAATTAATATTTATATATAAAATAAAAATACTAATTTATAATATATATATTAATTAATATTTATATAACTTTAGGGATATAGAACTATATAATTATAAATATTATTTATATTATATTATTTTCTTTAAAGAGTTTAAAAAGAGTATTGTACGCTATCGAGAGTATATATCTTCTTAATAAACACATAATGTAAAGTCATATATTTTGATTATATAGATAATAAATAATAATTATATAAATTAATATTGATAAGTTTTATTATAATTTAATAAAATGAATTTATATATTTTGAATTTATTTAATTTAGATATAGTTAAAGATTATTTTAAAAAGTTTATTTTGATTATTAAAATTTTAATCGATATAATTATTAATAAAGTATATAAATAATTAAATATTGTTATATATATAATTTAAACAATTTAATTAAAAAAGTTATAAATATAGTTTTAAAAATTATTTAAATATTTATAATCAATTTTATTTATGATTTATTTTATATAAAAAAAAAGGATATATTATAAAAAATAATTATTTATTTTTTTAAATAAAAAAATGATAATATAAATGTTTTATTATAATTATTTTATTTTATTAATAAACTATTTAAATTATATAAAATATATTAAAATAGTCTAATATTTATATATTTAGAAAGATTTAATATAGGATATTATACACTTTATAAAAAATTATTATGTTTATTTATGCTTAAAAACTTTATGTTTAATTTTTTAAAATTTATTATATTTTTTAAAAATATTTTATTATATTTAATTAAATATTGCTATTGATTATATTATGCTTTTGTTAGAATATTAATATTATAATATATTATATAAATATATTTTAATGATTATTAATTATTTAATTAAAATATATTATTTTATTCCTATTATTTTTTTAAATATTATAGATTTAATAAATGCTTTTATTTTTTAGATTTGGAGTTTATATAGTATTCTTAATATTATAATGAATAATTGAGGAATTTAATTTATATTAATATTTTAAAGGTAATTATATAAATAATTAAATATAATTCTATTATCTAATTTTATATTTTATTTATAGATAAATAAGTAACTAAAAAATTCAAATCAAATAATAAAAATATATTTATATAATTTTCTTGTTTTTTTATAAAATAATTAAGTTAATTAATTACTATTGACTAAATTTGTTTTAAATAACATTATATCTAAATCAATTTTAATATCATTATTTTTTGCGAATTATAGATTTAATCCTAAATTAAAAATAAAGTCCTTTTTTTTTATAATCGATATCTATAATATAAAAAAAAAATACTTATCTATAAATATATTAATAATATATTTTTAAAAGATTATTGATTTTTTACAAGAATTTTTAATATTGATATATAAAATTTAATTTAAATATATTAATTATTAAAAAATTGATTATTTAAAATATAAAATAAAAAATATCTAGATTATTTATTTAATAATTAAATTTAATAATAAATATTATTTCTATAAAATATTAGCAATTTCTTTTAATAGATATTAATTAAAATTATTAAAAGAATTCTAAATATTTTTAGTTTTTTATATATCATTTTTTATATTAATTTTAATAAACCTTTTTTTTTAAATTATTTATAATTAATAAATCTTTTAATTTTAAATATCAAAATAACAATATTCTTTTAAAAAATAATAATATAATAAATAATTATATTAAATAAAAATTTAAAAAAATATTGAATATCAAAAAATTAAAAAATAAAATATATTTTTTTAAAATTTAATAAAAAAATCATAATTCAATATTTATTCAAAAAAATTATGTATAAAAATATAAAAGCTAATTATATAATTTCTATAAATAATTTAAAAATACATTAAAATATAAATTAATTTAATTTATAAAATAAAAGTTCTTAAAGATTAAAATAAAAAATATATATAATTATTTAATTTTGAATTATTATAAAAATTTATATTTAATAAATAATTTGATTTTAGATTGATATAAATATTATATAAAATTGAATATAAAATATGATTTTTTTTATTTAATAAATATAATTAAAAGATATTAAAAATAATTATTTTATAAATAAAGTTTTATAATAAAATATAATATATAAATTATATTAAAATATATAAAAATATATAAAAATATATAAAAATATATAAAAATATATAATAATGATATAATATTATTATAAAAATTATATTGATATTCTTTTTTTTTTTATATATTGTTTTAAATTCTAATCTAGTTTTTAAAACGCTATTTTCGTTTATTCGTTTTAATTAGCTAAAATATATGATTTAAAAAATAACAATTATTATAATTTTAAAATTCTATATAAATATAGCTTTAAATTATAAAGTTAAAACTATTTTTATATAATTGATTTTCTTTAGCTAGTTTAGATTTAGTTTTTTATGAATTAACAATTTTATTATTTTGATAATTTTATTTATAATAAATATTTAAATTTTATAATTTTAAAATTGATTTAAAAATTACTCTATTTATAATAAACATTTAGATTTTATAATATTTAAACTAAAATTAAAAATTATTATTTCTATAATATATATTTAAATATTATAAAATTTAATTCTTTTCTTTTATTAAAAATTAAATAATCTATAAATCTTTTTATTATTAAAAATTATAAAGAATTTTTTATTAATAATAAACGTAAATATTTAAAATTTACTAAAATTAATATTATATATAAAATAAAAATCCTAATTTATAATATATATATTAATTAATATTTATATAACTCAAAAAATATAAAATTATACAATATAAATATTCTTTTATATTATATTAATATATTCAAAAAGATCAAAAAGGATATTATACATTATTAAAAATATATATTTCTTTAATAAACATATAATATAAAATCATATATTAACTATATAAATAAAAATTATATTATTTTAATTATAATTATAATATAAATATATTAAATTATTTTCATTCAAATTAAAAAGTATTATAAATAATTACTATATACATTTTTTAAAAACATTAAAATCTTTATTTTTAAAATATTAAAAATATTTCAAATCTAAAAGAAAACTAAATAATTTCAAAAAATATAAAAATCAAATTAATAAAATAAAAATAAACTTTTTTAAATATAAAAAACAAAATAAAAATTATCATAAAATTATAATATATATATATATATATATATAATAAAAATTAATATAATAAAAAAATTCCAAAAAAAAACAAAATAAATATTATCAATTAAAAAATCATTTTTAAAAACAAATCTATAAAATAAAAAGATAATCCTAAAAAAATAAAATTCAAAAAACCATTTTTATTTAATTTTTATTTTAAAATTAAATTTTTAATTTTTTTTTAAAATATAATAACTATATAAATCTAAATCTTTAATTATTGAAATAATAATCTTTAATTGTTTTATATAATTAATAATTAAAATATTAATAATAAAAATTTAAATCCAAAAAAAAAATTCAATATAATTTTGATTTAAATGAATTTTCAATATTTTCAAAAGTTTTTAAAAAATTCAAAATACTTTTTTAATTTTGATTTTTTGATAATATTATATTAAATTTTAAAATATAATATTTATATTAAATAAAAACTTTTTTTATATACATTTAAATATATATTCATTATTTTTTAATATAATAATTTATTTGATTTAAATTACTAAATTAAAATTGATCAACCAAAAAAATTCTAGATATTTATCAAACAAAAGTAATTCTTATTTAATAATAATTAATCAAAATCATTTTAATATATATCAAAAAATCTTATATTTATAAAAATCAATTTATCTATATAATCAAATATATAATTTTATATTATATATCTATCAAAAAAATATATATCCTCAATAGTATATAATACTCTTTTTAAATTTTTTAAACAAATAATACAATATAAATGATATTTATAATTATATAATTCTATATCCCTAAAATTATATAAATATTAATTAATATATATACTATAAATTAGAATTTTTATTTTATATATAATATTAATTTTAATAAATTCTAAATATTTTTATTTATTATCAATAAGAAATTTTTTATAATTTTTAATAATAAAAAATTCTATAAATTATTTAATTTTTAATAAAAAAAAAAATTAAATTTTATAATATTTAAATATCTATTATAAAAATAATAATTTTTAATTCTAATTTAAATATTATAAAACTTAAATATTTATTATAAACAAAATAATTTTTAAATCGATTTTAGAATTATAAAATTTAAATATTTATTATAAATAAAATAATAATAAAAATATAAATCATATTATATCATTTAGACATATATTATATTAACTAAAAAAATATTTTAATAAATAAAAATATTAATAATAATAATTATTTTATTATGATTATAAAGGCAATAACAAAATCATTTACATAAAAATCTTTATTTAAAAATTTTTATAAAACTTTTAATAACTTTTTTTTTATATTTTTATATTTTTTTATTATTGTCCTATTTCTTTTTTTATTTTATAATAAATTTGTTTATTATATATTTATTTTATAAATCGAAATGATTATATTCAATTTAAAAACTTTAATATAACAAATTTTAATTTAATATTAAATTTATTCTACAAATTAAAGCAATTATATCTGATTTAAAACTTTATTAAACTAAATCTTTAATTTGATATTAAATATTTATTTAATAATAATAAAAAAATCAAATAAAAACAAATTTAATAATAATTATTATATTATCTAATAATATTTATATAATTCCAAAAGTATAGAACTATATAATTACAAATATCAATCAATATTATATTATTTATTCAAAAAGTTTAAAAAAAATATTGTATATTATTAAAGATATATATTTTCTTAATAAATATATAATGTAAAATTATATATTTGATTATATAGATATTAATAATTTTTTAAAAATTTGATATTATATATATAAAAAATTGAAATTTATAAAAATTATGAATTATTTATATAAAATAAAAATAAAATAAACTTTTTTTAATTTTTTATTATTTGAAAATCTTTATAATTTATTTATATATAATATAATATTTTTAAAATTAAATTAGAGTAAATATTATTTGAATTATATATTATTATTATTTTATATTATTGGTGTTTTTTATATTATATTTTTTATTATTTTATTTTATAATAATTATATATAAATTAAATAAATAAAATTAATTATTATTTAATTATTTTTCGAAAAATAAATAAAGAAAAAAAATCAAAATCTTTTTTTATATTTAATTTATTTATTGATTTTTATTGATATTTTATTTATATTAATAAATTTCTTTAATATTAAATAAGATTTTGTTTTTATTATTATATTTGTTAGATTATTATTATTATTGATTTATTATATTTTCATAATCTTTTTATATTTATATAATCAATATAATATTATAATATTGATTATAAATTGTTTTTTAATTATTATTTTAAATTTAATTAATAATTAAAATTAAAAATATAAATCAATATAAATAATTAATAATAAAATATAATTATCAAAAATTTTATTAATTATATTTTTAATAATAATTATTATATTGAAATCAAAAATTATTATATAAAATTTTAATACTAATATGATTTAAATAATATATTTATATTTAATTAAAAATTAATATATAATATTTATATTTTTATTTTTATTTATTAATATAATAATATATTTAATTTAAAATAATAAATTAAAATTATTAATATATAAAATATTAATAAATATATATATATAAAAAATATTAAAATTAAATAATATAAATTAAAGTTTTTTTATAAAGTTTTTTTTTTACCATTATATATATTTATTAAATACTTTTATATTTTTATTATTTAATTTGATATTCTATATAATTTATACTAAATCAAATAAAGCCTTAAATTAATAATAGATTATAATATAGATATTATAAATATATTATATAATATATTGTTTTTTTAATATTATATTTTTTTAAAACTTATTATATATTTTATATATATTAATATTAATATTTTTAATTTACTCTATATTTTTATATTGAAATTTTTAATTTATTATAATTATTAAACTTTCTAATAATATTAAGCCATTATTAAATTTAAATAAATATATTTTAATTAATTATTTTTATTCTTTATATAAAAATTTAGCTTTTTTTAAATAATATTCTTTTTTATAAACAAATTATTTATTAATAATGATTAAAATATTATTAATTTATATTATTATAACTCTAAATCCTTATTTTTATATATATAATAAATAAAAGTTATATATTGATATCATTATTTTAAACTTTATAATATAATAATTTAAATATATATTAAATTAATAATTTTTTATTTTTAAAATTCTATATAATAATTATATCATATAAAATATAATTTTAAATAAATATTTTATTTTTAAAATTATATATATAAAAATAAAATATATAAATTTCGAATTTATTTATATATATATTTAAATAATATTATATAAATAAATATTAAATATATTATTACTTTTTATTATTATTATAATAATTATAATTATTAATATTAATTAATAAATTAAATACTATATAATTAAAGATTATATAAATATAATATATTTTTTTATATTATTAAAACTTTATATAATAAATCTTAATTTTTTATATATGTTTTTTATATTTAAATATTTAAGTTCATTAATTTATTTATATTTAAAGATTTTTATTTTTATTAAAATATTTTTTTATTTTATTATTTTGAATATATTGATTTTTATTAATCCATTTAATTCCTTTTTTCTTGATTTTATATATATTTTATTTGTTTTTTCTTTATTATATTTAACCCGCCTAATGGAAAAAATCAATTTTTTTATAAAAAAGATATTAATTGAATATATAATATATTCGCTATTTAATAATATTATAATATTTAATAATATTTTTTTCAAATCTTTATTTTTTATATATAATCTAAATTATACTTTTTGTCATACATTTTGCTAAATATACTAATAAGATTAAATTACTATTAATAATAAAATATTGGGGCTTTAATTTTTTTTTAGTCTACTGCGTTTATAAATTATTAATTTGGGTAATTTAGATATTGTTATTTTTGATATTTTTTAAATAATTAATTAATTATTGCCGTTATTTATGAATATAAATAATGCATGGTTTTTTATATATATTATTAATAATATTAATATTAGATTAATAAATTCTTTATAATATAAACAAATTAATATTAATTATATTATTATAATATAACTATTTATATTGATTTTATAATTTTCATTTTTTATTGATTTAAAGATATAAAATTTTATTTATTTTTCTTTTTTTATTTTGATAATTTTTTTATATATTAGAATTTCAAAATATATTTTTAAATTATATACTATATATATAAATAATCCATTTTATTTTTGTAATATATTTTTTACTAATTAAATTGCTTTATATTTATAAATTTTATTATTTATTTCTTATAATTCTATTACTTAATTAATAATAATTTTTATTAATAAATCCAATTTTTTTATATATACAAATATACTAAATATTAGAAATATTAAAATTAATTTATTAAGATTTATTAAATCATTTATAATCTTTATTATTATTTATAATATTTGTTTTTTTATAAAATCAAATTATTATAATTTGTTTTATAAAATTTTAAATATATATTATATAATTTTATAATATTATTCAATTTTATTAATTAATTAATAAAATTTTATAAAAATTATTTTTATTTTAATTATTATAATATTTATATATTTATTAAATTTCTTTATAATAAACTATATACTTATATTAATAATAATATAATTTGAAAATCTTATCTAAATATTAATTTATTTGAATTAAATTATATTTTAAATATATTTTATTAATAAATTATTTAAAAATATTACTATTTAATATTTTATTATTTTATTAAATATATATAATATCATTTTTTTATTAATATATATAATATTAATTATAATTATATAATTAAACTAAATATTATTATTTTTATTGTTATTAATTTTAAATTTGAATTTTTTTAATGATTTATTATATATTTAATATTAATTATAATATTTTATTAATTTATTAATTTTATTTTTATTTATATTATTATAATTAATTTATTTAAATATATTATATAATTTATAAGTAATTAAATAATTAAAATGTTTATATAAATATTATAATTTTATTTTTATAAAGTAATAAATATTATTTAAAATTATTAATTATATAAATATATTATAATTATATTTTTATAATAAAAAACTATAGCTATATTTTTATATAATAAAGAAATATTTGTTAATTTTATTATAAATAATTTAATTTTTAATATTATTAAAGAATATATCAAATTTATTTATATTTATTAAATAAAGTAAAAATAGTATATTTATATAAATAATATAAATTTTGATTTATTTTATTAATAATTTAATTTTATATAATTTAATCAATTTTTTAATATTTTTTTTTTTAAATATAATTTTTATAATCTTTGTTTTATTATAATTAATAATTAAATCGGTTAATTTTTATAATATTTTAAATTATTATTTATTAATAATTGATATTATTATTATTTTTATATTGATTATAATACTTTAAAATTTATTAAAATTATATTTGTTATTTATAAAGAATATTTTAAAATTATATATAATTTATTTTAATATTATATCTTTATTAGTTTAATTATTATTAAATAGTTTTTTATATATTAATATATATTTAAATATTTTTTTTTATAAATTTAATAATTATTTATAAATTATTAATTAAATTATTTAATATATAATATATTTTTAATATAATTTTATTTAAATATTTTATTTTTATATAAAATATTTTATAAATTTTTTTAATATTTTTTTTTTATTTTTTGTTTTTTTTTATAATATATTAAAAATTATTTATATATATAATTATTATTATTTTTAATAATTTTTTTTTATATTTTCTTTAAATTTTTTTTTAATTTGATTTTAAATAATTTATAAAAAAACATCTTTTTTTTTATATATTTAATATTATTTTTTATAAATTAATTTAAAGTTTTCTTTACTATATTATTTTTAAATATTAAATTATAATTCAAATTGATTTTGATAATTACTATATCTTTTTTAATTATTATAATTATTTACTTTATTATATTTATTATAACTAAAATTTCTATCTTAATTTTATAAATTATCCATAAATTTTTTTTTAATATAATATATATCAATATTATTGCTTTATAATTCATTATAAATCTAAATTGCTTTTTTGATTTTTTAAATAAAATCAAAAATATTTATAATTAGTTAATAATATATTTAAATATATTATCTAATTTATTAATATAATAAAATAATCTTTTTGCAAAAATATAATTAATTTTTTATATTGTTTAATAAAGTCTTATATAATCATTTTATTTTTATAAAAAATAACTTCAAATATTATTTAAGTTTTTTTTTCTAATTTTTATTTATAATATTTTTTATTATTAATTTTATTTATTTATTTATTATATTATAATAATATAGTTTTTTTTAATATTATACTTTAAATTTTATAATTAGATTCTTTATTTTTTATAAAAATATAATAAAATTCAATATATAATATTCAAATATTTCATTTTTAAATATAATTAAAAATATTATTATTATAAATTTATTTAAAATATTTATATATTATAAAATTAATTTATATATAATTAATTTATAATCAAAATCATTATTTTTATCATTAAATTTTATTATATTATTTCATATTTTACTTAAATTAATCTAATATTAAACTTTTAATATATAATATTAATAACTTTTTTTTTAATAATATTTTTAATTTTTATATTTATCTTTATATATATATACCTTTTTATCCCTTCGTTTTTTTCTTTAATTTTATTCATATTAAAAATCATGATTATTTTGATTATAATCATAATTATTTTAATTATAATTATTTTGATTATTTTAAAATATACAATAATCTTGATTAAAATAATCTCAATCAAGTTGATTTCGATCATATTGATTCTAACCAAATTAAAATATACAATTATTTTAATTATAATAATTTTTATTATAATCATTTATATCATAATAATTTTAATTAAATTAATTTTAATTAAATTGATTTTAATTAAATTGATTTTGATTAAATTAATTCTAACCAAGGTGACTTTAACTAAGTTAAGGCGTATAGTTATTTTGATTACGATAATTTTTATCATAATTATTTTTATTTTAATAATTTTAATTATTATATAATATATAATTATTTAATAGAATTATATATTAAATAATATAACATATAAAATTATATATCATTATTATTAAAATAGTTTTAAATAAATATTCAAAATTGATTTTTATTATAAATTAAATATTTTTTAGTAATTTATTAAATTACTTTAATAAATTAATTATTATTTATATAATTAAAATATTTTATTTAATTTGCTTTTTTTTTTCAATTTATTTTTTTATATTTTTTTTTTAATCTTATTTTTATTTTAAATTTTCTATTATTATTTTTATATTATTAGACCTAAATTTTATTAATCAATTTTTATAAATTTTTTTTAAATAAATTTTAATCTATTTAAAATATAATGTTATATATATTATATTTTATATTATATAAATTATTGGTATAAATATATTAATATAAATACTATCTCTTTATAATACTTTTTTTATTATTATTAAATATCTTTTATTCAATATTTAAAATATTTCTATATTTATATTTTCAAATACTTTTTTAAAATTTATTTATAAATTTATATTAATAAAGATTTTTAAATTATCAATTATATATTTATCAAATTTATATTTTAAATATTAATTTATTATATATAGATTTTTTATATTATATCCTTTATATCTATTAATAAAATCTAAATCACCTAAAAATAATCCATTAAATAAATCTTTATAATACCTTTTACTTTATTTAAATTTAAAATTTTAATTATATTTAAAATTATATATATTATTATCCTTTAATTATTACTTTTTTTTAAAATTAAGCATAAACTCTCCAAAAATGCTATTTACTATATTTTTAAATAAAAAAATCTTTATCTATATTTAAAATATCAAAATTTATATTTATCTAAATATCTTTTATTAATATTATTTTTATAATAAATTTATATATATTAAATCTTTATTAAAATTTCTCAATAATATCTTTAATATTAATTAAAATTTTTCGATTTAATTAAATATTTATTTTAATCATTAAAATATTAATAATAATCCTAAATTTTAAATATTTATACTTATTAAATTACTTTCTCTTTATAATTATTTAAAGTTTATACTTATACTTATATTTCTCGACTTCTTTTCTTTCTCTATATCATTTTTATTTATTATATTACCTACAATATTATAATATAAAATAAAAAAATATTTATAATAATATTATATATCTATTTATTAAATAATATAATAATTATTATTAAATTCATTTTTACTTAATTTTCTTATTATTATTAAATAAATATCTAATATTAAATTAAAAGTTTAATTTAATAAAGCTTTAAATCAAATATAATTACCCAATTTATAAAATAAATCTAATATCAAATCAAAACTCATTTTAATAAAGTTTTCAAATCAAATATAATCATTTTAATTTATAAAATAAATATATAATAAATAAATTTATTATAAAATAAAATAAAAAATAAAGCAATTATAAAGAAATATAAAAATATAAAAAAAGATTTATTAAAAATTTTATAAAGATTCCTAAATAAAAATTCTTACATAAATAATCTCATCATCACTTTTATAATTATAATAAAATAATTATTATTATTAATATTTTTATTTATTAAAATATTTTCTTAAATAATATAATATATATTTAAATAATATAATATAATTTATATTTTTATTATTATTTTATTTATAATAGATATTCAAATTTTATAATTTTAAAATCGATTTAAAAACTATTTAATCTATAATAAATATTCAAATTTTATAATATCTACACTAAAATTGAAAATTATTATTTTTATAATAAATATTCAAATATTATAAAATTCAATTTTTTTTTATTAAAAAACTAAATAATTTATAAAACTTTTTATTATTAAAAATTATAGAAAATTTTTTATTGATAATAAATAAAAACATTTAGAATTTATTAAAATTAATATTATATACAAAAAAAAAATCCTAATTTATAATATATATATTAATTAATATTTATATAACTCTAAAAATATAAAACTATACAATTATAAATATTAATCGATATTATATGATTTATTCAAAAAGTTCAAAAAAAATGTTATACGCCATTGAGGATATATATCTCCTTAACGGACACGTGACCTAAGGTCACGTGTTTGACTATACAGACAGATAAACAATTATATAGTATTATTAAAAATACTTTTTTATTTTATATTATAATACTATAAATAATATAGTAGGCAAAAACAATATAAAAAAAAAAAATTAAAAAATATAAATATTAATATAAATTTTAAATAATTATAAAAAAAAACAATTTATTAAATATAAATATTCAAAATCTAAAATTGCTATTAATATTTCAATAATTAAAATAAACTTTTAATCAAATCAAAAAACTTTAATTAATATTAAAAACATTATTAAAAAATCTTAATAAAAATTTAATATATACAAGTCTATTATAAAAATAATATTAATAAAAAACATTTAAATAAATACAAATCTTAATATTTTAAATATAAATAAAGATTTTTTTATTTAAAAATATAACAAATAATATTTTTAAAAAATTTATATCTAATTTTAAAAAAAAACAATAATAAAAAAATAATAATATATATAATCCTAAATATAACTAAGACTTTAAACTTAAATAAAATAAAAAATATTATAAAGACTTATTTGATAAATTATTTTTAAATAATTTAGATTTTATTAATAAATATAACAAATATAATATAAAAAATTTATATATAATAAATTATTATTTAAAATATAAATTTAATAAATATATAATTAACAATTTAAAAATTTTTATTAATATAAACTTATAAATAGATTTTAAAGAAATATTTAAAAATATAAAAACAAAAATACTTTAAATATTAAATAAAGGATATTTAATAATAATAAAAAAACATTATAAAAAAATAATATTTATATTAATATATCTATACCAATAATTTATATATTATAAAATATAATATATATAAAATCATACTCTAAATAAATTAAAGTTTATTTAAAAAAGATCTATAAAAATCAATTAATAAAATTTAGATTTAGTAATATAAAAGCAATAATAAAAAATTTAAAATAAAAATAGAATTAAAAAAAAAAAGCAAAAAAAACAAATTAAAAAAAAAAGCAAATTAAATAAAACATTTCAATTATATAAACAACAATCAATTTATTAAAACATTTTAATAAATTATTAAAAAATATCTAAATTATAATAAAAATTGATTTTGAATATTTATTTAAAATTATCTTAATAACAATAATATATAATCTAATAAATTATATTATTTAATATATAATTCTATTTAATAATCGTATATTATATAATAATCAAAATCATTAAAATCAAAATAATTATAATAAAAATCATTATAATTAAAATAACTATATATTTCAATCTAATTAAAACTATCTTAATCAAAATCAACTTAATCAAAATCAATTTAATTAAAATCATTATAATATAAATAATTATAATCAAAATTACTATAATCAAAATAATTATATATCTTAATTTGGTTAGATTTAATTTAGTTAAAGTCAATTTGATCAAAATCAATTTGATCAAAATCAATTTAATTAAGATTATTGTATATTCTAAAACAATTAAAATAATTATAATTAAAATAATTATAATTAAAATAATTATAATTATAATCAAAATAATTATGATTTTTAATATAAACAAAACTAAAAAAAAAAATAAAAGAATAGGAGGGTATATATATATAGGGATAAATATAAAAATTAAAAATATTACTAAAAAAAAAATTATTAATATTATATATTAAAAATCTAATATTAAATCAATTTAAATAAAATATATAATAACATAATAAAATTCAATAATAAAAATAACGATTTTGATTATAAATTAGTTATATATAAATTAATTTTATAATATATAAACATTTTAAATAAATTTATAGTAATAATATTTTTAATTATATTTAAAAATAAAATATTCAAATATTATATATCAAATCTTATTATATTTCTATAAAAAATAAAGAGTTTAATTATAGAATTTAAAACATAATATCAAAAAAAGTTATATTATTATAATATAATAAATAAATAAATAAAATTAATAATAAAAAATATTATAAATAAAAATTAAAAAAAAAACTTAAATAATACTTAAAATTATTTTTTACAAAAATAAAGCAATTATACAAAATCTTATTAAATAATATAAAAAGCTAATTATACTTTTATAAAAAAATAATTTTATTATATTAACAAATTAAATAATATATTTAAACATATTATTAATCAATCATGAATATCTTTAATTTTATTTGAAAAATTAAAAAAACAATCTAAATTTATAACAAATTATAAAATAATAATATTAATATATATTATATTAAAAAAGAATTCATAAATAATTCATAAAATTAAAATAAAAACTTTAATTATAATAAATACAATAAAATAAATAATCATAATAATTAAAAAAAATATAATAATTATCAAAATCAATCTAAATCATAATTTAACATTTAAAAATAATATAATAAAAATTTTTTAGATTAATTAATAAAAAACAATATTAAATATATAAAAAAAAAGAATATTTTTTTATAAATTATTTAAAATCAAATTAAAAAAAAGTTTAAAAAAAATATAAAAAAAAAGTCGCTAAAAACAATAATAATTATATATATAAACAATTTTTAATATATTATAAAAAAAAATAAAAGATAAAAAAAAATAATATCAAAAAAATCTATAAAGTATTTTATATAAAAATAAAATATTCAAATAAAACTATATTAAAAATATATTATATATTAAATAACCTAATCAATAATTTATAAATAATCGTTAAATTTATAAAAAAAACATTTAAATATATATTAATATATAAAAGATTATTTAATAATAATTAAACTAATAAAAATATAATATCAAAACAAATTATATATAATCTTAAAATATTTTTTATAAATAATAAAGATAATCTTAAGAAATTTTAGAGTATTATAATCGATATAAAAATAATAATAATATTAATTATTAATAACTAATAATTTAAAGTATTATAAAAACTAATTAATTTAATTATTAATTATAGTAAAATAAAAATTATAAAAATTATATTAAAAAAAAAATATTAAAAAATTTATTAGATTATATAAAATTGAATTATTAATTAAATAAATTGAAATTTATATTATTTATATAAATATATTATTTTTATTTTATTTAATAAATATAAATAAATTCAATATATTTTTTAATAATATTAAGAACTAAATTATTTATAATAAAATTAATAAATATTTGTTTATTATATAAAAATGCAATTATAGTTTTTTATTATAAAAATATAATTATAATATATTTATATAATTAATAATTTTAAATAATATTTATTATTTTATAAAAATAAAATTATAATATTTATATAAATATTTTAATTATTTAATTATTTATAAATTATATAATATATTTAAGTAAATTGATTATAATAATATAAATAAAAACAAAATTAATAAACTAATAAAATATTATAATTAATATCAAATATATAGTAAATTATTAAAAAAATTCAAATTCAAAATTAATAATAATAAAAATAATAATATTTAATTTAATTATATAATCATAATTAATATTATATATATTAATAAAAAAACAATATTATATATATTTAATAAAACAACAAAATATTAAATAACAATATTTTTAAATAATCTATTAATAAAATATATTTAAAATATAATTTAATTTAAATAGATTAATATTTATATAAAACTTCTAAATTATATTATTATTAATATAAATATATAATTTATTATAAAAAAATTTCATAAATATATAAATATTATAATAATCAAAATAAAAATAATTTTTATAAAATCTTATTAATCAATTAATAAAATTAAATAATATTATAAAATCATATAATAAATATATAAAATTCTATAAAATAAATTATAATAATTCAACTCTATAAAAAATCAAATATTATAAATAATAATAAAAACTATAAATAATTTAATAAACCTCAATAAATTAATCTTAATATTTTTAATATTCAATATACTTATATATATAGAAAAATCAGATCCAACAATAAAAACTATTATTAATTAAACAATAAAATTATAAAAAATAAATAATAAAATTTATAAATATAAAGCGATTTAATTAATAAAAAATATATTATAAAAATAAAACAAATTATTTATATATATAATATATAATTTAAAAATATATTTAGAAATTTTCATATATAAAAAAATTATTAAAACAAAAAATAAAAAATAAATAAAATTTTATATCTTTAAATTAATAAAAAATAAAAACTATAAAATCAATATAAATAATTATATTATAATAATATAATTAATATCGATTTGTTTATATTATAAAAAATCTATTAATTTAATATTAATATTATTAATAATATATATAAAAAATTATATATTGTTTATATTTATAAATAATAATAATAATCAATTAATTATTTAAAAAACATTAAAAATAACGATATTAAAATTATTTAAACTAATAATTTGCAAATATAGTAAATCAAAAAAAAATCAAAGCCTTAATACTCTATTATTAATAACAATTCAACTTTATTAATATATTTAATAAAATATATAAAAAAAAATATAATTTAAATTATATATAAAAAATAAAGATTTTAAAAAAATATTATTAAATATTATAATATTATTAAATAACAAATATATTATATATTTAGTTAAAGTCTTTTTTATAAATAAATTAATTTCCTTCACTAAATAAGCTAAATATAATAAAAAAAAATGAATAAAATATATATAAAATCAAAAAAAAAAAATTAAATAAATTAATGAAAATTGATATATTTAAAATAGTAAAATAAAAAAAAATTTTGATAAAAATAAAATTTTTTAAATATAAATAAATTAATAAACTCAAATATTCAAATATAAAAAATATATATAAAAAATCAAGGTTTATTATATAAAGTTTTAATAATACAAAAAAATATACTATATTTATATAATCTTTAATTATATAATATTTAATTTATTAATTAATATTAATAATTATAATTATTATAATAATAATAAAAAACGATAATATATTTAATATATATTTACATAATATTATTTAAATATATATATAAATAAATTTAAAATTTATACACTTCATTTTTATATATATAATTCTAAAAATAAAATATTTATTAAAAATCATATTATATATAATATAATTATTATATAAAATCTCAAAAATAGAAAATTATTAATTTAATATATATCTAAACCATTATATTATAAAACTCAAAAGAATAATATTAATATATAATCTTTATTTATTATATTTATAAAAATAAAGATTTAAAATTATAATAATATAAACTAATAATACTCTAATTATTATTAATAAACAATTTACCTATAAAAAAAAACACTATTTAAAAAAACTAAATTTTTATATAAAAAATAAAAACAATTAATTAAAATACATTTATTTAAATTTAATAATAATTTAATATTATTAAAAAATTTAATAATTATAATAAATTAAAGACTTTAATATAAAAATATAAAATAAATTAAAAATATTAATATTAATATATATAAAATATATAATAAACTTTAAAAAAATATAATATCAAAAAAACAATATATAATATAATATATTTATAACACTTATATCATAATTTATTATTAATCCAAAACTTTATTTAATTTAATATAAATTATATAAAATATCAAATCAAATAACGAAAATATAAAAATATTTAATAAATATATATAATAATAAAAAAAAAACTTTATAAAAAAATTTTGATTTATATTATTTAATTTTAATACCTTCATATATATATATATTTATTAATATCTTATATATTAATAATCTTAATTTATTATTTTAAATTAAATATATTATCATATTAATAAACAAAAATAAAAATATAAATATTATATATTAATTTTTAATTAAATATAAATATATTATTTAAACTATATTAATATTAAAACTTTATATAATAATCTTTAATTTCAATATAATAATCATTATTAAAAATATGATTAATAAAATCTTTAATAATTATATTTTATTATTAATTATTTATATTAATTTATATTCTTTATTTTAATTATTAATTAAATTCAAAATAATAATCAAAAAACGATTTATAATTAATATTATAATATTATATTAATTATATAAATATAGAAAAATTATAGAAATATAATGAATTAATAGCAACAATAATTTAACAAATATAATAATAAAAACAAAATTTTATTTAATATTAAAAAAGTTTATTAATATAAATAAAATATTAATAAAAATTAATAAATAAATTAAATATAAAAAAAGATTTTGATTTTTCTTTATTTATTTTTTAAAAAATAATCAAATAATAATAATATAAAATAATAATAATATATAATCCAAACAATATTTATCCCAATCCAATTTTAAAATATCATATTATATATAAACAAATTATAAAGATTTCAAAATAATAAAAAACTAAAAAAAGCTTATTTTATTTTTATTTTATATAAATAATTTATAATTTTTTATAAAATTCAATTTTTTATATATATAATATTAAATTTTTAAAAAATTATTAATATTTATATAATCAAATATATAACTTTATATTATATATTTATTAAAAAAAAATATTTTTAATAACGTATAATATTCTTCTTAAACTCCTTAAACAAATAATACAATACAAATAATACTTATAATTATATAATTCCATACCCCCGGAGTCATATAAACATAATTATAATCATTAATTAATAATTAATTAGCAATAAACTTCTATTAATTAACTATTAATTAACTCTAAAAGATATACTATCAATTTGCTAATAATTTATCAACAATTAGTTAATAGAATTTATTCTATATAATTATATTTTTCGATTAATCAATCTTGTTAATTTTAATCTTATCAACTTTATCAGTTTCTATATCGTCTATATTGTTAATATCCTCAATACTTTTAATATACTTTAATATATCATTAATATATATATATAAAATTTAATTACTAGTAAATCAATCGATTCTGTTAATAAATAATAAAAATTATAATTATCTATACTATTATACTAGTATAATATCTAAATTAAAAAAGAATTTTCTAAAAAAAATCATATTATAACTACTAGTAGATTACTTTATATAATCTTTATATTAAATAATAAAATAATTGATTTTTAATTTAGTAATATTAAATTATCATATATACTTTTAATTAAATATATATACACTTGATGTTTATATAGAATTTGATTGAGTACTAGTACTTTATATATAAACCCGTCTGACTCCATATTTACCAAAAGAAGATGATAATAGAAAACTGCAAAAAAATTTCCAAAAATATAATGAGATAATGAATGATTAAACATTCTGATTGGACTCGCGGGGAATCGAACCCCGGACCACTCCCAATTATGCTTAGGTTAAGTCCTTAGACATATTGCTAAGGGAGTATTATACCACTAAACCACAAGCCCGATTGTTGATCTATATTGTTGAAGAATATGGTTGAGGTAGGTATATATTGGGTAGCGAGATCGCAGGTGAAAGTATGAGATGTTAGATACTAGGAATAATAGATAGGTCAAAGCGCACTGACACTGACAATCTGAATAATAATCCACTCACTTTCTATATAACCAAAACTCTACTCTACTCGTATTCTACTCTACTCGTATTCTACTCTACTCTACTCGTACTCTACTCTACTCGTACTCTACTCTACATCTCTATATAGCTAGAAATGAAATAACACATTCAAACTTCATTCATATTGGTGACATTGCTACCATTTTTATTAATGTCCTAACTATTTTATTTATTCAGATAATTAATTCATATACCTACCTATAATTAAATTATCAGATCACAGATGCAAAACCAGAGTTCGAACCAAATTCGTCCCATCCCACTGTTTCGTCATTCAATTTTTCCAAACTGAGACTTCAGTATCATTTCCACATGCACGTTGAATAATAAGAAATTGCCCCACCACCATCATCAACCCCCGCCTCCATATTGTAATACGAAATGGTGAAATTGTGAAATTGTGAGTTACGGTGTAGATATAACAGATATAACATAAACTTGAATCATTTTTTCTTTCCTCAATCCAACCATATTATCCATATTATACATATTATGATATAATTCAAATATATACATATACATATACATATATATATATATACATACAAAAATGGAATTCGATACAAAGACTCGTAGGTTAAATTCCAAAATTCATTATAGAAGCAAGCCTAATGTAACATTGACAGCTCTTTCTTCTACTTCGGATAAAACATCATTCGCATATATCTCAGCAAGAGATCGTTGGCCAGTTATTCTAGTAAGTTTTCTATTATCAGAGTGAAGGAAATTTTCTAATAACATAGACTGGTGCAATTGATGATGTCCACCGAGCAGTATCAGAAGCATCAGGATCAAAACACGAAGAAGGAAAGCGCATAGTCGAGAATCTTGCAAAGCTCAAATACGAACTTCAACATGATAGGAAATTAACGTATGAAAATTCGTCATGCTAAAATTACCTCGCTGACCTTCAGACCTCTACCTGATGATGGACAGCCAGATATTGCAGGTTATAATAAAGAATTGGAACAATTGGGATACCCCTCATGGTTTAATATTCCATGGCTTTATGCAGAATGCTATCTCTACCGGTAAGCCCCCTTATTGGTTTTTTGTTTTAACACCACTAATTAAGTAGACGCATAGCAACATCTTTCTCTCTATCCAAAGAATGGAAGTCCTACGATGTATTTGCCCGACAAAAGATGTCCACTTTCCGATCATCTCGACCAGCCGTTCTTGAACTCGCAAATCGATATCACGAACTTATTTCACAAATGAATAAAGTACAAGATGATGAGGCAGAGAAGATATTATTTATGGAAATGTGCGAGATCTGCTTATGGGGAAATGCTACGGATCTTTCACTTCTTACATCATTGACATATGAGGATATTCAAAAATTACAAGGGTCGGAGGCACGAAAAGCTTCGGAGAAGAATATCATTATTAATGACCTTGAAAAGGCATATGATGTTCTAAAATCAGCAAAGAGAGAAGGCAAGAAGAATCGTCAAGTTGATATCGTTCTCGATAATGCGGGATTCGAATTGTATGTTGACCTTATCCTTGCTGGATTCCTTCTTTCTGCTGGTCTTGCAACAAACGTTGTCCTTCACTCCAAATCCATTCCTTGGTTCGTGTCTGATGTTGTTCCTGCGGATTTCTCGGATTTGTTAAACGCGCTAGCAACTGCACAAAACTTTTATTCCACTCCATCTGATGATGAGAAGAATGCAGGAAAAACTCCAGAGCCACTCTCTCAGAAGGAAGTTGATGAAATGTCATTCCTTTTCCAAAATTGGAGCGAATTTCATGCAGAAGGACAATTGACCTTGCGAGCAAATAGATTCTGGACAGAGGCAGGTAGTTATTGGAGATTACCAGGAACCGCTTCAAGACTTCACGAAGATTTGAAAGAAAGTGAGCTAGTTATTTTCAAAGGAGATTTGAATTATAGAAAATTGACTGGTGACGTGAGTATTACTTCCTTACTCTATCGTGGGGAAGACTGACACAAGATAGGGTATTTGGGATCCTACAACTCCATTTACAGATGCCATTGGTCCAATGGGCTCAGGTTCTGGTGTTAATGTTCTCGCTCTCCGCACTTGCAAAGCTGACGTAGTCGTTGGATTGAAACCAGGTGAAGATGAGAAGTTAAGAGAGACAGAGGGTGGTGGAGGAAATAGTGGAGCAAGAAAGTGGGCATGGAGTGGTAAATGGGCAGTTGTGTCATTTTCTTCTGGAAAATAGATAAACTTTGATCAAGATTATAGATATATAGATATATAGATATATAGATAGATGAATATTGCACAGGAAGCGAGAATAAATTCACAGGAAAAGGAACCTTGAGCGAAGAGTATTTCCTATTTCATTGTAGTTTCTATCCAGTTTCTAGCTGATATTTCCAAAAAATTTGTGTCTCATTAACTTTCTTTCGCCTTCGATATAAAAACCATGCATGCGCAGAACCATTGTTGTTAATTATCCCCTTGAAGAAGCCTTAAGAAGTTGGAGCTATAACCCTTACTGGGTTGGGAGCTCTTGATTGGTTTACATTACATTATTTGTAGTATTCGGAGTGCCATCTTAAATCAAGAATAAAAAATTCGAAAGATCCATTCATTGGCTGGAACAACATTATTTCTGTACCGAGATCTCCAGAAATCGAGAGAAGTTCAGATGCTATCACTCTTGGCTACGTGAAGCTTGAGAGAAATATTTCTGCCGTCAGACTATTATGTTTGTTGATCCGCCCAGCGTACGGAACGTTTGGATCTCTTATTTCCGAGCTTTGTTTTCGATGACGATGGTTTAGGTTGAGAAGCTGTGTGATCTAGAATATTTTTCGGTGGTCCCGCACTCGGGGATGGTTTTGAAGATGGTTTTAGGGATGGCTTGAGAGATGACTTTAGAGCTGGCTTTGGATCCGAAGCTGGAGTTGGCCGTGGCGGTTGATCCCCATTTCCACCCCCTTTCCCATCATTCCTAGCACCGGCATTAGGGCTCGTATCTATCGTCTTATCTACCAATCCCCATTAGCATTCACACCAACGGCCAGTTCAACCCCAGCGCTCTATTTAGTTTGGACTTACCATATAAGAATGATGAGCGTGGCCCACGACGCCGAGTCCGACACCTGGTGGTGCTGAACCTCGATCATTTCCGTGTACGTTGTTATGACCTGTCCTGGTTTGTGCGACTACGGGTGTGGTGGCTGTGATGATGGAGACGGGGGTAACGACGGGTTGGACGTATACTATGGGTTGGACGTAGGGATAAGGGTAGGCATATGGGTAGGCATAGCCGTATGTATAGGAGTAGGACATATTTGGATGGGAGGAGCAGTTTGGCGGGTTCGATCTAGATGCAATTATGAAGTTTTGAACTCGAAGATGTTGTTTGGTGTTGGAATCTAGTTGTAATATGTTGGCACTGAATATAGGTGTGGTTGGAACTTTTATGAGAGATGTTTTTGGAACTAAGAACGACTGGGAAATGGGAAAGGGACTTCTTTTATAACAGCGAGGTCGGATATGTTATGGCAGGGTGCGGATCATAGTAAATGCACATTGAAGTTTGTGAATGTTATGTTTAACATATTCTAGAAAAATATACATGATGATTCGAAAAATTTATCAACAGTTCGAAATCGAATTAATTCTAGCAGTGTTTGCTAATTTCAATGACAGTATGGAAGAAGGCTTATTCAGTGTAACTTATTGACTCATACCAGCAGTTTTTCATTCAAAGATTCGACATGGAATGATACTATGAGTAAATGAGAGCTTGCGTGACCGAGCCACTTTGATTATTGTGAATGAATTCCAACTAGTTTCCCTTGAATAATCCCTGACTGAGACTCGTAAGATCGTATATCTCAGTGCCATAGAAGATCTGTATGAGGCGAACTTTCCTAAGTCTTGAATGTATATAATTATTAAGCTCAAGAGATACACTTTAGGTGTTGCCGAATAAATTGTCGCTTCTGCTCATGGGCCTTGAGTACGCTGCAATTTTCGAATTGAGTGTTATATCTTTGAAATGTTTAATGGTGAGGGTTCATGGTTAGACACTTGCCGTGAAATTCCTTCGCCATGGAAATTGACAAATTTATGTCTTCCAGACATTTTTGAATATCCTCAAATACTCTTTCTTTGCGATGTTTCTATGCATCGCTAGGCCTTCATTTATCTTCTTGCCTTTTTCTTCTCCGGGCCCTCGTCTTCATCGTCACTTAATTGGGCATATTGGGTAACAGGTTGAGTTTCCTTCCAGGCATTCGTGAAGATTGGATCGTTCTTAGCCGTTTCGGCATATTTCAATAATGCCTCCCTAGGATCTTCATCACGCATACTACTCAATGTAATACTCTCATTGATGTGCTTCTCGTCTGGTTGACTCTTCATGAAAGGGGTTACAAGCGGCATCTGAGGCCGACGAGGATCGCGCGAGCGGCCAGAAGCTGTCAACCCTACAGTAGGATGTCTCGCAGCATATGAAGTTGACGCCGCGTTAGTCATGATACCGCCTGGGGTAACGATACTGTCTCCAGATATACCAGTAGATTGATCAGTTGTGAAGTTAGGGTCATCATCAACATGACGCTTCTTTGGCGCGCGAGACATTACATCGACAGCACCTCTAGTTGATGTATTTGGATTGTAGAGAACATGAACTTCGGAATTGGCAGATCCGGTAACAATCTGATTGAGTTTTGGATGCCACTGTACTGTAATAAGTGGAGATGCAGAAGTCACTGGGGTAACGAGTTCTGGTTTGAGATTTCCAGAGTTCAGAATGTGGAGATGTCCTGTTGCCGAGCCAGTGATAATGTTAGAACCATTTGGAGAGTATTTGATGTTAGTGATAGAATAGTGATCTGATGTTGAAGGATGTTCAACAGTTACGATAGGCGATTTGAATTTCCGAGTATCCCAAAGTTTGATCAAGTTATCTCCGCCTCTGGTGACAACCATTCTACCATCAGGACTGATATCGATCCCACCCGTCCATGTATTTGGGATATGGGCATCTCTAATTTCGGCTGCTGGCCTTGCGTAGGGTCCGTTACCGCTCCACATAACTAGACTTCCGTCAAGTGCCGCAGATACAAGTAAATTGTTCCCTCCTTGGGCTGGGCCTCCCCACACCACTGCTGTCATTCTTGTCCGGCCTGCTGAGCCCGATGCCTTTGATTTGTGCACTATGACCTCCTTCTGACCTCTTCTAATGTTCACGTCCCATATTCGTAAAGTACTATCCGTGCCGGCTGTGACACAAATGTTCTTATCAGTCGGACTCCATGTGCCTGTAGTGACCTCAGAAACATGCCCCTTCGTGTTGTTCATATCCCTCAAATACATATCCCCTTTTACGAACTCTGCCATAACCTCACCATCCCTATTCATGATTTTGGCTTGCGGGTGGGCCGAAATACATAGAAAGGTACCGCCAGCGTGAGGATTGAACTCGACATGATTTATAGGATGTGTTTCGGAGTTTGTAGAAGATTTTGAAAAGTTTGGATCCACGCTTTTGAATGCTCGAAGTGTCGTAGGTGTCATGGAAGCAAAATCATGAAACTTCAATGTACAATCAGTTGAACCACTTATTAGCCTAGAGCCGGAAGGATCTAATGTCGTTGTAGTTATAGCTCGATCATGTGTCTTTAGAACGAGTTCGTGAGATACTGGAAATTCATCATCATCCGAGCCTGAACTTTCGTCGTCTTCATCATCGTCATCATCTGAACCCCAATCCTTAGAAGCTGCTTCTAAAATGCGTTTTGGTTGACCATTCTCAGATTCCTCAGTTTTTGCTGCTAGTGTTCCAGTATTCTCTACAGTTCGTTTTGTTCGATTGATTTGCGCTGCGACATCTGCTTCTTTTGATTTCTTGCCAAATGAAGTAGGTAGGAAAGCTCTCATAGGATCATCTTCTGCCAATTCTGATTCTTCAACATCGAATTCCTCTTTATCAGACATAATTGATTGCTATTCGTTGAAATCTATGTTGAAGGATTAATTGGGAATGGTGCGAGATCTGTTAGGATTGATCGTGTAGGTTGGTTGAAGATTGTGTTTGCGGCGTCTAGAACTGTAGGTTGCGCGTCTAGGAAGGCTACTTTTTTGGTAGTTTTTTGGTAGTTTTTTGGTAGTTTTTTGGTATTTTGTACGTAGCTGTAGAACAGCCATACTGTACTGCACTGTACTGCACTGCACTGCACTGTACTGTAAGTAGGCTTGGTAGGTTTATTGGTGGTCTAACCCGTTGGTTAGTACTTTCGGTGTTATCTCAAACTGATCATGGACTAAATTTCAGGCCCAACTTCAACATTTATAGCAGGTACACCTTCCTACCGGACCTACTTATTACCCTACTATCTACTATCTACTAGGCTACTAGGCTACTATTATTACTGTACTACTATATCATTTACCTGCTCGTGCCAATCCATGGTAGATTTATTATTTTTACAAAACTTTCCGAGGTTTTTCATGTTCATCGCAAATTATAAAGACTCCCCCCCCTTATTGCTTTGAACAAAGTCTTCATTACAAATACTATTCAACTCTTCAATTTGTATTGTTGAATCGTTTAAAAGGTTGGCAGATATATTCATATTTATATGGGTTTGCAATCATTCATCCACCATCGTCACTTATTCCATTATATCATCATAGAGATAAGCCCCTGCACATTATGAGTGGGGTGAAATCATCATCGAGATAGCTTCAACTGAACGCTGTCATGTATCTATCGACGAGTTATGATGCTGCGGCAATATCTCCCATAAATACACCAGTACCGTCTGTACCATTACTCGATCCGACCGTATATATCACGAAAGGCGACTCTCAGTTACAACGTTGGTCGTCACTTATTGGCATCGTCACAGCGATAGTGGGCAACATTCTAATATCATTCGCCTTGAACATACAACGATATGCACACATAAGATTACATGAGGAGCATGTGCGACGGAAACAGAGACTGAGAAACATTTCGAAGTCAGCGCATGGTGGTTATGGAACATCAGTAACGAATGTGGACCATATTACAGAAGAAGAGTACGAAGCGGATGAGGAGGCACCATTAAGAAGATCATTCCACTCCGCAGACTCCCAATCGAGTGATTGTACAGACGACGATCATGAGACGCAAAGATCAACCTACTTGAGGTCTCCATACTGGTGGGGAGGTATCATTCTGATGACTATTGGGGAGGCAGGAAATTTTTTGGCATATGGATTTGCACCAGCGTCGATTGTTTCTCCGCTCGGAGTTGTGGCTTTGATATCGAACTGTGTAATTGCCCCAATTATGCTGAAGGAACGATTCCGACTCAGGGATTTTTGGGGGGTCGTGGTTGCTGTAGCCGGTGCCGTTACTGTTGTTTTGAGTGCCAAGCAGCAGGAAAGGAAATTTGGACCTCATGAGATTTGGGGCGCCATTACAACTACTGAGTTTGAGGTCTATATGGCTATTACAATATGCTTAATTGTGATATTGATGTGGGCAAGCCCGAGATACGGCACCAAGACGATATTAGTAGACCTTGGTCTTGTGGGTTTGTTTGGTAGGTTTTTAGAGTCATCCATGATTTGTACACTCACTTACATTACATAGGTGGTTACACTGCTCTATCTACGAAAGGTGTTGCTTCCATGCTATCTTCTACTCTTTGGAGAGCCTTGACGACACCAGTCACTTATGCCCTTGTTATTATCCTAGTCGGAACGGCCATTATGCAGGTTAGATATGTCAATAGAGCTTTGCAAAGGTTTGACTCGACACAAGTCATTCCAGTGCAATTTGTTCTATTTACACTATCTGTTATTACCGGCAGTGCAATTCTTTATCGTGACTTTGAGAAAATTACCTCTGAGAATGCAATAAAGTTTATTGGAGGCTGCTTGTTGACATTCTTTGGTGTTTGGCTTATTACTAGCGGTCGATCACGGCATGACGAGGAGGAAGAACATGAGGTAGATGTTCAAGAGGGACAGGAACGTATTGGGCTTGAAAATCAAGATCATATCACCGACGAGTTATCAAATCAGCATGGGCCAAGAAAACATTTAGGCCTTCAGGCGATCTCGAGAACTAGTCTTATTCGGTCGGGTGACTCAGCGTACGACGAAGAGGCAATTCGAGACTCTAGGAGGTCTTCGCATGTCAGCTTTGCCAAATCGCCATCCCGACCACAAACACCGCAGAGGTTTTCTAGTGCATCGAGGCACCCGGAAAGATTGACAACATCAGGAACAATCAATGAGCGACCTGTAAGCGAAGATAGTCCCCTGCTTAGGAACCCCTGGATGGAATCTACGGATAGTCTTTTACAAACTCCGCGACACCCAGGAATGCCGACTAGTATTTCTTCTCCAGTATTGCCTTCCGAAGCTCAGACACCCCCTTCCGATGTCTCAAAACCACCAACGACAAGATCGAATACGCAGTCTAATCTCCACACCCATCCTAGTCAACAGAGTGGTCCTACACCACCGCAAGGAGATCGACCGACGACTCCAGCGAGACATTCAATGTCTCGTATGTTACCTGGACCATTATTATCACCTTTGTCAGGTGGTTTGAGTGTGGTGATAGCGGATTCTTTGCGACGTGGGGTTGAGTCGCCGCGGAGCAAATCTTACGGACGACCATCTGGCCTGAGAAAGGCGAGATCTGGAACTCAGAGACTTGTTCAAACCCTTGATGGCGAACTTGATGATGAAGATATCGACTCGCCATTAAAAGGTGGTGAATCTTCACAGCAGGTGAGCAAATCGTTCGAAAGTGAGGCATCGGGTTGGTCGAAGAGAACTCGAGCTCGCAGCCTAAGTAATACCCTAGGGGATTTTCTCAAAGGGAGGCGGTCTCGACCGGAGATGGAAGAAGAAAGGGATAATGATGAAGAGGAGGCTGGTCCAAGCGGATCATGATCGTTTTTGATTAGTTTATCTTGGTTTACTTTAGCATTGGTTGGAGTTTGGGTAGGAGCATGGCGAACGGCAGTAGAACTTTCACATAATCACAGGTGTATACAAAAAGCATTATTGTATATTGATATCGTTGTATTGAATTTATATGCTATTGAAAATTTTTATAACAGGATGGTTTTTTTAGATGCCGTGCAAGGAAATACATAGTTGTTGTTATCATGTTTCTCTCATGCCCGTGTTTCCTTCAAAACTCGCCCTTTATATTAGATGAACCGTATGAACCACATTTTCTCTTTGCTTTCCTCAAATTTCCACATCTAAAACCTCCCCACAACCCGCTGTAACCATCTCTAACTTCCCCTTTCCCCTGTTACCTCTGCCATTCCCCTGCATCAACCAGTTCCTCCAAGAATCTTAAATTTTCCGCTGCTAATCCCCGCAAATAAAAACGATCCCCCAAATTACACTATCCACGGTTATGTTCGCTAGCCTTAAACAAAAAATCACTGCCATCTGTATCAACTTGAATATCCCAAGGTGATCCATACCGTCAACCTGGCATTTTACCTGCACTAGATGTTTAGTCAATTCGTGATCAACATTACGACTTTTCAGGATATCGGCCGCGCATCAGAGCAGTTAGAGATCTGCATCTTTGAGGTTGGTGATTTCTAGTGGGGTGTGGGCGGTAGTTGATGAAAGAGAAGCGGAATATTTTCAAGATCTTTGGCTGCTAGAGATGATGATTTCTCTAGCCTGTTCAAAGCGTAAAGATGAAAAACTATTTGTTTGCGAATGTTTGAGTTAAACTGGGCGGCTGTGGTAGTGAAGGGTATCAAATGGACAGCAGCTGGGAGAAGAGGAGGATTTTTGAGTGAATATTTACATTGGATGTAGTTGGAGTTGTGAATGCAGATGGTGCTGCTGTGACTGGTGTAGTTGTGTTGGTTTCAGGTGAGTCCACTCTATCGAAATCCACATTTTTAGCAATTGATGCTATGCTTTCAGCACTTGTGATGGGTTTGTGAATGATCAGAGTTGGTGAAATTGGTGAATGTGTGGAGCGTGTGAAAGAACTTGAATATACAATTTTTGTTTATAAAGATGCACGGTAGAGTTCTAAATGGGCTAAGACAACGTATTTCCTCCAGAAATAAATCGCCAAGCAGTTCTTATGCAATACAGGTGAATCGTGGAGCACAAAGATGAAGCAAATGATTCAAATTTCATTCTACGAGTGGTTGTCTCTGTGAAACACTCTTTCCAACTCACAGCAATATTCTCTAGGAGAGGATATTCTATAGTTATTCTACAACCCGCTGGTTCGAGAAGCATGCAATAATAATGTGAGAATATACAAAAGCTTTACGCAGATTCCTTGGCTACTGGTAGCTTTCTTGAATGTATGGGCTATGGAGTTCTCTCCTCTACTCTAGATAAAGCAGTCCCCCCCGCACTCTGGATCTGGAAATGGCTGAATGTCTTTCCATTATAAAGATGCCCTAGTGTCATGTCATTAGTTCCTATACACTCACAGAATATATTGTTACTTGGATTATCCTCACACAGCTCAGCGGAATCGGGATACGTCGATCACCACAATGACTAGCTCTTTCAAATTACCACAAGTAGACCCTGAGCCTGATCTTACAGCACCCTTAAACCGTCGCCACGATCTTTTTCAACAGATACATGAGTACAATATTGATTATCGTACCCCATCACATCTCAGAATCCACATTACGGGCCTCACGCTTGAAGAAGGGTATATATTCGAGGGTGGTATGTCATCAGAAGACCAAAAAGCATGTCAACCTCATACCCGTATCCCGGTCTGTAAGTTCTTTGTTAGATGTCCAGGGAAAGCCCTTTGAAGATTCAACAGAGACAGAAATAACTCGTCATAATGCAATCAAGCTCCGAGAGCTTCAGTTCGAAAAGAAGACATTAGAGATGGAAGGCCGAAGTCGAGCAGCAAATGAGCAGGCTGATAGACGTTACGAAGAACGATGCAGAAAAGAAATGGCAGAGATGCTGCGAGATTAAGAGAAGCTAGACAGAACAATGACATTGACGCGGCTCGGGATGCAAAAGCTGGACGAGCCTCATCTGGTCGCAAGTCACCACCAAGAGGGTTGAAACATTTGGCCGAATCGAGGCTAAAATTGAACAAAGAGTGGATAAGAAGGGAGGACCATCAACAAAATGTGAGGAACGATGATGAAAATACCAGGAACGCTTTACTGGCAGGTGTTATTCGATCTATCGCTGCTATTAAGGATGAGGGAATGAATATGAGCAAGGTAGACTCAGAGCTAACGATGATAGATGAAACAAAAACTCTGAATTCTAGCATCCATCACACAAGTGGAAATGCAGTTCCAGGACCTTCTCATCGTTCAGAAACATCGTTCATACAATCAGCAAGATTAGGACAAGGAGAGGTAGCTCTTCCAATATGCCGATCAAAGCCATTGGCGACTGTCGGAAGTTTCCCCTCGCTACCAGAAGAGAGCTCAATCCAAGGGAAACAGCGCACAAGTCAACTCGGACTGGCGAAGGAAAACGTCGAGATGGTAAGAAGGACTAATCAAAGGCATCGAAAAGAAGTGCAAGCGGAAAAGGATAACACGAACTCGTTAATTGCCATTGAAACGGAGAGTAACAATTCAACAGCCAAAGACGTAGGCATTAAGAGACCATCGCCATTCAAGAGTGATAAACAGATAGAGAGTAACAAGTCGGAGGAGTAGAGGAGGAGATTGAGGAAGGAGAGGGAGTATGAACTCCAGGAAGATAGCTCGGACGCTAGCAAATAATTCTTGGAATCCCAGGGAGCTTGGGGAAGATGGGAAAATGGGAGAAAGATAACAGGAAATTTGAACAAGAGTAGTTTAGCACGAAGAAAGATTTAGCGGTAGATAGTTAGCGCAACGAAGAATCTAACTGTATCATTAAATGAGTAAAGATAATCTAAGACGGTGATATATCCTCGAATCTGAGTCGGCTCAAGAGCTTGCATCATACGATTTTGAATGCAGTATTTGATCAATATAATACCATAGTTTGGTATAGATGAATTGATTGTCATCGGAATACCAACAATAAATACTTCTTCTCGAAGATTATACAGATAAATCGGACAAGCGATATGTTTTGCTCTATATTGCCACTGAAATGCTGTTGAACATACTCTACCGTAGTTTTGCAATGTAAATAGTCACCGATGTCCAATTTTTCGATTCGCAATTTGAGTAATATCTTTCGCCAATGCGTAAAATTCAGTTTGAGCATGATTGTATATATCTGGGACAGGATAATTTGGGCAAGAACAGTTATCGAATGATGCATTCGCCTTCACTTGAAGCAGAAGATGGTGAAGTTAATAACGGCGAAGGATCTGATGGCTGTTTGCCTGCAGATATGGATATTTTGAATATTTATCCATTACCACTAGTGAGCTTAGTACAACTAGACCGTCCACCCTCACAACCAATTGATCAAGATATAGAGCTTTATCGAGAGGAAAATTTTGATCTGTCGTCACTTCGCGATCAGTTAATCCTGCTGATATGAGAGCATCAGAAGATAGAGGCAGGTCTTTCCTACCAACAAACGTAACGTACGTCTCTTCGATCCTTCACCAGCAACCGCTCCTATAGATATAGGATTATTTGACGAAAAGGAAATTCATTTTCATAGGGATAAGTTGGTCTGAGAAGAATCTATACTAGAATTCCGCTCTCGGTCTCGGAGTTAAACGTAGACATTAGATAGGCAGCTCACATTCAAGCGATGCACATATTGTACTACCAACAAACAATCCTCCATTATATTCGTAAAACTATTGGGCATGCATTTTGCAGAGAAAACGCCAGACTCCTAACCCCATGTGCCCCAAGATAAATTGTACACTCATATCTTCTTTTCCTTTGATTCAATTTCCTTTAACAACCCGACCAAGTCCCCCTCATTGCCCTCCATCTCCAAACCACGCCCAACCCACTCCTTAGCTTCTTGTAGCCGTCCCATCTCCATCAAACATTTGCCCTTTCTCCACCAAGCTTTCGCATTTCCAGCCCTCTTCGCCTCCACACTGCTTTCTGCGTCCGTTGCGCCCTCCACCCAATTTGACAACGACATATGCGCTTGTGCCCTATTTGCAAACAGCCCTGCAACCTCATCTCTCACTAGTCCTGATGGCTCCCATAACGGTCTTGCGAGAGCCATCTGTAAACCAAGTGTATACATCTTTATAGCTTCACCATGTCTTCCTTTGCGGAATTCTCCATTCCCTGCTTCACGGAGCTTCGTAATGTTTGCAGAACGTTTTTGATTTACAGGGACGGGAGGCGGCGGGATAGGCGTATCGAGAGTGAGAAGTGATCGGTGTAAAAGGTTAAGAGTCTCTAGTTCTTCATTGAGAACACGGGAGTTTGAGGATGTGGATATGGCTTTTGAGGATGGGTCCATATGTAATGGTAGGAGAGTGAAAGTCTCGTTTTCGTCCATTTCGATTGCACCGAGTAGGTTCGAATTCAATTGCACTGATTGCTGATAGTTTGCGATTCCAACTTTTTGGTTTGGCCGGCTGTTGTGTGGGAGTGAGATATTGAGGATGTGTCTTCATTTGAAGAAGAGGCTAAACTTGTCCTTTGATCTGGCCTCAGCCTTGCTTACCAATGTATTATGTAAAAAGAATTTCGAGCCGCCCAGACTTCTCCTCTGGCAAGGTAAATATCCGAGTCTGTAGCTTTAGTATAAGCCAAGATCAACCACAACATCATCCCAAAGTGGTTCTATTTCAATTGTTTTTGATCACTTGACCCATCCGTGCTGAATGAATTGCAGATGAACCATGTCTCATCAGCCTGGTCGACATCATTATATCAATATATATATAACCTAGACCTCTTCATCTTGTTCAAGTGAATTAATTTAGTTTTTTTGTCACTGTTGTATCTTGACTGAAAACATTGAATTGAAGTGCTACGATTATTGTTCATACCAAATCACACCAATAAGTCTCCACGAAAATAGACCAGACAAACACTTCTATCATGTGCAGCGTCTTCTCAGCCTTTTTCTACGAAGTTTATCACCTATGGGATGGCCTTTTGTTGGGTCTTGGAAATCTGATGACCAAATTTGGCTTCTAGTTACTCATTTGCTTGAATGTCTACAACAATTTCAAGCTGCATATATCTGCCATATGGTTCGATAAACAATCGAGCACAGTCACGAGAGACGTATGTTGCCGGTATTGTTACTTACCAAGTCGGTATTTACCCCACTTCTGCCATAACCTGAACGTTCTGACTGAGGCAAGCTGCCGAGGAACCTACGTTATTAAAGATTGGAGAAATTGCGAATACACGATATCTTTCTCCCGCGTCCTCAACTCAGACTTGCGGCTAAATCGAAGCGGTACTCTATCGATGCTAGAATAACGACGAAAGTTTACGAGGAATGGAGGTCAGGATATCGAGTTAGAGATTTGATATTGCCTACCACTATGCCAGCCAAAGTTGAGGGATAATCAAAGTCATATTCTGCAAAATTAGGGGATATTGTTGCATTCATACTGGAATTTGAATAGGCCTTGAGTTGAGCTTTCGGCTTTGCTCAAGATGGCCGACTACTAGTCTTTCACTATTCAACCAACATTTATCTTCAACAAGATGCAGATGCTGGTTCAACTCAGAAATCCATAGTCAATGAACATCTTGTTTAACAAATGAGACATGGCTGTCATACAATTTATATTGATGAATCACGTGAATATGCTTCATAATACGGGCCAATGTTTGGGCGGCGGGGCTTGCAGTAGTGTATGAGCACACACAACCTATATCATCGAGGTGAGAAAGCCACAAACTTTCAATAGGTTCGAAATAGAAGAATTGTTCGTGAGTAGAATTCTGTTGCAAGTCGTTTCGCAAAGCTACCCAATAATTAGGAACTGCCCCAAATTACATGCATTTCGTGAATGCAATCCTCGATCATGCAACAAGAGTCATCGTACTTTGAGATTTGCAACAAATGGAAAATTCTTCTTGACACATATGGTACAAATATGTCGAGTGACAAGATTGAAGCTTGGCATTGGCAGGTTCCAAAAAACATAATGATAGTTTTGAGTGATGGGTATTTCCCTACATAGTTGTTTGTTAACCACCCAGAAGCGTTTGTCCAAATGGCCCAAGAGGTTGCATTTCCATGGATTCTGTATTAGTACCCTTCCGCCTTCTAACCTTCCCTGAGGAGGCAGACAGAAGCTTTTCTGGTCTCAAAAACTGTCGGCTAGCTTGATTTCAACCTTTCTTGAGAAAGAACGTGGGGATGGGGCTGAAGTCGAAAGATGAATGAAGCAACAAGATAGCTCGTGGGCGATATACATCTCCGAAGACATAGGCTCGAAAGCGAAATCAAGATTGGTATGTACTTTTCATGTTGGTGACCACCGTGTGACTGGTCATACGCCGCATTCGAAGAAGGATAGCCTACGTTTTAAAAGGTTGCTGAACTAATAATGGCTCTAGTATAGTTAGAACGCGGATAGAAGTGACATAAAGAGCAAGGGATTATGATTGATTACGCAGAAACATGTCTAGGTCGTTTTTCACCTCAGATTTCGATGTTCTGAAGGCTGACAATTTTTTGGAAGCTTTAGAAGTAATCCATGAAGGCTTGGATGTCATACATATTGCTATGCTATACAAGTTGATGCCGTGAAACTCTTTAGATATAATGATGAATGAGTTATGTGTTGGTCAAATTAATGAGAGCAGCAGTCAACACCCTATGCCGCCACTTTCCTGATAGTTATCTGATCATTTATGATTAAATTAGTTTCCAAACCCCTGCCAGTATGTGGCTCACTTATACGGATGTAGCTCATCGATCCTGCGAAAGAGCACTCTTCAACATCTAAGTTGTGTGTTTTGGGGGTAAGTGGATTAATGATAACTATGGTCATCTCTGTTTAATTAGCCCAGCATACTTGTCGGCTAGCATGGCGACTCAAAATAGTCAAGAGAAGATTTGGAAGGCAGCAGGTATCGAGGCCAGGAAGATTTTGAACAACTGTTTCCGATATTTTTTCCATCCTACAATATATCTTGTAACAAGTGAACTGATTGAGGATGGAAGGATAACGGGACAAGTCGAGTAATGACTTCACCACCATTTATCATTCCCCACATTTCTCCGCCCTAGGAGAAGTCCCTTAAAATTCATCCCATGCATCCTCTATCTCTCTAAGGACCAGTCTTCTTCGCCTAAATCCAATTCCTTCATCAGCTGATGTTGTTGCCGCTTCTTCCGTATTAGCGAATGCTGGAGCATAGCGTTCCCCATAAACTTCTTAGTATATATCGCATTATACTCTGGTATAAATTCGTCCTGGAAATCTGGAGACACGAGAAGTGCTATCTGTGTCTTTATCTCCAAGCAGAAGGCGGCTCGGCAAATAGGTTTCATCGTGGTCATTGATGGATCAATATTCACTAGAAAAATGCCAGCTCCGATTCCTTCTGTACTTCCCAAGGTTGTTCCAGTATCAGAACCGCTTGAGGAAAAGTTTTTCGCGGCATACGTGCTAAATTCCGAAAAACAACAATATATAAGATCATTTTCCACAAAAACATCCAATATATGCAAATAGACCCAATGATTCCCAATCACGTTTAGAACCAAACTCGTGATATCTAACAAGTGATTGGAGAAAATACAAACAGGAACACGTACCTTCTAGGATTCAGGGTTCATTTTGAAGGCACGAAATCTCCACTGAAATCTACAACTCCACTCTCCACCAATTCCTCCGCCCGACCCATTTTTCCGCGTTTCGCTATGGTAGCAGTTTACAATAAAAAATATGGGAGGAATGAATATCTTCATCTCAAGGTGAGGGAAGAATCTCGGAGTGCATAAGGTTTTATTTACTTCACCTGCTGACCCTTCCCTCAATCTTTTCAGTTTGCTCATCAGAACCCGAGCAGATAGCATAAAAGTTTTCCGAAGATTATTTGACCTAAGTTGTCAGCAACCGGGTGATGCGATACGTTCACCAAGCCGATGCATAATGTATGTACCACGATAATCTCACAGTGCCTCTATCACTAGTATGGAGTAGTCTACGGATACTGTTCGGATAAGTAGTCAACAAAAAGCAACTTACTCAATTTTCACGTCAAAAAAAACTCTACGTTCACCTAACTGAGTAATAATTGCTGACTATCACAGCGGACTGTGGAACCGATACATTGCAAGCTACTTCTCCGTTCTCCAGTCTCCATGAAATCCACTCAAGTCAATTTCTTATATCCACAAAATCGGAACACTTTCCAAGGTTCCTTTGCCATTTTATTACGACCTCACTCAATGCGTATTTGCCTTACCAACCAACAACCAACCTCACGCCAACCGTCTTTGGCTCATACAGCTTATTTCTCCGCCTATGAGTTTTTCCGCTGCAGGGACTCTAACAATATATCTGTAAGATCCAATCTATTTCGGATCTGCCTCGGTCAATCTTGGCGAAAGGAAACTCCAATGACGTTATGCTGCATATTTGTTTCTTTCAACATGTGAGAATAGTGTAAAGAAATACCATGTTTCATATTTTACCACGAGATTATTGATGAATGGATTACGCGCTTCTCGAAAATATTTCCTTATATTGTACTTGACTCAGAATATGTTGGAATGGGGAAAGATTTTGCACGCATCATACCAAGTGTATCTACATAACTAGGTAGGTTTGTTGTTTGCATCAATTGCGTGTGCTGAATCAGCCGTTCTTTGCCCCCATGAAACAGAGTTTGGACGTCGATTCAAGAAAAAACCCTTCCGCCCCTAGGTTGATTGCTTCCGTCTTGAGTATTTTCTCCCGGTACTTTATAATGCTTGATTCATTAGAGGGTTTTAGCACTTTCAAATTTTATTTGAAAATAAGTGGAATGCGCCAGTATACTATTATTAAGATACTAACTTGAATATAGTTGTTTGTATAAAACTTCAAGTTATGTAAAAATTATACAACTTCTAAATTAATTAGTGTTGAAAACTTGAAAATACTTTATTAAAATTGATTGATATATACTAGTATAACTTGATTTAAACTTCAAAATCTTTCAAGTTAGATTCTACTAGTAATTAAAATTATATTCTTTTTGAATTTCTAAATTTTATTTGAATTTTTAAATTTTATTTGAATTTTTAAATTTTATTTGAATATTTAAATTTCATTTGAATTTTTACTAGTAAATTCTATTTGAAATACTATTAATTATTTGAAGATTTCAAATCGTTAATAAAATTTGACTTATAATTTTTAAAGATGCTTGCAAAACAACTTGAATATAATATTATTACTAGTAACTTAAATGAAGAATAAAGCATTTTGAGTTAGTATTTGTAAATTATACTTTACTTTTTTTATGTTTTTAAATAATATTTGAAATGTCACGGTAGTACTACTAGTAGAAAGATCCACTGGCACTACTAAACCATACACAATGATGATCAACCAGCCTGACAATTTAACTTAATCGAGAAAAACTTTATATATAAATGCTAATTTAAAATTTATAAAATTTATATCATGTTATAATTATAAACTTTCAAGTAATAATAATCAATACCCAGTTATTATAAAGTATTAATAAAAATTTATAGTAATTCATTGCTCAATTTAATTAGATTACTATCCGGTTAACCAATCCATCCGGTTCAGCAATGGATCCCTCAATAGCCCTCTATTCAAGGCCAAAAACCACGAGATAAATCGTGGTAGAAAAATCACGTTGGTTCCACTGACAACTAATCTAATCTCTTCACCGAGGGATTAGTGCAGTCTCACACCTCACACTTGCACATTCCGCAATAATCTCCAAGTTGACTCCAATATAGAACCCTAAACCCCCCGCAGTCTCAACCAGTGACGTCTGTGGTGGGCCTTTTTATAATTCTCTTCAAACTCCGACGCTAGACTAAATCTCTTCAAGCAAGTGTCGTTGATGTGCCTACGAGAATAAGATTCTTCACCTCAAATCAACAATATTTTCTTATAAGATCCAATCATGAGGCTCAAAGCAAGAACTTATCGGATCCCGCTCCTGATATGGGATAAGTCGGTCATGGATTGAACTGCAGATCTCAAGTCACCATCTCAGGGGACCGTTGTAACAAATGCTACACTAACATAACATCGTGCGTTCATGAATGAAAGAGCAGGAGATACTTGCATTTTTTCTTAAGAATTTACGAAACTTGTATTGGGCGGTTAATGACTGCGGGTTTCCTAATTTCATGTTTCCGACGTTGGAAAGCATGTGGAAATGTGGATTTCTCCCCTCTCGGTCGGGATAGTGGATCTACTACATTCAACTGGCGTATGTCGAGCCAAGAAGGATGGGGGACCAAATACTATATTACTCTCCCTCCCCTCACTTTTTGGTTCCTATTTTTCAATCTTCAGCCTATTCCTCCCCTCCATCCGATCTGCCTCCCCAGATATCCATAAATTCCTTTCCGAAGTTACACAACAGTAGTGTTGTGTTTGATAGACCTTTGATGATATATACTGGCTGAGCCAGACATTCCATGAAATCTTGAGGGTTTCTTTCTACACAAACGATACTTGAGAACTTCAAAATGGGTTCTTCTAGCGAGGTATCACCTACTCAAAAGACCTTCGCTGGTCTCAAGGGTCGCAGTTTAGGTTTAATGATCTCGACAATTGCGACAACTGGATTCCTTCTATTCGGATATGATCAAGGAGTAATGTCCGGAATTATTTCCGCAGATCCATTCAACAACTACTTCCCACAGACAAAAAATGATAGTGTCTACCAAGGATTTGTTACAGCCATTTATGAAATTGGATGTCTGCTTGGTGCCATGTTCATTTTATGGTTCGGAGATTCGACTGGCAGAAGAAGAGCTGTATGGATCCTACCTCGTATACCTCAACTTTTACGATAAGATAAGAAACGCTAACACATATTTTGCAGATTATGCTTGGTGGCTTTATTATGATCTTGGGAGTTATCATCCAAGTCACGGCAGTTAAAGGCCACTCTGCGACCGCTCAATTCATTATCGGTCGTACCATAACGGGTATCGGTAACGGAATCAACACTTCCACTATCCCCACTTACCAAGCAGAATGTAGTCGCACAACCAATCGTGGTCTTCTTATCTGTATTGAGGGCGGTATTATTGCATTTGGTACTATGATTGCCTACTGGATTGATTACGGTGCATCGTACGGACCTGACGACCTCACCTGGCGTTTCCCCATCGCTTTCCAAATCGTCTTCGGTGTGATCTTGATTATTGGTACATATTATCTACCAGAAAGTCCTAGATGGCTTCTTACCAAAGATCGCCACGAGGAGGGACTCGATGTTATTGCTGCGTTGCAAGGTCTTGAACACAACGACCCTGCAGTTCAACTCGAGAAGACTATCATCATGGACAGTATCATGGCTAGTGGACACGCTGGTGGTAAAACACCTTTCTCTGCTCTCTTCACTGGTGGCAAGACACAACATTTCCGTCGCATGATGCTAGGAGCATCATCTCAATTCTTTCAACAACTTGGTGGTTGTAACGCAGTAATCTACTACTTCCCCACACTCTTTCAAGAATCCATTGGAACAACCCACAACCTCGCACTTCTCCTTGGAGGTGTAAACATGATTATCTACGCCATTTCTTCCACAATCTCCTGGTTCATTATTGAGCGTGCCGGTCGTCGTAAGCTCTTCTTCGTTGGCACCATTGGTCAATGTCTCTCCATGGTCCTCGTATTCGCCTGTCTCATTCCTCAAAACGGAGAAGGTCCATCCGCAAAGGGTGCTGGTGTCGGTCTCTTCACTTACATGATCTTTTTCGGCGCTACCTGGCTTCCACTCCCATGGCTCTACCCTGCTGAGATCAATCCACTCCGAACTCGTGCTCGTGCCAATGCCGTCTCGACTTGCTCCAACTGGCTCTTTAACTTCACCATTGTTATGGTTACACCTGTCATGATTTCTAGTATTGGCTGGGGAACATATCTCTTCTTCGCAGCAGTAAACGCCTGTTTCCTTCCCGTCATCTACTGGTTCTACCCCGAGACCCGACGCAGATCACTCGAGGAGATCGATCTCATCTTTGCCAAGGGTTATCTCGAGAATATTTCTTACGTCAAGGCTTCATATGATATGCCATTCTTGAGCGATCGGGAAATTGAACAAATGGCCAGACACTATGGATTCGAGACGAGAGATGTGGAAAGCAGGAGTGTCAGTGCGAGTGAGAAGGATAAGCCTGAGGCCGTGGGAAGAGAGAACCAGACTGGTCCACAGGGACCACATCATAGACATGTTGGTAACAACCATGAGGGGTTCCGTAATGATTAATTGACTAGTTAACTTCCCATTGAATAATGGGAAAAATTAATGATGATGGACATGGATTTGGGATTCATGATTGTACGTTTTGTACTATGATATGATATGGCATCTATTGGGATTTAGATGGTTGTATTTTTCATTCGGCATGACATTTCCGGATAATAATGTCACTTATCCGAGATGAAGTCTGTCCATGAGGTCTGGGAGATAGCGGGATAGATTTCTATTCTTATTATTCGTTTCGATAGATTGGTTATTTTTGATAGGGATTTGGATAGATAGGGGATGATACCCAGAGTAGTGTTTTATTTTCTTAGAATTTTATGAATCTTTTTATATCATTTATCTTCCCAGGCTCTTTCTATGTTGTGATATTCTGTCTGCGCGTGATGTATAGTATTGATTGAAACTGGTTGAATGGGATGAAATATAGTACCCATAACAAGCGATGGACTGTACTCGGTTAAATTAAAAATGAAGCACGCGCAAGTTGCTAAATAATCTTAAAATCGACGATTTTGTACAAAACACTTTATTTTAAATTATTTGTATTTTTAATAATATTGTTTTAATTAATTATATAATATACATTTTTAATCAAAATATTTTTTATAACTTGAAATTTATAATAACAATATTATATTTAACTTAAAATTAAAATATTATTTGATTTACTAGTAATATTTAATATCATTTGAATGTAAATTTGCTTTTACTACTAGTACTACTAGCAGTAGATTTTTTACTAGTACTAGTAATATCCAAGTTCTATAATAAAAAATAATAAAAATATATTTAAATATATAAAAAACACTTTTATTTAGTAATATAAATATTATTATATATATTAAAAAAATAACATCATATAATAAAAATTTAAAGAAATTTAATATATAATATTTCAAGTTATAGTAAACATTATATATTGTTATCATGATAATTTTCAATTCAAAGTTAATCTCTAAAAATTATCAACTTTGAAAATTATTTATTTTGAATTTTAATATATTAATAATAATATAATAATTTATATCTTTATAATTATTTATCACGGTTCTAAGGTTCTGTACAAGTGTGGCCTCAGGCCATAAGGCCAAAACCACTTCTATATAGTTGGACTTCTTTAACTAACTTAAACTTAGTTCTTTATAAATCAACAACTTTATTACTTTAATAATTTGATTTATTTTTTTTTATATAAAACTTTCTTTATTTTAAATATATAATTTTTATGATTATTTTAATCTTTTTAATTATTTAATTTTTATATTTTTTAATATATTAGAATTACAAAAATTTGCCTTTTATTCATTTGTTTATTTATATGATTAAGTGCAATTTTAAATTAAAAATTTTTTTTTTCTTTATTTATTTATATTTTCTATTTTATAAAATACTCATCCACAAATAATTTTTATAATCTATTTCTTATAATTTATTCCTTATATTTAAATATCAAACCTATCTCTTTATCTCTCTATTTCTCTATCCCCCTATTCTTACCATCGTTACCATATATAATTCGCACAATATTAACAATTTACTAACTATTTTTAATAAAAAGCAATTTCTAGATATAATAATTACTTTATATAATTTCGAAAAGGCACTTCAATTTCTTAACGCTAAAAAACCCTATTATCGAAAGATTTTTAAAGCTCTTACCACTATTAATAATAATGAACAATTCTTCTTTAATACTCTTTTTGCTGTTTTCTACAATTAGAATATAGTTTATCTTGAAATTAATCAATAATTTATAGTTTTATAAAAAAACAATTAAAAATTGAACAACATGTTTATTAAAATCTAATAAAACCTCAATACGATTTTTCAATCTATTTTAGGCTTTTATAATACTTCTTTTTTGATCTTGGATCCAAAAAAGTTTTTTAATAATAAAAAAAATAAAAATATTAAATCTATTGTATAAAAAATTTTTTATAATTCTTTTTATTTTAAATTTGTTATTAATATTTCTTATTTCTATTCTAAAATAATCAAAATCTTTTATATAATCTTTTTTTTCGATAATATAATATTTTTTTTTTTTTAACTTATTTAACAAACTATTTATAAACACTTTATCAATCCCATCTAATAACTTTAATAAATAATAATTATAATGTTTGAAATTTTCTCCATATTTTTCAATATCACGAATAATTGATAGATTGTTTTTATTAAATTGTACAAATTAATTATAAATAATCTAATCTAATCAGATTTTTACATTAAATTTATCTCCTATATTATTAAACTCAATTATAATAATAATATTAAAATTGATTTGTTTAAAAAGAAAATTAATAATAATTTAAAGAATTCTTTTTAAAACAATATTTTTACTTTAACAAATAATAATTTAAAGAGATAAATAACTTTCTTTAATAAACTCTAAAAAAATAAACTCATTTTTACGCAAAAAAGTAAATCTATTCCATATTTTAAAACTATTAATACAATCTTTCCTAAACAAACCTCCAAAGCTCCAATAATAAATTAAAGCCATAATAATCTAATAAACCTTTCCCAAATTAAGTTTATAAAAAAAAAAAGACTATATCATTATATTAAAAACAAATATATATATTATAATAAAAATAATCATTATATAAAGAAATATTCAATCAAAATTATTAACAAAGACTATAAAATCAATCAAACTAATTTAAAATATTTATATAATATATCTAATATTATTATCTATAATCAAAATAATAATTTTGGGTTTAAACAAAAACATAAAAAATATTAATTCAAGTATTATTAAATAGATAATACCATTTCCTCTAATTTTTATTAAATATCTATAATTTCTACTCTATTTATTGCAATACTAATTCTATTTATAGACCATATTTTAAAAAAGATCAAAAAAAAAAAAAAAAAAACATTTTTAATATAAATCAACATTAAAGATCTTTATCTAATTTAGATATATTAATCTATTTTGTAAATAATCTAAAAAATATTTCAAATTTAAAACTAAATACTCTAAAATCTTTTATATATAATATTTTATTATTAAATAACTTATTTAATTTACTATTTTATAGCTTTATAAAATCAAATCAAAATTGTATATATTATATTTTTTTTTTTAATTTTAAATACTCTATAAAAACCTTTATTAATATTTTAATTATATATCATAATAATTAATATATTTTTGATCTTTCTAAACCTTAATATCTTTTATTAAATAATAACAAAAAATCTTCTTCTAAAAACATAATTTAAACTATTATTACCCATTTTATTATTAGGACATTTAAAGAATTCCATTCTAAACTTATTTTATTCTTTTTTATAAAATTTAATATTGATATTATTTTAAATATATTATAGTTATAATTATATAATTTATTAGAATGGTTGTCGGATAAGGATCACTCCACATTGGGACTAGTATAATTACATAATCGATGATTAATATATATTCCTTTATGGGATTAAGACTTTAGCTAATTAGTTAATAATATAATAATATATCAATTTATAATATTTTTCTTTATATCTGATTTTTTATAGATTATAAGCCTAGAAATATTTAAAGGTTATTAATTATATTTAATTTATTTAAATCATATTTATATTTAAAAAGGCTTATTTACCATTTTTATTTTAAATTCTTTATAAAGAATATTATCAAAAGAAAATTGAAATGAATCGTTAAAAATCAAATAAATATTATAATAATAGAGATTTATAAAATATTTAATGATGCTAGATTAAGTAAAAGTTTTAAATTAAATAAAAATTTATTAACTTTTAATATAAATCAATAAAAATATAAGCTAATAATGATAAACTTTCAAAAATCTATATTAGGATTAAAGTATGTTAACAATTTTGTCAATTTATATTTTTAATATTTATTCGATAAAATATTGGATATCGTTGAAAAAGAAATTATAATTAGTAGTTTTGTATAAAGTATAAAAACTAGTTTAATTCTTTTATTCAAAGAATTATTTCAACATCACGAGATTAGTAGGACAATATAGGAAATTAATTATATAATTTAATAAAAAAATCATAATAATATTTAATAGGTCGTTATTTTTTTTAATTTTTCTTTATTAATCGCTATTATAATAATTATTAAGATTATTATTTTTATTCTTATCAATAGATTTAATTAATTCAATAGCAAAATTAAGCTTATTATTGTTTGTTTTATAAATGAATTTAAAGTAATATTTCAAAAAGAAGAAAAATTATTCATGTTGGATTAAGAATATTAAGGATATTATCGATGTAAACAAGTTAAAAAAGATCATCAAGAAAGAAGTAATAGTATCAAAAGATATTGATTTTATAATATTTGTAATTAAAATAAAAACTAAAGTTTAAAAAGAATAAAATAGAAAAAATATGAAAATGTATATTGCTATTTGTTAATCTTTTTATGTTAATTTGGCAGAGTTAATTGAAGATAAAAAAACAACTCAAAAAATGATTAAAATTTTTGAATATCAATATAAAAATAAAAGTTATATTTTCAATTATAATGAATTAATTAAATATAATTAAATAAATATAAATAATTTTAAAAATATTTAAAAGATAATTATTATGATTTGTTAATTATTTGCAAAATTTATCAAAGCGAAATTAATATTAAATACAATAATTCAATATATATAATTTATTATAATAATAAATAAAAAATTTTCTATTTGAGTAAAACGATAGTACTTTACTATTTAAAGCCTAAAAATAAACAAATTCAATATGATAAAAGATCTTATAATCGATTTTATCAATAAAATTTAATGAATTGAAAACTCAAAAAATGGAACAGTATTTTTTGATAATAAAAGTCAAGAAGTCTTATAAAAAAAAAATTATATTCAAACAAAACAATTTTAATTTTAATTATTTTAATAAATTTAATTTATATATTTATTATAGTAATTTTGGTTTTAATTTAGTTTGATTTTATAATTCTAGTATATATTTGAATAATTTAAAGAATATTGATGTAAAAAAGAAATAAGAGAATAAGAACGGCATTAAATAGAAGATTTAAATCAAAATCAAAAACAAGATATTAAATAACAAATCTAATAATAAAGTCTTTAATTCAATTTCAAATAATAAAAAGAAGTTTAATAATTATAAGAATTTCGAAATAATAATAACAATATTATTTATGATGATTAGGAGCTTTTTATAAAGTTTATTTAATAAAAAATTAATTTTAGATATTATTATGAATATTTAATATAAATATATTTAAATCTATAATATTAGCGTTTTATATTATTATATTTAAAATACGTTAAAATTCATTATATTTTGAAAATTTATATTATATAAATTAAAGAAATTTGGGTTATTATTAGTAAACGGGATGATTTATTTTATAAGAATAAATAAAATTGTATTAGAATATTTTATAAAAAACAAATTTAAAACGTTTTTTTTATATTAAGATACTCTATATTTTAATAAATTATTATTGAAACTGTTTTTAAGTATAATATAATAAAAAAATAATGGATATATATGATATAGTTATATATAGAATAGTAAAAAAGTTGTTTATTTCCAAATGGATTTGAATATATATATTGTTATTGAATTATAATATAAAATAATAATCTATTTAATATTTTCAATATTATTTTTAAATATTAATATCTATAAAAAATATATTGATATAAATATTTAGTATAAACGATTTAGGCATTTTTTTGAAAAAAATATTAAAATAATTCAAAAAATAATAAAAGAACTATTTATTAAAAATCTAATTATATATTTTAAAAATAAAAAAGAAATCTATAAAATATATAAACTAGTAAAATCATATTAAATATTATAAAAGACTATCAATTCAAAATTAATCAAAATCTTTGAGTTTTTATATATTAATATTGTTAAAATTAATCTAATCGATATTAATAAATATTAATATATTACCATTATTATTAATAAAGCATCTCGATTTAAATGAATTTATATTCATAAATATAAAAAAAGTACTAAATTAGCCCTATAAATTATTATAAAACAATTCGAACTTTAATATAATTAGAAATCTATAAAATAAAGATTAAATAAAAATAAAAAATACAGTATAAATAAACTAAATAAATTTGTTGATAATATTAATTCAATTATTAAGCTTATTATATTATATATCTCAAATCAAAATAGAATTTCAAAATGATCAATTCATATTTTATTTAAAAAAATACAAATAATCATAATCAACAAAAAAATATCCTTAAAGCTTTAATCAAAAATATATCAAAATATGATTTATATCATAAATCAAACCATAATTATTTCAATTAAAAAGATAACTTTATATAAAACATTTATAAATCAAATCAATTCAAACTATAATAATAAACTTTCAATCGTATATTTATATATATTAAACTATAAAATATATATATATATTCTAAAAAAAAAATACATTCTTAATCAAAAACTTATTTTATATATTAAAATTAGCATTTTAATAAGTTTTAAAAACAATTATATATATCGCATATACATTTTAATACAAATTAAAAAAAAATTATATAAACTTTAAATATTTGATTTAATAAAAAAAATCTAATTATTAAATTAGATAATAATATTATTATCAATCTTCAAAGTAAAAAGAATAACAACAATAATATTTTAAAACTAATAGATAATTTTTAATATATATAATTTAATAAGTTTATTATTGATATATTAAAAAAGCTATTTAATATAAATAAATATATAAAAATTGAAAATAAAAAACTATTCAATCAAATATTCAATAATAATAACGATATTGATATTATTGATAAAATCTTATTTTTTATTTTATTTAAACCTAAAAAAAGACAAAATCAATCAACTAATTCAAAAAACAAAAAAAAAACATTATTAATTAATATTAACAAAATTATTTAATTCTTATATAATATATAAATAATTCTTATTATATTTAATATAATATATTATAATAATAATAACGATCCCAAAACTTTAAAAAAAACATTAACAAATCTAAAAAAAAAATATTAGATTAAAATTATCAAATCAAAATACAAATCATTATATAACAATAAAATATTTAAATTAATCAAAAAATTTAAAATATTTAATATTATTAATAAATATAAAATCTTATAAAATAAATTTATCTTTAAAAAAAAATACAATAAAAAAAAAAATCATCAAATATAAAATTTATTAGATTATCTAAAAATATAAATAAAAATATAAAAAAAATTATAACTAAATATATATAAAAATATACAAAATAACTATATAAAAAATCTTTATAATATTAATAATAAAAAACAATCTTAAAATTAAATAAATAAATATTATTATAATATTTCTAAATAATAAATTTGATAAATTCATTTTTATTAAACTATTATTATATTAAATTAAAAATAAAATCATATTCAATTTTATTAATAATAATATTTTATAAATATATATATTATTAAAAGCTTTATATAAATTAAAATAATCTTTATAATTATAATAAAATATATTATATATTAAACTTATTAATATAAAATTCAAATCTTTTAATATTAATAATTATATATATTATAATTCTATTATAAAAATCATTATATACATTTATATTAACAATTTTTTTATAATTAATAAATAACAATTAATTAATTAAATTAAATAAAGTTTAATAAAAATATTCAAAATAAAAAATTTCAAATCTATTATCTATTTTTTAAACATTAAAATTATCAAAAACAAAAAAAAAAAAACTATTATCTTATATCAAAACGTTTATATATAAAAAATATTAAAAAAATTTAATTTTAATAATTACAAATCAAAATCTATATTAATAACACCAAAAATTATAAAATTAATAATATTAAATATTAAAATAACAACACTAAAATTTATCACTAAATATCAATCAAAAATAAAATCACTCAAATTCTTTCATATTTAAATCAATATCTTATTTATAATCAAAATTTTATATAGATTTTTAATTAATTTAATAATTATTTATATATCAATTTACAATAAAATTTATTAATATATATCTAAAACAATTAATTATATTATAATCTATAATAAAATAACTAATAAACAAATCAAAAACTATAACAATTCAAATTACATTAATAATATTACAATTAAAAAAAGCATTTTTAAATATATCTACTTCATATACAAAAATATCATCTTAATATAATTCAAAAAACAAACTACTATCACACTTTTCTTAATTAAATCAAAATATTATAATCTAATTAAAATATCAATAAAAACTTTATAAATATAACAATTTCTAATTAAAATTAAATATAATAATAACAACACTACATACATCACACTTTACAATAATAATCAAAAAAACCTAACATTCATAAAAAACCTAAAAATCCACCAACACACAAAACATATAACTATAAAATACTATTTCATCCAAAAACAAATCACATAAAAACATATTAATTTATAATTTATCCTAATTAAAAAAATAATAATAAATAATTTAACTAAACTACTAATATCAATTAAATATTAATATTTCATCAAAATGCTTCACATAAAAATACTTAAACTATAAAATATAACAAAATAATTATACATATAACACAAAATAAAAAATAATCAAAATAATATAAATAATCAATATATCAACAAAAAAATATATTAAAATAATTACCAAATAAAAATCACTCCACATTAAAACTAATATAATTACATAATCAATAATTAATATATATCCCCTTATAAAATCAAGACCTTAGCTAATCAATTAACAATATAATGATATATCAACTCATAATGCTCTTCTTCATATCTGACCTTTTATATAATTTATATATATATTATGCTAATAATAGTTTAATGTTCAATTCTTTTTTGTATTTGCAATATTATTTATCTTTTGCCTTGCTATTACATATATTAGGGGTTTTGAAGAGAGTCTCAGCCCTTTCTTTTTAAACCTTAATAGCTTTATTCCGTTTATATAAAATTAATATAGTTTTTGATATTAAAATAATTATAGTCAAATTCGCGCTTATAATGGAAAATATTATAAATAAAGATTTTTTTTATCTATTATCGAAAATAAAAAATAGCATATTCAAAAATTTAGACTCGAACAATAAAATTTTAAATAATAAAAATTCGAATAATAAAAATAAAAATAATAATCTAGTCTCTAAAATTGATATTATAAAAAATTCTAATAAAAATAAGTCTACAACTCATTTATTATAGCTTAAATCTATTAGAATTATAATTAACCAACAATATATAATAATATCCCACTCTTTACAAAATATTATAAACAAATCATTTATTATCTTTACTTTTAAGAAAATGATTATTCCTAACAAATTGATTAAAATATATATTTTATCAATTCCCTCAATATCGTTTTATTATTGATAAAAAAGTATCTAAATAAAATAATTTATATTAGATTATCTATTAAATAATGTTTATATAGATTAAAAAACTATTATTATAAATCTATACTAAAGTATTTTAAAAAACATTATTTTTTATAAAAATACTAAAACTTAATTAAACCCTAAATTGCATAAGTTTTTGAATGATTATTTTTAAATCTTTAATTTAAATAAAGTTTTAAATAAAAATATCGATAAATATATAAAAAATAAACTAGATTATAATAGAGTATATATTTTATTTAAATTGTTATTGAAATACCAGGATTTCGCTAACGTTTTTTTTAAAGAGCTAGTAAATATCTTATTTAAACATATTGCTATAAATACTAATATTAATTTAAAGTTTAACTTTAAACTTCTTTATAATAAAAATTGTTTTTTTATAATTAGAGAATACAAAATTATTTATAAATATATTAATGATAATATAAAAAAAGAATTTATTAAAAAATCTATATTATTTATGATAATACTAATATTTTTAGCAAAAAAGCCTAAAAAAAATGTATAAATATATATTGATTATTATAACTTTAATGAAAACATAATCAAAAACTGTTTTTTGATTTTTTTAATAAAAAATATATTTAAATAATTAAATAAAATAAAAATTTTTATAAAGCTTAATATATTTATAATTTTTAATAAAATTTATTTAAAAAAAAGAACGAATAAAAGATTATATTTATTATTCAATACAAATTATATAAATATATGGTCATTTTTTTTGATTTATATAATACCCTAATTTACTTTTAAGTCTTTATTAATAATTCTTTTTTCGACTTCTTTAACATTATTATTTTTATCTATCTTAACGATATTTTAATTTTTTTTATAAATAAATATAACCATGAAAATCATATATAAGAGGTTTTAAAAAAGTTTTGTAAAATGAATCTTTATCTTGATATCAACAAATGCAAATTTAGTGTAATAAGGATAAAATATTTAAGGTTGGTTATATTTAACAATAGAATTTTTATAGATTTGGGTAAGGTTAAAACTATTATTAATTGGAAAGTTTTAACTTGATTAAGGGAATTGTAGAATTTCCTTGAATTTGTGAATTTTTATTGATGGTTTATTAAAAGATATTTTAAAATAGTAAATTCGTTAATAAGTTTGTTATAAAAAAATATTTTTTAATATTAATCTTTAATTTGTTAAAAAATATTTAAAAAGTTAAAAATATTATTTATTTTTATTTTGATATTTAAATATTATAGTTTGGATTTTGAAATAGTTATAAAGATTAATATTTTTAATTAAGTTTTTAGAAGTGTATTATTATAAAAGTAATCTAATGGCGAATAGCATTCAATAGTCTACTTCTCGTCTAAACACTTTTTATAAAAATATAATTACAATATTTATAATAAAAAGTTATTAATTATAATAAAAATATTTAAAGAATAAAAACTAAAATTAGAGAAAATAAATAGTTTTAATATTTTATTAGATTATAAAAACTTTTAATATTTTATAATCACAAAACAATTCAATATTTATTAAATATAATAAATTGAATTCTTAAATAAATTCAATTTCTATATCCATTATTAATTTGATATAAAAACAATTAAACTAGATATATTGAATTGACCCTTTAAAAAAAAATTAATTTCTGAAAATATAAATAATAATTATATAAATCAATATTAATAAATTTTATTATAACCCAATAAAATGAATTTGTATATTTTAAATTTATCTAATTTAAACATAATCAAGAATTATCTTAAAAAGTTTATTTTAAATATTAAAACCTTAATTAACATAATTATTAATAAGATGTACAAACAATCAGATATTGTTATATATATAATTTAAGCAATTTAATCAGAAAAATTACAAATATGGTTTTAAAGGTTATTTAAACATTTGTAATCGATCCCATTTGCGACTTATTTTATATAAAAAGAAAAGATTTATTATAAAAAACAATTATTCATTTTTTTGAATAAGAAGGCGATAATATAAATTCTTTACCATAATCATTCCATCTTATTAATAAACTATCTAAATCATATAAAATATATCAAAATAATCTGATGTTTATATATTTAGGAAGGTCTAATATAGAATATTGCATATTTTATAAAAAATTATTATATTTATTTATATTTAAAAACTTTATACTTAATCTCCTAAAATTTATTATATTCTTTAAAAATATTTTATTATATTTAATCGAATATCGTTATTGATTATATTATATTTTTATTAAAATATCAATATTATAGTATATTATATAAATATATTTTAATAATTATTAATTATTTAATTAAAATACATTATTTTATCCCCATTATCTTTTTAAACATTATAAATTTAATAGATATTTTTATTTTTTAAATTTAGAATCTATATAATATTTTTAATATTATAATAAATAATCAAGGAATTCAATTTATATTAATATTCTAAAAGTAATTATATAAATAATTAGATATAACTTTATTATTTAATTCTATATTTTATTTATAAATAAATAGCTAATTAAAAAATTCAAATTAAATAATAAAAATATATTTGTATAATTTTATCACTTTTTTATAAAATAATTAAATCAATTAATTATTATTAATTAAATTTATTTTAAATAATATTATATCTAAATTAATTTTAATATCATTATTTTTTGTAAATTATAAATTTAATCCTAAATTAAGAATAAAGCTTTTCTCTCTTTTATAATCGATATTTATAACGCAAAAAAAAATATTTATTTATAAATATATTAATAATATGTTTTTAGAAAATTATTAATTTTTTATAAAAATTTTTAATATTGATATATAAAATTTAATTTAAATATATTAATAATTAAAAAATTAATTATCCAAAATATAAAATAAAAAATATAGTTTTTTTGAATATAAAAAATATCTAAATTACTTATTTAGCAATTAAATTTAATAATAAACATTGTTTATACGAGATATTAGTAGTTTATTTTAATATGTATTGATTGAGATTATTAAAAAAGTTTTAGATATTTTCAATTTTTTATATATTATTTTTTATATTAATTTTAATAAAATTTTTTTTTTAAATAATTTATTATTAATAAATTCTTTAATTCTAAATATAAAAACAATAATATTTTTTTATAAGAAAATAATATAATAAATGATTATATTGAATAAAAAATTCAAAAAATATTAAATATTAAAAAATTAAAAAATAAAATATATTTTTTTAAAATTTAATAAAAAAATTATAATTTAATATTTATTTAAAAAAATTATATATAAAAATACAAAAACCAATTATATAATTTTTATAAACAATTTAAAAATATATTAAAATATAAATTGATTTAGTTTATAAAATAAAAATTTTTAAAAATCAAAATAAAAAATATATATAATTATTTAATTTTAAATTATTATAAGAATTTGTATTTAATAAATAGTCTAATTTTAAGTCGATATAAATATTATATAAAGTTAAATATAAAATATAATTTCTTTTATTTAATAAATATAATTAAAAAGTATTAAAAATATTTATTTTATAAATAAAGTTTTATAGTAGAATATAATATATAAATTATATTAAATTAAATTAAAATGTATAAAAATATATAAAAATATATAGAGATATAAAAAAATATATAAAAATATATGAAAATGTATAATAATAATATAATATTATTATAAAAATGATATTAATAGTTATTTTTATTTATTTTTTTTTTTTTATATAAAAGTTATTTTATTTTAATCTAGTTTTTAAGGCGTTATTGTTTTATTTGTTTATCTTTAATTAATTGAAGTATACAATTTAAAAATAACAATTATTACGATTCTAAAATTCTATATAAATGTAGTTTTAGATTATAAAGCTGAAATTATTTTTATATAGTCGGTTTTTTTTAGCCAGCTTAGACTTAGTTCCTTATGAATCAACAACTTTACTACCTTGACATTATTATATTAAAATACTAATTCAAGTCAATATAATATTAATTTCAATAAATTCAAGTTTTTAATATTTTTAAAAATTTTAAAAAATTTAAAAAAGAATTAATTTTAATTTTTCAATAATATTACATTATATATTTTTATTATTTTTTGATATACTATTTTTGAATTATTTAATTTGACTTAATTTAAAATTCTGATTATCATAATTAAATATTCAAAATTAATATAATTTTTATTTTATATTTAATTAAATATTATAAATTTTTAAAAGTTTATTCAATTTTTAATTATTAATAATAAATATTTAAATGTACTAATAGTAATAGTAGTAAAATAATTTTTATTTAATATTTTGAATAATTTTATAAATAATCGATTGATTGATCTATATGGATATAAAAAATGTTTTATACAAAATCATCGATTTTAAGGTTATTCAGCAATTTAGCGCGTGCTTCAATTTTAATTTAACCGAGTAATATGTACAAAATCTGTTCGGCCTATATACTTCTGTTTCACGACATATTGCTCTAACTATATCATCATTTGCAATTAATTCTCTTAATAGTACTAGGTTTTCCATTCTCGCCGAAAACATTCTATTCTAAAGAAACAAACAGGCCATGTTATTGTATGTATATACATGTCTGATAACATGTCTAATAACATGCCTAATCTGATAATCAAGATATATTACCAACTGCAGCAGCTTTCTCTGCGCTCAGCCTCTTCAACAATGTTCCAACAGCTGGTAACTTAACTGGTTTCGTCATAAAATCATCAAAGCCACTCCGATCAGCCTCATCCCTATCCCTCTGACTTCCCAAACCTGTCATCGCAACCACATACGCGCGTTTCCTTGTAGCCTCCGCATCAGCATCATCCTTACCTTCCTTATCTAATTCCCAGCTGCGGATTAGTCTTGTAGCTTCGAAGCCGTCCATGACTGGCATCGATATATCCATAAATATAACGTCGAAAGGGCCGGATGTTTTGACTGTTGTGACAGCTTCGAGACCATTTATGGCTACACATATGGTATCCGTCTTTCTTTTCTTCAGGTAGCGATGGATAAGCTGAAGGTTGAGAGCATTGTCATCGACGGCAAGGATACGAAGCGGGGTATCCGAGGTGCCAGATACCGCGTCAGTAATACGTCCAATTTCAACTCGTTCTTGAGGTTTGGTTTTGTCAGATGGGGGCTGCTGAAGATCCATATCCTTTCCTTTCATAGATATATCTTTGGACTCCTCATTTCGCTCGTTCTTCGAAATACTTGTTCGCCTATCAAGTCGAACTTCAAATCCATAGTCTACCATCACATGCCCAGTTCCTGATGGGCATTCTCCTGGAGATGCTAATGGGGTTTGCGTACCCACATGCTTCATAGGCAATTCGCATGATGTAGGATCCTGATCTAATAGAGCTAGGATGATTCGGGCAAGCCTATAAGGTCCACTGCACGTGTATGTCAGTAAATGCTAAATTATCGTAGTGGCATCTTGAAAAAAATTAAGGAATGTCAATTTGTATCAAATTGAGAAAACATTGAATGAAAAAGTAAATTTAAAAGTTGCCGACCTGGGAAACATCGTACTTACACTGGTTGAGATATATGTGCAGTCAATGGGTGGTCGTATTTGCCTGATCTGTGAGGCGCACCCATATCTTGATGAATGATCAATGTTCGTTGGGACTCCGAGCATTCTAAAGGGGGTAGTGTCTCATTGACAAGAAACAAATCCACTGGTTTGTTGTCATGAAACTCATGACGGTCAAATCCATACCATTGGGAGCAGTACTTCTGTATGCTGTCCCAGCAAGCATTCTGCGAGCTTTCAGTGTTGCCACGAACAAGAGAGAATGTTCTGCCAGCCGCTCTATTTTTTAAATCATTAATAATCTCTTTTGCTGCAATTGAAGCATTGGTAAGAGATCCGAGGGCCGAATCGCTACCTGGAAGGGCTGATTTCTCCACAGGTATGACTACCTCTACCTCTGTCCCTGCCCCCAGCTCACTGCGAACCTGAATGTCTCCGCCTAGTTGATTGACTATGCTCCACCTGCAGCTTTGTTTAGTGCATGATCAATAAGTGATTGCTTGAGCTGAACTTACACAATAGAGAGGCCCAAACCCACACCCGCAGAGAAATTGTCTTCTTGAGCGAAAGGGTGATAAAGTTTACGCTCCATATATTGAGTTGACATTCCTTTGCCTGAGTCTTTAATACGCAACACAAGGTATTCGCTTAAGGAGCTGGATGTTTTGACCGATATGTCTGGGAATTCTGTTTGTAGTCGCAATTGAACAAGAATGAACCCATTCTTTGTGTACTTTTGAGAATTTCCAAAAATATTCATGAGAATACGTTGGATTGCCCCTGTGGTTATGTCAGCGATGTCCTTAGACGATTATATTCAAGGTTGGATAAATACCAGCATGAACTTTATAAATCCAATCACGATTTTCAAAATCTAGAATGATTTGTAGAGATGTTTCAGTCGCTTGATTTGTGAGGCTTTCCCCATTTGAAAGTACTAAAGTTGTGTTTATTGAAGAATTCCTGAAATGATTGGCGGCAATCATGCCATTGATGGTATCTTCACACAATAAAGCTACATTCGCTACTTGATGAAGCTCGTTCGCAAAGGACCCTAGAAGTGTTGAGCAAGTGAAAAGCTTCCAATTATTGACATAGACTCACCTTGTGGGGCACCATCCTTCTTCTTGAAAGAATTTATTTTACTATAGTCTAAAACGTGATTGATAGTATCCTGTTATATGTTTAGCACTTTCGGTTGATATCTTGGCCTTCGTAACATCTCCACTCACCAAAAGAGTCCCACTACAGTTTTGGATGGTGGAAACAAGCTCTGCCTGAGAAGTATCAAGCTTGGATTCGCGCAGAAAATCTGCACTGGCCAATATACCATGTAATGGACTTCGAAATTCATCTAGACACTGTCAGCTAATTGTTAAACAGCGAAGAAGTCGGTCATAATTACGTGAAATGCTACTGATAAAGTCTGATTTCATCTTATTGGCAATGAGTGCGTCCAGCCTGCTAATTTCCACCATCACTGAATTTGTAAATGCAGATAGGTAAGAAATTTCACTATCCACTGTAAAAACAGGTACAGCTGATTGAGACCATACGAACGATGCCGCATACCACCTCTCTGCAACACAAAAAATGATTAGCAAATTGACGAAAAAGTATCTCGCATGAATTACCTCCAGCTGCATCCCATAGTGGTAGGAAAATGATTTGTCTTGCATTATGAAAAATCTTAGACAACATGTTGGCTTCAGCTTCTTGCTTTGTAATACCAAAGGCACTGTTCCTTCGTAACTTTTCCGACGAAATTGACTTGCTAGAATTCTTAAGATCATTAACCTGCTCGAGACTAGAGAAGTAGCCCTTTTCATCGATGTACCTACGATAAAAGCCAGCTCATGTTAGATTTAAACACCCTCTGCAATCAAGTTAGGCGAAGGAAAGCATGAAATTATCACTTACCAGACATTCCCCTTCGGATAAGAGTTGATCAAAGATTGAAGTGTCTTGCCATCTAGGACATGGGCTTCGGGATCCCAAGATGCTATCTTTGCCGATGACATTGAAAGTAATTTGGTTGGTTTGTGTTTATCTGCCGAACCTCGTAGTGTCCCTTGCGATATTTGCTTTTGGAATTCCTGGTATTTTGTTTCCGTGGAGGCACGACTAGGCTCAGGCGAAACCTTTTCTCTCACCTCTTTCACCTCCATGCCTATATCTGTGCTTATGTCCAGATATGCATCTTTGTTACCTGTACCAGTGTAACCATCTGTTGTATCCAAAAACACAACACCGCCAGCGTTAAGCTCGAGAGATTCGCGCAAAATTTCGGCAGCATGATCCAAAGTCACACGAATTTGATCCAATACTGATTCTGAAGACTTCTCCGCTCGCTTCGTTGAGTGATGATCTTGATTGATATTTTGGTGCTTTTCCAATCCGGCATCTGACGTTGAAGAGTTCTCATCTTTCGCAAGTTCTCCATCAGAGATGTAACTGTCATCAGCAAATTCAGTAATATTAGAAGCCCTTTCTAAAAAATTGGCAATTCCCATGGACATGAGCGCAACTCGTCGCCTCTCGACAGCTTCTCGTTGCGTTTCCATATATTTCATGATATTGTTTGCTTGAAAGTAAAGGACTAAAAACAAATTCAGCTGTTGGTGAAGGGATCTTCATGAATAGGTGCATACATTTTCTCTTTGCAAGGCTTAGCCCGTTAATAATTTTCTCCCCGAAAACAAACAGAACACCAATCCTGACGCCATTCTGAGTGGTGATCGGAACTCCGCAATACCATCTATAAGATGCTAATGTTCCATCCACAATAGGTAGACTAGAGAATCTCGGGTCCTTCGAAAGATCACTGACGACAAAACATGGATACTCTTGAGAGTTATCGACAGCTAAGGTGTTCTGAAACTTGTTAACGTGAATTCAAATAAAGTCAAGTTCATCTAACTTCACAAAGGCCTCCATGAATAGGGACATCAGAGCAATCGAACCAGTTGTTGTGCGTCACCACTGGCTCACTCTCACCAGAGTATCCTTCGAGCTTTGCACCAGCAATAAAATACTGAGTTTCGCGGTCTACAACGCTTCAAGATGTTAGTCTCGTAGATTATTCCATATAGATTTTCATTACCTGATCATAGAATGGATGCCCCCCAAGCGATATACAGCAATCTCGGCGTAACAATCAAGAGCACCATCTGAATTGAGACGACCATTCAAGGTATCTTCCGATAGACTCGTGCTTGTATCGTGTGGATCAAAGAATCTAGAAAGAGGATGAGGAGGTTAGCAGGTCAATGCCAAGAGGTGGGATTTTGACGTATTCCAGTCAAAACATACAACAGGTATGAAGCAAGTTTTAAAGTTTACGGATCGAATGAAACTGTGTGAAATCTTGAGCCCGATCATAAGTTTGTATGAACGATGGTGAACTGGGAGATGATTGGTTTTAACTCAAATGACCAAAACGCAAACCACCAATGAAGATCCGCCCAGACGATGAATCTAGACCCGAGGCTCGACGATCTCGGCTCAATCAAGCAAGAATATAGAAAGCATTGAGGGGGTAATGAATCGGCCATACGTACTTCCTCAATTCAAGTGCTCGCTGAGATTCAAACATGTCCCTGGAATTTTCTCGTGACAATATCCTTTCATTTAAAGTGCAACCATCATGGGCATGGTAATTGGCATGGATACGGCAATCCCGTATTGATGCCATGTTGTCGATACACCAGTGATTTGCAATAGCAGCCGCGTAATATATACTGATATCTCTATTTCATAAAGAATGATATATACTGTATCCGACATCAACTCCTTCAATCTCCTGTTTGTTAGTTATTATATATGTAGTTGTATAGGTATAATTTGAGTTTTTAAGGACAATAAAAGTATAATTCAGAATTTCAATATTTAGGTAGAAAAAAAAAAGGGTATTAGTACAGAAAGTAAAGAAGTTGGGACCTGGCCTGGACCAACATTACTTCATCCTCACCAAGCTCAGCAGCCATAAACCTGGAACACTGAAGACCCTGGGCCCTGCAAGTTAAGGTAGGTAGAGTGGGAGTGGACGGGAGGGTATTTGAAATGATTGAACGCCGTTGATTGGCCAATCAACTTATCGAAGTTTGATATCACGTGGATGGCTCAAACCATGATTATGGTACAGCCACTCGCTACACTCCTTCAGCGCCACAGCCTCGGAGAACAACTAGATGCTCCGTAGTAACCGTAGGAGATAACATGTATATGAATTTTTCAAACACGCACGAGTCAGTCCTAAACTCTCAACAAACCATTCCATCGGAATTATACCTAATTCTTGCACAGATAGAAGACATTTTCCTATCCTAGAGAAGTTCAAAAAAGAAAAAAAGATATTGCAACTGCCGTGAATCGAACACGAACCTCCACCTTGGAAGGGTGGAATCCTAACCATTGGACCACAGAAGCGATTGAAGGCTATGGAAGCTTTACAATTAGATGTTTGATCTGATTGATGGAGAATGTGGGAGATTATTGACTTATAAAGAAATAGTTACGCTCAGGTGGATGCATGTGTCTTTATGTGGTATAGAGTGGGGTGAAAGAAGTGGCTTTTTGTGGTATGTGAAGCGATTTTGTATTAGATTGGTTGGCTAGGGTTGTGTTTGACGGTATGCTCATAGAATTTGCTGGTGTTATTATCGAGAATAATCCGTCATTAGCTCGCTCTACTTACGCTTTACAGATTTATATCTTCAACTTTTCCCCAGTTTAATACGTGCTCCTTCTTATCCTAATATCCCGAGCTATTCCATTTATGAATACTAGTTCAAGACATTTTACAATATAGATATTCAGAATTTGAGTAGCTCATTTCTGATAGTAAAATAGTTATATCTACCCCTCCCTCTCACATACCTAAGTACCTCCCTCATAAAACCAAAATCAACGTCAAGATCACCAATATATTACAAAACCATAAAATGAATATGAAAACTATTTATCTATAGCCTGTGCGTTGAATTAGATAAATAAGTTCGTAGTTGAACTATGTCCCTGTTCGCTTCCCTTCCAAATCCCTTTCCACTACCCTATCCCACCAGAATACTATATAAACCCATATCTCAACTCCTCCCCAAATTTTACTTCCACAAATATCTTAACACGCAACAATGACACGCAACAACAGGTACCATCGATCACGTGTCCTTGGTTTGTTTTTCAATAGCTGACTATTAACGTCCTTCTCCAGTTGATCGATTTGCCCTTCATTCTTCCCATACTTCCATCCCATATTCGCTATATTTGCTATCACAATATGGATTTTCTATTTACCATAGTTACTTTATCTTGTCTATTTACTGCTGTTGATATTTTCTTTCACTGCCCGATACTATCAATTATCAATTGTTTATCACCATTTTTATGGAAAATATCTTACTGTCACTGCCACTCAACATCCAACCCCACCCTCTTTCTTTGCGCTGCCTCAAAAACTCTCACTACTACTACAACGCAAATAACCACAGTATCTGAATAAACCAGCCTTAATCTTTCCTCAACACATATCAAAATACCTGTCGATGTAGAACATCCCTCTAACAAAGACCTCATTATTTGTACCCCCATATTCCGATTTCTATCCCACCCCGCTAATCCCCTCACAATGACAGGATAAATACTTACCTCACTATTCACTTGGTTCGGTATGACGGCTAGTTATCCACTCTTCCCTTTTCTCATTCTCACCTTATCATTAATTTCCCTTGACCCTTTCAGTCAGCTAACCAATTGCTTGTATCTCATCTCATCTCAAAATTTCAGTGTACGTGATTTGACACCCTCTTCTCTCTTAACAAGCCTAAATCAACTCAAATAAAGCGGAGCAGGATAAAACATGAGAACATTTATGTATTTTAAGTATGTACGTATCAGTAACAACTCGCCAAATTCGCTACACAGCAAGTCACTCCATTCATCCACAAACAAACCACCTAAGTTCTAACATCCGGCTCCGTCCTTCCTACCCACTTCTCAAACTCCAAAAGATCCGTAGCAAATGTGATATCCTTCTTCAAGAAATCTTGAGCATCAAGTCCATAAGCCTCCTTATCCTCAGTGTGTTTCTCAATATACAATCTGATAGTAGCACCCGAGGAACCGGTCCCAGAAAGACGAACCACGATGCGAGATCCGTCTGAGAATTTGACGTAGAGACCTTGGTTAGGGGAGACGCTGCCGTCGAGATCTGTGTAGGAGAAATCTCCTGCGTCGGAGACGGTTCGGTCTATTGAGAGTGGGTATTTGTAAGTTTGTGTAACTTAGAAAAGGGGGAATGGGAGCAGGGGAGGGCAAAAGGAAAACTTACCAGCAATCTTGCTACCAATGAATGATTTATCCTCGATCTTAGTATTTAAGCCTTCGACGAGCTTAGTAGCACCCTCGCTACTAACATTCTCATAATCGTATCTAGTGAAGAAAGTACGACCATAGATATTCCAGAAATCATGTTGAATCTTTGAGATACTTGGTGTAACGTTTGGATCCTTCTCACCAATACCAGCAATAATATTCAACCAAGCAACGATAGCCCAAAGACCATCCTTCTCACGAATATGATTAGAACCGGTACCGAAAGATTCCTCACCACAGATGGAAAGCTTGTCTGCGTCGAACAAGGCGCAGAAGAATTTCCATCCGGTAGGAACTTCATAGCAGTTAAGACCTTGAGCCTTAGCTACGAGATCCACTGCTCCAGATGTGGGCATACTTCTAGCAAGGCCATAAACGCCTTGTTTCTTAAAGTATGGAATAAATTGTGCGTAGTGAGCAATAATAGCAAGACTGTCACCAGGTGAAACGAATGCATTAGCTCCGTAAATCATGTTACGATCTCCATCACCATCACTTGCAGCACCGAAATGAATCTTTCCATTGTCAACAGCCTCAACAAGTGAGTGTGCGTATGTCAAGTTAGGATCTGGGTGTCCGCCATTGAAATCTGGTGAAGGGATACAGTTTTGTGTGCTAGAGCTTGGGAGACCCAACTCGGTTTCGAAAATGGCTTTTCCGTATGGGCCAGTAACACCGGAGAGGGCGTCAAAGAGAACCTTGAAGTCGGTGTGAGTTTCGAAGAATTTCTTGATTAATGGGAAATCGAAGATATCCTTCAACATCTCAACATAATCGGCACAAGAATCGATGACCTCAACCTCCAATGATCCGTATGTCTTTGTACCAATTGTAGCAATATCGACTTCTGGGATATCGGCGATCTTGTACTCAGTGAGAGATTTCGAAGCAGCGAAGATCTTGTTTGTGACGGATTCAGGAGCTGGTCCACCATTTGCAAGGTTGTATTTGATACCGAAATCATTCTTTGGACCTGCAAGACACCAGAAATTATTAGTCAAGCTCATCCAATTCCCACCGACCCTTTCTCTCTTCCCGTTCAAAAGTCCCAAACCTAGAAAGTTGAAGATACATACCACCAGCATTGTGACTAGCAGTCAACAGAATTCCTCCTGTAGCCTTCCTCTTTCTAATAACATGACTGGCAGCCGGAGTACTCAAGATACCATTTTGACCAATCAGCAATTTCTTAACTCCATATGCGGCACCGATCTTCGCAATCAGTTGAACGACCTCTGGGTTCCAGTATCTGCCATCACCTCCGATGACGAGGAAACTGTCTTTGACTCCTTCGGGGATGGATAGGAGAATCGAGGTTACGAAGGATTCGCTGTAGTGTTCTTGTTGGAAGACGGTGACCTTTTTGCGGAGTCCGGATCTGATAGTTTGATGGAGGAGGTTAGTGAGAGTCTATTTACTTGCCTATTTGTATTATTCTGCTGTGTGTTGAGTTGTATGGGAATTTTAGAATTTTGGGATTTTGGAGATGGGAGGTAAGATGACGTTGAGTTGTGTGGTTGGGTAGGTAGAATAGGTAAGATTTCAACTTACGTTCCGGGCTTCTGGTCAGTAAAAGGAGTTAAGCTGACTGTTCTGATACTCATGATGTTCTAGAGATTTTATTTTCTTCTTCGATAGAAAGTGAAAAAAGTAAAGATCAAAAAAAGTGTTAAGTCAACAAGAAAAAGGAGTTGAGATGGGAGAAACAAAGTTTTAATTGCCAACAAGCTTTTGACTTAATGTAGCTACTGCCCCCTTTACTATGGATGAGGATGATAAACAAGCTTTCAAAAGCGGGTTAATCCAATAGCTTCCGTTATATAAAATTGAGGGGCGTGCAGGGCTTACAGCTTGGGTAGTGTAGTGTAGTGTAGTGTAGTGTAGTGTAGTGTAATGTAGTGTAATGTAGTGTCCAGTCTAATAGTTAGTGGTCGTGTTCGTTGAGAAAGAACCACTTTTTAAGTCGTAAAAGGAGAAAGAGAGTGAAAGTCTAGGTCTAGGTGTTACCACCAAGGAAACTATTACCTAGTATCTATTTAGTATCTATTTAGTAGCTATATTGAAATCTTGGAGGGTAGAAGTAAACGACTTTAGGCCCTTTTCCTTTTCCCAATTCAATTTGGTAGAGTAGCATCCGATAATGATATACTCCGTATGGTTTATATTGATAGTTGACCGAATACAGTAGTTCTAAGAGTAATTCGCTAGAACTCGCTCCTACATGTGGGTGGTGTGGTGGGGTTGGGTTTGAGGTATCATGAACTATCGTTATTATCATGTAATCTCAAAGGTCGGTCGGTATTGATAATTCAACAATAATGCCAAGGTGGTATCATAAAATTTCTACGCTTGCTAATTGACATACTACCGATATTTGCCTATTATATAGGTCTTTCTTTTTCATATTATTGTATTGTTGATACTTTCCATGATCAACAATTTATGTCCATCTCCCCCTTTCTCTAATGCATTCCGCATTGCATCATTACCATAATATTATGTATCCCCCCCCGCCTCATTTCATCAAAGCCTCCTGATTATTGATATTGTTTGTTCCCTCTTATTTTCTCTCGATCTCCAACCCTCTTCCAATCCTCCTCCCCCTCACTTCCCCCCAAAGATCTTCTCCCGATAATACCTCGCCTCTTCCAAACTCTCCAAAATATCATCCCTTCCCCTATGCACGCCCTTCTTCTTCGGAACCCCCACTAAAACCTCTAACCCACACCATCTCTTTGCTGCCTCCTTAATACTACTAACATCTAGTATACGATAACTCAAATGATCATGTACTTTCTTCCACGGCTCTTTCCTCAAAAATGCTTTATCCGCATGTACTGAACTACCTGCTAAGAGGCCGCGGCCTCGTTCGGGGATGTGCGTCTCGATATATGCGAGGAGGGAGGAGGCTGCGGATTCGGGGGTTGTGGTTGAGGAGAGGACGGCACTGGTTAGACCAGTAGAGGAGTGGGTTTTGGTGCACCACTCGTCCTGTTTGTTGAGTTAAAATGCGGTTAGTTGAATGTTGAGATCCATAGATACTCGGGTGGTAAAGAATGTGAAAACTAGGTATATGCAAGAATTGTATGCTAACGTACCATTCTATCCAGAGTTTCCTTACTCTGATGAACAACAGCTCCCCAACCAGCCTCGTCTAAAATGTCGAGATTGCCATTGGTGATTATGCAGAAGACTTCAAGAATTAGATCGTTATCGGGATCGAGTCCTGTCATCTATAATTGAGGAAGAGGATTAGTATTTGCCGAGAGAAGATAACATTCATACATACCTCGCAATCAATCCATACTAATGGATGACTTGTGCTTAATTCCTCCATCTTGTTTAACCTTTGGATTACGGTGAAGCTGCTCTTTGTTGTAATGAAGTGATAGGAACTGGAATAATTGAAGAAAGCTCTTGTGGGATGTTATCGTTGCACAATTCATTCAAGTACCTTCTTCCTCTTCACTCTCGTTGAACGCAATTTCCTCACCTCGCGCAACATGTTTGACGAACGAGCAAACACAATCCAGTCACGTGTACAGATTACCCCTCCATAATTATATCTAGATAGGTAGTATATATGAGGAGATGGGAAATGAGAGAAAGAATGCGTATTTCTTATAATGTGATAAGAATAATGGATTGAAATAAAATTCACTATTTGTTGGATTCTAGTTAATAAATTATTACAAAAATATGTTAAGATTTTATCAAGATATTAATATAATAAACCTTGTTTCAGGGCAAAAACGAGAATTGAGTAGTTTCGCAATAAAACTTCTTTCTTTGTACTAAAGAGGAGAGGCATATTCCGGCCATTCAGCTGCAAGGCCGAAAAAATCATTTATTGCCCTTCCTTCTTTTTCTCTGGCTTTCGATATATCTAGGGGAGCCGCTGCTTCGATCTTTGCTGTCGCTGTGGTGAATCGCGCTACTTATACTGAATGTGTGTTAAGAGCCCCTGCGGCTTCTCTCGTCATTTTTGTCCTCTCCTTTTCTCGTGAATCACTACAGGGAACAATGAGAAGCACAAAAATATACATTGAAGAGATTCATTGCTGTGATTGCCCTCAGACGCTATGACTAACTCGCATTGTTGATCTATCTTACTACAAACATCAACTGGTACCTCATAGGCTATTCCTGGACATGATGCTAAATTAGAATCATTGTTCTAACACTAGTTTCTATTAGACATACAAGAGCAGACGATTCGTGCCAATCTGCTATATTTGGAGCTTCACCTCGTCATGATCGATATTGAATTCATAGCTGCACTTGCGGTAGCATGTGCAGCTCTTTTAACATCCATTCTTCAAGCATTACGGCGTCATTTCTCCAGTAGAATTGAATATCGGAAATGCACAGCTTCAGTGATGGGATTATGGTGAGCCGAGGGAATCTTACAATCTAGAGCCTTATTCTTATATTTCAGTAGGACTCGGAGAACACGTTGGAGAATTCGATTCCGGGAGTTTAGATCAGAAGTAGTCTTCGAGACATCGGCCATATTTGTTGCTCCTGTTAAAATTACAGATGACATAATTCCCGGAGAAAAGCTACATTATATAGATGGCACAGATGCATCATATATAGAAACGCATACGCGTTCATTATATGATGAACTGATAGCGATGAAAACGGCGATGATGAATTCTAGGGCGGCAGATGAGGAATTGGCATCATGGGTGAGACTCTTGTCAATTACTCAAACAGCAGAACGAGAATCCAGGAAGTGGGATCGATAGCAGCGGATATTACAAGCTAGATTTTATGGGAGCGCAAAGGAACCCAATTACACACTTGCAGTAGCTGTTCAAAGCAAGACTAGATCTTGTGATTTTTTACCAGCAGCTACAAATCCTTGTGCGACGACACTATCTACCATTTGGTCGAAATAGTTGCTATGATGGGTATGCATTGGAAGGTATTTGAAATCAACAGTTATATTCATGCCGAGGGTAATGGAATGATTTTAACTGCTAGATATCTTATTCCTGGTGTTAGAATATTGGCCCACTTTGGTATTATAGGAAGAACACAATTTTCCGATAATCGTGTGATACCCAGTGAAGCGATCAAGGAATTGGTATTTGGGTTTGTACCAACTATCTTCAACGATTAAAATAGTTCTGGGGATGAGAAGACCAGCCAATTAGGCGGTTTAGTTTTTGGAGCGGATGCAGATGTTGCACATACCCTTGAACTTCTGGGGTGCAACTCAAAAACTATAGAAAAATTCAAGAGAAGTCATAGTCATATTTTTTCTAGTAAGCTAATGATCGGAATTTCCCTGTAGTTATTCTTCTAATGAGTTCCCAGTCTCATTCGAGATCATAGGCATGCTTGGGAAGGTTTTTCGAATCCATGACAGCACTTTCAGGATGCTTCCCAATCCCACCTCTGACTACTGGGGCAGTAGTATTCATCGAAATACGTCTTCTTGAAGGATTGAAAGTCTTATGAACAGTTTTCAGAACAGTGCGTGATTATTTTGAAGCTCAGGAGTATGGCCCCGAAAATCAAATATTCCAACTGCTGGAGAGATGGCATGACGTGAAGCGACTCTGGTCTGACGACCTCAATAGAAAACTTGTTGTTCAGGCAACTGAAGCAATTCACGATGTCATTGACGAGACTATAGACTATCTCCTCAGCCTAAGGCAGTCATATGTGCTGAAAATTATAAGCACCCATGTCAACCGGGTCATAGAATCTCTTGCCCCTTCCCATTATCCAAACTCTCTGCGGAACAGCTTCCGTTCTATGGGCGTACATAAAGAGAAACTTTTGATGACTTTTTACTTTGATCATATACGACCTCTAGTTGTTGGAACGCTAGATAAAAATGGGGAACCATTGACCGAAACTGCTATAGAAAAAGCAAACACAGTGTGGATTTCTCTACTATTCCGCATGCTGTGCTGGTTTATGTTACACGATTTCAACTAGGCGGATGTGAATATTTTACCTTCGGGGTTAAAGGAAGCTAGAACGCCTGTTTATATAGGATAAGTACGATACCGCTCCCACTATTTAAGATGTGGAAACGGCGATCAGATCAGCTGCTAGGAACATAGTTAGTTCTCACTCAGGATCAAGTAGGAGATAAACAAAATGACAAATGTTAGATAGAATAACTCATGAATCTATATAGCAACTATATAACTAGCTAAGTACAAAGAGTATCTGAACCACGAATGGCTATAAGAAAAAGGTACCATTCATATATACATGTATAGAACCTCGTCTTTTAAGAGCCCTGGGGAACGTTGTGCCTTAGAAATATCTCAAGGAGCACCCGATCTTTACAGGTTTCTTGTCGAGAAACGATCTCTCATCTTTTTAAAAACGCTCCTGCGGCTCGAGCGATCGTTTCTAAGAGCTTGAGGACTACTCAAATGTACTGCAACCGATGGTGGAGGCACCTGAGCATTCAATTGGGCCCTCATTAACATATCGGTCTTACCATCCCCATATTTGACAATCTGCATCCTCAGCCGTTCCAAATAATAGCTATTCGCCGGACTACTCTGCCTCACGTCTCAGAATACTCTTGCTAGAACTTCAGATATTGGATAAATGTCTCCGTGAGAAGTCTCACAGCATGCATTGGGATCTGCTCTATTTTCTAGGAACCATTTGATGAGGAGTCCCCAATGCATTCGTGTATATGGCGATGCCGAATCACAATTAGACATTACATATGATAGAGCACTTTGCCAGGCACTTCTTCCATCGAATAGCTCGTTTGAATTCCTGCCGTGCTTGCGAAGAAGACACATTAAGGTTTCTACTTCATTTAATGTATTATCGTTTGTTGTCGTCATGTCAATATACCTCGAAGCTTTGGCTACACGAGAAGAAGCGTCGAAAAGTTCCTCGGTTTCTGTAGTGCAAAAAGATTTATCAACCTAGATCCGATGAGCGGAAGTGAAGGAATGATCGATAAGTTCGTGTGCATCGGCATTGTCGTAAATCTTTGGTTTGGAGGATCATAGATTTCAATATTACGAGATTAGGACTGAATATTTCTGCCTGGCTCCCCACCTGCTCCTTGTAACAACGCTTCCAAAATATCTTCTCTCAGAATAAAGTCCCGAGCGGCTCGATGAAGATAGGAAACTTTAATTGTAGGCCGAGGGGCCGCCGACTTTACTCGTCCGTATTGAATCTCTAGGAGACCTTCACATCTCGCTTTCAACGCGATATCTAATGTTTTACAATGTTCTAGAATTTACTTTTCACTTGCACGTCTTTGATTTAGTTCATGGTCGAGGTTGATAGAACTTTTGTTCGCGAGGTAGAATTTGTATACGGAGAGCAGTTCCGCTGCTCTATAGTCATCGACCTCTTCGGTCGCTTTATCCACAAGTTGAAACAACCTGGAGGCCTTCTTCTTGTATATATCATCAACTGTCAGTATCATTACTTCAAAAAATTTGTATAAGTCTTTAGGTAGACTCTTTAGTCGTAGTTGCAATTCCAAGATTCCGTCGTGCTTGCTAAGACCGTTTATCAAAGCTCTCACTACCAGCACTACCCATAGAAAGATGCCTTGAGCTTCATTAACAATCTCTCGCGCAAGCTTTTGACATTGTTGGGACTCACGTTCTGCGAGTGAAACCATCATGTTGTCTTGAACTAGACAATCTTTAACATAGACCTTGAGGTCTTTGTATGTGAAGTCTTGTAATCGGAGTCGTGGACATGAAGAAAATGCATCTTCGAATGGCACATGGGACCGGCTGCTGATGCAGATCTTCACATGAGGAGAGAGAACGATTTTCTTGAAGTGCCTTGCTATATCGACTTCCAGACCGTGATATTCATCAAGACCATCAATGAATAGACAAAGTTTCATTGGCATCTCCTCTTGCGAGACGAGGGCTATGAAGGTTTCTGAGAGCAATAACGTAGACCAAACATACAACTTTCCAGTATCATATTAGTTAAAGAATAAGAAGAAGAAGAGCAGATAGCTTACATGCGGTGATTCTGAGATAAAAGATTCACGAGCATATGTCATTGCAAACGCCGAGGGTAAGATACGCGGGGTTAATTGAGGCATTTGTCGTAGAATTTCGAACAATAGTGATCGTAACAGCCCGTCCTGTAATTTCTGTATTTCTGTTCCTGCCCACCCGAAGAAAAATTTGGCGATATGCAATACTTTTCCATCAGCCCACTGGCTGAGAATCTTTTTCATTTTCGGATTATCATAGATAAATCTCATCAAGGTGGATTTTCCTGATGCGGCTTTGCTATTGATCAAGTAAATACCTTGTCCATCTCGAAGCCATTCAACAAAATCGCTCCATTGGGCGTCTTTGGGATCTTCGTCGTCGGTCAAGGATTGAAATATCCATTTGAAGGTCTTTTTGTGAGCCTCTGCAATTGCTTCGTATCGTTCAGAGATTGTAGGAAAGCAGAGACTCTCAAGTATTGCTTTGACTGCACGCTCATGTAGTTTTTTCTCCCTCTGAAGAATGTTGTGGCGAATTTGAGCCCTAGAAGCGTAGGAACTTTTGAATTTTTCGTCCTCAAGATAGCCTCGAGGCATATTAGAGTTACCAATAAGATCACGAATAACCCTTGTCTGGGCTTGCATCTCTTTGGTTAATCCTGATAGCATATCACCAAATGAGCTCTCTACTACCTGGGTCATATGATCTTTGATCTCGGATGTTTGATTGCATTGCTCTCGTATCAATTGATTCACGCTCTCCCTATAGATATATGAGTCAACTAACATCTAGCTGCTTCATATAACCGCATACAGTAAAGAACCAAGTAGACGAGTATTTATCGCATTTCGATAACCTTGAAGTTTCTTTTCAATTTCTTCCAACTCTGCTGATGAAAACATGCTTCGGAGTACCTCGCGAAAACTGGAGTACGCTGCTCCAGCCTCTCCGAGGAAAGGTTTTGACCCATACAGCTTCCCTTTTCTCTCTGTTTTCTCTGTTCTATCAAAGCCTTCTTTAAGCCGAAAAGATTCTAGTTGTTTAACTAGTTTCCCAGCAAGGCTCGAACATTTCGAACAAAGTTTTTCTAGTTCAATCTCATTAGAAGTCAGAGTTCTGTCAGCTCCACCACTTTGGATGGCAGAGGACAGCTCAGAACTGAATTTGGTGAGATCTTCGATCGCTTTTTGGGTCTCGTAGCGCACTTCCAACTGACCAGTTTGGTATATCTCCTGTGCACCTGAAATTAACTTGTAGGAAAAGTCGACGAATTAAATGGCATTTCCCGAAATCGACAAGGCAGTCAGAGGATCTATGGTTAATAGTATTACTGCCACCGGCGGTCGTGGGGTTTTAAGGCTGCTAGATCCTACTAATATTCATATCTCACACCCCTGCTTCTTCGTCATGTGAAAACGCAGAACTCTTCTTCGTGCCTATAACCAAACGAAGATGAACAATCGCTTTCGATTTATAGGCGTCGCAGCGTTGCGAAGAACCTTATAGCTTTAGTTGGGGGATTAAGAGGGGGTGAGTAAATTGAAAGGGCTGACTCTATAACGAATCTATATCCAATAATTATCATAGTTTCTAAGATTACAATACAACAACAACAACAACAACAACAAGAACAACTACAACATGCAGTGAGATTACGCGAGATGAATCTGCAGTAGAATACCAAAGAGATTCGAGACCGACTAATCAACTCAAATCCGTTTTACTATTGGACAATACAATGATGAATGTTCTTAAGTGGTAGGAGATGATAAGATATGATAACTACGGCCAACACATTTTTTTGAGCCTCACATGGAAAATCTCACATTTAAGTGTATTAATATCTTAGAAATCTAATTATGACCAAACAATAAGTAATCGTAATTGATCCAAGACCTAAGATCATTCCTCACATTAAGTAGAGGAACCTTTGTGTAGAAAGTAAGAATGCAAGATCATTACTAAAGTAGCTCTGTTGGATTGAAGATAGAAACTTGATGAAGAGGTCCGATTTTCCGTGGTACGCGGGGAAGGGTACTTTTCTTCCCTCGGTTCAAGCCCTAAAATGTTACAATACGCGCCCTTCTAGAAGTTATAATATTGAATAATCCTAGATTCAAAGTGGAGCTCACATAAGTCATATTTATTTATAGCATCTTCATATACCAAATATATTTAAAATTAGACACACAAAGCCGCCGCCATTACTCCAAAACAAATCCCAGCATTAAATTCACCTCGACCCCTCATCCCCACATACCGACCAGAAGTTCTTTTCTATTTTAAGATCATGAAATCACTAATACTGTACTTTGGGGAGTGGGATGAGATGGGATGGGGGTGCGAGATCCAAACTATAACAAACAAGCAACATCTAACAATTATATCTCACACCCCTCTTTCCCAACTCCTTTCTCCCAACTCCTTCCTCTGGCCAGATCCATCCTCGAGCTCTCTTTGCCTCTCTCTTCTCCGCGAGCTGTGGCTCCGGGATCCATTCATCCTTTGGCAAACACTTACGTCTGGTGCCCTCAGCCGGTGCACCAATCTCACTCTTCCAGGTAGCCTGACCTGGCAATGGTTCATCTCTTGCCAACATATGCAAGAACCACAATGCCATGAGAGCCGTCATCTTAGGAGTCTTGCGCACCACATTCTCCTCACCCGAATCAATAAAACTTCCCTCAACCTCCTCATAAGTTGATGTCTGCGTATCATGCGCTGCCAATTGAATAGTCTGGACTTCCAGGTATCCAAAATGCGGGGTAGAATCACCGCCGTTACGAACGACGACAAGTTCGATCTCCGTCATGATGAATCCGTATCGACAACCGTGCTCTCGCATGTGACGATGCAAATGAGAGAGTCCTCGAAGATATTCCACTTTGCGGTGGTTGCCTTCAACACGCATACCTGTGTTCCAACGATCAAAAGATTTAACTAGTCCAACAACACGACCAAGACCACGTCCATAGATAATCTTGGAGGTGTCGTCAGTGTAGTTAGAGATGAATGATGGTTCACCGGGTTTAGAGGCAGTGGCAGATGAGGAGCGCATCATTAAATGACGAGATCCGAGGGAGAGACCGAGTGCAGCATTGAGCTTGGTAGCATAAAATTGATTGTAGATGCTATGGAGCTCAGCTTCAGAATCTGGAGATTGAGAGGTGCGAGGTGGAGTGATGAACATGCAGGTAGGGAGGTTGACATTGAGAAGAGCCTGGAAACCTGGGATTTGTGCGATTGTGTTCGCGTTGAATGATGTCCATGGTCTAATTTGTCTAATGTCCCACCAGAAGTGCTTGGTGTTACTGTCGCGAACGTGAATATGAAGTTGACGAACCAAAGCCGGCGCCGGGTTGGGCGAGGTTAGGTAGGTCATAAGGGTGGTCGTAGTTCCATCATCAAGAGGATTTGGCGACATATCATCCATGGTAATACTCTGAGCAAGTGGAGAAGGCTCACGCGATGGAGTTGGGTAATATTCTTGTGGTGTGTATGCTTCCATCATAGACATGGTTGGAGATTGAATGTAGTTTGGCATTTGACGGTAAGTTGGGAAACCATACTTTCCCAAAGTCTGACCATCAAGACTAGAGCTAGAGGCTCGTCTGTGCTGATTTTCAATGGATTGCATCATAGTGTTGACCTGAATGGGAGAGCAAAGGGTGTTCATAGAACGGTTACTGGACGGGAAGATGTCCGAATTAAACACGATTGTTTCGGGATTCGTGTAGCTCCTATTATGAGAAGGTTTGAATGCATGACCAGCAGCATTCTTCTTCTTTGATGGTAATTTTGTTTGGATCATTCCAGTTGAGGGTGAAGCATTAATTTCCTGATCTTGTGGACGAATCTTGGGAAGCAAGAGAGGTCCATGTTGTCTGATTGGCGATCGAGTGGGAGTCGTCATCTGGGTACTTGTAACACTGATAGAATCAGATGGCGATGGGGCTTGAGAGTAAATTGATGCTTGTGAACTTGATCGAGAGTGACCAAGAGTGAACGGCAAACCAGTGTGGTATGTCTCCTCGAAAGCAAACTGTGGAGGTGTAGTTGGTCCGTAGGAGAATGAGTAATCGAAGGACATGTTGTCTGCTTCCAGACTGTATCCAAAATCATGGTTAGCCTCAATTAATGGTAGCATAGAAATATTAGTAACATCTCATGCATGACTTACGCAGAAGTATGAGAATATTGATAGTGGTAATGTGACTATGTAGACACTAAAACAATAGTATTAAAAATTGATAGGAAAGGAGCCAGCTCCAAAAGTTTTGTTTCGAGTGATGGAGAAATATTAAAAAGATGCAATGATTTGATGAGCACAGCTCTTCTATTGTTTTGATGACAAGAAATGTCTAATATGGAACGAAAAGATATGAGAAGAGACTGGAGAAGCAAAGGCAGAAGATGAGGCGACAACCACCAGTACTTATCCTTCGTTGAAATCGAGAGACAGTAAAGTCCAATACACCGACGGGAATTCATGGATCGGAAAGACGGAGATCGGAAAAGACTAAATTGATATGAAACGCGGAGAGAATAACTTAGACTGGACTGAAGACTGTAGGCCTGATACTGTTTCTTGGTCGTCGAGTTGAAGCATTATGGTTCGTTCTTCAGCAGCCGCCGGATGGAAATGAGCTCAATCGGGATAAGCAAAGATGCACTACCGCATGCAACGTCAGTGAGTCACTTTTAGACTTACTCGGGGTACTACCGGAACGATGAGAATATGCAAGGTAAGATAATTCTTTTTGATAACCTTGAAATAGTTGTACAAATCAAGTCAATCAGAGGCGCTCGGTGTAAAAGCACGCGTCGGGTAAGTGCACCTCGAGAACCACGACCACGAAACCACGACATCGCGTATTACTTCGCGCAATTTCACCAAGCGCCCGCGTTACTTGAAGCATGAAAGTAACACTACAAACAACCTGACAACAAAATAGCACTACATTATGGTATTGTTACCTAAAGTCATTCCATTTGATGTTCTTGACAATGAGCGGCTACTCGATGAAACCATTCAGCTTCTGCGAACGTTAACTGGCCAAACTAACGACCCATTACAGTGGAAGAAATGGTATTTCTAGATGTGGATAATGAAATGAAAGGTTTTCCAAAAGCTGCAAGCCAGTCAATGCCGTATCCGGCAGATGGATGGATCGCATTTGCACAGCCAGCTTGGAAGCGCCGAAAGTTATATTACGCATTATCTCTTTGAGACTTCCCAGAGTAAGAAATGAGGGTCATGATTATAGAATAGAAGAGGGTTTGAAGAGACGGCGGCTACGTGTCAGGGTCGTGTTCAAAATGTAACCTCTTGAGGAATTTTATTGGTTAAGAAACACACGCCGACAAGCGAATGAAGTTAAAGTACCCCTGTCCTTTTCCGAGGTTTCTTACCGACGCGCCGCATATTAACAGCAGAAATGAGGAATCATTATGAACGAATCAAATAGATTTTAACATGTTCGGATCAAATTCATTTGAGGACATGCAAAGTTTTGAAAGTTTTCTAAAAAATGTTTATCTTGTTTCATGATCGACAGTTTCAGAAAAGCTCTGACTCACTCTTAACTGTACAGCTCAGTAAATCAGATTTTTGAAGATCCACAACTTCATCTGATACATCGTCATCATGCCATATGCCATATGATGATATGAGGGGAAGAAATGAGCATGGGAGATTCAGATGGGAAGATGGGGTAATAAGGCTGGCCATCGTAGCTAATCGGTTGTCAGATTTATGCCTTTAGAATTTGGTCTGGAAGAACGGCCCCCGATGAGATTAAACGTTCTTCATGCTATTTGGAGCAGAGGTTCAAACATGTAAAGATAGAAAGATGCAGATATGCAGACAGCACATGTTGCATTCCCGAATAAGAAATTGACGAGAAGACCAATTACCATTTTGCCTTGAATTAGTTCATAGTATCGTAAGGTTACATGAGAAGTTCTCCACAGTTTAGATCTAGAAGTCGACATATCGAGGTAAGGTACTAAGCAACGTAAACCGTACCTACATACAGTACCTACATAGACCGTCTCCGCTCCAAAGTGTACAAGTGTGTACAAGGTTCACGTTGGTTCCGTCCCTTCCTTACCGGATAACTCGACAAAACATGCCTAGCTGGTTCTAATCATCGAATTTCATGGTCACAGCGCTTAGAAGTAAAAATCCTAGAGATGGACCTCGGGATGAGATGAGAACTTAGAAGTTAGGATTTTTATGCGAATTATTTTAAGTGGAAATGGCCGCAAGGGTATGAAAAAGTATACGAGTCGCTCGACCAAGAACCTTGAAAGGCTGAACGAGCTAGAAACCAAAATGATAAGTTATATATCTTCAGATTTGATTCGTCCTAGTTGGTTGATTGTTTCGAGTTTCATGTTTTGATTCGGAAAAAACGAACCGAATATTACTTGTGGGTCACGTGTAAGTACTTATGTTGGTCTTCTCCGAGGCCTCTTTCCTTGCAACGGCATATCTCCTCTCTCGAAATACCATCGATATCCTTTTGGGGCCAGCGGTTACATTACGGCTCAAGCACCTTAATTTAATGAGATGCGGATCCTCTTTCCAAAATCGGGACGGATGAGATGATCAACTAGGCTAAGATTCTATTCACACGTGATCACAAAGTGGTACTACCGTTTCGTTTCGCGCGAAGACTTCTCAATCGTCCATTTCCTTAATTCATCGAAATCCACAATGCATTTATTTTCAAATCCTTCCTACTTGTCTCAAATCATCGAGAATAATTATTGCGTATGCCGTGTGGGTTTAATGTTGGAAATTTTGACAAAAGTGCGTGCATCAAGAGCATCGAGCACGGAGAGATCATGAATATGGGGATAGCTTCTCCGATGGACTAAGCCGCGTTCAAGAAGTGGTCTTTGTCCAGCGGTTACTCACTCATCCTTGTTTCGTGCGAGTCTACACAATCGTTCATGGTGATCTTATTGGGGGTTCGATTGGATGGTTTCAATGTCCTCGTAACTACACCTGCGAATAGATCACGATCTGGGCTTCCTCCTACTCTGTTAAGATATTAATATGGATATGTACATCCTCTCTCTCTTCAACAATACCAAAGTTATTTTGGTTGTATATCTTTTCTTTGATGACAATGCAATTCCTCTCGTGTCGTTTGTTAACCACATTATAGATCCAGAGCCACCTATATTTCTTCTGTCTTTTATACTGGTTCGAGGTTCAATTATGGCTCCAACTTGGGAAAATATACTCGTTTTTATATCATATTTTGCCACGAAGATGAGAGCATCTACAGCCTCTTGGTATGACAATGTATCCGAAATAGTTGCTTGCTGATGATTTCATACAAATCAGTTCTTAGTCTCTTTTGCTTATCATGAAAACTTTATATTATTCATCTGGGTATTACAAGCTGTATACAAAAGATAAAACTGCATGTAAGAATCCTCAAGAACTCGGATCAATTTTCGAATATCTTCGTGCGAGTGCCGGTCTTACCAAAGTTCATGTGCCGAGGGTGTTCAATTTGGCATGCGACTGTCTGGTATGTGCTTTCTCAAATCCTCAAGGCGTGGGGTTCAACACTCCACATACCGTACAACCGTTGCCCTAGTATTTGAGGCTATGTTGTTTGAAAGCTTCTAACTCCCCGCCATGCATGGTCCATAAATCTCTAATGACAAATACTGCCCCTTTCCCGCCCCCACTGATTATTGTCAGCTCTGCATCTTCTGTTATTACTCTGCCGTTGTTTTGCATTTGTATGCCCATGTTTACTGTGTGGCTTACGTTTAATACGAGTATTTGTGTATATTTGGTTGTCTGATATTCAGATTTGTGGTCTCTTTTGCGACGGCCATTGTACACAATGCTTGTATTCTCGTTCAATTACTGTATTTGTTCCTTCTTATCGCCCTGGCATTTAGATCTAATCTACAACCTAATTGGGCATTCTCTGCGCAATATCTCGATTGGATAAATTCATATAGATTATGGATACCACAAATTATTAAGCGGCTGTTCCAAGTTGCTCAGGGTTGGCACAGAGCCTATGCTTTCGTAATCTAAAAAATTATATTCATCTACAGTAGCCAACAACGAAAATGTACGCCACAAAATATTTGGCATATAATTGTTCTCAGTCATTAGCCTAGGGTTTATTTGTATTCTTTGAAAGTCGGAGTAATATGGGGTTCAAACAGTATTTTCAGTTTACTACAAATATCTTAACGACTGTTAATGCAACGGTCTAGCATCCGTTGTAAGGGGTTACAAGGTGTGTGGGGGCTTAAACTACTATTTATAGCGAATGAAAAATAACCTGCAAGCACGCCTCATATGATCAGAACTTTGTTTAGCACGATCGTTGAAGAGGACAGGGGATGACTTCGTGAAGTTACACACTCCTGTCTAGCAGTAATCTATCTTCAAATACTCCCTTGAACTATAGGAGATAGGATTCTACATGCAGCTAGTGGCACGGCTCTTCGATTGGGTACGACAAGGAGAGTCTTAAATTTCATTTATAGCTGGTAGAATATAACATTAACAAAAGTCCATCTTTTTTTCCAACACAAAGATCTAGTTGTCTTACGATTGTCTCATATAATCACAATGCCTTCATTAAAAATATCTCCAAGTATCTTATTCCTTCTCGCGATTAGCAATTCTTTGATATCTATCGTAGAGTCAACTGAAGTTGCAACTTGTTATTTTCCTGATTCTTCCATTGCCACTAATTTTGTTGCATGCTCATCCAGCGAAAATGGAAGCTGTTGCCAGGACGGAGATCTTTGCACTCAATATGGCTATTGTGTTAGTCAATCCAAAGGATATCATTACAGAGGAGCATGTACAGATGGATCATGGGGTAATCCATCATGCCCTGATTATTGCCTAGGTTCAAGTTGTTGGTTTGACCTTTAAATAAACCTTTTCTTCCACATCTAATCAATTGAAACAGCGGGAAATAGCACCTATGTCGACGTCATAGCATGCAATGCAGCATCAACAGATGGATCATGGTGTTGTGCATACGATGGAAATTGCTGTTCTTCGTCGTCGACATTCGTTCCGGGTTTTGGTACTATGTTTACGGAACCCAATGCTGCTGCTACGAGCACTGCCTCTTCATCATCCTCATCGATCTCTACCTCTGTACCCGCGAGCACAACCAGTAGTACGTCAGCATTGCAATCTTCTACTACTACAGCAATATCTGCTTCCTCCACTGTTGCATCATCTAATACCAATACCAATAACTCGAAGGCCACTACAATAGGAGCGGCGGTTGGTATACCATTAGGCTTGGCAGCATGCGCAGGGTTATTTTTGTTTTATCGTGAGAGACGTAAGAGGATAAAAGCAGAGACATCGGGAATTCAAAAAATTCATGAGGGAGGAAACGGTCCGGTAACAGAATGGTATGGGCAACCGGATACGAAAATAGCCTACGAAATGAATGGAACTGCAGCGCATGAATTACATACCCATACTTGATGAAAGTCAATAGGATTTTGGGGGTCGGTCAATTTTATTTCTGATTAGGACGATGGATTTATCACGAAGGGGCTTTTTTCGCAATAGGGTACTTTCTAATGATCACAGTTCAGTGTTCCATATCTGCGTTGCGATATAGGCGTTAACAAACGGTCAATGAGTTACATCAAACTGGTGAATGGCGACTGTTTTTCTGTACATACGATCTAACAATTTAGGAAAGAAGGACATATCTAATACTTTTGGAATCTAACAGGGCCTATTCTCGTCTGAAGAATTGACATAGCATCAATCTATCACATCTAAATAAAAACTTGATATTTATCTCGATGCACAGCAACTTTCGATCCGAGCCCCCTGTCAATTGCCTAATACCACATCCTAATCCTTCTCGCCCTGCTAGAACGATCAAGTTACAATGCACTGTACAGCCTTACTTCTTGCGTAACGTTGGTCAATATTTTCAACGAACGGCTGAAATAAACTGCGATATACAGGATGTGCTTATGAGGCACAAGACGGGAAAACATGTTCCCCATTGTGCTTACTCGCAGCCTCGTGTGTTCCCTTCGTTGAGCAGATTTGGTTTTATCTATGCATACCATGAGCCTCATAAGACCCAGTTTTGACCAGATGAAGGCATATACTTTGATCTTTTATCTCATTGATACGAGCTCATTAATGTTTTAAATGTCTGTTTAAAATTTGGAAATTCGAATGGGATTTGAGATAATGTTCTCTGGATATCTGTTTGAGTTGTAGACATTCAAATATTTGATCAACAAATTTACCTTTGATCGTTCATATAAGATATTAGACATTGTAACATCGAATGGATATGATAGTAGATAAGTTGAATGGACATTTCAGAACCCGAGATCTCAATAACTCAATGATGGTCCATTTCTAGTTCCCTAAATTCATGGATTGGAATGTTCTAGATAGAGTAATATGGTATGGGAATATCGATATGGGTGTTAGGGTTGGGGGGATTACGTAAAGTTGATGATGGTTTATATAAGGTATAACATCACGAGGTTTGAGTTTTATATAGCTTTATATCATATGTTTTTATAACTAATAAATGTATAAAAATGAAGCACAAATGGGACGATCTTGAAGTGATCGACAGTGGGCATCTCGTTGATCGAGGTATTCTTATAGCGAGACTTTGCTGCAAATATACTAGCGTGTACGTGTACGTACAGTTCCATTGAGCGGGGTTTACGACTACCTCGGTATATGAAGGACATAAAATAGTTGCTTGGGTACGTATGCTATTCTTCTGTTTATTTTGTTTTCATTCATCACTCAAGATGTTTTCTCTTCTATTTCTTCTCATTTTAGAACAAAATTTCCCGGGAATATGTGCACGTTCATGTTGGCGAGATACCACTTGTACAGGCCAAGTAGAACCGTCATTTCCTGGAACATGGGACCAATATAATTATTCCCCGTCATCACGCACCATATCACCTCTCAGAATTCTCATCAATGGAAACATACCAGTTTCTGATTATCCTGGGCCGGCAAATTATCAAGGAAATGGATCATTTCTAATATATGATTTTGGGAAAGAAGTAGGTGGGATTGTAACGGTAAAATATAATTCTTCAACTACAGGACAAATAGGCTTAGCCTTTTCCGAATCAACCAATTATACCGGTTTGTGGTCCGATGATTCAAATGGATCTTATAAACCAGATGGTGCTATCTATGGAGATCTCACCTCCACAAACAATGGAACATATACCATGCCGGATTCCAAACTCCGAGGAGGATTCCGCTACTTGACGATTTTTGTAACGACAACCAAACCTACAATCTCATTCAATGTCACAGATATAACACTAGAAATATCGTTCCAACCTGCTTGGTCGAATCTTCAAGCCTATGGAGGATATTTTTACTCGGATGATGAGCTGCTGAATCGGATTTGGTATGCGAGTGCATATACATTGCAAACAAATGCTGTTCCAACGAACACGGGAAGAGCGTGGCCAATTCTGACGGAAGGCTGGGAAAATGATAGGTATATGGGGACTAATGGGAGCAGTGTTTATGTAGATGGAGCGAAACGTGATAGGACTCTGTGGTCGGGTGATTTGGCGATTGCGGGTACTAGTGCTCTTATTAGTCTTGGTGATTATGAGGGGGTAAGGAATACTCTGATGGCTCTTTATGATGTTCAGGTAAGTTGCTTTACTGAAATTGAGTTGTGCAGCCAATTCTTGGTGCTCGCGCTTGTAACTTGTTCTGATGAGAGTAGCAAACTTCGGGAGAATTACCATTTGCAGGTCCTCCTATTAATTTTTATGGATCTGATACCTATCACATGTCCGTGATGATCGCGACGCATGATTATATTCTCTATACAGACGATCAGGACTTTCTAGCCACATATTGGTCAAAATATCAGTTAGCGATGTCTTTCATCACCGCCAAGATAGACAATACCAACTTGCTAGATGTTACAGGAATATATGATTGGGGTCGTCGTACTCAAGGCGGTCATAACACCGAAGCAAACACGCTCCTATATCGCACGTTAGTTACTGGTGGCATTCTCGCCCGATGGTCTAACTCTACCACCCTTTCAACGACCTGGAACAGCCTCGCTAGCCAAATCCAATCTTCCATCAATGCAAAACTCTACTCTCAAACAGCTGGAGCTTACCAAGACAGCGATACAAACCCAACCCTCTACCCCCAAGACGCAAATTCCATGGCCCTAGCCTTCTCCGTACCGCCAATAAACCTCACAACATCCATCAGTACTCAACTAACAACCAACTGGTCACCAATAGGAGCCATCTCTCCTGAACTCCCAAACAACATAGTAACCTACATCTCATCCATCGAAACCCTCGCACACATCTCCGCCCGCCAACCCACTCGCTCTTTAAAATTAATACGAGATTCATGGGGTTGGTATCTGAATAATCCACATGGTACTCAATCAACCACTATCGAGGGATATCTCGCGGATGGAACATGGGGTTATAGAAGCGAGGACGGTTATCAGGGTGATTATAGCTATACAAGCCATTCTCATGGATGGGGAGCGGGACCCATTCAAGCGCTTATTACGGGGGTGGTGGGTATACAGCTTGTAGGATTGGGAGGGAGAGAATGGATGTTGGTACCTCAGTTGGGGGATTTGGGACGGGCGGAAGCGGGGTTGACGGCGAGTTTGGGGAAGTTTAGTGCGGGGTGGGTGGTTGGTTGTGAGAATCTCACTGGCTGGTATGATGTTCCGGTAGAGACAAATGGGACTTTGGTTTTACCGGCTGGGTCGAGCGGTAACGAGCCGAAGGTGGTGGTTGATGGGGTGGTTGTGAGTGGAATTTATGATTGCGTGTTGGAAACATATACGATTTGCGGAGATGGAGGAACGCATAATTTGACGGTTATTTATAATTGAAATATAGGATATTTAAGTAAAAATCATAAATAGCCTTAGCAATAGTGTGCTGTTAAATTTCAAGGATTTGCGCTGTTCCTCTTCTCAAGTTAGTCAATTCATGATCAATTTACAGGAATGAACCTTCAGTCAAATCCCCTTCTTTCATCCACCCCGCTAAACCAATCAATCCTTCGGCTATTCCTCCTTCCTTCCATATCACCTGACACGCCGCTTTTTCTTTATTTTTATTTCTAGCTAATAAAAATCAAGTATTTAATGGATTCTAACCAATCAACTATTTTAAAAATATGCCAAGATTCTTTCAAGACGTTAATAAAATCACCCTTGTATCACCCCAAAAACGAAAAATGAGTAGACTCGCATTAAACCTCTCTTTTTGTATCAAAAAAAAAAGAGGCAAAACCTCTCCAAGTCACAGACACACACACCATATAAAAAGAGACGATCAACAAATCTTGACAATTGTATCAAACAAAAACATTTCCAAATGCAAAAAACATCGACGAAAACGGGACTCGAACCCGCAATCTTTGCCACCGGAAAGCAACGCCTTACCATTAGGCCATTCCGCCATATATCCACACTGGTTATCTAAGCAAAATTGTCCTCTATTTGATTACTTATTATCTCAACTATGGTATCACGACAATCGGAGCCTTTCGAGACTGAGGTATCTTATTCGTGGGAGAAGTATATTGAAGATGATTATATTTGTTATGTATGTTTAACTTTAATTTCCGGAACTTGAATAGATATTATAGAGAAAGAAATGCGAAAGATATCCTAACGTTTAAATTTTAAATAGATGTTCAAAGCATCTAAATTTGAGATACATCTAAAAATTCAAATTCTAAACGCACATTCAAAAATGAATTAGCTCGTAAAGGTACGAGCATGTCGGATGTTGGATATGGTTTCGTTACTTGGTGAGATCAGTATGAACTTCTAGTTTGTACATCTATTAGTTCTATATACAATGGAATCATTGACGGTAAATCGGTATGATTCCTCTACTTTTAGAATAGTAGGAGACTCGACCTGTGTCATAAACGTATTCGTCGAGCGAGATATTCTCTGTCGGAAAACGAATTCCGATCGACAGTGAGGAATTGGTTTTTTCGCCTCTGGGATCCCCAGCAATCTCGCTTTGTTCAAAATCGTCGCAAAGTTCGTATAGAATCAACCGTATCAATCAGATCTAACATATCTTTGCAAGCCATCAATTTCATTCTCTCCTCCTTCCCAAACAAACAGCTCCCATCCCCAAGCTGTGTCCGATCCGTTCCACACATTTCATTCAGGTGATGAACCACCAATTTAAATGGAATAGCTTGTCGCATAACCTTGTTCATGAATAATTCCACCGCCTCCCATGGCGTATGTGTGTATCCTGCGAACATGGCTGGATTCTCGAGAAGACCGCGAGCAGACATAACGCCGTCTACGCCGGTATATTCAACGTGCTTTTTAGCATCGGAAAGGGTAAATACATCACCGTTCGAGAGAGTGGGGACGGTGGTATGGGAGGTTAAGACTTTGATGGCTTCGAGGTTGACGGGATGAGAACTTGGCGTGGAACGCATGCGTCCGTGTATTGTTATGAAGTCTACACCAGCGGCTTCAACAGTTTTGATAAAATCTATAGTCTCTCTATTCATTGGTTTGTTAACCTCATGAACTTCTCATCATGACGCACGAAGGGAATTTCACGTACCTCAAATCCTTATGAATTCTAATTTTGACACTCACTGTTTTCTTTCCTTCATATCCATCCCTTTTCAGTGTAGATTTTGCTTCCTTTACCATTTCGGCAACAAGCTCACGTTTATGCATTAATGCTGCTCCTAGGGTACAAGCACATGCCCATGATTGAGGACAACCGCAGTTGATATCAACTCCATTTACAAATGGGGCAAGAAGAGTTGTGGAGCGGGAGATTTCGAGTGGAGAGCAAACACCAAACTGGGCAATGGTTGGCCCAGATGTTGAGGAGGTTGTGAAATCTTGATCGTAGTGTCAGTTTATGAAAGCTCGTAAATATAAAATAAACAAGAACGACGAAAATAAATCCTTTGTGAAACCACTTGAGCATGGGGAGAACTTCTCATGCAGGCATTGTAAAATGTACATCCAATTATAATTGAGAGATCCTGATATTTATATAGCACAAACTATTGTGATACTGAACAGTAATAGCAAAACTCTCATTCCTCAAACCAAGTTGACTCAAGAGTGAAATCCAGATTGAAAGGGCATATAAATTGAAACAGTCACATGCTTACCAGTGTCACGTGCAAAAACACTGCGATTAAATTCTTTTGCCAGAATCTGCAACGAGGTTAGTTTGGACTTTCATATACACTTGCTAGGGTCGAGCGAATATACCATAGGGGTCCAGCAAAGATCAACTCCATATTGAGCAACAGTTTCTCGAAATGCAAGCTATAATCCCTCATCTCAGTAGTTACGTGAATATTGGACGAAAGAGTCATTACCTTGCTATATCGTACCATAGGAGCACAAGTGTATAAAGGTCTCCCTTCCTTCTTCGCAATGTCGAAAAGTTTAAGTGGGCTATTGGGCTTGTTAGACCATAGTTGTGGTATATAAAGAAAGGAAATTTTTGAGGTGAACGAACTTGATATCCAAGGATGGATTTTCTTCAGTATTTCCGTTTCGCTCTTCCATGCCAGACATATTGAATTATCATTTCAGACTTATTCAGCATTATTGATAATATATCATCAGAATATCGAATGGATTATAGAAGAGGCATGATGGATGGGTGATGTTGACACTTATATGTATGAAAAAAGTCTCTGTAATTGAAAATAGTGTGGGCTCGGCAATTTTTTAGGATGTTTTGGGCTTCGATCTGGGATTGTACCGTACAGCTGAAGTATCAAAAAACAAAGACTCCGATAATTAATACTTCACTCATTGTCATTTGAAAAATAATTTCAGACCAACCCATCGATTTCAGTTTTATTTATTTTGACGATGAACGTTTTTTTGTATCATATCATTTCATTACTATATTGCTGATCCTCATTAATCTCATATCAAACTCACTTCGCATTGTTGAATCTCAATGCCAGTACCGAAGATGTTTGCCCCTCCCCCCAAAATCAAAAACCTTTGAACCTTTTCCAGCTATCTATATCCATATTCATATCCATATACATATCTAAACGAGCGAAACCCCATAATATTTTGTGAAATACATGATATTCTACCCCCCTCGATGAAAACGATTGGCCTTCCTTTCCAAGATTCTCAGTATCAACCCCTGAGCTTTCACCGTTTTTATTGATTTCCGCCGTGCTTTTTTCGACCGAAGGCATGATCATGGTTACACATCTTCTCGAGTGAATCCATATTTGATGGTCGGCGTGCTTTGCTGTTTTAGCCTCCATCTATTCTCGAAAATTCCTGCTTGAGCATCTGCGTAATCCTGAAAAGTCTCAACGATGGCTTGAGACATATACCTCCCAGCTCGTGAAGTTCCACACGAGAAACCTTTTCCAGTCGGAATCCCATTGAAAAAATTATCAGGTAATGGGATTGTGGAAATATCTTCCGATGAGTCGAAAAAAATGAGTAGTTCTACGTTTCCTCCCCAAGGGCAGATTTCGCAGAGTTAGATCTTTGAAGGGAAAAGATCATCATTCAAATCGGACACATCGATGGCTAAGAACCTTAGATTATTCTCGGTGAGCTTCTTCCTCAAGTCATGTGCTGGACCTTTGCTCGACAATTCAAATGTATGCCGGCTGGAATATGGCATCAGATAGCAAGCATGTTCGATGACGATTCGATCGAATATCCAGTTAATATAAGTAATAGAAGGTGGTGAAATTCTCCAACTTAGGTGCTCGAAGTTAAACTCAGTTCCAAAATCAAACTTGTAATGTTTTAAGCCTTGAAAACGTGCCTCACTGCAGGTATGAAGAAGTGCCGGATGAGAGCTGTGACATTCCCAAAGGTACGGAAATTGCTTCGGATAATTATTATGGATGACTGACATATCCTGCATGTAGATACCTATGCGTTGTAGAAAAACAAACAAACTCCCAAATTCGTGACCTAATCTTGGGAGGAAGACGGGGAAAGCATGTGAATGAGGTGAGTATCATTGTCTCCCCTCTGGATTGAGCTGCATACTTCTTAGCCGCATGCGAACGCTTTCTCGCCATGGTTCCGGTGCTCTAACCACTACCGCTCTAGATTCGCTTTTTTGGTTTGTAGATGTTCAAGAGAAGAGAGGGGATAGAGGTCTTATCTCCCTAATCCGTTTACTTTTGGATACTGGAGAGGAAAGCCTTATAGTGGAATATGCAGGTTGTCATGATGCATGTGCTTCAAAAAGAAACCTCGCTGTCGAAAGAACTTCTTGACCAATCAAATACGCCTCAATTTATTTGATATCAATCAGGTTGAAAATAGTTATTTCTTTTTCCTCTCTTTTTGTTTCTGGCGTTAATTGCGTTTGCAAGAAATCTGAGATTGCACCTGTTCTTTTGTAGTCTCTTGCATAAAGTCATACTCTAATACCTAGTAGTATTATAATACTTGACTGGTTCAGTCTGAACATGAGCAAACTCTCGACGATTCTATCATTCTCCCAATCGATGTGAGCTCCATTAATGAGCTCAACACAGGCAAGCACAAATGTGCTTGAAATCACATTTTTGATACTTTCAAATCCCAAAGTTCAAATCTCCCTTAAAATTCATCGTACAACTCCCTGGAGAAAATTTGTGAAATCAATATCAGCTATTCGCAGCAAATTCAGTCAACCTAAAACTAAATGAGTCCCTAACTACGAACACATAGGTCTCTTTCGACAAGTGTAAGCTCCCGTACTTGCGTATTGACAATCTTTGTTCATCTTTGCTGGTATTAATATCAAGTCAACTCTCTGTGGTCATTTATTGTATTCATAGTACTAGGCGGAGTAATGCGCAACCAGACCTAGAACCTGGTTATAGATAGAACGCAAGGAATACTATCTGATTACTTGCAAAATATGGAGTGTTTCCAATGAACCCGTTCTGCTCCCTCAACCTCCTGATAGAATTGCAAAGTTGTCCGCAGTCCATTCCCCTCCAGATTGAACTGCGTAGGTGACGGAATCGGCGTTCGGATCAATTCTAATCTACTATTACGTGAGCATTACAATTACACTTGCAATTGTCAGCAACAATGCCTTTAAATAGAATACGAATGTACAGTACCTCATCGTAAGGTTCTATCATTCCATCATATACAGTTTCTTTTTCTCAAAAAACATGACTTCAAACCTTCTGAATAAGGGAATTGTGAAGACTACTGTTGGAAGTGCAAGTTTACAGTCCACCCCAATCCTTAAACTCCGAGATGATTACATTCTCGTTAAAATAGTTGCAGTAGCACTGAATCTAACGGACTGGCAAACGGTGGATGAAGAGTAGAGTCCAAGGGTAAAGGGAAACACGTTGTTAGGATGCGATTTTGCAGGAGTAGTAGTGCAAGTGGGGAAGGGCGTGACAAAAAAGTTGGAGATAGGCGATAGGATTGCGGGATTTTCTCATGGAGGTTAGTAGATCTTTTCGCTATAATAAATTGATTCAAGAATCGTCAATTGGCATACTGAAAGGATCATAGGAAGTGATATCGAACCAGAAGATGGAGCTTTTGCTTCCTACATCATGGTTAAAGGCGATATCTCATTCCGTATCTCTCCGAATATCAGTTTTGAACAAGCTGCTTCTCTAGCCGTTGGTGTTGTTACTGCTGCATTGGGTTTATACAAATATATGGGGTTTCCTCTGCTCACATATCCAAATTCCTCGCCAAGTCCGAAAAACAAACTTCCCATTTTGATATATGGAGGGAGCTCTGCAACTGGAACGATAACTATTCAGTTCGCGAAGCTGTAAGTTGACCTGTTCGCGATATTTCGCAAGACATTAGTCTTGATACAAAATAGTTCTGGGCTCGAAGTAATAACAACATCATCTCCTCGGAAATTCGAACTTCTCAAGAGTTTAGGCGCAGATCATATTTTAGATTATGTAGATTCAATTTATCTCTTTACATGTAACTCCGTATATTAACTAACCGCCAACAGCATGACCCCAACTGCAGTTCTCAAATCCGTCAACTAACCCAAAATAATCTCCACCACATCTTCGACACGATCGCCACCCCCTCCAGCTCTCAAATCCGTCTTCCTGCCTTTTCAACCTCAACACCTTCTGCCCACAAAAACATCTACGTGAATCTAATGGGCCTTGAAATACCACCATAAGAAGTCCCAGTTGAGAATATGTTTTTCTTAGGCTATTCTATCACGGGAGAAGAATATGAAATTGAAGGGAATGTATGGCCTGCTGCACCTGAGGATTTTGAACATGGAAAGAAGGTTCTTGATCTGTTGGAGAAGTTTTTGGAGGCTAGTGTGGTTAGTAATCACCCGATTAGAGTTATGGATTGGGGTTTGGAGGGGATACTGGGAGGAATGAAGGAGTTGAAGGAGGGGAGAGTTAGTGGTGAGAAATTGGTTTATAGAGTTGGTGAACCCTGAGTCCGAAATCAAGAATCGGTGGAAAACACGAAGATTTTAATAGGCATAAGGATAGCATGTTACAATCTCAAGAGCTAGAGGAAGTTGTATTGCGACTTGATGTGAAAGTTCAAAATTCTCAGCTTTTAGATAGGATAAGAATGAGATAAGAATGAGATATCCAACTGAACACAAGAGGCGGAAATAAACATAATTTTATTCTTAGCCTAGCAGATGAGTGCTATATACACATCGAGAATTTAAATCATCGACAACAATAATAATTAAATGACAACGAATTCATGAACAGCAATAGCAGTGGAGAGAAAGATATAACAAACCAAAGATGATGAATATCACAGTTTTGGTTAGGATACACTCTAGAACTAAATCTGTGATGTAATGTAATATCTGTTGTAATTTGTTATGGTTGCAAGCTGAAAGATAGAATAGGAGGGTAGATGTAATTATAGGAAGTAGGAAGAACTATTAGATGCTCAGTAACATGGGTATTACAAATCAAGAATCTAGAACCTGATAGGAAAGAGAAGAGAATGTTTGATATCTGAAATTTTTAGGATATAAATATTAAACTCTAATGGAAGAATGAGAAGAAACAAAGTCTAATTAGACCTATTTTCAGGACAACAAGCTTGTGCTTACTGACATTTCAAAGAGGGAAACCCAAATAGAATATATATACAAAGGCTGGGTCTAACCGGCCCTAGAAATCAGACGAACATATTGCATTTCTTATTTAAGATAACAAAAACGACCTAGAATTCAGATGTTAAGAATTTCTAAGATGTATATGATTTGATGGAGCTGATATCTATGTCAACAATCTCCAAGACTCTAAAATCAGAAAGCAAACTAATTGAAATAGAACAGCAAGAACTATTTGGTCTAGTCTAAGTAATACTCTCAATATCTCCGATTCTTAATTCATCTCATCTCAACTTACTTACTTTCCTCACGTTCTCCAGTATTGAAATTTACTTTTTTCCACTACTAGACCTTTTCTATCAACCAGCCCCCTTAAGAACCATGAACAACCATACTATATCAAGAGTGCGAGGTTGCAGAAAGACTTATATCTACCTCAGACTTTTTTATTTTATTTTCTTTTGTGCTTTTCTTTATTTCGTTTTCCAAACAACATGGATAGTATAGGTGAGTATGCTACTTTTCTTTACATCTTGCTCGATCATTCTATTCAAGCTGATCGCAGGAAAGGAGAGAGTTCTCAACTTTCAAACTACCTATCTCTTTAAAGACTGAAACAGAAGTTGAGTTAGAAATCGACAATACAAAGGGAACTTGAAATCTAACAACCAACTTTTTGAATTTAGAGAAAATTGGCGGCCGCACTTGCAGCAAAAATGACAACAACAACAACCAGGCCAACAGAAGCAGCAACATCAGCAATAACAACAACAAGCGCAAGCGCTCCAAGAAAGATGAACATCCCACCAACACACCACCAGCACAGCGTCATTGTCTCTCCCGCCCAACCAACCTCGTCATAACCCCAACGCCAACCTTAGCTTTCACTCAAATCCCATTCCCAGGCCCAACTCGCACCTCCCCATCAATCTCCCCCACCTCCTCGAGTTCCAGCCTCACCACAAAACCAATCTTCATTAACCATCCGGTGCTCGAAAAATGCGGAGGTCCTTCCAATTGGCGGATGCCTCTTCTGGGAATACGAATGCGACGCCTAGTGTGAATAATCCGGGTGATAGCGAGGGATATTTTGGGGGCTTGATGCGGGAAGAATTTTGGGATGGGATGGAGGACTGGGTTTATGGGGAGGGTGAGGTCCGTAGATCGAGGGACTTGTCTTGAGTTGAGACAATGGAGGAGAGGAGTGGATTGGGGAATATTTTTTGTAAGTCTCCTGTCACGTCCTCATAGTTCTTCTGTATTGCTTGACTGTCTGGAGTTATTAAAAATGTATACTGACTTGAGACTACCAGTTGAATTTAGAATTTGAGAATAGACTAATCTACGGAAATTCATAAATGTTGATTCGTTCTTCACTTCACTCCGAACAATTTTCATATAACAACAGCTGATCAAATATTCACTTTTGCCTCGCTTGACAGGAAGTTTTGATTATTGAAAAAGAGATTACATTGTAATTTCTTTTCCTTTCCCTATATATTATTCTTGCCACCACAATTTTGTTGATTTTTGTAGCTTCAATAATCAAGAAAATAAAATAATTTGTATAGCAACACTCGAAACATAGCTAATGAATAACCTTACAGATTATCCAACCTTCGCATCAGCAATGCAACAACAACAAAATCCTCAATACAAATTCAACACACATGGCAACATTAATACACTCGACCCCACGTATCGCACGCCATCGGCAGCCTCGTCGGTATTATCGAACCGTCAAAATTCTCTTCCGTCGGTTCTGGATCCTACGGCTAGAGCAATCAAAACGTACAGTTATGAGGAAGCTACTGCGACTATGAAAAGTGTCTGCGAGGAGAATTTTAAAGATATCGCGTCACTTGAACGAAGAATTGTTGATGTCGTTATTTATGATACTAAGGGAGGTGCTCCAAGTTGTCATAAGACTGAACTTACATCGGATCAAAACCTCAAATCTTTGATCAAGATTCTTCAAGCGATGGTTGATCAGCGACAAGAAGATCCGTCGTATCGTGGTAGAGGAAAACTGCTTGTACGAAGTATTGAAATTCGTTCGGGTATTCAATTCATGGATACGAGTTTTCCGTCTCTCGAAGGTGAAATTATCGATACGCAACTTCTTGGTATTTCGGCGGAATGGGTTAGTTGGGAATGTAATGGTGGAGCTTTGGATACATATTGGAAATACTATCGTATGTTCATGCAGGGTGGTAGGAATCCGGTCACGCCTATCCTCAAAATTCGAACTGTTCGATGCAAGGCGAGCGATCACACGGAGGGCGGTCACATATTTAATGCCGGCACGGTTGAATATCATAGAGCGAGAAGATACTCTGGTGGAAAGCCTTCACCAGGATTTTTCTATAAAAATGGACAATTGAGCTTGGGAGCGCCTACCTTTCGATTTGGCGGAGATGCAATCAACGAAGCATCTGTTGAGGACGATGATATTGCAGTAGACGGTGGGGAGAATACTGAAGAACAAGTTAGAGGCTGGAGCTATTACCAACGACTTGGTGGAGATCCAAAGATGCACAACCTATATAATTTCGACCATATATCATTCGTGCCGAAGCCAGCGATTGATCATTGTGATTATATCGAAGAGAAAACTGAAGTTGAGGAAACTGTTGTTCAGAAAGCATCGGAGAATCAAGACTTGACACCAGAGAAGGAAGATGTCGAAGAACTCGCGCGCAGAGCTCATTACTGCCAAGAGTTTGAGGATGCAAGATCTTTTGACTCAGATGATGATAAAATATACTTTCCAGCTTCACGCACCAAGAGGAAAGTTCTAGAAGCTCGTCTTGCACCGCCAAAGGACACTGTTCACAATCGCAAGATCGCCCCAATTTCTTCCAGATTACAAGCCTTATCAAAAGTCGTTGATTTCAAGCCAACCAACGACAATTTGGCAAGCCTTTTATATTACCGATCTGCACATCCTTTGACCTTACCTACCGGAGTGCCGGGCGCAACTATCGGGGACCAACAACCTCAAAGATATGGCTCTCCTCGAAATACGCTGAGCAAGTCAACATATCCTGCGAACGTCAAAGTAAGACCATTTACGCCAAGCCAAACATCTTTCAATCCGATGAATAACAGCAATCAAGGATTTGGAGCAAATACAAGCAGAACTGGATCGCCCGCTCTCAAGTATAATGCCAATACCAACTCATTTCACATGCCAAGCGCGAACAACCAAAACTTGGGCGGATCTAGTACCTTTTCGCGCAGTAGATCTGCATCTCCATTTAGGTTCCAGCCAACGAGCTCCTTCGGTATGTCCAGTATGGCTCCTGCGACTAGCACGGTCAACAGCAATGCAGGACTCGGACATGCACACCATAATCAGCTCTTCGTCCCAGCTCCCAGAGCGAATGAAGATGCTTCTCCAGTTCAAGCACTCGGTAGCCAACAAGGATTTTCAGATTGGCAGGGTACCGGAAATGAATATACTTTTGATTTTAGTTATGATTTTGGCGGTAACGGTTTGGGTCTTTGAAGTATGATTGAGCAAGCTGTTGCGTCGGTAATTTGGAGAGGAGATCTGACTATTTTTTATTTTTTTCGTTCAGGAAAGCAATTGTTATCTTATTGGTTGGTCGTAAATGTTTCTTAGATGTAGATTATAGAAAGCTGCAAGCAAGCTGCACAGTCGGCGATTACTGGTATAGAGAATTTCATTCGTTGTTCGATTTAACATTTTTCATTTCATGCTTGTAGAAAATTATGTAACGAAGTGACATCTGATATCGAACCTGGGCGTTGCTGAAATCAAGAGAGCTATAATTTTCACAGACGCTGCTGATCTGTAGAGTAGAAATCGAATCCTGTGCTGCTTCGTTTGGATATTTAGTTATTTTCGGCAGCTGGCAATTGCTATGGATGGTTGAGTAAGTCAGTAGAGCATTAATCCAATGATTTGTGGTATCCTCAAGGAGATGGATGGAGGTCTGGACCAGCAAGGATTGAATACGGGAGGCCGGAATTTTTCGGTATCCAGGTTGAGGGTACACACCTTGCATTGGCAAACAAGATGTGTTTGTGGCTGGACTGCTATGAATACGCAACTGAGAATCTCATTGCGAATATATATCATCGTGTAGGCTGACAAACAATTCATAATATCTTGAGACACCACCGTTTATTGTTGTGAAACTCGAATGTCTAGGGCTGATAGGCATAAGTGGGTGAGACAAGTGCACCTGGCAAAAGACCTGTCAATGCACACATTGTGTACCAAACAAGCTGATCGGTGGATGCTATGTCAGATTTAGAAGATAAAGCGGTAGAGTTTGGTTTGCCATGCGGAGTTTTGAACCGGTACCGATTGATCAACCACCGCATGTAATGTGATTGAGGATCATTGGTCCAGGATGAAAATTCGGTTTGGTTAATGTGGTGACGCAAATGCTACTTAAAACGGTCTTCCTTTCTGATGCTTCCAGCTACAATGATTTGAATGATATGTATTAGGTATGCAAATGTATGGTATATAATACGTAGATATGCTAACAACGAGAAGGTTGTAGCACATTTGCAGATATGGCTTTATGACTTGCGTAACCATTGATTGCATTTGAGTCATCTCTTGGGGCCTTGGATTATTCGCACAAGATGCAAATCATCCTATATTCTACCATGGGAGCATGCGACCTTGAGGGGTACTTGGTGAAGGTTTTGTAATCATCCATAAGCGTCCAAGGTTTGCGAAGTTAGATCATGAGCTAGAGAGGGATATATGGACCAATCTCAATGTATGGTTGAATAGGAGGTTGAGGCTGAAGCTGGGGAAGAGATCTGAAGGTTGAGTGAAAGAGATTCGAGAGGGCGTATTGAATAACAATGTGATGTATACTTAAGTATAATATGTATATGAATGATACGATGATGTATGATGTATGGTGTAAGGTGTAAGGTGTAAGGTGTAAGGTGTAAGGTGTAAGGTGTATGGTGTAGATGTATGGTATAGATGTATCGTATCGGATGTAAAGAGGAAGAGACCCATACAATACAATACAATACATGTGGTGCTGACAAGGTTAAAATTTAGTTTAGTGTTACTTATCCAGGTACAGGCCCACAGCCCCTATTGCCCCAACAGTTCAACCAACAGTTCATAACTAGGCGCGTGCCATGGACCATGAACCATGAACCATTGTACTGTATACTCTATACTGTAGACCATCAGGGTGGGGTGTGTTCATTGTGACTTAAGATGGTTAATTACTATAACCTTTACCTTGTATTGATGACTTATTTGACTAACTTGGTAACAGGAATTAGTTCTATATGTGATCAATACAATATAATACAATATAATATAATAGCCTATTATCGTGTTGAACGTGAAAATACTTGATGCGTACAACTCTACATTACATATGTACCGTGTACGACCCATACCTACTCCTCTAGGTATACCCATAGCTATGGCATGATTTGCCCCACAGATACCACATAGAGGCTAGAACTAGTTCATCGTTTGGTCTTGTACCACCCACCACCCACCACCCACAACACACAACACATATCCTCCGCATACATTCAATATAACTTCACCCGTCGACATCCATCATCTCACCTTTTTATCTCTCGTCCTCACATCTCTACCTACATATAGTCCTTCAATACCCTATCATGTCTGCTAGATTTTGAGACAAAACTCCATCTGCAAGTATGATAACCTTGCGTATATTGATAGAGGTGCCTAGTTCAACCGTCTAGTTCAACCTACCATGTCACTACAATATACCCTTCCCCATTCTTTACTCAGCGCTAAAAATAACAAGGGATATACTGATCGGTGAACCCCCCCAGTGAACCCTTCTTGGCAATTTGTATATGCTTGACCGCTGACTTTACACGCGCGTGTGGAGGCAACAAGTTGCAGCAAAGTATTGAATATTAACGGTAACAAACCCCCGATGGAGAAAAGATACTTATTATGGAGAACATTTGGCATCATCCCCTGTATGTTCTTGGTAGTCGGAAATCTATATGTATGCACGAAGTTTGCGATGTAAGATGGACCAGCTTTACATACAGCTAGATCTTTCTGATCTTATACGTACTGCACGGCCTGCACTATATATAAAGTGCCTCTCCCCAGATGTTCTGATAACCAATTTGCGACTATATATCGGACACATCGACAGCCAATTGTATCGAAACCTTGCGGTGGACAGTATCAAACAGCATCTTGTTTTAATGAAAGTAGTACGAGTGCCGAGAACAACAATACTGTACAACTCGAAAGGAAAGGAATTGTTTGGTCGAGCTTACGATACCTTGCTTGATATATCGGACTCTTTTCATACCGAAAGAAAAAATCCGGGCCATTCGATAAGAGAGCTATTGGGTGGTCGAGGTAAGTGCTCATAAAGCATTCCAACTATTTGTACACCGTCTATTCTTCAAGCTTCTTCACATGAGAGAGATTCTCTTCCACATTCCTCAAATATGTATATCATGCCGCCGCGTTGTATTTAATAAGAAAATTCGAAAAAGAAGTCTCTCTTAAAGCACTATAACAAGGACTTCCTATGCTTGATGATTAAATTTTGTAATTTGCTAGATAAAGGTTACAAGTGTATCCTATAATCCCCAAACAAACAAACCACATGAGAGCATACGTGTATGTACATAGATTATGTACCTGTTGGTACAATACTCGATGCATCAATACAAAGTCACATTAAGTTCTTATGTAAGATTTCGTATTATTTTGTTGTTGGAGCAAGAAGGAAAACAAATGATCAAGCATTCAAGCCCAGCGCCTACGTACCTGGACAGCTATGAATGATGTACTATATCTATGTACTGTATGAAGATAGTATTTTGGTATTCACTTCAATGCTGGGATTATGTGTTTTTTCTTATCCATTTTGAGAATCGGTACCAACCGTTGAACTGGGTAGGCGGCGCCTAGAATTTGAAGTCGACCCTTCTTCATTCACTCTATCATCAACTCCTGCCTTCTACAGATTACCTACTTGATACTCTTCAATCACTTCAAGTTTTCAATTTCCTATAAATGTTTCTCTTCTAATTACACTGAACATTGCGGTCCACACTCGTTGAACTCGATCTATCTCAGAATAACTGCTGACAGCCTACCCTCTCTTCAGTACTCAGTGCACTCAACTTTTACTTGATCAGATGGTGTCAAAACCACCGGTGATCGCAGAGAAAATGGTCAATCCAACAGCCTCACCAAAGGTAGGCTTCAAGTTTATCCCTATTGAAGGGCCATGGTTTCTAACATTCTCATAGCTCTGGACCGCCATTGAATTGGTCCGTTATGCCTATCCAACTTTGGTATTTTTTTACTTCATTGCGTCTATCACTTTTACAGTTTGCAGTGTACGAACACAAGCTTTACGGAAAAAAGACGAACATGTTCGACGTGGTGTTATCTTGTGTTTGATGGTTGCCCTTGCTGGAACATATGTATGCTTCCTTTCCTGTGATATTCATGACACAACCGCAATTTGATGTTGGAATTATTCTCTTACTTACTCCTACTGGTAGATTGCAGAGGTTGCGACAGTCTTAATTAAGGCAGTGGTTGAAGGATGGTATCCGGGGCAAGACCGTGTTGTAAGTACTTACAGTTGCAATGATCATCGCAATTTTGGTTTATCGTTGTAAACTCTATCTATTGCTTTCCAACTAACTGGCCTGTTAAGGTCTATTTAATTTCTTCCATTCTAGCCTTTTTGGCGCAAATTCTGGCATTGTTGGACACAAAATTCCCAGTATGGTATCCATACTATGGCTCATGGTTTATTGGACTTTCGGTGGAGCTCACTTTAATCGTATTGCCAAATGTGTTTCGTCCACCTGCAAACTCGCCATTCGATTATGTGCTCATTGTTATACAATCCCTGAGGATTATAAATCTCATCGCATTGCCTTCAGTTTACTTTTATCTACGTAACGAGGAGAGAAAGTACGACGCAGATGATTCCGAACGTCAATCTTTATTGGGGAAGAAATATGCCGCAAAAGCCTCGAGCTCAGAAACTTCGACAATCACTGAGAATGGATATGGTACTACGGGGCAGACTGCTGATCAAGACGATGATAACTCGGATACTGCTAGTGTTGCGTCCGAGGACTCCTGGATTGCAAAACAGCGCGAGGGTGAAGAAGCAGTTGCAAAGCGATTGCAAGAAGATGGAAGTTGGTGGACATATGCTAAAGGATTTTCGGTCAATTCAAACCCGAGAGTTTCAAAAAAACATGTGCTAATAATTTAATACAGATATTCCTTCCATACTTATGGCCATCCAAGCAACCAAAGCTTCAAATTCGTGCTCTATTTGTAGCTTTCACTTTACTATCATCAAATGTGTTGAATATCCTCATTCCAATTCAGTTTGGTAGAATGGTTCAAAGTTTGATAACATATAGTGGAGGCGGTAAGTAATGTATACGGAGTTTGAAAACGGCCACTAACGAGTTCAGATCATAGTCACAATATCTGGATTCCGATCATAACGTATTCAGTTCTCTACTTTATTAGCGGTGGTGCCTGTATCAGCACGCTTAGAGCATGGCTTTGGATACCTTTGGAGCAGTACGCATATTCAACGATCAGTACAGCCTCACACGCGCATGTGATGGGCTTGTCATCCGATTTTCATGATAGCAAATCTTCATCAGATTTGTTTCAAGCCGTCCACGGAGGTACATCTGTGAAGAGCTTGATGGAGATGATTTGCTTTCAGGTCATCCCAATGTTTATTGATCTAGCCATTGCATTTGCTTATTTCGGTAAATCCGGGCCTTACATGTTTCTTGTTCTAGCAGTCACTTCCACGACTTACCTTTACGTTACTACAAAGATGGTTTCCATGCGAGCTGAACACCGCCGTCGTTATATAACTTATTTCAGAAAAGAATGGACAGTTGGACAAGAATCCTTGGATGGATGGACTACCGCCAGTGTTAGTTTACCCTCCGTAATTTTGTTGCTGCGGATACTGAAGTGTTATTAGTTATTCAATATGATACCTCACGAAAGTCGTCGTTACTCTGCCGGTATGATCACTCCATCCCATTACATTATTCTGCATGAGCGCTGATTTGATTTAGCTGTTGATGATCAACAAAAATCTTCGAAGCAGTATGATATGTTTATCAGATTTACTGGCATTATTCAAGGTCTTGTATTGAGCTGTGGACTCACAGGTGTGCTTTGTATTGGTGCTTGGCAAGTAGCATATGAAGGCCAATCAGTTGGAAATTTCACCACTTTGCTCATGTTTTGGAGTCAATTACAAGGTAAATAGATGGAGACTTGAACCCTACTTGCATTGCTGATTTAGTCAAAGGTCCACTGGTGTTTTTCAGCTCCGCCTACAAACAAATCTCACAAACCTTGATGGAGGCTGAACGTCTTCTTGAATTACTCAAGACAAAACCAACAATTAAGGATAGTTCAGATGCCAAACCACTTCAAATTACTAAAGGTAAAGTTGAGTTTAACGATGTGTGTTTCGCGTATGACGAGAGGAAACCCACTTTAAAGAATGTCAACTTTTTTGCACCTGGTGGGAAGACGATTGCATTTGTTGGTGAAACTGGTGGAGGCAAATCAACAATCCTTAAGTTAATGGATCGTTTCTATGACGTTAAATCGGGCAGTATCAAATTTGACGGTCAGGATATTCGAGATGTCACGATTCACAGGTAAGAAGAAGAAGCCCTTCGGGATTCGAGATCCGAACTAATATCAAGCCATAGTCTTCGCAGCCATATTGGTGTTGTACCACAAGATCCGATGTTATTCAATGATACTATCATGAATAATCTGAGATATGCAAGATTAGAAGCGACTGATGAGGAGGTTTTTGAAGCTTGCAAAGCAGCCGCTGTTCATGACAAAATCATGAAATTCCCAGATGGTAGGCCAGCCTCTACTTATTTTTGAATTATCGAGCTTACATTATTGGTATAGGATATAACTCTAAAGTCGGTGATCGAGGAGTGTAAGTTTCACCACCAAAATTAATAGATATAGATTTGCTAACTTGAATCCAGTAAACTTTCAGGTGGAGAGAAACAACGTATTGCTGTCGCCCGTGCCATTTTGAAGAAACCAACAATTATTCTTCTGGACGAGGCTACAAGCGCCGTTGACACTGAGACCGAGCAATTAATCCAAGAAGGATTCAAAGCCCTGTGCAAAGGTCGAACTACATTCGTCGTTGCGTAAGTTTACAAAACCAAATCTATCCTTCGAACGTAACACTTACTTATAACAGCCACCGATTATCAACCGTAATGAACGCAGATCATATCGTCGTGATCATGGATGGTCAGATCGTAGAACAAGGATCTCACGACGAGCTCTTTCACTCAAACGGCAAATATGCCGATCTCTGGTCCAAACAGATTTTCGTTACACCTTCAGACCAGCGATCAAGATCTACGAGTCCTGCTAAGAAAGATGCCGTTCTCATCAATGATGTTAATCCGAAGGAGAAGAAAACAATCAATTTAGCAGAGGCTTCGAAATCTCTAGACCAGCATGATGGCGCGGTAAACCATACGACATCGAAAAATAAGTCGAAAGCCACGGGGAAATCAAAAGAAGTAAGTGATGGGTCGGATCAAACACCAGATACGAAGTAGATAGTGAACTTTTGGTTAGATGGCTAGCAAGTCGCTATGCTACTACACGAATGATTGTTGCGCAAATTTGAACATATAAATAATATATATATACATTACCATATATCACCACTTATCAAAAGATGTCGTCCTACTCGTGAAGTTATACTTATATTGATGAAAACTTACAACCCAAGCCCATTCGTTATTAAAGCACCAAGATATTGTACTGGGGCACCATCTAACAGAATCTAGGGATCCAAATTAAAAGCAGATGCTCCGGTTTTCGTACCACTTAGATCGAAGAATACCCTTGCGAATACGGTTACGGATGATATCGTCAAATGTATTCATGTTAATGAAGGTCTACTTGATGAAGTCTCCGCGTTGCATACGCCACTAAAAGAATCGGGATATTGTTCAACAACTGGGATAGAAAGTTGTGAATCTAATCTGGGAAATCTTACGACTGGTATGGGATCATATGGTATTTGTTCTTCACCTCTTAAGTCGATATCAGGAGAAAGAGAACCGGAACTCTTCTTTGAAGATCGTCCTGAACCGTTGATGATAACTAAGAATCTTCAAACTGCGACGATGGCTAATAAGTTAACGGCGAAAATCGTGGATGTTGGGAAAGAGAATTGGGATTGGGATTGGGATGCTGATGTTGATGCTGGTGTGGGTGCTGATTCTCATCGTGTAGCTATTTCTCCCCCAGTTTCAGGCGATGAAAGTATTTCTGTTGGGATTCAAGTCGATAATAAGGTCGAGAATGAGGTTTTTGGTGCTAATAGTAATGGCAATACTAATATCAACTCCGAACATGAGCATGAACATGAACATACAATAACTTCGCCAGCACAACCCAAATCCGAAATGAAAACAAAAATGAAAACTCCAAAGAAGAATGGAGATTCACCGGCACAAACATCTACACCAATAATAACTCAAAGAACCTCGCCAATTAAAATCATCACGAAAGAGGGTAGAAGACTCGAAAGAGACGAAAACGTCAAGAAAGGAGAGAACTTGAAGAAGAAAGCAGGGAGGAGATTGGGGAGGAAGAGAGGTGTTCCGATTCCACCGTTGGAGATGGATGGGGTGAGTGAGGTTGGGGGGTTGGGGTTGGGGTTGGCTATGGGTATGGGAATGGGTATGGGTATGACAGAGAGAGATATGTCGGGACTTTATACGAGGAGTGGGAATACGAGAGGAGAAAATAGAAGGGGGGATAAGAGGAGGGGGGTTGTTAAGAGTGAGCCTGAGCCTCCGCGGGGTGAGGGGGATAGAGGTGAGGGGGAGGGGGATACGAAAGAAGGGGGAGTGAGGATGGGAAGTTCGGAGATGATGTTGATTTGTAGGGATGAGGGTGATGGAAATGGAAAAGGTGATGGGAGTGGGAATGGAAAGAGAAGAGTTTCGGCTCCTGTGCCGGTTAGGATTTTGGGCAGTGTGAGGGTTGGTAGTCGGGAAAAGGGAAGGGAGAGGGAAATGGAAATGGAAGTGGAAGGGGATGTAGTGGGAGAGAACATTCAAGAGAATATTCCAATTGCAGTTCCAGTTCCTGATCCGGATCGGGATTTGGTAGATGAAAGTGGAGATGGGGATATGAGTTTGGGCATGGGTTTGGGCTCGGGTGTAAGTATGGGTGTGGATATTCCGAGTACTGGATCCGGATATAATGCAAATAGATATGGAGAAAGTAGAGAAAGAGGAAGTGGCAAAGGAAGAGGAAGAGCAATCAAACACAAAGAGAACAGAGAAAGAGAAAGAGGAAGGGGAAGGGGAAGCGGAAGTGCAGGAATGCCACCTGCGACTCCACCTTTATATGCGTTAGGGTTGGCGAGGGGAAAGAGGAGGGGATGGAGAGTTAGGAATAGGGTTGTTGGATTGGGAGTTGTGGAGACTGGAGGGGGAAATGCTGGGGATGGGGGAAGTTTGAATTTGGGTTTGAAGGGGGAGTGTGGGGGTAGTGGTGGGGATGAGAGCAGAGGTGGAAATGGGAATGAGGGGAAGGAGAGGGGAAGGGGAAGTAATAGTGTTAGGTTTGTTGATGGAGTTTGAGGTTGAGTGGTTTGGTGTTATCATACGATGCATGGATGATCTCTGCGCCTGAAAAATGAGCGATAGTAGTAGCAGGAGCGTGTTTGCATCTCTTCCTTCCCTTTCCTTTTCCCCCCTTCTACCTTCTTTCTAAAAATTATTTGGTTTTGTATTTGTATCTGGTATTCGATATTAAGAGAGAATTTCGTCACACGGTGGCGTGGTCGGGTTGCAAGTTTTTGGAAGTTTGGGAAGTAGATTTAGGTTTATTTTGGGGGTTGGTTGATATGATATGAGGGGATTGTATGGTTTTGATGGTTGTATTTTGTTGTATTTTATGTGTTATACGTTAGAGGGGATAAATGGGATATAGGAGAGGAAAAAAGAGAGAGGTGTATAGTGTAGGAAGGGCAGAGGAATAGGGGGGGGGGGGGGGTTGGGTTGGAGAGGAAGCGAGGAATAATTGATAATGGAGTTGGTTTGGAGGTTTGGCATTGAAGTAAGATGGAGATGGCAGTAGTATGTGCTATTATTATGTTAAATTATTATGGCAACTGTCACTATATACCCCATAACCTACTCACACAATAAATACATTCATATACATATTCATTCACACAATCATCAAATTCAGTTTCAACCCCAGACAAAACAGCCTTTTAACATTTCTTTCATTCATTTTCATTTTTAATCTCTCATTCATTCAATGAATCAATGAATCAATATACATATATCTAATCCTCCCTCTATCATACAATAAATACATGAATATGATATTCTCCTTTGAGAAGATCACTAAGAGTGGCGTTATGAGTGTGTGTGGGATTTCATACAATCCCATCTCACTCAGGTGGAAGAGTATACACTATAGTATAGTATAGTATAGTATACTCTGATGCGATGTGATGAGGTAACTCCATTATAATAACATGGGTTTCGTTTTACTTTCTTTTTTGAAATTGAAACCCGGGGGAACTCCTACTCCGTGTGTGTGTGTGTGTGTGTATTTGAGTTGTGGTATGGTATAAAAAGGGTATACGAATCCACCTATCGCATCCCCTACCGAAGCGAAGCAAAGTGATGACATGCCGACTGAAACTTTTGATATGTTATAGTGCCACCCACATACATACGATATATGCAGCGTAACGGAACGAACTGAAAGAAGAAGGTATAACGAACAAGACAGGTAGATGGGGGTCGATAAAACATATCGAGTAAATTTTCCACTTGCGAAAAAATCCCCTCATATATAATCCCTCCCACTCTTCTGCAACTCAATGAGTCTCCAACCTCTCGTTTCGGGATTATTAACATCTTCCGCCACCCTCGTCACACCAATAGCATACGTAACCAATTGAACCTTATCCTCCATGCCCGCCGCCAGCTGATTCGTCTTCGCATTTCTATAGACGTGAACTTCTTGCGTGCGGCACGTAACGATAAAAACAGGTATATCACCCGGATCCAACATCCTCGCCGATAAAACCTCTACATGTCTAATATCTAGGATCCTTCCATCGGATTTCAGACCAGCGGTTATGTATTGTTTGGACAGGGCATCGTAGACCGAGAACTGCGCGGCCGAGAGCCACAATTTGAGGGTTTCGGCATCGCCTTTTACGTAGGCGTCTAGGACTTCGGGGAGGATGTATTCGCGCATTTCGCGGAGGAAAGGCTCCATTTGGAAGGAGGGGTCCATTTCGCGGAATTTTTTGATGACTTGGGCGGTTTCGTTTTCGGCGAAGAAGCCGGCTACGCGGTCGGATATGCTGCGGGCGGTGGAGATTAAGGGGTTTTCGGATTCGTTGTAGGTGGATTTTAGGGAGAAGATGGATTGCATGAAGCGGTTTGAGTCGCGGAAGTCTCTCCAGGCTTCTTTGTATGGTGCATCTTTGTGTAGGGTTACGTTTGTGCCGGCGCTGGTAATACTGTTAGAAATTGGAGTTTAGATTTAGAGGGGTAACTTACTTAGGGTCCTCTACAGGAATCTCGTTCTTCCCAAAGGTGCCATTCTTTTGAGCTTCTTCTTTCTCTCTTAATTCTCTAGCTTTCCGTCTCTCTTCCTTCTCAACCCATCCACCATATCTCGAACTACTCCCATCATCAATTACATTCTTAACATTTTTATATGCTTCCGTCTCTCGAAGTGGCCTTGTTCCCTTCTCGATAACACTAGCCGTAGCATTGACAGTAGTTCTCATACCCTTTACAACCGGAGTTTCCCAAGTCCACGCCGCACCTTTTCCTACTGCACCCGCTGTACTCTTGAGAACTTTGCCGGTAGTCGAAGTTACAGCTCCGGTGGTACTTTCGTAGGCTTGTCGAGCACGCTTAACGTTCTCGTTTTCGGTGAATTGATGGGCGCCATCAGCCAATGCTTTGGTAGATTCATTCCATTCTTTTGAGGCTTTGAATTCAGATTGTAATGTCTCGGTGAACACTTGCCATGGAGTTTTGTCTCCGTGGGGGGGTGGTGGTGGGGGAGCTTCCTTTTTTCCTTCTTTTTTGCCTTCACTGCCTTCACTTCCTTCACCCTCTTCTTTAGCCTTTTCCTCACCAGTCGAAGATTCAGACTCTTTAGAAGAGTCTTTTTTTGTAGCTTCTTCTTCTGCAGCTTCCTGTTTTGCGGTTGTATCTGCCGGCTTTGCCTCTTTTCCCTGTGCTAATTTAGAGCTTTGATGAAAACGCCGCGAGGGTATTGGGCACGAAACTGAGCGTATTGCTTCTGGGAGGAATTGTGATCGTAATGGCGTCGGATACGAAAGACCCGCTGGTCTTGAAGATCCCACTGTTGAGTATTGTAAAGTTCGATTTTGCTGCAACAGCCTTCGAGGAATAGTTGCGGCATTGGGTGAAGGTCTCGCAATAGAAGACAGAGAAATTTGTCTATTTGAAGGCGTCCTTGCCACCGTCTGTCTGAGACTGTTCATTTTAAGTAATAATGAAGGTTTATTAAAAAAACAGTACTCTGAAAAGATGAGATGGCCGAAATAAATTTGGTTGCGCAAGGCAAGATATCATGGCGGGATTGTGAACATTTTCTCCGATCGATATAATAAAATTTCATGGGTCACGGAAGAAGCCGGTCCGCTCAACTCTAGATTTTGATACTTCCATATTAACACAACCACATTCATTATATAGAGTCTCGGTCTACTCTCAACAATGAGTCGAACTCTTACCCGGCAGGCACTGGCTCAATCGCCCTTCACATCGATCTCCGAATCTACAATTCCTCACACCTTGCCGTTAAGATGTCTGCGATCATTCTCAAGTACCCCAGCAAAGAAAGCCGAGACCAATCCTCCCAAAATATCACCCTCACTTGACCCCGAAGATGCCAAACCCAGTCCCTTCCTACAAATAGGCAACATCTTCAGCGCCGTCGCCGGGGAAAGAAAAAATCTGATTGAGGCAGGAAAGCGAAACACAATATCCAACTACAACGCCGCAACCGATGGAAACCTGCTCGGAAACTACAAGCAGGAGGAGGAGCCCCATCACTTTCATATTTACGCCACCAGACACAATACGCATATTACGTTGACGAAGCCGAATCGAGATCCGATCATCTCGCTGTCGTGTGGGAATATTGGGTTTAAGCATTCGGCGAGGAAACATTATGATTCGGCGTTTCAGTTGGCGTCGTTGGTGATGACGAGGATTCATGAGAGGGCTATTAATCGGGAGATCAAGGGGATAGAATTGGTTTTTAGAGGATTTGGTGCGGGACGGGAGGCTTTTACGAAGGCTTTGTTGGGGACGGAGGGAAGACTTTTGAGAGGAAAGGTTTTAAAGGTCACGGATGCTACGAGGTTGAAGTTTGGTGGTACGAGGAGTAAGAAGCCGAGAAGATTGGGTTAGATGGGAGGTGCATAAAGGTCAGGAATACTTTGCACATTGCTGCAATTTGTTTCTATGTGGAAATTTGTATAATAGAATCATGGCATCGTAACTGGTATCATCGAATGAACCTCCTACCCCAACCACCTATGGTTCCTTGCCAAAACGCCTCAAGCAGACCACCCCATACTAATGTGTTCCAATACCTGACTTATCTCCTAGCTTTAGGTGCCCTCTCCGACAATGGTACAATTCTTCCAGATGTATCTCTAACATCCTTTGCCTTTCCCTTCCTAGTCATTCGCCTCTCCTCCTCACTATACCATGCATCATCTGTAATCTCACGTCGACCATCATCCATACTGTGTCTCTGGTAACTGGTATCCGTATCATCCAACATTCTAGAGTGCTCATTAGAATCCGATTGATCGTCTTCAACAAGTGCTCCCTCCGCAGTCTCGTAATCCGGTGGGGTAATCCACTCCTTCGGTACCATACAAGGTAATGCAACTCCAATACTTGCTGCCCGATTTAACCATCCTGGCCCAGGACGTCCAGTAAGTTTCTCACATAGATATGATGTGAAATGGTTGCAATTCTTGGTCAGTAGATTATATGATGTTCCCTGGAAAACTTCCGAAGCTTCTTTTATAATCGCATCAACTTCGACTTGTGGAGAAATGGTAAAGCCTTGTAGAATTTCGCATCTGAAAGTTCCTCCAGGTGGTTCTAATCGTGGTCTTGCCCAATACACGCCCGTCATGCCCGGCCTATCATGCCCTCCAAAGGCATATTCCTTATTATTTATGACAATTCCACTATGTAGTAATGAGGTGCCGAAAGTCCAGAGAACCGAAGAAAGTTTGCCTGGCTAATAGAAGTTATAGTTAGAAACATTGCTTGGACTTCAGATCATCGTAACGAGTTTCGCAAATAAATACTTACAGGAAGTAGATCATAAACGTTGATCACTATCTCAGTCTTTTGTAGGGAAAGTGTAGATCTATGACTTTGAGATGATTTTCGAGAACTCTTTTTAGGAGACATGTTTGACATATGGAGTTGGAATTAAAATGTTATTGTGATTGTGATATTTGGAAGGGATGACGAAGTAGATGATATAAGTAGCTGATGAACGGAAAGATCAATTGAAATTAGGATTCCACAATCAACTAGAAAATAAGTAGATGATTGAATGTATATGTATTTCCCCTATATTCTCTCAGTCTGATCGCGTTGGATATAATGGGAAATGAGAGGTATGAGATTATGGCATTGGCATTATTGAAATATACCTAGGTAGAGTTTTTAAGATACATGTTTCTGTAGTTGCATAACAATCAATAGTACGAAGTAGGTAAGTTGGTAACACTTGAACAGGCATAACCATAGTCATAGGCATAGGCATAGGCATAGGCATATGCATATATAATAATAGAGCTGTACCTACGATGCCCGACTATGGTAGATGTTCTAATCAATTATCGAAATCATATTATTGAATTAATTCATTGAACGATTAATCAGGTGGTACGGTGAAGTCAAGTCAAGTCAAGTTCAAGTCAAGTTCAAGTCAAGTCAATCCAGAACAAGAACAGTCGTATTCCCCGTTCTCGCCCACGTATCTATCGCCTCTCTTAATCTTACAATTACCCCACATCGGTGAAACTTAATACCGATCCAATATTTTATCTATCGATCATCACATGATCATCTCTTCTCTTCCGTTTTCACCACTTTCCTATTTTGGGATTTTGACAAGGGTAACAATCCCACACAAAAAAAAAAATCATTCGAATTTTTCATGGCCATTAATTCAATTCGTCACAAAACTCTCTCTCTCTCTCTCTCTCTCCCCCTCTCCCTACGAGTAATTCGTTTTTGAGAAAGGTTTTTTTTTTCCATTGCAGTCCGCACAAGGCTGGCTGCAATTCCCCCCCACCATCAAGACGTCGTCTCCCTTAGGTATTCAACGCATCTTCTCTTCTACATATACCTCTTTTCATCCTACACGTATTTCAAATCCAATAGCAGCAAGTTCTGCTTTCTTCATCAATAGTAAATCGAGCCTACTTAATTGTACGGTTCTTTTCATAAATACTAGATCTTACGCAAAGAAAAGTCGCAAAATGCCACCAAAGAAGGCAGTTGAAGAGAAGAAGGTTCTGCTGGGCAGACCTGGTAATAGCTTGAAGAGTGGAATTGTATTATGATCCTCTTCATTCTTGATCTGCCAGGACATGAAACTGATTTTTCGTAGGTCGGTCTTGCAAATGTAGGCAAGTCAACACTCTTTCAAGCTATTACCAAGTGCTCCCTTGGTAACCCCGCCGTAAGTTCTTTTTATACCCTATCATCTCCCTAGGTTCAATTCAACAAGTACTAATTATTCCACTTAGAACTTCCCTTTCGCAACTATCGAGCCAGAAGAGTCCCGTGTTATTGTACCCGATGCAAGATTTGATTGGTTATGTGAAAAATATCAACCAAAATCTAAAGTCCCCGCACATCTCACAATCTACGATATCGCTGGTTTAACTAGAGGTGCATCTAAGGGAGAAGGTCTTGGAAATGCTTTCTTGTCACACATTCGTGCTGTCGATGCTATCTTCCAGGTTGTCCGTTGCTTCGATGATGCTGAAATTATTCACATCGAAGGAGATGTTGACCCTGTTCGTGATTTGACAATCATCAGTGATGAACTTCGCATTAAGGATATCGAGTTTGTCGAGAAGGCACTTGAGAACCAAAAGAAGTTGACTCGAAGAGGTGGTCAAAGTCTTGAGATGAAAAAATTAAAGGAAGAAGAAGCTACAATTGAGAAGGTTTTGGCCTTACTCAATGATGGTGGTGATGTCCGCAAGGGTAACTGGTCACCAAAAGAGGTATATACAAAAATTTCTTTTTCAACCCCCCCCCCCCTTTATGATGACAAAGGGCCATGAGGCCTGAATAATCCCAGCTCGTCGAAATGCCTCACAATAAACGCAGAGTGCTACCTGAGATAAGAAACCCGTTCTGATTTAAAATATCAACGCATTTACTTTTATGAATATCCTTTTAAGACATATATGCTGACCAGTATATTTCTAGGTCGAGACCATTAACCCTCTCTTCCTTTTGACTGCTAAGCCAGTCGTCTATCTCGTCAACATGAGCGAGAAGGATTATATCCGAAAGAAGAACAAGCATTTGCTTAAAATCTCTGAATGGATCAAGGCAAACGCAGCCGGTGACCCAATCCTTCCCATCTCTATCTGCCTCGAGGAGCGTCTCACCCGATTCGAGACTGAGGCAGCTGCCGCCGAAGAACTCAAGACCTTAGGTGTTGAATCCGCTCTGCCTAAACTCATTACCACCATGAGAAAGGTATTGAACCTCGGAAGTTTCTTCACCACCGGTACCGATGAAGTCCGCCAATGGACCATCAGAAATGGAACCAAGGCACCACAAGCCGCAGGAGTCATCCACGGCGATTTCGAGAAAACTTTCATCCAGGCTATTGTTTATAACTATGATGTATTGAAGGAATTCAACGGCGATGAAGCAGAGATTAAGGCAAAGGGAAAGGTCATGACGAAGGGTAAAGATTATGTGGTTGAGGATGGAGATATCCTTTTGATTAAGGCTGGTGCTGCTAAGGGTTAGATGGGTCATATCATACCAATCAAACCAATTCAAATACCAATTCAGTTAAATTAAATCAAATCAAATGTGCTTTTGTCTCTTGTGACATGTGAAGAACTGCTCCGTTTGATAAAATCATCAACAATCACTATATCCTTATCTTCTGCCCCTTCGTCCTTGATGCTTAAATCCCCGCTTTCTTCCTTCCTTAGGCGGCACGTGGGCGGTTCATTGAATATATACCTATCGCTCTCTAATGATACATGCATATATACGTACCAACAACATCCATTCATCCGTGTATATATCCTTTCCTCCCTTCCTTAAGATAGTGATAGATAGATCGACGGATGGGCGGGTAATTTTTTAAGGAAGAGAGGATATATGCTCAAATACTTGAGGTTGCTTCTAAAAGAATTGAGGATTCTGGAATGATGAGGGAGAGGGAGAGGGAGAATAGTTGTAGATTGCGATTTATGTTGGTTTCTTCAATCGTCTGAGATCGTTTTGTTCATACGTACATACATACATACATCTATCCTGATACTTGTATCTCCCTCCTAGAGGATTTAATCTACTGAATCCAGTTTGATTTGATACGGATATGTTATATCATATTGTTTTAAGATCGATTCGATAAATATACCACAGGTGAATGATGAGGTCCATTCATCCATGGGCTGATTCATCCTAACTTGATAAAAGTATTTTAAAATCTTTAAAATCTTTAAAAATCTGAATAATTTATTTAAATCAAAATTTTATTGGTTTTTACCACGAGCAAAAGAAAATATGATCGTCGTGTCGTACAGGTATGTCTATTTCTATAAGACTACTCGAGTCTCGTGTAAAGAAGAGGGATTTGAGCGTACAAGACTAGGGGATTTGTGGTGGGATGTAAGTTGTTGGTGTTATATTGAGATGGCATTTGGGTAAAGTGGTGAGGAGGAGGGGAAGTGGAAAAAGGGGGGTGATTGAGTTTATGTGTTGGGTGGTGGAGATACTATACTTTTTGGATGTTGGGTTTGATTGGGGTTTGATGTGAGGGGTACATGGGTTCGTTGAATTGGAGGGAGGATTTCTGCATAGGTTTTGCTATGGTTTTGGGAATAGGGACTTTGGGAGTTGTGAATTTTAGATGTTGAGGAATGAATTCGAGAGAGAAATAACGTTATACGCGGAACATCCGGTTCTTAAACAACTTTTCTGGGGCATTGGGGGTGGCCGTAACTATTCCATCAGAACAGGAATAGGAATAGAGATAGCAGTGCCCTGCGTAGTTTTGAGGGAGAACTTTTCCTTGCATGTCGAGATTACGGCTGGTATTCTGCTTTGATGTTGCTGTGACGAGGGCTGGGTTGGTATTGGGATTGATCTGTTTGTGTGATGTGAGGGTTTTGGTTTGTGCAAAAAGAAAAGCTTGGGAAGAGGGAGGTACGAGATGGGTATGGGACCATAGAGGATGAAATGTGGGAATGGGAGAAATGGGAAAAGAAAGGGGAGGGGAGATGGAGAGATGGGGATGCTGAGAAGTTTGGTGGGTGCGGATATATGTAAATTTGGGTGTATGTGTGATTTTGACTGTGGATAGAGGAGATATGAATTGTATATAGATGTGAAACTTTGGTACTTAGAAGATGTGTTGGATTTAGATGGATGTCTAGATGGATGTCTAATGTTATAAACTGATTTTCTCATATATGAATCTAGCATACATCATTACTTCAAACTTCGTGATAATATTTGTTTATAATAGATAATGATTTCATTCACAAAATAACACTCTAAACTATTAGAGAATGTTACATTTGAACTCAGTATGAAGTGGTTGTGCAAAGAAATACATATAAAATTGCACATTAGGTCATTAAAACAACCGGAGTTAGCCTCAACCCCACGTTGCAGCCCACTAGAACCTTCTATGAACAAACAATCAATAAAACAAACCTCCCTATCCAAACACATAATAACATTAACTTCCTCACTTCTCTTTCCATCCCCAAGAAAGAGATAAATCCCCATCGCCCATCATGGCAACCACTAAACAGCGTCTCGCGCTATCCATAATTGATTTCCTCTCCACCTCCCTCACAGATGGAACCCTCAACGAAGAAGAACGCGAAAGCATCGAGGTAGCAACCAACTGCATATCCGAATCATTCAAAGTAGATCCCACCGACGCCACACCCAAAGATTCCCAAAACCTCCTCCAAATCTACAACGTCTATGAGAAACTCAAGAAGACCGCCCCAGCAGCCGCAGCACCAGCCGATGAAAAACCCACCGGTAAAGAAGTAACTGAGGAACAAAAGAAAGAAGCCGAAGCTCTCAAGAGCCAAGGAAATGCCGCCGTGCAAAAGAAAGATTACAAGAAAGCTATCGAATTATACTCGAAGGCTCTAGCCATCATCCCCGGTAACCCCATCTTCCTCAGCAATCGCGCAGCCGCGTACTCCGCATCCAAAGATCACGAATCTGCCAAGGCGGATGCAGAGGCTGCTGTGGATGCGGATCCCAAGTACACGAAAGCGTGGTCAAGATTGGGGTTGGCGAGATTTGCGCTCGGTGATGCGAGGGGTAGTATGGAGGCTTATGAGAAGGGTATTGAGTATGAGGGGAGTGGGGGTAGTGATGCCATGAAGAAGGGATTTGAGACGGCGAAGAGAAGAGTTCAGGAGTTGGAGCAGACTGGGACGGATGAAGATGAGGTTGCTGAGAGGGGTATGCCTGGAGGCGGCGGTGGTGGAATGCCAGATTTTAGCTCATTGGCGGGTATGTTCGGTGGTGGAGGTGGTGGAGGTGGTATGCCGGATTTGAGCTCCATTATGAGCAATCCTATGTTTGCAAGCATGGCTCAGAATTTGATGAGTAACCCGGAGGCTATGAATAATCTTATGAGTAACCCAAGAATAAGAGAGATGGCTAGTCAATTTGGTGGTGGTGGTGGTGGTGCGGGTGGTGCTCCAGGTGCTGGTGGTGGAATGCCTGATATGGCTAGTTTGATGAATGATCCTTCAATTGCTGAATTGTAAGTTTTGTTTTCCCTTTTTACATATATCTATCCTCCCCCATTTCAACTCCAAAAACAGCATTTAACAACTCAATACTAACACACTCTCTCAGGGCAAGAAGTCTCGGTGGTGCAGGAAGAGGTGCGGGTGCGGGACGTGGTGGTCAGTAATTAGATCAGATTAGATCATGAGTTAATTGATTCGATTTGATTCGATTCGATTTACTTGACTTGACAGTCTAGTTGGCTACTGTAGATTTATATAACAAACAAACAGACAGACAGGCAGGCAGATATCATTACAAACAAAGAAACCGATTCGGATATTTTCTTGGCATGCTATGAAGGATGGAAGGAAGGAAGGAAGGAAGGAAGGATGGATGGATCGCTGAGATGGCATGGATCGCTGAGACGGGATTGATAGAGCTGCGGAGATGAATGAATAAACATGGAATGAATGAATGATTGAATGATTGATTCCAAGTCAATTTCAGAATCAGACAGAATCCTCGATACAATTTTCCTGCACTCTCCTTTTTTGGGATTTAATCTATATCGTCCGTCATCTTTCCTTTTATATATGTTTGATCTGCAAGTGAGTTGATGCTTACTTATCTACCCATATTACCCTTATGCCCCCCCATCCAGCAACAAGATATCTAAATCCCTTTACTATTTACACATATCCGTATCTAGATATTTTCGGAATCTATTTATTTTATTTAATAATTACGCTTGTGTTCTTTGCCCTTTTGCTCTGCCCTTTTGCTCTTTGCTCCCTCCCTCCTATATGCATAGTATCCTGGATATCCATCAATTAATTTTCATCTCTACTTTTGTTTTTTTTAAAGATGAGAAACTTGAAGGATTCATAATATAGTATTTAATATCATGATGGAATTTATTTTTTTATTTTTTTTATTTTTATTTTTTTATTTTTTATTTTGTGAGGGATGTGATGAGATGAGATTTGTAGAAGCAAGACGGTGGGAAGGAAAAGAAAAAAGAGGAGAAGAGAATCATAAAGGGGGAGTCAAATAGCAAATAGTAAATGGTGAGTGGAGAGTGGTGATGGGATAAAAGAGGAAGCAAATGGGGGGGGGGGCAGACGTTAGAAGGCGGTATGTGAGATGGATAGATAGATAGATAAAAAAATAAAAAAGATATATTAATAGAAGAAGGTATGTTAATAGAAGAGAAATAGGACGTTACAGAAGCGAGGGGAGATGAACGGATGCGTGAATTGTGTTGGATGGGCCCGGGGTTTGTTTCTATGGTATGGTTTTATTTTGTTTATTTGTTTATTTGTTTATTTGTTTGGTTGTTTGTTGAGCGACAGTTATATGTATGATATGATATGATGTATAGAGGTATGAGATGAAGCTAGAGGCAGGAAAGGGGGGGTAAGAAGAGATTTATATATAAACATATAAATATCACAATGAGTTCATAAATTTTGAATGTATATTTATCAAGTAAATACTTGTCGGTCGGTATATTGTATCTATCTATGTATCTATAATCTTTGATTATTAGATTCAAACTTATAAATTCACATCATGGCGATTAGATCCCACTCGTACAAGAGATCGTATTAGGAAGAGCAGGAGAGGGGAGGGGAGAAGAGAGGTGGTAGATGTAGAGGGGAGAAAGATAGCGAGGGGAGATATGGCGATGTGCAAAAGAGGGAGGAAGAGTAAGAGAAAGAGAAATAATTAATTATTCTTTCATGTATCTCATAGGTAGGTTAATAACAGAGGAGCATCTCATCTCATCTCATCTATCTATTTATCTATCATCTATCTATCTATCTATCTTTCTATCAACCTTTCTATCTTTCTATCAATCTATCAAATTCACCATAGTTGAAAAACTTCTCGGAAAAAAAAAGATTCAAATAAAATCTAAGTTTTAAATTGAAAGGCGTAAATAAATAAACCATCCAGCTTCTCGAGAGCGACGGTCGGTATTCTATAATAAGATCAAAAGTAAATGAAACGCCATCCCCAATCTAATATGTAGCACCTATGCTCTGTTCAACAATCTACCCATCCATCTATCCTAAAGAGTAAAGAGAAGAGGAGAAATAGATAGATAGGATGTAACTTTTACACCCAAAAAACATAAAACAAAAAGAATCGCCATTCAGAAGGAATGAGAGAGTAACAAACAATCTACTCAATAGCGCTAGCAGACGAATCCCCAACAACAGGATTCATCGAATCACTCCAGTTGAATCTAAAGTCCTCCCCAAGTTCCTTCCTCAAAGCAGTCTGAACAGCCTCCAGCACATTCTTAAACACACCAAAGTTCGCCGGATTCTGCTCGTCGTTCTCCCCACCCTGGAAAACACCCGTTCGGACCAAACAGGTATTCCATCCATAGTTATTACCACCGATGATATCCGAGGCGGGGTTATCTCCAATCATGTAGATGTTCTTGGGGAGCTTGTCTTCGCCGTGGATGGTTTCCATCCAGGAGGACATGACCTCGTCGGCGTATTTGTAGGTGGCGGTTTCGGGTTTTCCGTACACGACACGCTCGAGCTCGACGCCGGTGATGGACTTGTAGATTGCTTCGAGCGCGATGCGGAAGGTGCCTTGTGACATACGGGGGGTGGGGTGCTCGGATGGGCAGAGGAGATCGCCTTGGGAGAAGTAGATGGGGATGCGTTGGGAGACGGGGTCCTTAGCTCTGGTTCCCAAGACACCGTCTTCGGATTGGAGGAGATCCATGATGATTTGGAGGTCGGTGGCGTAATCTCTGGAGTCGGAGAAAACGAGGATGGCGTCGATTTTTACCTTGCTGAAATCGCGGGGGGTGGAGGTGGCCCGTTGTTCGGCGGTGAAGAATTCTTTGAGGGGGGAGATGGTGGGGATACTGGCGACGATGTCGTTGGGGACTACGATGTCTTTGAATCCGTATTGTTTGGCTACTTCTCTGCATTGGTAGTTCTCACCACCAACGACGAGCACAGTATCGTAGTATTCAGCCAATGCGGACATGGGAGTGTGTGATTGGATGAATTGCTCAGTGGAGACAGGGTTACCGAGGATCTTGGTAAGTTGAGCACAACGGGGACCTTCTGGCTTTCCGGATCCGTTGGTCAAGAAGATATGTGGGATCTTGATACCAAGCTCGTTGTCACCGTTGAGGATCTCCAATGCTCTCTTTCCCTCTGGAATGAGACGATCACCGTGAACGAGAACACCATCGATATCGAAAGCAAAAGCCATATCCTTAGCAGCCTTTGTCTTGACACCCGACATATCCTGAACCTGCGAGGAAAGAATCTCACGAGTTGGCTGGATGGCGGGCATTCCAGGTCTGGAGGATCTATCTTGAGTAACGACTGAGGAAAGACGAGATTGACGCTTTGCTCTTGGAATTGGTAGAGATGCACCGAAGCTGTTTCGGGAGCCTCTTCGTGCATTGGTTCGGTCACTGAGACTCAATGAATGCATGAGGTTATCAGTCTCTGCAATTGATGATCTGGATGCTGGAATCTCAATTGCTCCCTCTCCATCTTCATTTGGCACTGCCAAGTTATGGGTATACTTTGCTCCGGCATTGGAACCATTGCTGGTAACCTTTTGCAATTCGCTATCTTCGAAGGCTGGCATATTGAAATTTGTATTGATGAAGGTAGTTAAAAAATTCTTAAGTATGAAGAATAAGAAGATGGTATTTTGATATTATGAGTTGATTGTAGAGTAAAAGATATAAGAGAGATATGAGATATGAGAGAAGTGAGAAGTATGAAGTATGAAGTATGAATGAAGGAGGGGTTTCAAAAAAGGTGCGGGGCTCAACGTATATATCTAGAAATATACCTCACTGAAACCAAGCTAGAGAATGAGTAGGAAAGTAAATAGGAAAAAAAAAATAGAGTCTTCACCGCATATGGAAATTCTCATCAAAATACCAGGGAACATGTGAAATCATCATACCTACCTAGTATAGTATGTGCTATGTATGTACTATGTATGTACTATGTACTATGTAGGTAGGTAGTATGTAGGTAGTAGCTTAACATGAACAACTTGGAAATGTCATCCTTTAATTCATGTACATTTTGGTCTCCATAAACAAATCGTAAAGTATCCAAATATTCAAGTATCCAAGTATCCAAGTATCCAAGTATCCAACTATACAAGTATACAACTATACAACTATACAAGTATCCACGTATCCACGTATCCACGTAAAATCAGCATCATCATACAGTCAAGTGTAAAAAAAAGTAGAAAGTGCCACCCGGCCGGCCACTTGAAACAAATCAAAATCACTATCAAACCCAATCTTCTTGCAGTAGTTGAGTAAGGTTTTAAGCCGGTGTTGAAAAGTTTTGTAAAAGGTTTGTAAAGTTTTATATCAAAAGCGGATCCTAGGTCGATTGGTTAATAAATTACGGTCCTCTTGGTATTTGGACCATTCTTCCCGCCCGCTATTTGGATGATCCTACTCATTCATTATTCTATTCATAAGGTACTAGTTATTAGTATAAGGATATTATTATGTCTATTTTTCTGTACTATATAATAATAAATGGATTTATTAACTTTTTAATTTTTGTAGTTTCTTGAAGATATAGTATAGTTACAGTAGTAATATTACTAACATATTTCAGTATTAGTAGTATTAGTAGTATTAGTGGAATTAATAGAATTAATAGAATTAATAGAATTAATAGAATTAATAGAATTAATAGAATTAATAGAATTAATAGAATTAATAGAATTAATAGAATAGAATTAATAGAATTAATAGAATTAATAGAATTAATAGAATTAATAGAATTAATAGAATTAATAGAATTAATAGAATTAATAGAATTAATAGAATTAATAGAATTAATAGAATTAATAGAATTAATAGAATTAATAGAATTAATAGAATTAATAGAATTAATAGAATTAGTAGCATAGCATTAGTAGCATTATGGTCCCTGTTCTCTTGGATCTCAACGTCATGCTGGATCCCTTTCCCTAATTTTTTAATTTTTCTCAGCCACCCGCACGCCGTCTTTTGAAACTTCACACTTTACATTTCATACTTCACATTTTACACTTTACATAAAAAAGTACGAATTAAGCTTGACATATTTTTTTTTAAACCTCTTATCCGAGAGATGCGCTATTTTGCCTTATCTAGATTCTAAAGGTATTAGAGACGGGACCACATCAAATTGATGATCAAATTGATGGTATCCGATATATTCTCCGTAGTATGCCCGATAGGTAAATTCTTTACATCGTATGTTGTTAACCAGTAACCCCATTTCCGTATCATACATAAATCATAATCATAAATCATAAATCATAAATCATAAATCATAAATCATGGATCGTTAAATCATTAAATCATTAAATCATAAATCATGGATTATTGATAACATATTGGATAGATAATATTTGATGTTATAGTAACAATGATCGACTATCCATATACTACAATTAGATAAACATTTATTAATATGAGATCCACATTCTATACCCTCAGTTATCTAGTTACATCGGTAGTCATGATTATCTAGGTATCTATCTATTAAAAGACTGACTCAGCAAAATGGATTAAGCCTTGCATACCTTTTCTTTTTTTAGGGACTCTTCTTTTACTGTATGATATCTGTAGTGGACAGTTATGCAACCTTGGCTGTCTTCTAACGGTTGTTTTGATAAATGAATGTTGAATGTATGTTGGAATTAGATGTTGGATGTTGGATGTTAGATATTGGATATTAGATGTTAGATATTAAGTGTTACATATTAAATGTTACATATTAAATATTAGATATTGGATATTAGATATTAAATGTCAGATATTAAATGTTAGATATTGGATATTAGATATTAGATATTGAATGTTAGATGTTGGATGTCACAGTGTACTCAACAATTGAAAGGTTTAACCAAAAATATAATCTTTAATAGATACACACTCGCAACACACCTCTTACCTTCTCACCTCAAGACTACTGTATAATGTCAAATTTTGATGTATATAGAAAGAAATCTTGACATAAATTATTATATTATTTTATTATTATTATATTATAACTTCTTTAAGCGCTTAACAAACAAAAAAACCCAAAATAATTAAGCCAATTCATCTCGGGGACTCCCTCGGCCGAGGCTCTCTCTAGGTTATAAACTATTCCTCATACCAAACCCATCATTCGTTCAAGGTCCATAAAAAATCCATCCACTTTCTTCGGGAAGCCTTTTCTAAAGGGTCTTGATAAACTCCACTTCACCTGGGCAAAAAAAAGAATCCACTTACTAATTAAATTAATCCTTAATATTTTTACTTAAATCGCCGATTATTTACTTCTGTAGGTTTAACCCCCCAAGTTCCCTCTTCCTCCTGACTCTTGACTTCTGATTCCTGACTCTTGTTTATGCAGGGTTCAATTAAAACCTCAAAAACCTCAAACTTTGATTGATGATGATCATTTTCCCAATTTTCTTTGACTTTTTCGTACTTTCGTACTTTCGTACTTCCGTATTTATATTATTTATATTATTTACCTAGGGATTATTTATTTATTGTCGTGGACACACCCGAGCAATAAATAAGTGATCCATCCATCCAGCCATCCCAACAGCATCATCATTGCATTATGCATATATGTACAGAATACGTCATATCCCGATATTGACCCCTCCATTGATATTGAGATATTGAGATTTGAGATGGATCTTGTTGAGGACAATTGAATCGATTTAGATCATTTTGAGGGAGATAGTTGGGTGGGAAAAAATAACTTATGCAATACTCGTAGTTTTTTAACTGTAATATTAATATTTAATATTAATCAATCCAAGAAGAAAAAGTTATGCAGATTCTTATCTGATCTGATCGATTCAAAATTTACCAAGTAGTGTAGTAATAAGTAACCTCTGAGATCATTTTAACTAAAACTTTACTAGAAACTTCCACTACTATATACATATACATATACATAACATATTGATTGATATTTGTTGGTTCCATTAATAACTTGAATTGGGAAATTTTTAACTTACTTCATTTTTATCCATTTTTATTCATTGATACCAATCATCTTTTTTTTTTCCACATACAATTACAACACTTGTTATCACTTTTATCAAATTATACCCTTCTATCACACAAATCACTTATTTTCCATCTCAATCCCAATAGAAATTAAATAAATCATTCAAAATGGCAGCCCCAGCAGTTACAGGTCCAATCATCAAACTGAACAATGGAGTTCAAATGCCCGCTCTCGGATTCGGTACATTTGCCAACGAAGGCAGCAAAGGCGAGACACACAAAGCAGTAGTAGCAGCCCTAAACGCTGGCTACAGACACCTAGACTGCGCGTGGTTCTACCAAAACGAAGATGAAGTGGGATCTGGAATTCGAGAGTTCCTTGCCGCAAACCCAGAGACCAAGAGAGAGGATATTTTCATCGTCACGAAAGTATGGAATCATTTGCATGAGCCTGAGGATGTGGAGTGGAGTTTGAAGAACTCGTTGGAAAAGTTGCAGACGAGTTATGTGGATGCTTTTTTGATTCATTGGCCGATTGCGGCGGAGAAGAATGAGGATAGATCTGTGAAGATTGGTGCTGATGGAAAGGTATGTTTATCCCCAACCATTCAAAACAAAAATGAACATAAATCATACCATGTCATATTAGAATCCAACACAATAACTAACATGAAACAGTACGTCATCAACAAAGACTTGACCGAAAACCCAGAGCCAACCTGGAGAGCAATGGAAAAACTCAACAAAGCCGGCCTCGCCAAAGCAATCGGTGTCTCAAACTGGACCGAAAAAGGCCTCGACTCCCTCCTCTCATTCGCAGAAATAAAACCCACAATCAACCAAATTGAAATCCACCCCTTCCTCCCCCAACACAAACTAATCACCTACTGTTTGTCCAAATCCATCGTCCCCGTCGCCTATTCCCCCCTCGGATCCCAAGACCAAGTCCCCGGAACCGGGGAAAAGGTCTCAACCAATAAGGAGCTCAATGCCATTGCCGAAAAGAATGGTGTTTCGTTGGCGCAGGTACTGATTGCGTGGGGTTTGAAGAGAGGATATGCGGTGCTTCCTAAGAGTAGCAATCCGGGTCGTATTGCAGCAAATGTGAAGTTGATTACGCTGAGTGAAGAGGATTTTGAGGCGGTTAACAAGGTTGCTGAGGGCAGGGCGACGAGGTTTGTTAACATGAAGGATACTTTTGGGTACAATGTTTGGCCTGAGGAGAAGTAGGTGGTGGATGTTTGAATGAATGAATGAATGAATGAATGAGATGAGCTGGTCTCTGGTTTTCTTGAGCTTGGGTTGTTGAAATATACAAAATTGGCTTGGGGAATTTGAGATCATGGTGTGATAATTATAAAATTGTCTGATCCTTTTGTAAGGAAATCGAAAAGTCTCGAATTCAAAATATTCCAAATCATTGTTATTGTCAATAAGTGATGGACCTTCTTGTCTTGTCATTTGAATATAGTCTGTGGCACTGCTTCAACTCAACAATCCCAAGCATCTTGTCTCCTCAAAACTTAGCCGAGAGAAAGTGAAGTTCAGTGAATGAGTGAATTGTATATTAGTGTTTTTGTTTTGAATATTATTTGATCTCATTTATTTATTTGGTGGTTTGTCTGCGGATTTCTTTTTCTATCCACTTCCCAACTTCCTGTTCCTTTCAAATGAATAGATTCACATTCAGATTCACATCAACAAACAGTCTATACAATTTTTTTGTTACAACCATTCCTAAATCTCCTTCTTATACTTGTTTTTATTTGCCCATTGCTTGCTAATACTGCTTAGAGAGTCTGATTTTGCTCTTTTCTCTGGCACAACAACTCGAATCTGTGTTTTATATATTCACTTCACTTCACTTTTAATACCAACTTTTCTGGAAAATAAGTAAGGTACATACTACAAGAACAATAACATCATCACGTCAAGTTTTTGGTACTATAGAAGGTTCTTCATATAAACACAATGCTAGATTAAGTATAAATTTGCCAGATTGATATCAATCTGTTTTCAATTGCATCAAGACAATCATTCTACCTATTATATTTGAAAATCGCCATTACAATCCATCTTTTAAAGATATCACATCAGATTACATCACATCACTTGCATTGCATTCTATTTGCTATTCAAGCTTTGCAAATATCTCCAAACGAACAAACAAATAAAGTCGGTCAATTACCTTACCAACCCCATCAAACACGAATATCCTCCTCCCAATCATCAACCCATTCGATTGAAACACTACCGATCTATAGTATAACAAATAACCAACCCCATATCCCACAGAAGCACATTTACCTTTCTCTTCCCTTTCAATCAAACGCCCAATCCGAATTTCCAAACCACAACCAACCAACCAACCAACCAATCAATCACCCCCAACAAGCAACCTCATCAAATCGCGTAGCTACCTGTTGGTAATTCACCCCAAGAATGGCACCCCCCAAACCCAGAAAATCCCCAACAGTAAAACCACAAGATCCATATCCAATGATTCAAGTCCATGATCTTGGTGAATTTCCTGCTCTTTCATCGCGGATTCATTCCAGTTTGAAGAGAGCTTCTACGGCGCGGGTTTCGCAATGGGGTGTGCTGTTTTCGGATATTAATGGTCGTAGTAATAGAGTGTTGAAGGAGACTGTGGATTTGTTTCCTCCTTTGGGTTTGATACGGGAAGGTAGAGATTTGGATTTGGAGGTGGATGTGGATGTGGATGAGGAGATACCTGGGGGGATAGATGGTGAGGAGATGAGACGAAGGTTTAGTGGTGGAAGTGAAGATACGGTATCATCGGCAAAGTCATTTCTTCCTTTACTGGCAACTCAGAAAGATTTGGGTTCTGAGATATCTGGGGCGATGGGTTGTGAAGAAGGATGGTTGGAGTCTAATGTTGAAGACGAAAATACACTACCGTCACTTGCGCAGTTTCCTCCTCTACCACTATCACCTAAAGAAAAGGATTCTTTATCGCCCAGTTCTCCCAACATTGAATCAACTCAATTGCCAGCTAAAATCGAAACCGAAAAAATATCGCCATCAGCTATAGCAGAATGTATGAGCATGATATCTACTAGTCCCGATACATTCGGAACCAGAGAAACAATTACACCATGGGATTCACCCGCAGGAAAATCAGAAGGTATATTTTCAATTGATGGAGAGTTGGCAATGGGAAATGAAACAACTATCAAATTCACATATTCTCCGGTGGAAAGTCTGTTGGGAAGCTCATTGGGAAGTCCAACTGGATATCCTGAATCTTTAACTCCATTTATGTTTCCCAACAACTTGGAAGGAAACAATTTCCACCCTCTGTTGGAACCCGCACCAAATGCTATTCAGTCGCAAGAAGAGGAAGAAGATCATCATGATACACCGTCTTATTTGAAAGGACCACTTGATTTGAACAAAATTACAGCTGCTGATCCGCATAGAGTATATCACGCAATGAAGCAGATGATGATAAATATCGTGGATTTGAAAATGGCGTTAGGATGTACTGAATTAGAATTGGAATTATTGAGGAGAGATCGTATGACGATTATGGCGGAGACGGAAAGATTATTCGAGAATGTTAGGACTACTACGTTGGCGGTTCAGAATAGGAAAGAGGCCGAACAAAGAGAAGGGCTGGAACTGGACATGGAAACGGAAAAGGGGAAACAGACTGTTAAGCTCAATCCTAGTGCTGTAAGTTATTCAATCTTGAGTCGGTATTTTATTTCATTTAAAGAAACTAATATATTTATCTAGCCTTGTTTTGCACCTTCGGATCTTCCACCAGGTTTAACGCCAGACTTTCATCTAGATACTTCCTATATCCCATCTCCTCGGTTCGTCACAACACCAGCATACAATACTTTCCACGCATCACCTTTCGATCTCGAAAGAACCCCAACTCCCCATTCACCATATCTTCGACGTCATGCAACCCTACCGAACCCAACGGGTACAAATACATATTTCCAACCCCATCTCATCACAATCTCGTTACCCGATAACCTCGCAAACCAAATCCCACATTTAATAGATGGGACATATTCACCGCGAGGAAAATCTCATCCATTAAGTCCGTTGAGGGTGATTACTCCAAGATTGGGTCATGGACATAATAATGGTGGTCCTCAGCTGCCTAATACCATTTCTCGCGTCACCCATCATAATATCCCAGCCAATGTAAGTTCAAATTCAAATTCAAATTCAAATTCGAATCAAAGTCCCATATCGACCTCAAATCATAATTCAAATCCATCCAAACATAAATCAAAATCAAAAACATCCGCGCAAACCAAATCATCAACAAATACACATCCACATGCGCATCCCAGAAGCCGCCCCACAACACGACCGCCCACTCCCCTCAAATTACCCCCCCATCCTCAAACCAAAAAACCACCCCTCTCATCCTTAACCTCGTCTCCACAATCCACATCCACACCCTCTATACCGATCCCCCAAATCCACACCCGCAGCGACATCCACGCAATCGTAACATCCATCCCCCGTCAATACCGCCACATCTGTCCCACATCGCTTAGTTCGCCGGATCTGAAGTGCGGCGTGGAGGGTTGTGTGCTTGTTCAGCTTTGTAGGGATTTTGTTAACGGTCGTGAGGGGGGCAAGGGGTGTAGATTTGCGCCGTTTTTGAAAAGGCAAGGGGGGAGTTTAGGTGATGTGGTTGGAGATGATGACGGGGATGGAGAGGAAATTCCCTGTCCCCATCCTCACATCTCACCAACCTGTTTCTCACCCGTTGAACACACCACCATCACCCTTCCTCCTCCCATTTCCTCTACCGTCATCTCCGCCCCACCAGATCTAAATACCGCCCAAGATCCTCACCAGCAACAACAAACCCCCTGCATAAGAACTCACATCTGGGGCAGCACGACTAACTGGTCCACACGCGGCACATCGCAAGGGTCGTTTTTCCCGCAGGGAGCAGAAGATTGGAGGTGGAGGGTTGGGATGGAGGCGCTTAGGGGGGCGCATGAGAGGGGGTGGTATGGTGTTTGTGATGGGAATGAGAATGAGAATGAAGGGGGATTGGAGAAGAGGGTAGTTATGCCGAGGGGACTAGTGTTTGCGGTTAAGGGGGCTGGAAGCGAGAATGGGAAGGGAAATGCGAGTGGGAATGTGAAGGCAAGAGAGAGGGGTTGGAATAATAGGAGGGAGAGGAAGAGTGATAGGAGATGGATAGGTGGAGATGCAAGTGCAAGTGCAAGTGCAAGTGGTAGTGGTAGTGGAAGTGGAAGTCCAATTTCAAATTTAGAATTGGATATACGCTCACGAGCTGGCGATGATAGTCCAAGCACGACTTCGCATAGTGGACGACAAACCGAATTGCCTACGCACATGGATATTGACGATCATGTATCTCCATATACCCATAGCCAGACTCGGCATAGCGACGGAAATGTAGATGGAGAGGAGAAGGGTGATGGGAATACAATACAATCTAACATTCGGAGCCAAATGAAAAGCGAAGGCGAAAGCGAAAGAGGAACAGAAACTGGGAATGGGAATGGAAATGGAAATGGAAATGCAGATGAATCTCTCAAACTTGATGGAGATACGAAGGGAAATAAGAATCAGGATCAAGATCAAGATCAATATCAAGATCAAGATCAGAAGGTGAATGATAAGAACGAGGAAAATTCGAATGCAAATGTGAAGAACAGCTTATATACATCACTACCCACGGATAAGATGATAGATATAGAAATAGAAACAGATAGAAATACAGAAGTGGAGAATAACGGTAACGGTCATGGTAATAGCGACGGAAATGGGAATGGAAATAATGGAAATAGAGACGAAGGAAGCGGAAATAGAAGTGCAGAGGACGAGGGGAACAGCAGGAGTAAAGGCAACGGAATAGCAGGAGGAAGACGAAGATTCAAGTTAATGGAAGGAGGGTTTGAGGTGGGGATGGAGAGGGAGAGGGAGAGGGAGAGGGAGAGGGAGAGGGAGGGATATGGAGAGCGGAGGGCAGGTTGAGACAATGATCTTAATGCGTGTGCTGTGTTGCGTTATTTCGTATTTGTTATCTGGATACCATTCCATACCATACCATACCATATCATACGACACTCTATCATTTCTTTTCCGTTCCGTTTATAGAAGATAGATAGATACCCAAACCTAGATTAGCTAGATAGTCTAGTATAAATAAATACCCCAATTAATATATAAACATCCGAATAACAAAAATACTCTCATACACTACGAGTATTTTGCCATCTACCATGATGGGAAGAACTGCCTGGTTTGCTTATGGGATTATATTTCACAGACACATTTCGACTTGTTAGATTGTATTTTTGGGGGTTGTGTGGATTTCTTATGGTGGCAGAGGAGGGGGTTTGAGGGTTTGAGGGTGTTTTGGAGGAAGAAGGGGGGAAGATAGAATTGGGGGAAAAGGGGTGAATGGTAGAGAGGAGTGTGGAGAAAAATATAATATTATAATAATAGATTTGTTATTTTGATGGTAATCATGGTGATTAAGAACAACAATAAAGCTAACGGCGACAAGAATTCTTTGATGTGCAATTTTCAAATATGAGCTAATTATGAAGGAAATTACGAAAGAACTATCTAGTTTATTACTGAGGTGATGTTTACACAAACACACTTGAACCTGTATAAATCCTTTTTCAAACGTTGTATGGATTTCGTAGGATGGGGAGGGGAGGCAGTTTATATGGGGGGTTTGAAGATTGAGAATGCAGTGGGAAAAGAGGGGGTAAAGAGGATATTGCCAGTGGGGAATGAATAAGGGAAGGGGGGATGAGAATATATTGATTTGATAATACAACGACAGCAACAATGACAACGACGACAAATAACAGAGACTCCAATATGTAAACTATCCTAACCTACCCCGACCAACTGTCACAGTCATAACGGCCAACAAACTTCCTATTTTAATGAGGTTGTATAGATTTCTTAGGATGGGGAGAGGAGGGGCTTTATATGGCTTTATGGAAGGTAAGAGGATTGAGGATGTGACGGGAAAGAGGGGTAGACGAGTAAAGAGGGGACTAGGAGGCCGGGGGGATTGAGGGTGGTGAGAGGAAGAGAAAGAGAGCACGAGAGTATATCGATATAACTATGTTTCATTTTGACAATATTTGTAACTAACCGTAACCATAACACTACAAATATGACAATAGCACTGATCTCGCCACTCAAATCACCCGAGGAAATTATGAAAGTGATGGAATTGTTATAGAAGTATCTAGTATACTTATAAGATGAAGTTTGCATAACCAGACTTATGCTCCTGACTGTGATAATTCTATCGTTTTGAGTTGCTGATGAAGAGGAGGTGGAGGGGTTTATATGGGGGGCTTGAGGATTGAGGATGGTGGGGAAAGGGAGGCTGGGACATGAATGGGGGGGAAAGGGAGACGATGGTATATTCATATGATGATAAGTCTATTTAATAACTTTGACAATGATAATGATTAATGATAGCGGGATAACATTCATACCCAAAACACCCCCAAAAATTTGAAAGTGGTGGGATTACAAGACAACTGCCCGGTTTACTAATAAAATAGATTGTATTCGCATAAAAATGCTAGGCTTTCTATCTGCTTGGTATACATTGTCTTGGGTTGTTGATGGAAGAGGGGAGGGGGAGGGGTTTATATAGAGCTTTTGGAGATTGGAGGATGAAGATGGTAGAATAGGATGGAAAAGGGGTGAAAAGGGCGATTGCATGTCAACAGTGATAAAAATTAAGAATAATAATAATGATAATAATTCTAACTAGAATTATCTTACTTGAACTACCCAAGTAATTATGAAGAAGTACTCAATCTATCAATGGCGTTATACTGCACGCGGGCACATTCGTCACGAAGCATGATTTCTTAGTATAGTGTTGGATTGTTTATGATGGGGAAGGAAGGGTATTTATTTATATGGAGAGGTTAAGGATTGAGGATTGAGGGTGGGGGTAGAGAGGGGTGGGGATAGGAAAGGGGAAACGAGAGTATATTGATAGTGACAATACAATGACGACAACAACAACAACAACGATAACAACGATAATAATAGATAATAGAAATTAGAATCTTAGGAAACTAATAGAGGGATAGTTGAGGAAGATGTCCTTGTGATATAGGTAAGATTTGCCCTGGTACTGACAAATAAAACTGTTCGAAATATTCCGAAAATTGTTTTGGATTAGTAGTTGATAGTGGGGGAAGGTGTGGGGGTTCATATAGTGTTGAGGATGAATGGTTTGATTGGGAGAAGGAAAAGAGAGGGAAGAGATTGAGGTGGGAAGAAGGAAAGACAGAAAGTATGGAATAATGAAGGGAAAAGAGGGGAATAAAAGTATGTTGATACTGATGATAAATTTGTTAATTTGACAATGATAATGATCAATAATAACAACAATCCCCCCTTCAATTCCAAACTTCCCGCTCAAACTCTCTCCAAAAACGTGACTAAAGTAATATTACTATGGAAGAACTACTTCCATAACTAGCTTGTCAATGAGATTGTCCCTAGTACGGACAGATTTCTTTTCCTTGATTGATTGATAACTCTTGATAGTTCCTACATGCTATTTCTTTCTTTCTTTCTTTCTTTCTTTCTTTCTTTCTTTCTTTCTTTCTTTGGGAGAGAAGAGGAGTTTATATGGGTTGTGTGTGCACACTGTATGGTAGGGAAAAGTTGGTGGATGAGGGGTAAGGGGTGAATTAGGGTGTGGGAATGGAGGAGTATTGACAATGAGTGAGATTTCTCGTAATGACAGTAGCAAAAAAGACAATGACAACGATAGATCTGCCGCCAGTATAGCCTCTAACCAAAGGAACAAATAAACAGACAGGATAACCAGTGTATAAGTAAGAAACTGACAGACTTATCTTTCCTGATTTTTGTGGGTTTTGTTGTGCTGGATTGAATTTGATTAAAGATGAAGAGAAGGGGAAATGGAATTTACAAGGGGGTTGAGGATGAATGGTGCTCAGGGAGGGGAGGGGGGGGGGGAGGATTCACCCGAGTAAAAAATAAGAAGAGAAGAGAAGAAACAAGATGATGGGGTAAGAGGCATCACGTTCTTACCGGAATTCTTGTGAAAGTTTGTGGTGATGATATAAAGTCCCCCAAATGGACAATTTCATTTCGAAACCAAAAAATTTACTAAATTGATTCAAAGAAAGGGAGTAAATGAGTACAAATCCTAATGATTCTCTATGGTCGTCAGATGGGGAGAGAATGATCATATTTGATGGTGATTTAGGTTAGTGGTGGTGTATGTGAGAAGGGTAGGACAAGAGAGAATAGGGAGGAGGATAGGGAAGAGCATAGGGAAGAGAAAATGAGATAAATGACGATAATGAGTGAGGAGAACACACCGATAATGATAAACTTGAATGAAATAAAGGACAATAATAACCAAATTATCTGACCTCTTGAATAGATACGAACAGATTCCGCTAGTTTGACCATGAAAAGCTGCATAGGGTAAATAATCAAAACTTTACCATGCAGGTCGTTTCTGGTACAAACACCTTGTGTTAATTCGTGTTATCCTTTGTTTGGTATCCCCTTCTTTTTGGTGGGAGGTGGATGTGGTTTATATAGATCGTTGAAAGATGGCAGAGGTAGTGAGAAATGGGTGCGTGGGGTACATTGGTACTAGGGGTTTTATTAGGCGAGGCCGGGAGGAAGTAGTATCCACTTGAGTTGAGAGGGCATTTCAATTGTACTTTCATGTCTGCTGACACATTGATTGAGGGAGAAGAGAGGTTTTCATGTGATAAGATGAATTAGAGGAAAGGCAGGGTGAGCCTTTGGTGGGTGTGTCATTGTAGATAATGACGAATGAATAGATGGTAGTAATATGAGTGGTTTAAATGGATGAATTGGATGATAACAATTGTAAACTTTTTGCCGTTAGATTTTTCATCTCGATGATTCAAACGGACGGAGAAAGTTTATGTAAAAAGCGTAACGTAATTCCTAGTGATTTAGATAATCGGACAAAATAGCGAGAGAACCCCCAGAAGAAGGTTTCGAGCTAATTTTGAACATCACACTTTGTATTGATTACACTGTATGAGGTAGTTAGGTAGGGTTGATATAGAAAGTTTGAGGATGACCATGAATAATAGAGGAGAAGTGGTTTTTCTGGGGAAAGTCGGTTAGCATGGTTCTGAGACGAAAGCCACTAGCTTTGTAATGTGTTGAGAAGTCTACAAAGACCATGCTATAAATATGAAATCGATGGTAACTTTGATACTTATCCGTAATAGAGATGCAAGAATCCAAGATAGCAATTAGATAATTTGTGGTTTCTTACTTGGTGATGGGATGGGATGGGATGGGATGGAACAAGAGGAATGAGATGAGGAAGGATGAAAGGAAGAGAAGAATGAGCGTATGTTATTGACAATAAGTAAGACTTTTGACAAGAATCATAACGTCTGCTTCTCTGATAATGGCAATAAATAAATGATAATATAAAAGGTCAGATATGAAGAAGAGCATTATGGGTTCGATATATCATTATATTGTTAACTGACTAGCTAAGGTCTTGATCCCATAAGGGGAGATATATATCAACCATTGATTATGTAATTACACTAGTCCCAATGTGGAGTGATCCTTATCCGGCAACCATTCTAACAGATAATAACAATCGAAATCCTGAGTAAGTGTGTGCGTGTGAATAGTCGGAGAATAATGAGAAAACCAAAAAAAAACCGAAGAAGGCCCATACAAACAACACACATTCCATAGTCCCCATAAGGCGCGACTAGATTTAACAATATGATGTGGTTAGCTTTTGCGTTAATGGATGAATGGGGCTTATATATGTAGCGCTAGGATCTGTATCGAAGGTGCGGGGAGAAGTTACTAGCAATAGATGTTGATGACGGGTATGTGTACGTAATGCCTTACATAATTCACTAGAATACCCCACACTCAGCTGCTTACCTGTAGAAGCGCAAGATGTATATAAATAGGGGGAGACAGACCTTTACTTCTTATGTTTTTGAATAGCGTGATTTAGTAATGAGCAGTTTACACAACCTCATGGAGTTCATTCTGTTGTGGGTTATTCAGAGTTGAAAGTTGGGAGTTAGAAATCGATATTGGGAAATTATGCGAGGGGAAAAAATATCAACGATAATAGAAACGACAGCAACCAGGATGATATGAGATATGGTTTTTCGGCAACAAATATGAGAGTTCTCTCCGGGATGAATACCCAACCTCGAATTCTCAGAGTCCCGATTCTAATCCCGCCCTGATTTTTCTCCTCCTAACTTAAGAAACCTCAATAGGAAGAATATGCCCCGCATCTGTGATATTTCAGGGAAAATACGAATAAAAATATTTTCGCATTTGCTGAGTGTAAAGATAGGTGGGTCGAGGTCGGGTAGTTTGAGGACTTTATAGGGTGAACACTAGGTCCGCGGTGAAGATGGGAGGGGAGGGGAGGGGATGTAGTGAAAAGAAGAATTCACTTGCGTGATTAGATTGAGCTTCAAATGCCATTCTACTTTCTTCAAGATTTTGGGAACGGGAGAATTATCAAATAGTGGGGAACAGTATATAAAGTGGTTGGTTGAGATGGTGGTAGAAGGCCAAGACTTTACCTAATTGAGACAAATTGACAGTCTATGGTGGCGTTCAGAGATGCATACAGTACAGTTTCCTCGAGCTAGTAGCCTAATTGAGAAGATCGGAGAATATATAGTGATATTATGCAAATATAGATGCAAATTGGTCCAGCATAAGGACATTGAGATGGAATGTAGAGGATGGCAATAATGGTTTCGAGTTCTGCTCATATCACTGTTACTACCGCAACTGTTCTCAATCTGAAAATACCAATAATTTTGGAATATGTGCGGGGAATATGAAAAAGTTCCGTATTAGCGTCCGAGAAAGAACCCCCATCCCTCAATTATCACCACCCTCGTTGGATTGTTTATCCGAGTGTATCACACTGGTTTCTTTAGGAGATAACGAAGAACTGGAAACAGAATATATCGGTACTTTTATACTCTCTACAAACACCAATTTTAAAGTTGGAATACGGCTTAAGATTGCACTAATAATAGTACTCACTTATTGAAGCTTGTAGGCTGTGGGAGCATGTGCTTCCTACCTGTTTCATTATACAATGCTGGACAGTATTGTGATATTGGGTGTTCATGTATTCGCCTCAGGCAACTCCTGAGAGGGGTATATATTGACCGGTCGTGATGAAAATATTGACACGGAGATAGTGTATTGGATTGCTGTCTTTGTTGACAAGTAAGAGATAAGAGCCTCAGTCACGGTGTGATTAAGGGTTTTATTTAGAACATTATCTTCAAGTACTACCTAGATCTATGAGTTTGAACAAATACTCAGACATCAACTTTTGACAGTAGGCCGAAATAGAATGATTGATCTAAATGACAACCATTTAGAGTTAGTACAATAATAGTAAAAAGATACACTATTTTGTGTTGACATTGTGAATAAAGGATCAGAACTCAGAATACCGTCATCACAGTACATAAACATGATAAGCTAACCAAAATATTATATTTCAACGGGTAGTAGAATAGTTCATCTCATGGCTGCCTTCGTATAAAGTCCCGTTGTCTAAGTCAGGATACGATATGTTTTGAGTTTATATACTAAATTTTAAGATTCTTTGACTCATCGAATAGTAAGCACGATGATTAATCTATTCAATATACAACTACAAGCAACGAATGAGAGGCCAACCACATCAATACACTAACTAGTATGTTCATTCATCTATCATCAACTATCATCAGAAGCCAAGTTTCCGCACTAGCAATTCCTCAAATCCATCCTATAAATACATCTATCTCTAGAGACAGTTTTTGAGAGAACAGAGATCAATATTAGACCGTAAGCAAAATTAGTTTTATGCAAGAGTAGCTGCGATCAAACATTTCAGAACCTTAATGAAAAAAAAAAAGAAACACGCAAGTTCTATTCCTGACTAAAAGAAACCTTCCCAGTTACTGATCTCAAATGGGGTAAAATGAAAATATAATAATGGCAGCAAATGAAAAATCTTAAGGCAAAACAATGAAATACAACTTGGCCCATTAATAGTGTAGTGTGAGCTATACTAGGCGTACACACCTCTGTCAAAGACTATCCGACAGAGCAGAGTTGAGTCATATTATCATTTTTTCAATCTCATTTCTTAAACTTTGGGGTAATAAAAAGGAAAAAAAAGACAGTATCACCAATTCCACAAATACCACTGCCAATAATACACTCCTCAACTTCGAGGTGCATCTTAGATTTAAAATCATTAGATCAATGTGCTTCCATGATTATCTATGTTCAAATCCCTCAAACATCAATAAAAGTTACTACCAAAATCCCTTGAATGTTATGACACGATTCTAGTATTTGAGTGCATGAGCTTCGTAAAAATTGGCAATAAAGAATTCTCTTGTACCAGTATATTAGATTCCGGATCCGCGAGCCCGCAAAGTGAAGTGAGAAGGAAAACCAACTAGAACTTTCGAAATCTATTGTAAAAACTCATCTTCGCTTGTGAATTTAGAGTCCATAAAACTAGTGGTAGAGCGTAATCCAGAAGTGCAAACAAACCGGCGGTTAAGTAGTTTTGTGCTGCATTGAGAAAATTTAGGCTACTAGATACAGGGAATGTGATTAGATTTTGGTGTTGGAATCGAAAGAAAGGGGGTTTGAAAGTGAGCAGTCTAGGGAATGTTATTGTTGTCAAAGATTAAAATTATTGTCGTTATTCCTTGTTTCTGTCGTTTTATGTACTCTTCACCTCTAATTTGACACAAAACAATGGATAGATGCGCTGAAGCGTCTAGAACATAATGAAAAAACTTTAAATGTGCGGTTGTGCAGTATAATAAGAAAAAAAGAAATCACCGCAATAAGTGAATGGATGGTTTTGAACAACAACGACGAAAACGCAAAGCGAATTAGGTGAGGTAGATCTAAGTTAAGGGTGTTCACTACCATAAAATAATTTCCTCGACTTCTTTCTCGTCTATACCATTGGAGCAGCAGGAGTTCACTAACGATCGAGGGTAGAAAAACTGATACTATGCTGGGTAGAAATTAGTTGATATGCCCAAACGAACTTGCGATGTGATAATGATGATCATTGGTATACACGATAGAATACTGTGTTCTGGAGACATTCTGTCGCATTATTTAAAATATACTTTTCGTCCTAGTTGTGAAACCCGCGTGCATTACAGCCGCGACTATCACGTAAAATGTCTCAATCCAAGTGGTATCTCCCTGAAACATCTCAATAAAAGTTCACAAATGCAACTGTTGGATTCTGACCCAAAGACCTGGGCCCTGGGGATTCTTTATACTCGGTTCGTGGCTCGATAATAGAACTACTACATAATTTCGGTTCATTCGTTACCGGCAAACAAAAGCATCAGTTGGAATCAAATGCATATCTTCAATACAAGTCAAAACTACGACTGATATCACATGAATCTAAGTGAATATTCCCCTCATAATAATCTCAAGATTGCTCCTCTTTGTCATTCACATAGAGAGCATATAAACAGCTTCAAGCCCTAAATTAATAATGGGATTCTTCGGCTCCTAAGCATACGCTGGGAGAAGATGTTGAAATGTTTGAGTACTAAAAATTGCCATCAACTATGATTTCTTACGCTTACATCTCACTATATGTGAAAGATCTAGGTATGTAATGTGATGATAAAAGATAGAACAGCGACAGTGAAAGTAAATTTAAAATGGCAACTAGGGGGAATCAACGACAATAGCATCAAAAAGTCAAATTCTATTCCATTATACATTATACCTGGAGAAACTATCAATATAGCTCATACCAAATGAAACCACTTGTTCCTCGGCATTTCAGCATGGACTTTCGAGGTGCCAACTCTTTTGACTTCTGAATTTTTGTTATGTTTCCCTGGAGTTATAGACTCCGTGCGAGATATATATCGCAATAAACGATCTCCTCATCCATCCGGACTAAGGACATAAACAAGCATACATGCTACCCACGGTCCATAATCATTCACTATGATTCTGCTCCGAATACAAACCCCGCGCACTATGCTGGTAGCCTCGTAGCATAGTAATCATCTTTATTCATACAAATTCCAGCGAAGTACTCATGGCATCCATTCACCCCTCTATCTTCTGCCACTTCTCTTTGCAGCTTCAATTATAAATTAGTTCTTTTACAACATTCATCTCAATCATCATATCAATCCCAGTTTACCTATAACTAGCGTCTATTAAGTAATTAACCATGGTGCCCATTGGGTTCGAGGCTGAATATTTTGAAGAACTTGGGATTCAAATACAAAATAAATGTAAACGTAAGAAAAGGAAAAACATGAATGGCAGTGAGAGTTATGGGATAGCAGTGAAGATAGAGGCCAATATCTACATCATAAACATAGTAAAAACCCTGAGAAGAATGAAACTTCATTCTCATACTTTATCTTATTATAAACCAAATATTGTTGAGAAAATATGCCCATTTAATAACTAAAACAGAGGTTTATAGTTTCGTGATTGTAGGGGGGGTTGTCTCTCGATATTGTGATATTATTTATAGTACCAGGAAAAGTGGGTTAGTCGTCCAATTTCAACAGATTCTGAGGTATTGATGATGCATTCACTGAAAAAGGCGAGAGGATAGCTTGGAAGATAAATCCATACAGAATGAGAATCCTCAGTATTATTCACTTCCCCGCATCCACCACCATCGCACAGCATCTCCCTCCACTTCTCCTCTCATCCAGATCAAGTCTATAGTATCAAGTCACCAAACTATACGCAACAAACAAACTTTCTTCTCATACAAACATGAACCACAACGATATGTATATGTGCTAGATATGTATTAAGTTCTGAGACAATATAGTATATACAGCTGATAGTGAAGGGACTATGAGAATAATCTACGAAGAATTTGACAACTACAATGATAATAGTACAACGACAGCAAAACCGATAACAAATTATTTGAAGTGATAAACAAAAGTTTGACAAATTACATGAATCTTGGTTAAACAGATCCAGTCCTCTGCGCAAAATTGATTCAGAGATGAGATACTGTGGTTTTACTATGGGTAAAATGGTACAACGTAGTACTATGTTTTGTTGGTATGGTTCTTCTAACTATGGTACAGATTGTCAAGTCGTATATATGTACGACTGTGGTCACGTGCTGTCACGTGCTACCCTGTGATCTATATCCCAACAGATACTGACACAAACCATCGCTCATTACTTCTCTCACCAGGTTCATGTTGCAGAGTAGATATCCTATATTCTGAAAGAAGGTATCTATAGTTCTTTACTGGAATACCCATAGCTCGTTCTTTGGAGAGTGAGAAAGGGTAATGCAATATTCACCAACTAAAGCTGATATTTCATTGGACACTTGATCTAATTGAAGGATAGGGAGTTGAATGATGATTCACTTCCTCATTCCCCTCTTCATTCTTCTCTTCTTTCCCCTCACCAATATTACATTAGTCTAGCTCAAACTATCGGCCTAGAGGAAGCTTTCTGTGCATTAAAGGAGCGGAGAGATGGGATATGGAAGGAAGGAACAACATTGAGACACTTGTCAAGAGATCACGGCATGGTGTGTCTGTAAAACCCGGGATAAAAAGAAACTATAAAGAAGCACATCAAGTCTGCTTTCGTATTCCCGACGAAAATGGGTGTCTAATGTGTCATTTGAATGCCTAGATAATTTTGGAATTAATGACAACGATCCTGGAAAATGGCAATAAAAGTAGAATAAATTAGAACAGCAACAATGTTATTCATAGCGATGAATTGTTCCTCCTTCTACAACCATCCCCCGCACATACTCAACAAGTTCACCAGATTCAAAGTCCCTATAATCGCCCCGCAACACCATCCTCATCTCCAGACTCCACATTGTTACACTTCCTATGAGGAGGAGTAGACCACTCTGCTTCAATTGTAATGCTTTTATGCTCCCAAATTAGTCGCTCAACTATCCTACTCAGGAAACTAATCTAAGCACGCATTCACTTACCCACGTGCCCACATATTTTCCTTCCCCTTCCTGTCTTTCACTCACTCCATCACTACATTATAAAAGTCACCACATCCTCTCTTCTTCTTCTTCTTCTTCTTCTCTCCATCGATAGAGCAACTTTGGTGCTATTGTTGAGTAGCTCAAGGGAGCCATGCAACGCAATTAAAAACATTATATTGTCTCTACCACTCGAGAGATTTCGTTCCATATAGTAGCATGGCGTAATATGCACAAACCACGACGCAGGTTTGATACAATTGCTGACCTGATATTCTATATTATTTGTTGTTCTCACTTGAGAATGGCTGTCATCAACTAATAAATATGTATGTATCTGTCGTTTATCTTCAAAATGGAAAGAGGGGAAGGAATTGACGGTGGAAATGAATAGATGGTGGGTTTGGTTGATAGTGAGTTATTGTTGTGTAAGAAGAGAAAGAATTAAATTGGTGGGATTTATGGCTTTCCTACTCCAGCGACATGAATCCGTTTACCATTTGGTATGCATTCTAGATATATTAGGTGGCAGATTTCGTGATTTGTTGGCTTGTGATTGGCACCGACTTGTAGCTCTATATTCATAAATGAGTCTGTCGCTCTGATGAGCGGCAAACCGTTACGGTGTATGTGCCTATATATAGCTAGAGGAACGAAGAGTTGTTATTGAGATGTTATTTATGTCAATAAATGAATGATTGGAAAAGGCCGAACACACACCGAAAGCGGGGGCGCCTCACAAAATACATATGTTGGCCTTTCTCCCGAGACTTTGGAGCTAGAAACATTGTCCTTGGTATTGATAATCAAAACATGGTAGGCTAGAAGAGGTATATTCCTATCCATCAAGCATTGTGTTTCATAGTGTACGCATTCCTTGAATCCCCACCATCAACCTCAAAACCCCCTAATCTGTACTCAACCTCCAAAGCCCATCTCCCAAATAATGCGCATCCTCCACCACCGGACCCTTCCCCTTCTCCTTCACCTCCTTAGTCCCCATGCTCAACAAACCCACCGCACAAGCTTCCTGTTTCCCCTCCGAGCAAACCACAACCGGTTCACCCTTTTCCAACTCTCTGCCTCCATACCAGCCCTCTCCTTCCCCAGTTTCTCCATATACACCTTCTTCCTCTGTATTGCCATTTGGTAATCTCCCACCCGTAGATGTAAGACCAGGGGCCATGAGCGTAGCGCCCGATAAAACGAATCGGATTGCGCCGCGATCGATTCGAATGCTAGGGAAGCAGGTGGGGAATCTATGGACGAGTTTGAGATGGGGGAGGAGTGCATCGGTCATGTGTTGGAAGAAGAGAGGGGTTTGGCCGATTAGGTAGAGGGTTACTCTGTCTGGACTGTATGTGGTTTGAGGGATATGTTAGAATGAATAGATCTCGAGGTTTCTTGTGGAGGGGATGGACAGGAGAGGAGAAGTAGCTTATTCGCACATTTTCATAGCATCCAGTTGCTCTTTCTTGGGTATTATTTCATCGATATGAGGGGCCAATAATGGGTAGGTGGTAACGAGTTGAGTTCTGATGGCGCGTTGAACGGAGGATTTAACTTTGCTCTTTGAGCCTGGGGAAATACTATTGAGGGATTTCAATTAGTATACATTTCATTGTGGGTATTAGATTGAGATTTATCACTCTTTTTTAAACATCTTGTTTGTAGATTTAGAAAATGAATTTAGAATTATTTGGGGGGGAGTGGAGGGGAAGATTTACTTTGCTTCGAATGTTGTGTTCTGTGGAGACTAGACTTTCTGCCCCGCGATACGGTAAGCGATACGGACCAATATATGCAAGAATGACGGAGGGGTAAATAGTGAGGGGTTATTCTATCAGAGGTTCGGTCCATCTTTCAATGTTCAAGACTTAAGCCCGGAAATAGTATATCTTCACATATTCATATAAGAGTTTTGACAGTTTGTTTGTCATAGATTCATTAGGTATTCGTCAAGAGTCATGTAATCAGTAATATTGTCTCATCCATGAAAGTCATTCTTCGTATGCTAATCCGCCACCAAAACCCGATATCCATATAACTCCCAATGAACAACAACCTTCCCTTCCCTGATTCATTATTTCATCTATTGGTGATTAACATGAGAGACGGTCCCATCTTCCTTGAGATGAACGTTGAGTCTGCAACAGCGTATCATATTAGCTATAGTACTTTAAATCGTAAAGAGCATCTATCCTTACCTGTTTGGCTTGAAATCTTTGGTAACCATGCTACCAGGCTCAATAACTCTGGTCTCCTCTGGAAGATCTTGTTTGGCAAAAGTCTATGTAGACATACCTCTATTAGTATGCTAACCTCCAAATACTTCATCACTTTCATTACTCACGGTCTCATTGTGTTCATCACCAATCTTCTTTCCAACCAACTTATTCATCCACTCCATGGTCTTATCATCACCGGCAGCAGCGCTGTTTGTAACTGGATCTACGAGAGGCATTTTGAGGGTTGTTGGTTTTACTTTCGTTGAAAAGGTTTTGTGAGTTTGAAATATTGGTAGTTGTCTTGTAAATGTTTGAAGCCTTTTGTTTGTAAAGAACATGAAATAGAAATGGAAGATCTCGAAACTTGAGAGATCTTTATGCTCGTTGGAAATTCAGCCTCGAACAAACAGGCTGATATCAAACACTACGTCATATCATCGAAGGTATCCCGTGTTACCACAATTTGTGTCTCACACGTGATTAGACAACATCGATGCTTTTTTCTTGCCTGTTTGCAACCTTTTCTGCCAAAGGAATTTTTACCGTCAACACCTTGCAACTGTGCCTGTTTCAAGATTTCTTTTGCTTGCGTTGATTCATTATCATTTCTTATATGATTTCACAAGGCTATACTGGTAATCGGAGACAGAACAGAGTACCCATGATGGTGCCAAAATCTAAGTACAACATCGTTTTCCGTCGCACAATCAACGGTGTGAGCTCCTTTCCCGTTGGGCAACCTTGGAAGTTGCTGCCAAGCTGTGTTGTTCCCATGGATTTTATATCAAGATGACTATATGTTCTTGGCGCATTATCCAGCCTTCTTTCTCTACGGTTGAATAGTGAGATGAAAATGTGAGGGACTTATTAAAGTGAGTCTTCAAAGGTTCCAATACCGGCGTACTATTCGGGAGAAGAAAACACAAAATTTCCGCAGCTACCAATCGATACCTTTATACCAGGAATTCCATAATTTCCATATCCTTCGGAATAACCTTACCTCGAGCTTACCCAAGTTACCACTAATTCCTGATCGCATTATCACCGAATAACTCATCTTTTGATGTAAAATTACAACAATTACCCCCTTCTTCTCGACCCTTCTCCTTCCTCCCTGCTCTTTCCATATGGCGTCGTCACTGTTTTCGTGATACTTTCATATGGCAGTTAAATATACATTTTTTACTTTACTATGTGGAACCTTTTATGGGAAGATTCTATCCACATTTGAACTATAATACTAAACCTTCTTCGCTAATTACGCCATCCTCTACGTGTCCCTACCCGCCTATTTAGTACGGAACGTACCTATCCATGAATCAACGGGTCCTTGCTCCTTGAGCATGAATTTATCTGTGGGAACTTTATAGTATGCATAGATGCCAAACCACAGTAACTGTGGCACAGTAACTAAGCACTACCCAAGTCTATTCACAATCAAACTTTTTCCTTCTAAAATTTTCTCCTCTCCGAAGAGTCGAAGAGGTTCTTTTTTCACTCCCGATAAATTACCACTCAGTTCTAAATACAGTGTCTCTAACTGAATACATAGTAGTTGAATAATAGGTCAATGGTTCACTCAGAAAAAAGGCTCTTCGGAATTCTGCCTGCTTTAGAGCTTTGGCCTCCCCTTGAATTTTGTCAGTTGTACAATTTTACAGTTGTTCCTCTGCAATACACAGAATAGGATTGTTGCATCTCATTAGTTTGAGTAACTTCATGATCCTTTGCTTCTTTTTTCCAATCATTCTCCAGTTTCTCGATCTTATGTTATCAACTTGACATAGGCAATATAAGTTTGTGAGAAGGGGAAGATGGAAAACCGCCTAGACGAGCCCCACGCTATGGGAATTATGGATAGCCCCGACAGACTAGTTGCAAGGCTGATCCTTCAGATCCCCGCTTCATATTCAAGTCGTCCCTTTGAACGAGCGATCGATGAGAACATGGGAGAAAAAATCATTTTCCCCTTGACACCCAGCCCCAAACTTGTAACTTCGCCTTGAGCCTAAAATAAGTTCATTTGCTTGTGCAGAAGAATTCTAGGGTCCTGTTTCTTTTCCATGCCCTTACTATATATTTTTCTAACGCATTTATCTATTGCTGATCTCCCATTTGATTTATATTCACATCTTTTTCTTTTGATTTGAGTTGAGCATCATTTGTCAATCTTCTCTTTCGATACTTGAATCCGTCTACAAGTTTGGGATAGTTCTATCCATTCTTTCCCCCTTCAAATTCTTAGATCGGATTGCGTACATCAGGCCCACCATATATATTGCACTAAATTCTGGCATCCAATCCAGGAAGAGATCATTCAATATGCGGAATTCAATCTTAACAGTCTTCTTGACAACCTCAGTCCCCATTATTAGTGCTTTCGATACATCATCAGCAAGAGATGGGTGTTTGGAAGGAAATTTTCAGGATCTCGTTATTAGGGATTCCTGTGGTGACGATCTCTCCATTGCAAAATGTCTTGTAAAAGATGTAGATTTGAGAGACCTTGGTCAGATCGAGCAATGTTTTATTGCGGGCGGGTGCGATGCGGTTGATTCTGCTATATCTGCTGTATGGTTCACATATGAATGTAACTCATATGAAGAGCCTATCGAAGAAGTCATGAAAGATGATTTAAGAAAACGAGCAACGGATTCATCATCGTCAACATCAGCATCCGAGTCGTCGTCTTCCTCGAGTTCAAAGGAAACTACGACGACAAAATCTTCAAGTACGGCTTCATCAATCAGTGCTTCGGCGACTTCTGCTACATCGACAACCGCAACCACCACGGATTCATCAAGTTCTTCATCTTCCTCTCCAGCTTCAACTTCAGCTGCGGCCTCAGCTACTACGGCTTCGTCAACGACTGGATCAACTTCAACCGCTTCGAGCGGAAGTACTACATCATCTGCGTCTGGCAGCTCAACATCCAGCCTAGTATGTTCCAAAACAAAACAAATCTCAACAAGCATATGCTCCTACAAAGACGGCAAAACATCCGGTGTAAAACTTGGTTGCGAAGCTACCACCGTCCCCTCCGCCACCTGCGCCCCAGGCATTCTCTGCACCACCGATGCCTCCGGAGACCACGTCTGCATGGTCCGCGATGACCATCTCACAACATCTGGCCTTGCCGTAACAATTGTACTTGTAGTTGGACTTGCGGGTTTCTTGATCGGATTCTTCGTCATAGCAATGCAGGATCGAAAACAGACTAAGGCGAGGCAGGCTGAACGGGATGCCCTTCTTGATAAGGAGAGTAGAGAGGCTTTGGATCGCTGGAATGCTGCTAAGAGAGGGCCTTCGGTTAGGCAACCTCCTCAGGTTCCGGCGCATGGGGATAGCGGGCCTTTTGGTCATTCCGAGGCGAATTTACCGCTTTTGAATAGAGAGGAGCATGGTTATGGTAATTCGGGGTTGAGGGAGTAGGTTTAGAGTTAAAGATTTTATGGGATGATGAGAGTGAGGGGTAGAAAAGATTTAATTGAGGTGATATCCAATGTGATGGGATAAGCTGGAGTTGGAAGGAGTTAGGAGTTTTCGAGCACAAATTCGGGCTTGGTCTTCCATTACTTGTACAGTTGAGAGTTGTGATCTTCATTTGTAATCAAATCAACTACATATATACCCAATCGATTTTCCAAATAGACAGTTGTTTTACTCGTCTTAGTCTTGATACGTGCTTTCTTGACTCACACTTTCTTTCACTGCTCTATTCTTCCCTCGGAGTCGAGAATTCACCCTCTGATATCCTACACAAATACTTACCCACATGAATCTAGGTTCGAGTATATAATTTCCTTTCTTTCACTAGCCAGCAAGTTTCTTTCCTTCATCAATGCACTTAACAACCTTTATGCTGACGTGGCAATGATTTGAATTGAAGTTGTGTTGATACTGATGTTCTAATCTCAATTGTTATACTGGCTTCTTGCTATTTTTGCAGCTGTCATATTTCGTAATCATTTAGCATCTATATTGAAATTTATTGTCATTGTCTATGTCTATACATATAACAAATCAAGGTAGACCAACATCTGTCTTACATGTTTGATCTATCTCGTGCGATCCACCAGTTTCATTTCACTCAGTTCGTTCACTTGGATATCACAATTGCAATAGGCTTAAACTCGGTATGTTCTAGTAGCATGAGCTATGATGATTCTCGTTCTTGAAAGATCGGGGGATATTTATAGGCATAGGATCTATTCCAACTCAAGTCAAAGCAAGAAATCATGATAGAAGGCTGACGAGTGAATGACTTGGATGTGTAATGTAGAAGATGGATAGTCCGAGTGGATGAATATGAAGCTAAGAATGGAAATCAGAGAATGTCTATGAAAAGCTCTCCAAGAATCGTCTATGGAGAGAAAACCATAGTTTTGATATAGAACAGCGTCTGAAAGACTCTGTGATTCTGCTCCCAAATAAACACGACATAACTATAAGTATTTATATTGTCTTATACTTTCCCTTAGGCTTGTCATAATTACCGTGCATCTGTACAGTCTAAGAATGAGGAATAATCACTGTAGTTGTCGTCGTTTGCATTGTCATTTATATCATCATTGTAATTTATTATTGACCATACATATATATATATATATATATATACAGACCACAGGAACCTCCAGAAGATAAATCTGAGATAGGATATAATTATATACATATCCAGTTCTAACAATCTCTCTTTCCTGTTGTTTGAGTTTGCTACCACAAACCCCTTCACATTTAAAATGTCATCTGAGCTGAATATTTTACAGGATCGTAACATTCTTCAATTAGTGGTGCTTTTATATGATGGAGTTTGAAAGATATGGAGAATAGAGACATTTAAGGATTCAGATTTCTGCGGACCAGAATGGATCCTTGCAGATGAAGTGTATCTCCCTAGGTAGAGTATATCATACCATTATGCCATAGTACGCCACCAGTGAATACACCCCAAACTGATAATTCAAATATGAGCCCAGAGCTCAATCAGAATCGGTGCCAGAGTATAAAAAGAATGAACTATACTACCTTCGCTTTTTCTCTATATGAAGAAAATAGGGAATTGGATTTTGGTACGTGAGGTAGCGTTGCGATTTGAGTTACTGGCTCTACGGTATCATGTATTTAGGGAGCGAACCTGAATAGAATTCAATGATTTCCCTAAATGAATTTCAGGAAATCGGCCATTTTAGTACCTGGGCATATTAAAACTTCAAATACCGATGTACTAAACTTGCAATTAACTAAAAGTTGAATTTTATATAGTGTAAAGTAGTCAAGTTTAAATTTAAGGATTAACCTCGGGTAAACGTCGAGTAAACTTCGGCTAGAATTCAACAATTTGAAGCTATACTTAAAATGGTCTTTTTGTCGATTTTAAATTATAAGATTATTATTAATATTTAATTTTTTAATAGATTCTTATTGGTTAAAGATTTATTTAACTTTTTATCAAATTTATTATTTAATCTTTTATCAGATCTATATAAGTATGGTCTTTGGCTATAAGGCCGTAATTATTTTTATATAGTCGATTTTTTTTAGCTAATTTAAAGAATCAATATTTTAAAAAAGATGATTTTCTATAAAAAATTATGGAATTTGAAGGTATATTTATATTACTTGTTGATATATATTAGTATTAGTTTGAGTATATTAATAATAAAAGAAGTGTGGGGTCAGTTTTGGTATATTAGCTAAATTAGGAAATAATGAAGTATATCAATTATTAGTATATATTAATTTTGTATATAAATGTAATTTTGTATGCAAATGTAATTTTGTATGTAAATGTAATTTTGTATGCAAATGTAAATAAGAATATATTAATTTTGTATGTAAACAAAAATGCATTAATTTTGTATGTAAACTCTATATTAATTTAGTGCTAAACAGTTATCCGAGGTAAATTCGAATATCTAAGTTGAATTTGTATTAGTATAAGATCACTTTTCGAAAATCAACTTATAGTGTGATTGAAATTTCAATTATAGTGCGAAAATTTCTTTCTTTGAATAGTATTTAAGAAATCTCTGAATAGGTGATACTGTAGGGTGGTTTGTGTTCAAGTTCAAAGTAATGTAGTGTTTATTTTCTCTTTCTTCCAATTTATTATACACTGGGAATTTCCATTTTTTGTCTCCGCTTGCTTCGTGCTGTCAATGTTAATGTATTTATCCTGTCTGTGATTGTTGATTTTTATAATATCAACCGCTGTACACCGATATCATAGTCGCTGTCGATAGATTCTGATCATCATCTCTATGACAATTTCACTTTTCTTCCCTATTCTAAGTTCTCGAACATCTCATATCAGTGCACTCATCTACTTCCACATATCCATATATGCAGCTTGAACCCACGACAAACTCGTCATTGATATTCATATTATAATGAAATCACTACTAGTTACGTAGGAGATGTACTTTTCATACCGTAAATGCAGAAATCGTTCACTATAAGATGATGGGGAGATCCATGCTTGTCTATCAAGTCATGAATGGCTTGCATATCAGGTAGATTTGGTAAATTCACCTCTGAAAGTGGATTCTTCACCGAGAAATACGAAGGAAAACTATACAAGATTAGTAAAGTCCAACTCAGAGATACAGTAAGCGAAAGTATCCAGCTAATGCTGACTATACAACTTACTCGAATCTATCGATCTGTAGAGTTTTGTGATTTCAAGTCGAAGTCTTACTCGAATCCGAGATATTCTGGGTTGAGATTCAGGGAGTGAGTAGGTAACTCAGATAATTTTACACCTTTCCCGCACATTGAATAGCAGGTGGTCTTCATTGAGTTAGATTCGATTCACTCGAACTTAATCCTGATCTGGATCCTGAAAGTGAATATAGGTCCCAAAGAGTACACTCTACCGAATCTTAAATGGGAGCATTTAAGAAGGCAAGCGATCTTGTTACTTACATTCAACCACAGACGTAGGTTCTGAAGATCACATTTTAGCATAGGGAGACTGATAAATTACAGCCATTACATATCTACCAGTCAATTATTCTACGAATTCAACTCAAAAGATCATGGGGACTAAGAATGCGGATGAAATGTTCGTTATCAATTTTCTAACCAAATCATCCATTGTTTTCGACAACAGATTTTTGACTACTGTCCCTCAAGCATTATGTCACGACTATCATTTTCTATCCACAGCCATTTACCCCTCCAATCCCAGACAGAGACTATCAGAAACCCAAGTAAAAGCACCTAAATACTCCACAAGAAACAAGAAACTCACACCCATTCCAAAACTCAGAAGATCTATAACGTCAAGCCGCGGACATCAGCAGTTGACTGATCGAGCTCAATTAAGATTTATGCTGTTCTTTTTCCATCATGAGATGGCTTTTTATACCCAACATCCCGAATCCGCTTCCCCAGAGAATCAGTTGCATAAGTTAGGAGTGAATTATGAACTAACTTACACTGATTCTGATCTGATCGTGTTAATCCCAGGACTAGGGGGTTGAGTATATTAGAGGAGGAATCGGAACATCCGAATAGCCACACAACGCAGCAAATACCGACAAGAAACCAGCAGCGAAGGTCGTAGTAAGATCACAATTGCATTCGCAAAGATCAATAAATTCCCTGTATTCTCCGTGTACAACAGTGGGCTACGTTCACGCCTAGGATCTGGATATTGCCGTTAAAAGACCTTTCTACCATCTTGGATGCATCGTTACTGAATACTCAAGTTATATATATATATATATATATCCAACTTCACATGAGTTTCAGAATGTACTCTAGTCACGGTAGATGATCCAGACTATAAACCTCCCCAGTGTATTGCGAAATTGTTTTGTAAAGCGTAGATGGATTAAAAACGTATATTCAATGTTGTGAGACTTGTTGTTTGTGCAATGTATAATGGGAGGGAGGGTTAGTTTCATGGATTTTATATTATGGGATTGAGCTTCGGCCTGAAGTCTAGTTTGATATCTAAGGGGTGGGGGAGGATGGGGATGAGAACAAGATCGAGTTATCCATATGACAATTTACTAATTCGTATACTGTTCGGATAATACTCAGATGTATGGATCCCAGATGATTCTATGAACCTCACAGGTTACATTGACGTCACACATCTCATCTGTATTTCCGAAAATCTCAAAACAGTATATTGATTTATATGCACATCTAAATTCGATTCCAAATCCAAATCCACCTTTTTCATAAAAGCCCAACAATGTAGCTAATCCACAAGACAATCTACAACTTACTCTTCCCCTCCCCACCCACAACCTTCATCAACGCCCTCCCATTACTCAAACAAACCTTACCCCCTTCCACCCTCGTCACAAAACGAATCTCCTCCCACCCCTCCTTCGCCTCCCCCGTCCTCCAAATCTCAATAATCAATTTATCCCCCGGCTTAACGGGCGATGCGAAGCGACATTGATATTCCTTAATGTTCTTTGGATCGCTTCCACCAATTGCTTTTAGGAGTGCGTGAGCGCTGAAATTCCATGATGAGAGTCCATGCATGATTGGTCCTCCGAATCCCATTTTCTTGCCTGGTTCGGGGGTGGCGTGGAGGGGGTTGTAGTCGCCGTTTAAGCTGTTTTTTTACGTTAGTTGGCTGGACTATATAGAATGATATAGGAGAAAGGAATATATACCGGTATAACAAAGCACTCTCCTTATTCGTCTGATGTTCCACCACAACATCCGGTTTCTTGCCCTCGGGCGGGGGGAAATTCTTCGTAGGCGGTCCCTTAGGCCCATTCCAATTGCCCTGACCCACGAAAAATGCACTCCCCAAAGCACGAGTATATACCTCACCGCTATCCTTATCCACGATTTCCTGCTGGGTTTCAACAACCGATCCGGCTTTTCCTTTGTCGTATACACCGATTACTTTGGAGCGGAGCTCGAAGGTTTTGCCGGCGGAGGTTGGGGGAAGTGGTTTGAGGAATTCCATTGAGCGTTGACCGTCGAGAACGCGGCGGTAGTCGAATTTGGGGACGCCGGGGATGGGGGTTGCGGAGGAGGCGGCGTAGAAGTCGATTACTTCTTGAGTTGTGCGTTTGAATGCTTGGGGGAGTTAGTATTTGCATTCTTTTGATTGACAGACAATGAAACAAGGGAATTAATTAACTTACGGAGAAGAACGGGGTAGGTGGGAAAGACGGCGAAGTTGGGATGTAATTCCTATGTACACATGTATAAGCAATAATCCAGTATAACCAACGACAAACCACTTCAATTCAATTCCAGTATTCAATTGCGAATATCAGATCAATAGACTCAAGACTTACATATAAGAAATGCAGCTCATCATTCGTACATCCAATACTATTAGCAAAAAGCAACACATCCCTCTTCAACCAAGAGACTTCCTCAGCCGGATATTCGAAACCTGCTCCTGGGGACGACATTGTTGTTAATCCTAATGTGTTTCTCTTATATTCCTAATCTAACACCAGTGTTGGATAATAACACAACTAATCCTCCCTATATAGTATAATATAAGAATGAAATAGAAAAAGAAAATAATGGGTAATCTCAAAGATGGATGGAGGTACTGTAGTTGTAGATAAATAGAGCATGAGCTTACCTTACCCCAGAGTTTGTTATGGGCACTGTATATATCCCCACACTTTCGGCTGTGTTCACATGCCGAGGCATTTATTTCGGCGAATCAACCAAATCCTTCTGAAAGAGTATGATGCTACTTTATCACCTTAAGATCGAATGTATGATATTCGATACATTGAACATGAGGTGTTTTGGGAGTATTAGAATTATTATAATATGAAATCAATCTCAAAATATATCACATTCAAAAATCACAATAGCAGATAAAACAGGCAGGTAAAAAAAACTTCAGAAATTCCTCTCGTATTGTAGGATTATATAATATATGCCTCCCCCAGACGCCATAATGCTACTCGTATACAATTGCCATGCAAGCCATGCTTATATACCCATGAAAACCACGCTTCGCTTCTATCCAAAGTACAGCCGAGGAAGTGAATACAAGGTTCGGTTCGTTTCAATTCGTTTCGTTCCAGCTTCCATATAAACTCATACTCTCCTCGCTCTCATCAAATATCCATATGATTAATTCTCCTCATCGCTTTCTTCTACTCGCACACCCTCATCATCTTCACGTGTACTACCCTCTGCAATTATTACCTTGTTTCCGTCATTTGATTTCAACCTTCTAATTGCCCTCTTTAAACCCTCTAGTGTAGCTTGTTCTCTAACTACCATTCCCCTCGCCAAATCTCTTATCGCTTTCCTTCCCATCTTCTCGTGAAGATCTTGCCAACCGGCCAATTCGGACGCTACAACCTGTTGCGTAAATCTCAACTCTCTACCTGTTTCCTCGACTTCCTCTTTCGTTCTGCTGACTTTATCTTCCTTCTCTTCATTTAATCTTTGACGAGTTTCGTCTAGAAGTCCTAAGGGCCAACGTGTGGAACGGGATAAAGAGCTGTAGGAACGCTCGATCAATTTGCGAGAGGAGACGATTGATAAAATGAGAGATGTAGGACGGGATAAGGATAGAAGCATGGCGATGATGGTGTTGTGGATGGAAAGCATATTCACGTGGAATGTAGAATAAGGGGAGGTCGATGGAGGCGCCAACGTTTGTGTATAGGCTTCGAGGGCAGATAGGTGAGTTTGTGGGAGGAAGGGAAGAGTGGACATTGCACGCGTTGAGAGCTTGTAAGCATCGTAGAGATCTATGTATGTTAATAAAATGTTATTAGGAAAGAGAAGTGAAATGATATACCTGTGGTGACTATTGCCACCATATTGGCTCTGCGTGCAACACTTTTTGTAGAATAGTTGACGCTTCGAACCATATCTCTTGCATGATCTACGAACTGCTCCACATTGCGCACATCATCAATTGGCTCGTATTCCTCTCTCACAGTCTCTACCCTAGCCTCCGCTTTTAACTTACTTCGCTGCTCCATCATTTCAGCTTGAATGTCAGGTACGAGAAAGAACTCCCATAACATTTCGTGCGTAGAAAAGGTCGTGTGAGCTAGTAAGATCTTCAAAAAGCTATCGAGGTTGATTTGAATATCTTTCAGGACAGCCCTTGAAGGTTTTGAAGGTAATTGGAAGGGTGACCTCATGCCTGAAATTGATGGTAGCCACGATGCCGGATTTTCCAGTGCTAGGAGTTTTGCTAGATGTTCGAAATCGGTAAGTGACCGTCGACAAGTAGTGACTGTGAAACTTTGATGAGCCGATGGTGCTCCTGATTTTAAAACTAATCGGATCGTCGCGTCTTCCACGAAGAATGATCGAACGACAGCAGTAATCCTTCCATCGGCGGCTGGAGGACCAGAGAAAAGGATGAGATCGTCGATTCTATTCCGTACATCGTCATCTTTAGCAAGCTCAACAGCTGTTAGACCGCGTAGTTCCCTTGCAAAGAGGTCTACCCTTGGGTCGCCAAAAAGCGCCCGTACCATTTCAAGTCGGCCATACTTGCTAGCTACCATGAGTGGCGTGAATTTTTTGTCGTTCGTAGCATTAACATCCGAATCACAGTGCAGTAGAAGCTGCAATGCTACATGTGGGTCATTTACAATATGTAACAAGGTATTGCCTTTCAAGTCGACATGGTCGTCTAGATGTAATGGCTGGCCATCTCCCTGCGAAGCCTTTGCTACCGCAATTGCTGCTTCAATCATAGATCGATAACGTGCATGATCGTAAGACCTACACAAAGCGAAAAGAGGAGTCTGCCCATTCTTGTCCTTTTGCCTCCATGGCAACAACCGGCCGACTCTAGAAATAAGATCTGGATATGTGAACAAAAAGTGAGCTACACTTCTGCTGTTGACATCCTGTCTTGAGAGATATCCAATTACAACCAGTTCAGATGCAGCTCCATAAACAAAATCTAATATTATATTGATGAGTTCCGTGTGTCCTAACTGAACAGCAGCACTCAATAATGTAGTTCCTTCGTTATTTGTATCCTCTAGTACTGCTTGGACCGGATAATAATCATGCAAAGATAACAGGTATCGAAGAGCTTCTGGTCTCTCATTTTGAATGGCCATCATCAATACAGACTCGCCATCTGAATCTTCAGTCTGGGATAATCGTTCGATTGAAGTGTCTCCTTCAATCCCACTACTCGTAGAGTCGATGGTAGTTGCCCGTGACCTAAAAGACATCTCCGAGCTGCTTGACAAGCTCCGCACATCCATGGTAACAGTCTTTGGTCTTCGTAGAGGGGGCAACCTTTCTTCCTCAAAATCATGCTGATATTGCCAAGGGAAGACATGTGTGAGAGTTGAAGCTTGAGAATGCCGACTAATACCTGCACTAGTAGACCGTCGCCTAGCATGTCCATTTGCTACATTCCACAGTGTATTTTCGTCGATTACATCATCGATAATAGCTTCCTCATGATCAGATTCATCGTCGTCATCTGATGAAAAGTCTCGTTCCGGCTGCATGATCTTCATCATCTCCTTGATTTCGCCATTCTTCGTTGCCGACCACAGCTTGTGGTTACGTCTGCTTGCTTTCCGGAGCCCCCCTGAATCTCTTGACAAATATGACAACACGGCTTCAAACGTGCTTAGCGCATAACCCATTTCCCCGCTCTCAACATCATCGATGAAAATGAAATGACGCATGTACAGAAGACGAGCCTGGAGATATTTAACTTGCGCTCTAATGACAACAATCAAGAGAAGTGAGACGAGAGTGTCGGCATTAATCGTGAGAACAGAGCTCACTTTCTCAGAAGAAGTTGTGCCATTCACGGGGGTTTTAGAGACTTCAATGAGCTGGGTGACAGTTTTTAATGTTAGTAGTAAAATGTCCATCATTTGTTGTGGACTTCCAGCTGCGCTTAACTTTCGAAATTCTTCAACAGCACGACCAAGTCGCAAAGTCAACTCATGTTTTCCCTGATGGCCACCTTGAATAGGTATCCCGACTTGTGAAATATCCACAAACTCCATTTGCCTGATTTTGGATTCCAGCTCTAAATCTTCAGGACGCTTCATTGTGCACAGCCTAGGGAAAAGTATCGTGTCATGGAGTTGTTCGGTGACGTAACGCTCAATCAAACGTTCTACGAGTGGACCGGTAAGGTCTGTTGTAGCTCCAAGGAGGGAAAGTTGTTGTTTGTCGACCATTTGAAAAAGATCGATAGCAGTTGTAACCGCAGTTTCCAATGCCCCTCGCATTACAATCTCTTCATCTTCAGCGTAGAAGTCCACAATATAACGCTGCGTATGTCCATTTGGGCGAACTGATGGGGTTGATACACTATCTGATCGAGCTTTCTTCATCGCTGTAGCTATAGGACCATCAGGTAAAGGATCTGGGATGTTTGATGCGGAGGGTGGAGGTGGTAGTTGCTTTTCGAAGACCTGATTAAACTCCTTGAATAAACCTTCTAGTCCGGGCTGCATCTGCCTTGCAATCATTGGAAAATTGGTTAATAGGTCGCTAAAGCTCTTGATATCCTTTTTCCGTGGGAGTCCATTAGAGGCAGAATCGGGAATTGAAGATGACCTAGCGGGGAGAATTGGTCTACCATCAGGCAGTCTTGGAGCTAAAAGTGCCGGTGTAATTTTCGTTTCCTCGTATATTCCAACCAGGGGCCTTGATATGTAATATACAAGCCATTGTCGTGGCTCAAGAGAATCCGGATACCATAACGTATCTGTCAAAAGTTGCGCTTGGTTCAATGTTTTGAAGCCTACGAAGGCCAGCATTAGCACACTTCCCCTTCCTGCGGAGATAATACCAACCCTTATTACTGTACACGTAGGCATCTTTAACTACGACTGTCCTCCCATTGACTGTTGTATATTGTTTCGGCTTTCCCCTATTCTCCCGCATATTCGGCGCATCTTTCCCTCCCGCGGTCGCAGCATGGTTGGCCGGTATTCGCAAGACATGACTTCCTAAAAAGTCTTCCGATCCTGCAAGATCTGCGTAAAGCGCGCCGGTCTCTCGATCGCGGGAGGTAAGGAGAACTTCGGTAGTTGGTACTAGTAATATCTATGGTTTTATCAGTTTCGTAATTTTATGTTGTAGCCTTGTAAATAGAGCTTACATGAAGGTGTACGGGCGTACACTGTGAAGGTAGAGCACTCTTGAAGAAGGCACTCAGGAAAGGATTCAAGGGCTGCATTCATTCGACTTTCATTACCCCAAAAATATAACTCCACCACAATGTATTAGTCCTGCAACGCGGGTATCTGGATATCAAGGATTCGTTATGTCGTGAGGCTCGTAACAACGTTGTGCCGTAATCGTGAAATAATAGATCGTCTAAGATGAATGAGAGTGATGTAAACAAAACATTGACTCGTTGTTGAATATTCTTGATGAATTGTTATGATTTAAGAAAGCTTTAAGTAGCTTTAATAGGTGATATCATGAATCTCTTTTTTGGGGGGGGGGGGGGCGGAGGGGAGTGGGAGAGGTAAGTAGTCTAGCTAAACTAGATTTAGATTCTATTTGTATGTAGGTACTGATTTGTACTGTATGTGTTCGTACATTCTTTTGGCTCGTACCTTCATGCGATCCTGCCTCCTCATACAATTGTACCCAATCTCTAACAATTGGCCAATTTACAATTTACCGAAATAATCACATGTAATACAAGGATTATATATGATTATATATGGTTATATATGATTATATATGTTTTATACGTTTTGGGAGATATAATTTCTGCTTTGGGTAAAGTGTAAAGCTATTATAATGACTTTAGTTTTAAATTGATTTTAATGGGAGCGGGCCGCAGTGAAGTTCCCGCACCTCTCCAGCTGGTCTCTTATCTTTTTAAAAATGAGGAGGGGAGAAGGAAGCTTTCCCCACATTCAACATTCAATCTACAGCAGTCAATGCCAATGGTCATAACCCTTGAAGGACACCTTTAGGGCTCGAGGCTTTCAATAGTCATTACTTGACTACTAAATACGTAGTCTAGTGATTACTGGCGCCACCATGTACATATCAGGTAATTGATATCATTTAGTAGATGTTAGTGCATCTATCTATCTATACAAAATGTCGATACCTTCCATTCCTCCACTTTTGGCATTCCATTCTTCTTGGCTTTCTAACTCAACTCTATAATTGAGAATACAATCTTGAACCTGAATTCTACAGCTTCTTGGATTCTACCAATCAAAGATGGGCAAAAGACGGGTACTTTGTGGTTATGGGGTTGATATTGATGCTGTGGCGGGATGGCTTGGTTCATATGGTGGAGAGGATTCAACATCAGACATTAGTAGAGGTTTGTTAATATCTATAGCTATCACTCTTCATGTTTACAATTCCAGCTAAATAACAAAACTATACAGGATTATTTGCTGGCACAATTGGTGTCCGTCGACTTCTCAAGCTTTTCGAAAAGAATAATATAAAAGCCACATGGTTTATACCTGGGCATTCCCTCGAGACTTTTCCCGATGAATGTACTTTGATCCGTGATGCAGACCACGAAATTGGACTACATGGATACTCTCACGAAAACCCGGTTGATATGACTCTGGAGCAGCAACGCGATGTCCTTGACAAAACATACAAGCTATTGACAGATTTCTGTGGAAAACCTCCAAGAGGTAGTGTTGCACCTTGGTGGGAAACGAGTAAAGAAGGAGCTGAACTTCTTTTGAGCTATGGAATTGAATATGACCATAGTATGAGCCATGATGATTGTCAAATGTATTGGCTAAGACTTGGGGATTCCTGGACGAAGATTGATTACAATAAGAAGGCAGAAGAGTGGATGAAACCACTCGTCAAAGGTGTGCCATCTGGATTGGTAGAAATTCCAGCCTCTTGGTACATTGATGACCTGCCTCCAATGATGTTCATTAAGAAGGCCCCCAATAGTCATGGATGGGTGGATCCAAAAGTTGTAGAAGATTTATGGATGGACCACTTTGACTATTTCTATGAAAATTACGATGAATTTGTATTCCCTATGACAATCCATCCTGATGTTTCTGGACGACCACATGTTCTGAAGATGCATCAAAGGTATGTTGCTCACGAAGTTTAAGTATATCACTTACAATGAGTAGGATTATCGATCATATCAACAAGCATGAGGGTGTAGAATGGGTCAAATTTGAGCAAATGTGCGACGAGTTTAAGAGCAAGAATACTCCAGAAAAAGGCGCAATGATGCCAGCAGCACCTGGAGAGGTTATTAGTAATCAAAAAGCTAAGTAATATCAGCAATTGATATATCTCTGAACGCGAGAATGAGCAAAATTTATCATTGAATGGAGCTATTGGGTCTTAAGTACATAGTAGGTAGACAATGCCCTTGGTTTCCTTCTCTACCAACTGGCCATTTCTCCTATTATGTCATTCAAAATGAATTCAAACATCAAACCTTTTCTGCCACCAATCTCTTCCAAGTGCTCTAGTTTGTGACATAACCATGAACGGCTCGTCTTTACAAAGAAATCTATCTGTGTTCGGTGGTATCTTTGCGTGGGAATATGTTGCTAACAAGCTGGAGTGCCACAATACCGATTTCCTCATGGTGATACATTCTCGGCCATCCCTCCACCAAAGACAAGCCAAACCTCCATCTGAAACGCGACCACCACGATTCAAACAGTGGCGTGTATTTAGCCCATGTGTTCCACAAATCGTACTACTATATTAAGTTGCCCATGTAACTGGTCTGGCATGATATCAATCGCTTCTTTCAATTGAAGGCGCGAGGCAAGTGGAAATGCATCGTCAACTCCATAACTACGAGCCACTTGCATTCAGAATCCGTTAGCGATATGATTATTATGTATTGCGCGTGCAGAAATCGGAGATAGTATGCGGGTTGGCATTTTAAGATAATTGATTCTGCATCAATTATATCACCAACTAATTCGATCGCCATGTAAAGCGATGCCACGATCTATCTGATGCAATATCTCCAGGTCCAAAAGCAGCTTCCGAATGCCCAGACTTTCCTCTTCTACTTATCTTGGAAACGAGTAACCAACGTTGCCGTGACAGAACGGATTGCTACAAAGATATCAGTGAAAATACTACTGGCAATATCCTTCGCCGATTGTGATACTCTATACCTTGTCTATTCAGAAATTTCTCCCAATTTCTACGACTCCGCAACTTATGGCCATCGCACCGATATGTTCTTGCTCTGCAACTAGCGGTAGCAATGATATGAATTACAGATTGAACCTCTCTTCCAATTCTTGCGTGTCGCTCTTATTGGGGGTTTCTTGCGAGAATGGGAGCGGGAGATGGTGGCTGGAGGGTGAGTATTGGGATTGGGGTTGGGATTGGGGTTGGGGTTGTCATGGTGCGTTTGCTTGTTACTTGTGGGTGGATGGGGAGGTTTGGGTTGTGGTTGTGGTTGTGGTTGATGATGGGGGTGATTGAGTGGGGAGTGAGTTTTATGGTTTTGGAATTGGGGATCTGAAGGTTCGAATTTGGTAGGGGCAAAGGGATTCTGATTTTGAGAAATTGGTAGATCATATATCTTGATCGTGGGTAGACTACCAGACAACTTAATAAATGATCTCTTTGATCTATTTTTTATTGCGATTGCGGCTACTTGCTTGAATGTTTATTTGCTTTTGTTTATCAGATGTTTATTAGCTCTACCAGGGTTCATCTATAGATGATCTATTTGCACTTTGCATATTAGACACCCGCGTATCTTCTTTTCTTTTCACCCTATAGAACAGTGGGCTAAAGTTTTTGAATTCTATATAAATAGCTTCTAATTGAATTGTCAATAAATTGATTTAGATCACAACTAATATACACGATAGTCTGTTCTCGAACTATAGTGCAATTTATTCTTATAGGAGGCCAGAGCAGGTCCATAACTTGCGACCGAATCTATTTTGGAGGGTTTTGGCTTTTGTGGAAAATGGCAAGGATATGGCCTTTGTGAAGTGTCAAGGACATTCCTTGGGGACTTTTGTCTGTTGGGAGGGGGAAGAGCTGTGCGGGATATCGTCTCAGTGGGCCCGTTGTATAACTTCATGCAATGGATCCAAGTTATTGCGTTGCGCTCCTCCTAAATCAGAGTTTAGTGTGAGATGATTCCTTTGTGATGGTAATGCCATGACTGATATCTAGAACTAAGATAACACAGAACTATTAACCCCGGTTTTCATTGAAGATATCTATCTGTCTGGTAGACTTTGATGGTAACCTTGTGTTGAATCGGGAGTGTAAATTTGCTCATGCATTGACTGGAGACACAAACGACTGAATCCAAAAGAGACCTTATGCTATTTACCTGGGCGACCTTTTCTAATCTATCTAATTAGCTAAGGGTGTTTGGAATAATGTAGATATCAAGGAGACAATGAACGCATGATATTCTTCATGGATATGGAGTTTATAGGTCATGATCTTGAGTATCTCGATATCTGGACCCTGGCGGTGACTATGATTACCAAAATAATTACGAGAGGCAAGATTGTCTCAGGTCGAGGTCCCACTGGGGATGAAGCTTGATGAGATTATCGAATAATTCTTATGATAGCCAACGAAGGATAATGGCTAACAACGCTTTTCGGATAAGTTTTAAAGATTATCTCAAACATCTTCGTTAGTCTCAGTGAACGAAAATTTATTCAATACAGTTTTACTTCACGAGAAATAGTTGAACCATATCCATATTGAAAATGTCATAATTTGTCTATGATTACAAGTCTCGCCATGCAAGTTATGCCAAACGCCGCCATCAAAATAACCACATTAGGCGTAGAAGTTGACAGTATCTAGGAAACATTAGTATCATACTTAGTGAGTTATAAGGGAAAAGTTGAACATACCCTTCTTCTTGGCTTGGACTTCCGCAATAGCATCGACATAATGTTCGTGACTGATCTTATTCTTTCCCATCCTAAGAGCAATCATACCCGCCTCCACACATACCGCCTTAAGTTGAGCTCCACCGAACTCATCCGTACTTCGTGCTAATTCAGGCCAGTTAACAGCATCATCAACAGTCATCTTACGACTATGAATCTTCAAAATTTGTGCTCGAGCCTCTTCGTTTGGAAGAGGAAACTCGATCTTGCGATCAAGACGACCAGAACGAAGCAGAGCAGGGTCGAGAACGTCAATTCTGTTGGTTGCTGCTAAAACTTTGATGCGATCGTCCGAAGCAAAACCATCAAGTTGATTCAGCAACTCCAACATAGTTCTTTGTACCTCACGATCTCCACTCTTTTCACTATCGAAACGCTTGGTACCAACAGCATCCAATTCATCAATAAAGATGATTGCCGGTGCCTTTTCCTTAGCCAGAGCGAAACAATCTCGAACCAGCTTTGCGCCGTCACCAATAAACATTTGTACAAGTTGCGGACCCGCGAGTTTAAGGAAAGTTGCATCGGTTTGCGCGGCGCAAGCTCTGGCTAGAAGTGTCTTTCCAGTACCGGGAGGGCCGTACATGAGAGCACCTACAATAGTTAGCAGGTTGAATATGACGTAAATATAACATAGAGCAAACCTTTAGGTGCCTTAATTCCAATCTTCTTGAAGCGTTCGGCTTCCTTCATTGGCCACACGATCGCCTCAACTAATTCCTCAATCTGCTTGTCCAGTCCACCTACATCTGTGTACTTTTCTGTGGGCTTCTCGTCTACCTCCATTGCCTTGACTCTGCTATCATATTCTGCGGGTAATGTGTCCAAAACAAGATATGAATCTTTATTGACACCGATCAAATCACCAGGTTTCAGCTCATTCGGGTCTACCAGACCTATTAATGGTAGGAATATGGTTTGTCGAGTCGAAGTCTTAATAACGGCAGATTTGCCAACTCTGGTAGCATCGAGATCAATGTTGGCGCCTTCTTCAGCGGATTCGGCAGTTGGATCCAGATCGAGAAGTTCAACAACATTTCCAACAAGATATGGTAATTGTCTAACATCCAGTCAGCCATACAAACAATGACAACTTATTTATGGAAATACAAACATACCTGTTATTCTCAATCTTTTCGAGGTTCTCCTTGATCTTCTCTCCCATAGTAGACTTCTCGTGTGATAATCTTTGATACTCGCTCTTCATGATTCGGGAATCGTTTTCTAGAAGTCGTTTCCTCGTAAGAATATCCTGCGTACTCAAGCTATAGATTTCCTCATCTATAGGATCCTCTTCCTTTTCTGGCTCTGCATCTTTCATCTCAGAATCACCACCATTAGCTTGATCTGACTTCTTGTCCTTATCCTTGTCTCCATCCTTCTTCTCTTCCCTCTGCTCTCTCTCAAGATCATCAAGATCTTCTAAAGTAGACATTTTGACTGTTGAATATGATGTAATTTATGGAAGAGAAAGATTGGGGGAAAGGAGGGAATTTGTTTGATGGAGCGGAAAGGAATATGAAGTTATTGTGACTTTTTGGAAGGTTGCTTAGTAGATATCTAAGAGCTTCTAAATTGACCTGGAGCTACAGTACGGCGCGTTCCACTATTAGCGAGTGGTAGTTCTAAGGCAACCAAAGGAAGGCGTGGCTCCAGGGCTGGCTGTGGCTAGAGTCCGAATTCAAGGCTGAGATTCACGTGAATTTATGTCATCTTATAAATTTAGGTTCCAAGGTTACAAGGCAACAAAATTCTTAGTGTATGACTGTATTCGCAATAGTTTTTTTTTTTGCCTTCTTTGTAAGATCTTTCTTACTTCAACTACATTCTCTCCCAACTATTCACTTCCGCTCGCTCGATCACAAACAAGAAGATTGTTCAACTGTCGTTCTTATTCAATTTTGAAGTTGCTGGCCATCTTTCTTACGATAGTTATTGACAACTTCTAACAACGATTTTGATTCATTCACGGACGCCTTTATTGGTCATTTGTTCTGAGAAATTCTTCAAAACGTTATACGATAGCAGCAAGCGCAACAACCACCTCTTCTCCACCGTATCTATCTCCCACGTACTTCGATCTTTAAATACAACTCTTCATTCGACTCCAATTGTTTCTCTATCAAATTCAAAGTCGATTTATATTCCCACCGAAAAGTAACATCGAGTCCCATCTCTCAAGGTTTACAAATCACGAATCGCGCGATACTCGAATTCCTTTGACAACCACCTCTTTCTTCCTCTAGTCATAGATATCCTCTCTATCGTCTCCCAAATATCCTCCACGTTCATTCTTCAACTTAAATATCACATTTCCGGGTATCGTTTCGTTCGAATTTCCAACTTCTACTCGCGTTTGCTTGGGAAGCGTCGGTGCTAAAGCTAAGGACAACTCGTCGAGCTAATTTCGGCGATTAACGAACCTAGTTTGAACTTTCAAATTCAATACCGCCAAACTGCATTCACCGCTTTTCATCAAGCTTTCAACCTCAATACTCTGTGAAAAACCTACTAGGGATATCAAAAATCGTCTTGCAGTATCGCGCAAAAGAAAACAAGTTCGTCGCAAGCCAAAGAGACGTCCAGTATTTAATAAATTTGATAACATTTATATATCGAAGCCATATAAGCCAAAGATGATGGGCCCGCCACTTGACAAAGCTACGGAATGGAGTCAGAATTTGAATGTAACTGTTATGTGCAAGGATTGCAAGGAAATACCACCTAACCTTGTCGAAGAGTTCTCTTCAGGAGATTTGGTATGCGATACCTGCGGTGTCGTTATTGGTGATCGAATCGTCGATACCCGCTCTGAATGGCGTACATTCTCGAACGATGACCAGGGCAATGATGATCCATCTCGTGTTGGTGATGCTGCTAATCCACTTTTGAACGGATCTCAACTCCAAACCACCATCGCATTCGGTGACAGTAGTGCTCGTAGTCGCGAACTCTATCGTGCGCAAGGCAAACAAGGCAACGACAAGGCTACTAAAGGTTTACTTGCAGCTTACAAGGAAATTGGTGCTCACTGCGACGCTGTCAATATTCCAAAGAATGTTTCTGATACTGCGAAGCATCTCTTCAAACTTGTCGATGACGCTAAAGCCTTCAAAGGTAAAGCACAAGAAGCAATTATTGCCGGCTGTATATTCATCGCCTGCCGCCAGTGCGGTGTTCCCCGAACCTTCCGTGAAATCTATGCTTTGACGAAAGTTTCGAAGAAAGACATCGGTCGAACCTTCAAGGCCCTCGAAAAGTTCTTTGCTCAGGACAGTTCGGCCAAGAAGGCGACTGCAGAAGCTACTGGTGGTAAGTTGTGTAAGATTCATGATCCTATCCTGATACATATTAACATTCATTTAAAGGGGTTGCGGCTACAGACGGTTACCAGACTACTACGTCAACCAATGCCAAAGACCTCTGCACACGTTATTGCAGTCAACTTGGTCTCAAGAACCAACAATTCGTCAAGGTTTCCCAAGGCCTCGCTGAGAAGGTATCTACCGTCGGTGATCTCGCTGGTAGATCCCCCTTGTCAGTTGCAGCAGCCTGTATTTACATGGCATCAGCTCTGCTAGGAAAGCCAAAGTCTGCAAAGGAGATATCCCAAGTAGCTGGCGTCAGTGACGGTACAATTCGTACGGCATACAAATACTTGTATGCGGATCGAGAGAAACTCATTGAGCCTGAGTGGATTGCTGAAGGTAAGGGCAAAATGGACAACTTACCAGTCAGTTAGTGGGTGATACCATGAGACTCGGTCATGGACGAATTTTGCTCGAGGGATCGATTTAGGTTTCTGCCATGGATGGGGTAGAACTGGCGTTACTAATGGTGCTTTTTGCTTTTTAATCGCGCGAAGGGTTCATTGCTTTGGTGCATGTTCCCAAAATTAGTATTTTGAGTTACTATTGCAGGGTATTGGACTGAAATGTCTGGGTTCGTCCTGCTTATTTAGAATTTACTTACTACACGCAGGAGAAATTAGGTTTTGAGGCTCACCTAGAAGAAGCACTCTGTACAAAAGACATTGCAAAATGGCTGCTTAATATCCAGTCTCAGTTAGAGAATAAATCTATCAAATTAATGTTTTTTTATGCTGCATGTGAATGTATTTATAGACTATTTCCATATGCCATTGCCAAATCTGTCCTATGCTACACTCATATGTTGAGAGCAACCATACGATGAACACAATATCTAAAGCATTCCTGCGTTTTTGAGTAATTTGTCATGCGTATTTAACAATTTCTTCTATAGACAAACTATATCTATGGTATATCCTCTTGTATCCGTATCATAACTCCAATCGTAACACACGCAAATAAAGCGTTGCATCTTACACCTACCCTATATTCCCTACCCATCTAGCATCAAAAAAATCTATAAATCCCAGCCATTCCATCCAAACCTAAACATTATCATTAACAATTAGTTTCCCCATAACCTCTCTGTCCCACCAACTTTCGAAATCTAACACCACTTTATTCTTTCGAGCTTCCTCTGCTGCAAATACTACTGCATGACTTCTTATTACTTCCTCCACTAGATATAACAAAGAATGATTAGCACAGATATTCTCTCTTACCCTCAAGAAAGAATAAAACTAATAAAAAAGGAAAACTCACAACTACAACCCACCCACTCCCTCTGCGCCTTCACCACCTCCTCCCCCCTCATCACCGCCTCAACAGCACCCACAAACTGTCTCGCCAACCCCGCATCACCCCCACCATGTCCACTCATAATATCGACCTTCGGATTCCAGATTTTCTTCTCTCCCGTCCCAAAATCCTCTACTTCAATCCTCTCACTATCCGCATAGATCTCTCCATCCGTCCCATAAATATGCGTATACCTCTCGCACACCTTCTTCGTCTGTGCCACCATATGAAAACTCGCTTGTTTGGCTCCGATGCCGCGTTCGGGTATGGCGGGAAATGAGAGCGTTACGAATTGATCGTCGCAGACATCGTTGGATGATTCGAAGACGCAGCGACCGAACCAGTTTTTGGAATCGATTTGGGAGGGCGGGGTGGAGGTTGTGTAGTCTTGTTCTAGGACGGAGAGGACGGCGGATTCGGCGGCAGCGGGGCCGGAGGTTTGGTAGATTTCTTCGATTTCGGGGACGAGGATGTCGAGGGGCCAGTTGGTGTTGTGCGTGTGGAGACCTTTGATCGAGGGCGATATGTAGATGTTTTTGGAGGAATATTTGCAGGATTGTTCGATGGGACATGAGAGACAGTTTGTGGCAGAGCCTGCGGAAGCGGGCTTGCGGGATTTGGTATAGTGTTGAAGGGAACCGGTAGAAGTTATGCTTGAAGGGAGGTGGGGCGGCGAGAGTGGAGAGGTGGGTGGTGGAGAACAGAGAAGCCATAGTAGAAGATCGATATCATGACAGGATTTTGTTAGAAGAGAGGGTGCAGTTGTAGATTCTTTGCGCCAATTGCCCCTTCATTATTGTTAGCACTCGCATAGTGAACTCGGAGCAAAATTGTCAAGCATACCGAACATAAGAATGTGTAAAATGCCACCATCCTACAGGCTCAGTATGATTGACGCTCAGAACATCCCCAATAACTCGGTCTTCCAATAATAGTTTCCTCAATAACATATTGTGCGGACTATATCTTAACACATGCCCAATAGAAAAGATCCTCTCTGGCTGTGCATTCGCATCCCTTGACAAACCCGGCAGCATAGCTTTATAAATCTCCACACAATCATTCAATGTCGTCGCCAATGGCTTCTCGCACATTATATGTAATCCCAATGGTTTGAGTCCCACTATAACCTCCTTATGCATCTCATCCAACACACATATAAACGCCGCATCTACACCCGCAGGAACATTTTCTCCGCGAGCAGCTCGCGCACGGCGATCTAGTTCGTACTCAAGAAATTCACTCCAGGATGAAAACGATTGTCCTTCTGTGGGCTCCTTATCTCCCCATATGTATTTGGATCCGAGTCGTTGACGTTTGTAGGCAATTGGCTCGGCGATAGCAGCAACGACACCGGATGTGGATTCAGTAATGCAGCGGGAGTATTGAGAGCCTCGAGAGCCGGCACCAATCACCAGGATTCGGGGAGTAATGGAGGTATGGGGTAGAGGGATTGTGGTGGGGATGAATTCGGAGACGAGTGAGGAATCGCTGGATGGTTTGTCGGCGTGAGGTGTCATTTTGATACTCAAATTGTTTCTGTAAAGTAGTGACCGTAGTGAGTGTGCAGTAATATAAGATTTGTAGAATTATTCAGAGTATTTAAATTTATTATAAAAACAGAAGAGATCAATATGTTCATAGATTACCTGGCCAGGTATTTATCTTTGAAGTTCACGCTTTGTATTAAAAGAATGCCAGCAGCAAATAAGAGACGTGTTCCCAAAGAGTAAATCTTGCATGGATGATGAGCATGATACCTTACCTACCATTATCTACCCAGGTAACAGTTATTAGAACATGCTGTATGGAAGTAAGAACGAATGAATATGATGTTGCCTTGTTAGTTCATCATACCTAGGAGTATTCATGGTTCGAGATCCTGTCTCGACCCCGCGTTAATTTTGGTGGGGCTTCCAGGGCTTTAATGCAAGCAACGTTAATAGGGATGAGCCAATCACATCGACTTAATTAGCATCGACTTCTTGTTGGAATTTCACAATCACTTGAGAAATATATGTTTATGATGTTTTTATTTGCTATATAATCGAAGCATCCCGGAAAATGAAGAAGCCCAGTAGAAGGTAGGCATGTTACATTCCAGCGCGAAACAACACCAGAGCTATTATGGGAAATATGTACTGTGCTCCTACAAAGAGCCTCTTATTCATCCCACTTTTCGTCGATCGTCGTCACTTCAGAGTATCACTCCTTGTCTGTCTGTATCCTAGTGATGGGTTCCCGTTCGTGCAGGTTTTTTTGTTCGCGTAGTGTCGCTCCATCGTTCACATATTAGCTCCACCCCTAAAAGTCATCACCATGTGCATAATCTTTCCAATCCAAGCGATAGTAGCTGATTCCACGCCCAGAGCTTGCACTTGATATGAATCTTTTGTTTCCTCTGAGATCAACATCACCAGCCATATAGTAGAAAGTACCCCGAACGGTTTTATATTCCCAGAATACTACTTCGCCATTACCTGCTATAGACTATCCTATCTTGGTGCTCCTTCCGCGCTATTCGAACTCCATTGAGCTCTTATGCGTAAATCTTGTCGTAGATATGTTTAATAGAATATATCCGTCCACAATACCCATATCAAACTGTCCCCACACTGTTTCTTTTCCATCAAAGTGAAAACGAATCGTCATATCCTGAGCTTTGTCGGGACATTTCCGTTCGATTGTTTCGCTAGCAATATCGAATATTCATGTGAAGGATCTAAGATCTTCTTTTTGAACTTCTCCTGTTGGTATGGTGATAGAGCTGCTGCTTTCATTATCGGTGTTTGGGATTAATAGCCGTGGTGCTTCATCTCTCAATGATGCCCTGCATAGACATCGTTACAACTGGTGGCATGAAAAGTTGCTTTCCAGAGACCTCAGCCATTATGTAGAAATCCAATACCTAGCATCGATTCGAAACAATCCAGAAACTCACTATGGCAAAACCGAATGCATCCGATCTTAAGCGTGGAATAATACTGTATGCTTGTTCTCATCCAGACTTTTCATAGAACGCTGACAGAGGAGCCAATGTGCATACTTAGATTTTGATAGATGCTTTGCCATTAGCTCACGTATTGCCATAGAATTTTCTTGATCTCCCAGATCTGTTCCTCACTTCCTTTTTGACATATTTGTGTTGGGAGAATCCATATTGGCCAGTCAACATAGGAATGGTAATAGAACTCCCTGGACTCTAACTTCCACATCCACAATCCAAGTTGATCTTTTGAGAATATCTCCTTGGTAGTGATAGACGCTTCCGCTATTCTGTAAATATCAAGATCATTGTAGTAGTTGATTGTCCAAAAAAGAAGAATGTTAACATTCTTTCGAAGGAATGTACACGTGGTGATAGGGGCATCGATCATATGTCCACTAGTAATCTCCATCGACCCAAAAATTCACTATATCCCCAAGGAATCTCATATGATGTACCTAGGTAATTAGAGTTTGATTCACTGATAGGTTGGCTATTTATTATGGTAACCGAATGGTGTGGCGACTGCTAAGTGCTCATCTTGAATACCTTAAGTAGCTCTGATTCTCTGATGTATAAAAAAGTATCATCTACCACTACTGCTAGACACCATTGCGAAATGCCTCCAGAAATGCAATCTAAAATATTGGGGAGCAGGCAATCAGAAGAGCTGTACGTATATGTGATTGATGGCGATAATCGTGCACGCAATCTAACAAAACGATGACAGAAACAAGTCAATCCTAGCATACTTATCCGCCAATGAATTGTCAAACACTGCCACGACATTGAGAGAGGAGTTGGGTATTGGAGAGGATGATTTTGATGAGATTGCAGCAAGGAGATACGAACATTTGCTTGGGAGAAAATGGACAAGCACTGTAAGATTGCAGAGAAAGGTACAGAAACCACATGCAATTTACTTGCCCGTTTTACTGTTACACATTCTAACTGATATCAAACCAGATATTGGAGTTGGAATCTCAAAATGTAGCCTTGCAATCTAACCTCGAACACGCAAAATCTGGTTCACCCTCCGGAAACAATGCAGACCCCAATTCTTGGCTCCCGAAGTCTCCTGCTCGACATTCGCTGGAATCACATCAGAAAACTATAAATTGCGTTGCGTTTCATCCCATATTCTCATCTGTTGCCTCCGGATCCGATGATTTCACTATAAAAATATGGGATTGGGAACTAGGCGAACTAGAAAATACACTCAAAGGTCATACAAGAGCAGTCACTGATGTTGACTATGGCGGTTCTAAGGGCGGCGTTTTGTTGGCATCTTGTAGTTCTGATCTAACTATTAAGATATGGAATCCGACAGATGATTACAAGAACATCCGAACTTTATTAGGTCACGATCATAGCATCCACGCTGTCCGATTCATTCCTTCCGAAGTTGGTAGCACTAGTTTGCTTGTCAGTGCGAGTACGGATAAGAATCTCAAAATATGGGATGTTGCCAATGGGTATTGTGTGAAAACATTACAAGGCCATACCAGTCGAGTACGAGACGTGTTTCCATCATTTGACGGACGGTTCCTTCTGTCGACAGGAGATGATATGAGGGCTATATTATGGGATATATCCGCACCTAACACGGAGAGTGCCACAACAATGGTTGGCCATGAGAACTTCAACGAATGCTGCGCCATTGCTCCACCTAGCTCGTATCAATACTTTGCGCTTCTAGCCGGATTGAAAAAGTCGCCGTCCGTCAAGAATTCGGCAGAATTTATGGCAACAGGTTCGCGCGATAAGACTATCAAACTTTGGAATGCGCATGGCTCTTGTCTAGGTACTCTGGTAGGCCATGATAATTGGGTACGGGCATTAGTTTTTCATCCTGGTGGCAAATATCTTCTTTCGGTATCAGATGATAAGACACTTCGATGTTGGGATTTGAGTCAAGGAGGCGTATGCATCAAGGTACTTAGTGATACACATGACCGCTTTATTACTTGCTTGAAATGGGCACCGGTAATCACCAAAACTCTTTCCAAGACGCAATTTGGGGATGCCGTTGAGATGAAACATACAGACAAGGAGGCAGGTACATCTAATGTGCAGATTCGCTGCGTCATTGCAACGGGTGGTGTAGATTGTAAACTGAGAATCTTCGCGGACTGAGACAGTGAGAGGAGTTGAACTAGATGTCAAGATTGAATTCACACACTGTTTGTAAGATTTAAAAGAGCGGAATTGTTGTTCTGCTCTTGGATCTTGTTAACATAACTTTGCATGGCTATCTAGCAAACTATGCCAACTTTTTTGCCATTGTTTTAGGGGATAGTAGAAGCAACGCTGGCTTAATTAAGCCATAGCTTTCGTACATTACTAGTAACATATATTATAGTGAGTGAGGTATGAGAAGATTTGATAGCAGATAACATGGCATCTTTTCTTTTGCTCGGATTGGAACTATCAATGGAGTGAGATGCATTCAGCAACTTGAATTTTTTTGCCTGTGAACACGTTCTGTAATGATCATCGTCTTCTGCCCCAATGTTTTGAAGTTCACCTGGAGATCTTAATCCCATGATTGAAACTTTCTGGAATCCGAGAACCTCATCTCCAGATTATTTCAGATGCGAGATGCAGTTGAAGTTGCTCTACTGGTTAAATATCGGGGGAGTTTCAATAAGGTGCTTCCACTCTGTCCGAAAGCCAGTTGAGCTGCCTTGACGATAAGGCAAAAGTGTCGATCACGTGCTATATACCTCGCTTCTCAGGATCTTTCAAATCTCCCTCCGAACCTCCCAACGGACCTTACGATCTTCAATTGGCAATCATTATACCCGTCAACATGTTCACACAAACTGTCCGCGCTTCGGTATGCTCTCTCTTCAAATTTCAACACTATATCACTAACCCCAGAAGCGCTCCCAATTCGCCCGCGTTGCGAGGCAGCAAATGATCTGCAAACGAACTTTCATCGTTCCTACTGCTGTTCGTCGTGGTATGTTTCCTACTCGATTCCAGCTATTTTCTACATTAAAGTGCTCATATTCTGGACCTAATTATCTTGCTATCAATTTCTGTGGGGTACAAGCTAATTCCGAATGAACAGCGGATCTCGTCCAAGAACTTTACCTCAAGGAATTGAAGGGTTACAAAGCACCCCCAGTCAAGGCTTCTGACGCTGAAGGCCACGTTCTCAAGTACTCTCCACCTAAAGCACCTCAATCTCCAGAAGAAACCGATATTGCAAAGGAATTGCAAGCATATGAAGCCAGCACAGTCGAGGTAGAAGGTCAAGGTGAGGGAGATGCTGAGGCCGAGGAGGTGGATTGGTTCGAGGAGGGACTTAAGGAGGAGGAGGAGAACGCACACCACTAGATGAAAATTGATGATTGGATGACGATAGAATGCGAGGTGGCAGATGATGTGAATTTGTGAGATTGGTGGGGCGGGGAAAAGTGTACACATAGCGAGGTGGTAGAATGAAATGCGGATTGCACCGTTACTGTGGACGAAACCCATTTCACCTGTGCGAAACTGGACAGATCCACGACATCACATTCCGGAGCCTTTGAAGTTATCAAGAAAACATACTGGTGGGCATCAGTTCGCGCAACTGTGTCCGGGTTCACATAATGGCCTATAATCTACCTCCATTGCGAGCCGAGTGGCAATACGTCGTGAGAAATATCTTGGTATAAACACTTCGAATATGCAGACTGGTAATATTTATAATTTACACTGTTCGTTCTACTCGCTCGAGAAGCTGTCTTTGGCTTATTGCACAGACCCCACCAACGAGCCAAGAGCCAATCCATACTTGAGCTCCCATTCCTGTTCTCTTCGTTCTCCCCTGTTCACTACCTTACTTCCTTATCCAGAGCCACAACCCAAATTCTTTCCGTCAAAAGCCAAATCCTCTTCCGAATTTTTCATTAATGCATTATCTTTACAAATTAAGCTGTTCCCTTTGTCAATAAGTCTAAGTAATTTCGACTGATTTGTTTGCAAATCAATCTTCTCCTGGATGCCCAACCGCAATTTCTATTTTCATTTGCCTCAGACTCTTGTCTTCCACCTGATGTACTGTCTTAACATGTTCGAGATTTTTTCCTTCCAGCTCATGATTCTTCCCCTTTACACTAGTAGCATCCAACTCGAATTTTCCTGGTCCCTCCATCTCATGGGCATTTGCGATAGTTTCTAACTCTATTGAATTGTCATTTTCCTGCACTTTCCAACCTTTCATCTTGTCATGTCCATGCTCATATCGGTAACGGATGACAATAAAGACTATCGCCATGATTAACAAGCCTAGGCAACCTATAGTAATTCCAATTGTCATAGGAGTATTGTTTTTCTTGGCTTTAGATGATGGCATCGATGAAGCAGAAGCCGAGGGAGATACGCTAGTAAAAGTTATGGTTGGTGTTGATAAAGTGGGAGTTGTGCCACTTGCAACACTCCCCGAGGTTATCGTTGGAGTTTCCATTTCTGACGAAGTGGTCGATGCATCGACTGTCCCAATCGTATCGCTATTATTATCGCTACTCCCATTTGCTTCCGAAGAGCTCTCAGTTGCACTTTGTGATGTTGTTGGAGATGGTGGACCATCACTGCTGCTACTGCTACCACTGCCATCATCTATGCTTGTCTTATCCCCTCCACCGTCACTAGCAGTCTGAACTACGTCCCTTTCAAACAATCTAAGATCATTTACCCAAAATCCGCCCGAAAGATCTCTCACCCCCTCACAATCAGACATAATTGCCCATGGCGGGAAATGAACATTATTAATGTCGAGCCCCGGCGGTACGACCCATGAATATTTTCCAGATGATACTGATATATCCGCTGCAACTTTATCAGTCTTACTCTTAGCCATGCGAAGACGACGAACAAGCAATCTCAAATAGGGAGCCTACGACTCCTGACGTAGATAGCATACGCATCAATGTCAAATTTGTAGTCCCACTTCCTTCTGTTGACCATAATATATCGAGGGTTGTTCCAGATATCAGAATCTGTTCGTTTCTTGGTACGAGAAATTCGAGAACATATGCTCCACTTGGATAAAAAAAGAGGCCGTTGATCATAATGGCTGCAAAGAGCCAACGATGGTACGCAAACTCCATAGTGGCAGCATATTTCGATGAGCTTTACGAGGGTCAATTGCTCACATATGTTAATAGCATATAAATACTTTTGTACAACCAGCAGGGGAACTACATGCGAAATGAGAATCTTGGCTTCTATCTTAGTATTCAGCCACATTGTAATCACTGTTGTGGGTTTGGGGTTCGTTTACAGCCGCACTTTCTCCAGGATCGTATTTGGGAACTGCCCCCAAATTACATGCTTATCGTGTAACGAGGATTCAAGGTTCATCCAATGAATACAGAGTCGACAACCCATTCCCTGCATGGAGGATTTCAGTAATATACTAGAAACATCTATTACGACTTTGACTAGTATCAGATTCATTGATATTGGGAAGGAATTCTAGGCAATAATGTGATCACCCCTTTGCCTCTACCTTTTTTCTGCTGCAGTCAGCATTTGACTGACGTGATCATCAGCCAATTCCTTGTTCTTGCATATATACAATTTGTGCTATATGTTTTTGTGTCTCATAGCGATGAGACGCTGGTATCTTCTGCTTAGTTATCGCTTTTTCTTAATTTGATAATTTTTTGTCATGATTGCTTCCATCGCTTAATCGTTATATACACTTTAGTTAGCCTTTTATATACAGATCTTGATTCCCTGGACACACAGAATAGTGATCTGGTCACCTGTCGAAAAACTCAAACAGATTGATAGAACACGAAAATGCAATGTCCTTTCATACCGTCGAATTATTGTTTCCTATTCCCTTTCTATATTTGTTGTTTGCTATCGACCACAAAGTCAGGTGCTCGTATAATGACACCTATGCCGAAGCAGTAATTGCTATGACCGTCACAGTTTTCAGCTAAATTATTCGCTCAAGCTTTGCCGCAAAGAAAACTCACATCAGATACGCCCATTTCGTATTGGTCTTCCTTCCAATTCATACCTTTTCTGCTTAATTACTGCATTCGAAGATTCTAATTCGAACCTCGTATTATCGCTTAATTTGTATCGATTGTGTCGCGTCTCGAGCTCATTTGCATGTCTATTTGTTCTCATGCTTTTTGGTACGAGAAATCGGTCGTAATCGTGATATCTGTTTACCAGAGCAACCACTATCATGATGAACAGACCTAAAATGGCTACAGTTATTCCAACAATATGGGGAACATTTGAGCTATGGGTATTCTTTATTGCAGGAGGAGTTGGGGTAGCAGTACCCACTGGAGTAGTGGATGGCAAGTTAGACGATTTATTGGATGCCAACGTGCTCGCAAGAAGCAAGCTCGTTTCATTGACTGAAGATGATGTTACAAATACGCTATTTGACGTCGACTCGGTCGTTGACTCTGGTATCGATGTCTCAAGTGCTGACAACATTGTTGTTGCACTTCCTAAATCTTGGGAAATCTGCGAGTTTGTATATATTGAAGAAGACACACTAGTTGGTGCTCCTTTATATGTTATTCGAAAACGACAATAGTCTTTCACTTTGTCACCAACCATCCACTGAATCACCAGTGAAGGGTCATCCGTCATTTCCGTATTCAAAGATGCGGCCGACGATGGTATCAACCATATATAACTCAAGTCGGTAATAGGAACATCGCCTAGAGCATTGGCCCAAAGTCAGTCTCGAGCTTGTCCCAGGAGAGATTGAAGAACGCACATACCAGTTGTTTCTAAATAATTCAAGGAGCTTTTTGTAGAAGATTGGATTTGCATCAAGTTGAGCTGTGTAAAAACATTGGAAACATCTCCTGTACTGTCTACTTCAATGTTCTAGGTTATTTTGAATCAGGTTCCGGCTATCAGGGTCGAGTTCTCGCTGGGTGTATAAATGGTCAAGTTGTTTATCGAAAACAAATCGGAATTAAAACTTGTATTCGAGTTTGAACTGGAGCTGGAAGAGCTTGCGCTCGCGCTCGCGCCTATGCCATTTCCTGTCGTTGATACGCTGCTTGTTGAGATTTGGTCGCGCCGTTTGTTGCTGAGGGCTAGCCAAAGGGATCTAAACTTAGATCCAAAGATATTGGAGCACTTCATGATATTCGTACTGTTATGTGGTGAAACAATAGGCGATGTAGGTTGATTGCTCAGATTTGGAATCTGATAATGTAGCGAAAAAAAGATAAGCAATTTGAATTTCGCGAATGTCAGTTACATATGTACTACATATATATATCTTAACGATGTATTAACTCGATACATTTCTGTCGCTATACGCCCCCGGATTTCTGCTCCCCCGAACGTCTTGTTGAAACTCCATCATTGCCGAGCCAAATTCATTATGATAAGCGCCAACCCCAAGGTTGTACGACATTTATAGAGCCGGATGGGCCATATTTGGAGTCAACGTTCTATTTGTTGGCTTTCAACAATTTACAATCGCGTTCAAGCTTTGAAGGAATATCACCTTACTCCGATGGTATTCTATATTGGTGATTAAACGCTTCACCGAAAAATAGAAAATGAATCAAATTTAGACTGAGGGCAAGGCATATTTGAGTTAAACGTTTGCTCACATAAAGCCGCCGCCCCCCTGCAGAGTACATCTTGCGGCAATTTAGTGACCTGAAAACATGTGATAGATACACTTACCTCCAGTAACAGATGAGATCATAAAATTTGAGTTAAGTATTGGCACGAGAAGCATGAAGTACCTAGGTATTATCTCACTGCATCTTAATGCGAAGTTTTGATATGCTATAGGCAAGTGTTTGTATCGCGAAATAGTTTGATTTCAAGTATTTGTATTTTTGCGATATCCTTACCCGAAAACATTTTGATAATTGTATTTTTCTTCACGGATTTTATAAGTGAGTGTTACTTAATTGGTTCGTGAGTAGCGCAAGCAGAAAAATTCGCTGTCATTCAACTTATATACGCAAATGATGATGCCATCTGATTGATCGATCAATATATACATGAATATAGAGTGGCATACCGGTAACCAATCGAAAACTTCATCATTAAACGATAAAGCTATTCTCCGCATCAGATGAAGGTATATAAATTAAAGATTACTGTTATAACATGATATCTAATACCGATCTCCATCAACTGCAATCATGTACGCAACCTCACACTATCAATACTTTCTCTCCTTCACTCGAACAGGGGCACCATCTTTTGGATGAGAAGTTGCTTTCCCAGTGGTGTACAATCTCTCACCTTCCACCATCTGGCGTTTTACTGTTTTACCTTGCTGCAAGAGCATATCATCCCACTCATCCCAAGCCGATTCGATATCAAACTTACGAACAGTAAGAGCAAGTAACAGCTTGAGCTCTGCGTAAGCCAGTCCCTGACCAATACATTGTCGTTGTCCAAGTTGGAATGTGCGCCAGGTGTTTGGTGCTGGGTGTAAAGGATCCGTATCTGGTACCAAATATCGTTCTGGGATGAAGTCATGCGGGTGAGGGAAAAGTTTTGGATCGGTATGAATCATTCGAGGACTGTCAAGGAGATCAAAACCCTCACTAGGCCAGTAAATTGGCCACTTGTCATCAAAACCAGTAACATCAAATTTGAACTCCCAATGCCCTGCTCGGATGGTTGTGGTTGCGGGATTTAGTCGAAGAGTTTCTTTGATTACTGCCGTGGTATACGGTAGTCTGTTCAATAATCCGGATTCTCGCGTATCCTTACAGAAGCTGTATCGGGATCGTTTCCAAGAATGGCATCATGCTCAGCCCGTAGCTCGGTTAGACAATTTGGGTTCCGATGAAGATATTCGAACAACCATGGAATACTCGATGTAGGAGCATCATCGGCAGCAAAAAATAGAATCATTAACTGGTATAAAATGGAAACAATGACGGATTCACTCGGATTTTCCGGTGCTTCTTTGGTCAATGACTTATCGTGGTGTTCTTTTGTTGCAGCTTGAACGGAGGTTTGGGGTCCACTCTGCCTTCCAACTACGAAGCCTTCTAATATGTACGGACGCAGGCATTCGAGCATCTCGTTCCTTTTTGCAACCAAAAATCATTTTGAAATGGGAGTCGTTCTGAAGAGAACTTTGATTGGGTTCAGCGTGATTTCCATGCGACTCAATTGTGCACGAAACAGCACACTGAATTTTTCGGGATTATCGGACTGTGTGTTTAGTCTCTTGAAAGATGTAACAATAAAACCGGAAAGTAAGATACAGAACTGCTCTCCCGGTCACATCAAATGTTAATCTAGAAGATATTTCTTCAAATAGGAAAACTCGGCCCCATGCATTGTTCTTTCCACAGAGACCTTGAAGTACAGAGAAAAAAGCTTCAACTTCTTCCAAAATGTCTGGCACTAGAGCAGATATGTTACCCGCACTGAATGCAGGATTAAATGTGGTTCACCAATAGCGCCATTCACTACCACTCAGACTTCCAAAGTCCTTTCCATCTGTGATTGGGATGAGGTAGTCTCCTTCCATATGAGACTTTGCAAGATTGAATTTGCTGAGCGCCATTTGATTTTAGGTAGATGCTTCAATTGAAATTGCTAAAGGCTCGGCGATAGGCCAAAGATCAAGATAAATGATCGGTGGTCGATGATCCTGCTCTGGATAGAACCTTTTCTAATTCTTGCCGAAATAGAGACCCAATGTCTGGGTAAGGTTTGCGTCCATAGCCCATTCTTGATGGAAGCTTAGAACTATTGGAAGGTATCCTAGAATGAAGGAATCCCTTAGTATAGGCTAAGTATCATCAGTATGAGTTGATAAGGTATGAGATCGGGAAAGGGTAACGAGTAAGACAATTTTCACAACCTACAATTCCTTGTTTCCGCAAGATTTTGAACTTATTTCTTGCATTGTAGAGTCTGGTTACGAACCATAAAGTTGCGACAGTTGCAAAGCATAATGCGAGTTCGTGCCAATCCCAAGTGGCGATTCGATATAGAGGAAGCAGTGAATATTGGTTCATGTAGAAGACAGGTACAACCTGTTGAGTTGAATGCCCTTCCGTGTTGACTGTTAGGGTGGAAAACGAGTATAGATAGTTGAAGGTTTTTGAAAACAGAATTTTGATACTTCAAACATCGATACTTCAAAGATTAATCTTTCCTCTTAATTTCTTTCACGGGCTTGAACACCACTACTGAATTGATATGCGTTCATTATTCATCTTCAATATTCCTAGGCAGGCATCGCCTGGCAGCCGGGGGTGTGTGGCACATCTGCAAATCATAAGCGTTAGAAATTCGCTTTTTAACGTCCCCCTGGTCTGGGTAATGCAAGCCACATTTTGGCGAAGCTCAAACTCCCCGATTAGACGAGAGGGGTTACGACTTTTTCAAGATGAGTTCGAGAATTGTGTGATCTAAACTGCTGGAAAACCAAATAAATATTATATATCCCCACGGGGTCTCAAATAGAATAGAAAGTTCACAAGCTCAGGTTCAAAGTATTGGCCACATGCATGGAAGGCGATGAATAGATTGATTCCAGGTTGGGCATCTGGTTGCATTCAGCATTTGAACATGACAGAAGGAGCGACGTGCCTTATCTTCAGCTAGGTGGATTTGAAAATCTCAATATTTCTTCCTGCAATCTCATACGTTTTAGGTATTCGGAGATACCGGAACCACATATCAACGACAACCATTGATATTGACTTTCTGGTAACGAATAGTAAACAAAAGCGACATGACTTTTCTTCTTATATTTCCATATCCATTGATGTCATTACAATCCCCGTTAACAAGTAATAAATAGCTATATATTCTCACGAGGGACTGTGTTCAGATTGAAGTATCATCTACATCAACATAATTGGCACATAGTTTGATCATTCCATACACATCTTAAAAAACGACCAAAACAATGGGTTCCCTAGGAGAGATTGAAATTTCTGCAATCTGTCGTCCAATAGATACAACCAACATACCGCCTTACTTCTCTCGTTTCCCAGCCGCTATCAGCATCAAAAATGACGAGATTGAGAAAACTCTAAGATAACCTGGAGATCAAGCAACTGAACCCGGAACCTGGGTGCACCGTCGCATTCAAATTAGGCACACCTGTTCCTATGGAGATCCATTCGCAATCTGCCATGCTTCTTCCTTCCCAGATCGACTTGTCATGGCCGGAAGTATTATTGAGATTATGTGGATTCATGATGGTGAGAGTTGCTCAATTAGCTTGAATCCCATTTTGTTTAATAGCTGTGCTAATATATTTCCTTCTTTCTGTTTAGATGTCACTGAAGAATTAAAACTAGAAGAGGAAGTCAGACAACATGAAATGTTGAAGGAAGTACTCCGTGTTGATATTGATCCCGCAACATTCCAAGCCGAGAATTCTCGGCAATCAATACTCGCCCGTCTTCTCCAAAAGGCCATTAAGATGGATCCAGCATTAGCGCCTTCAATGATCAATACTCTGAGGAATTATCTCGAGACTTTCGATGATCGTGATGATGATTTTGAGAATATGTCTCTATATGCCATATCGCATTGCAAACTGTGGATATTGGTAAGTGAAACACATTATTTCCGCACCGCTCGTCACAAACTTTCTAATTCACATACCCAGGATTTCTTCTTACTTTATTCGTTGGGGAATGGGCACTGTCTTGACGGAAGAAGATTACGATTCTATTCGCAAGTATGATGTTGCTATGGACAACATCTTAGGCTTGACCAACGATTACTTCAGCTGGAATATCGAGAAGGATCAACCTACCGATCGAGTAAGAAATGGAGCTAGAGTCTTGATGAAGGAACATGGTGTTACCGCGGAAGTGGCTAAGACTCCCCTACTCGGGATGATTGTAGAAGAGGAAGGAAAGGCTGTGAAACTTCGCGAATAACGGCTCAAGTCCCCTGCATCTAAGGAGCTTTTGCGTTTTATTGAAGCTATTGAGTTGTACGTTGGTGGAAGTTGTTACTGGCATTCAACTGCACCGCGATATCAAAAACTTGAATGATTATATGACAGGGCTTTTGCAGGATTGACAAGTTATGGAATTGCTAGATAAGGTATTCAGCTAGTAGTTCGTGATTGGAGACATAAACTATTTTGCCGGAAGCGTGTCATCTGCGGTAGGCGTAGTACAGATTCGTTACGGATACCTTGAATACTCAATATAGGTGTATTTCAATCATTCAGCTGACACTTCTGCTTGATTGTGTAACCTTAAACTATACAAATTACCTTCGTAATGATAGCAACAAATGAAGGTTGATGAAATCATAATAATCAAGAATTTTAATGAATATTCCATGGTATATGTACAGGGACAATATATATGTACAAGCAACTGTGTGGTACGGGGAGTTCTTTGAACGATACTGATTCCACTACATTTTTGTTTCCATCTCATCATAATCCATCACCCATTAAGAAAGTGAGAAAGAAAAAAAAGACTGACTCAAATTGTCACATAATTCAAGCAAAGCTAGTTCCAATGACAAAGCTCACATCATTGTTGAATGAAGTAGTAGCATCAAAAACATCAACACCACCGTTGCTCGCAGTGTAGAGAACGTTACTGTAGTGGCGGAAGTAGCGGGTAGGATAACTCCACGATCGAAGAGAGTTGCCTTGGCCGTTAAGAGCGGCTTGTGGACAGAATGTAGCATCCTCGTAGAATTGCTTGCTTCCATCATTGGCATTGAGCAAGAGTGCAAAGTTATAATGTCTGATGTAACTACCAGGGGTATCCTTAGACTGGAATGAGAAGCAGGCAGAGTTTCCAAGACCGGCAACGACCGTCCAACTAGCTTGTTGCTTGACTGCAGTGGTATTGGCAGATGTAACAACTTGAGTATTGACGGTGGTACCGGTGTGAGAAATGTAGCGTGTTGTGTAACCAGGTGTGGTAACTCGAAGCGAGATTGAAGAACCAACAGTAAGTGCTGGACCGCTGGTCAAGGCTGCAGTAGAATACTTAGCAGCGACGATGTTGGCTTGAACGGAGTTTTCAGTAGCATCACTTGGGTAACCAGAGGTCATTACACCTTCGTAGAATGTTCCCTGGGCACCATTGCTGTTGTCACCACCAATTCCAAGAATGATAGCACCTTCTTTACTCATTGGGTTGTAGCCAGATACGCTTGGGCGGGCACCACTGTAATAACTGGATAAAGCACCAGTAGCAGCATTGCCACCGCGAATAGCCCATTGGTTTGGCTCTCCCTTGACGACTGCAGTCAAGAATCGGTAAGAAACAGATGGATTGGCAGCGTTGTTACTAGCACTGGCGCCAGAGAATAGACCATTCTCTAGATCAGCCATAACCCAAGGGCCGCTTCCGGAACCAGTCCCCCAAACAGTGCTGTCACCGAAGTAAATAGCTTCCATGTGACCGTTTCCAGTATCGCGACTGCTGGTCTCAGCATTACCGTAGTCGAAACAACATGCACCATTGTAATGAGTTCCATCCAGAACTGCATACATTCCCTCTGCTGCATCACCTGTAGCTGTACCAACAACAGCGTTGTTTCGATAACCGGTTCCGGGTGAGATAAAGACTCCGTATGCGTTCTGGCCATTCAAAGTGACTGGCGCACCAATAGCACTTGCCAGATGATCATAACCACTAATATCTGGACCGCTAAAGCCACCAGGTGGGGCTTGAGTGAGATGGTTACCACGACCACTTTGATCGTAAATGACTGTTATGAGACAGGTTGTATTTGCACAGAACGTGTCTTGCGCAGCAGCATTAGCGACACCACCAGCTGTTAATGGTGCAATAGTTGTTGTTGCACTATCAGAGCCACGCTTAATCTGGTAAAGTGCACCTGTGAAAGCGTTGTACAAAGCCCGAGTGGTACTATGAGCAGCGACTAAAACATAGGGGAGTTAGTAATTGCTCATGAGGAAGTGTCTTGATAGTTGAATGGATGGCTGGCTCCAAAAGGAACCATGAAGACGTGGAACATGCAATGAATAACGAACTATTCGATCTGTGTGAGGTGAAAATCAAGGGATATAACATGCTTACCACAGGGTGTTCCACCAGTGGAATAAAGATCGCAGGGTCCAGCGGAGACAACAGAGCTCGTGGCAGCAAGACCTATAGCGAATACGCTGGAGCGTTTAAAACTTGGCCGTGAAAACATTTCTGATGACCGTTCTTGAGAGACCGGTGGAATGAGTACTCTGTTGTTGACTTTGTAGCTTTCAACGAGAAGCTTGAACCGCTACCAATATAGAACTTGAACAATTATCTCTCAAAACAGTCGCAAGACGCATCCTTTTATTATAACCATAGCATCTGTTAACATATCTAATTTCAAAATTATACGTGGTATGCGTTACTAAAGTGGCGCAAATTTCCTCCAATAATAGTCGTTAGAGCATAAATGTTTGTTATTTACATCTAGCATCACGCGGTGTGCATTCGGGGCTGTCTGAAATCCCCGTGGAGATGGTGTTGTCGTTTCCCAAGCATTGTACAAACAGGGGCATTGTGACACACATGACTCGGCGGCCGCTTCCCGCAAGCATCAGAGGTGGAATGAAACTTTCCATTCTACTATTAGTCTCCGGGCATTTTCAAGAGTGATTGAACAGGGGCATGTATCAGGGCATCCGTCCAAACTAAACGCATGTGTTCTACGCGTACCAATGAGCAGCATCCAAGCTAATTATACATGCGGAGTAATTAGATCTGAGGACTAAACGGCAGTTCTAATAGCCGCGGATAATTCCTACCCAATATTGGGAACCAAGACCATATGTACTATGCGCTCCAATTGGCAACAGGCAAGCTGATATTCATGGCTATTTTTGCGGAGTAAATCTGCAGGTCCAGTAGCCGCAGATAGTTTATATGCAATACCGGAATGCGGGGCCCCAGATCCCAGACCGGTAATAACTTTGGGTCACATTGTGTGAAAACCATGCTCGCTTAAGCACTGTCTATCACTCTTTGATGTCGGTCCGACCACCTCGGCATATCGTAGCGAAGAGATGAGGAGAGAATGTAATGCCGACCATATCATTTTAAGCTGATATCTTGTTTCTTGATTCAAAGTCTAACCAACTTTGCATTGCATGCCCGGCCGAGCAAGGGTAATGTTTGGATTGGGATCTGCATAATTGTAGTGGCGGTACTTCCGTATAAGATCGAAAAGTCGATGGAAGATCTCTTCATCATAAGAGACATGCACATGCGAAAGTCTGGAAAGTTTGCGCTATCCGTAGACAATGTGGGAGAAAGTGTAAACAGAATAGCATCCCGTCCCGTATTACAAACGTAAGTACGAACGACCACGCAAACGCAAACGCAGATCTAATTTATCGTACCGGTGGGGGTGCTATCTAACCCGACCAATCGATGATCATCGAGAGTGAAGGCAGGATTCATCATGGCTCCATCGCTCGTTCAACTTTTCATCTTGTTTTGTTTCCGGAAGAATGATTCTGCGATGGACATACAAAACTCTCTGGGGTATGGGAAGCAGTGGAGTGAGTTGCTTGAAATGGTGATGTATTCCGATATTTTCACAAGGATAAATGTTAATATTGTTGATTAGTCATCAATCTAAGCGCACATGACCTGCCACACACCACATCATGCATGAAAAAAGTTGAGTGTCAACCCCGAAGGGTCTGCATACCATATTTGTCTTCATACCCTTTTTCAACGTCAGAAGCAGTTAGATATATTCTCAGAAATGGAATCAACCATCATCAGCCTTCAGCTAGCAACTACAGTTCAGTTAGACTTTCCTAACCTCGCAAACCTTTCGACGTAAGAATTGTTTCCAAGCCACTCTCATATCAAACCACAGGACCACACCGGTCAACGAAACATCATCTATAATAACCTGATACCTTCGCCGTTTGATTTCAACTCATTCAAGTCAATTAAGTCTGTACGCGAGCCTCAATGTCTGGTTGAGGATATGCTATTAGTGTATGTTGATTTAATAATTTCCCCAGAAACCAAAGTCCATCTATATATCTAATCATTCAATCATTTAGTTGGAAACATATCGCCTTACCTTTGAGCCTTTGTTTCTGGCTTGCGGAGAAATAATATTGGTAAACAGACCTTATTATCTTAACGAACCCCTGCAACTCAGGTAGGGTATCATCCTCTACCACCTTGGTTCTTGAAGGCGAGCATTCTTTTCTCTCTTCGTCTGCATATCGCACATAAGGTGCGTCAGCACATGTAGATTCAAGAATCAAAGCCTGAAGACAAACTAGGGATACGAACCTGTAAAAGGGTGACTCCCGAATACCTCCCAAGTAGTGTTGCGTTTACATTCATAGGGCGTTAATGCGATGAGATTAGCTGCCACAGGTAACCTCCAGCCTGGTCCGAATAATTCTGCAATTTCGACTGCTGCTTTTAGCACCTTGTGGACAGGTTGTTGGTCCATTGAAGATTTCTCGTAAAGCCCCTCACGGAGACGGATTACCTCGTAGGCCCACTTTGGATGTTCAGTTGTCGAATCCATCGACACCTTAAAATCAGGTTGCAAAGCAAACAACCCCTTTTGTATTATATCCTGTGCTGACACGAATTGGCACTTATTTTCGATTTTAAGTGCACCCTGCGATAGGTACTCTCCAAAGTAAAAGAACCCTTTATAGCCATTGCATTGTTTTCTCCGAAGCTTGTATAAATTTGAAAGGCCTTTCGACGTCGTATCGAATAAATGATAAGCTTCGATAAGGTCTAGGTCCCGTAGAAATACTCCCTTGGGAAAGCGAGTAGTGTCAATAATGTAAAGTTGGATATCCTTTAAATCCGATCCATCTCGTGCTTCTTTGTGTCGGTAAATAATATATTGTAGCGCAAACAACAGAGAACTCGTCCAAGAAACCAAGTTATCCGTACTAAAAGGCCACCAACGCAGATGTCGATTGAGCCGTCTCGCCGCCGTTTCATGGTCGTTACAAGCAAAAATATCCCGTTTGCTATCCTCTATTTTATTCCTGGCATCCTTAGATTTCGTCCAAAACTCGTTAGTTGAACCATAAGAATTTGGTGTTGACACACGAAATAAATAGCGAGGTATATCATCGAAGGTCTCTCGAAGCCACGCCATCTCCTCCTTGGGGTTGAACAGAAGATGTTCCGGATCAGAATCAGCACTGGATAGATTTAAGCGTTGCAAATTCGTTGTCAAATCTTCCTCCGCCATTTCTTCGTTATTCTTGGTATGTAATGTCTCGAAGCAAAATTGAAGAAATATTTTGAAAGGACGTTATAAGGTCGAGTTGTAAGATCTATATAAAAGAATCAGGATATCTTACGATTGCTAAAAAGTCTCGACCCCGCTTTACGAGAGACATCCACGTTCGTCTTTCATATATCGGTAGCCAATCACATAGATACTCAAAGCGTTACACGACATTGAGCATTCTAATGTCACAAATCATTTGAGATATGGATTGAGTAAGCTACTTGCAGCACTGCAATGCAACAAACCACAAATTCATAAATCTTTCGTTCTCGACTCATAAGAAATAAAATTAAAAGGTATAATCATTGCTTTTCTTTCCATTTTAGAGTAGGAACAATTGGGCTGAATGCAAGTGTATTCATAATATTGAATAGTTGATATGAATAGTAACAATGTTACTCAAACTAGCATTTTCATATCTACAAGATTCTGAAGTCCAGATAACAATTTGATTTATATTCTCTAAACGCGTTTTCCTGTGTTTCTATCTACCATACTATTATATAACAACTTGACCATCATCTAGCCACTTCTATTTATCAACCAGAAGCTTCCCATAAGATTCGATGTTGAGTTATGTCCAAATTGAAATCATTATTTAAAATTCTGGGTGAATCGAAACTGGAAGTACTGTAGATATTTATGTATTAGCAAGCTTTTTACCTCTATAGTTCTTTTTATGTTTTCTAAGACTATCTGATGTAATACTAGAAAATTTCCCACACTGATCGCATGAATACTTTTTCTCTCCGATATAGTATCTAATAAATTTATATGATTTTTTGTCAATATAATTCCTATAGTATCCTTTATGTGTATATACTTTCTCACATATAGGGTATTAGAACTCTTTCACGGTAACAAGACTTTTACATTTTCCAAAAACTTTCTGATACTCAAAAAGATTATCGCTTCAAAAAAACATCTTATTGCAACCGGGGCATATACATTTATTCTTAGCCCCATCCTCATATTTCGCAAGGTAACAATTAAATTGATTAAATCGTGGATATATTTTCTCACATTTGGAACATAGATATTCTTTTGCATTTTCAGAGACTTGGCCGAAGTATTGCTTCAGACTTGATGAAAGACATATACTTTGCCACAGCCTTCTGTGGGGCAAAGTAGAAGTTTATCTAGATAATGTTTTTGAATGTGTTTCGTAGGTTTGTTCCTATCTTTAGTTTCGCATCACAGTAGAAACATGAATAGCTCTTTGCGATGTGTGTCTGTTGAAGGTGATAAACGTACCTCCATAATCGAAATACTCGAGTAGGATCTTACTATATTCTGGGCATTGATGGCACTGGTCACGATGCGTCTGAATTCTGTGCTGGCTAAATTCAGCATCAGAATAAAATATAGATGTGTTGTCACAAATATCATAGGGAGACTTTCTGGTTTTTTGAGTTTCTGGTTCTGAGCTTGAATCCTCAGACTCTACGTCCATTGTGAGCTGAATAAAAGCACCTTTATCCGACTCGTATATTACTGTATGCTGAGAAGTTTGGGTGGGGGTTGAAGCAGAAACTTGGGCACTAGTATCTATGACCGGGGCAGTATTAGAGGGTCGAGGTGATGATGTTCCTCTAGCAATACTTCCTGGTGGATTGCGAAAGTTCGTTACATGAGAAAAGGCAGCAATAGCCTGGTTTTTATAGTGTTTTTGTCATGTTTATGACGTTTTAGTGGTTGAAGTATGAGCCGGTGGAGAAACAACTGCAATAGAAGTTTGGGCGGGTTTAGCTAATGTAATAGTCTTTTCATTATGAGTTTGTCCAGATGATAATGTTGATACTATATTCTTCGATAAACTAGAATGTCTAACTTTTTCTCTTTCCCTTTCTTTAACGATTTGGAAATAACAGATTGTAATAGACTAGAGGGGGCGGAAGCCGGAAAGCTCCTAGAGAAGGATATTGAATCATTTAATAGAAAACTAATAAAGCCTTTTGCAAGCTTTTTTGAAAACCCTCTACTGTCTTATCTACAGAAATTTGTCTTTTACTTATTAATGATGATGATGGCATCTTGGTTGGTTTATTAGATATTGCTATCCGTTTCAATTAAAGCTTTTCGTTGAAAATTCGACAACACTTTATATTAATATTGATTAAACATATGTTAAGTTTGTATAATACAGATGCACAAAACAATAAATATTGTTTTCGATTGTTTGATATTCTAAAGAATCAATTGAAGTCTACATACCCAACCAAGCTTTTAAATTCCAGCCCACCAGCAAATCAACGTCAAATAAATTCATAGCCGAAGTGCATAAAACTTCTGAGATAGTCATGTTAAGATTATGACTTAAAAAGGTCTAAAATCTCAGTCTCCCCACGTACAACATGAATAAGCGATTTTGACTTACATACTCACTTACTCAACCCAGTCTTTTTTGATCTTCTCAATACAATATCCATACCATATAACTTCATTATGATATCAAAAACAACACGAGATAATACATTCCATAAATCAAACCAATTATAGTATTTGAAATGGACCATTACAAATAATTAACTGTACCCTATGGTACTTAATTCCATAGTCCCCAAAATAATCACCATGTCAAAATACCCCTTTACGTAGAAAGCGATCTCCCCAACCCAATCAAATTACATAACCAAAGAGCCAAAAAATTTTCTTCTCCCAAACATCTCTACGTATATTAGATAAAAGCCACGTAATATAGTATTGGAATAAAAAATTCTGCTGTACCTAGTCGATATAGAACTACCCACCTTGCTACTCGGCATCGCTTAATGCTGAGGAGGCATTAAATTATGATTACGAAGCACCAAATATCTAGATTCACGACTAATTGCACGCGCGGAAGAATGGAACGAAACCATCCGTAAATGAATGAATAAATAAATAGCTTACTTCGAAGTACAAACTATACTCTCTTCAACATTATAACCTCGATACACCATTAATCGACGAGCGAAGTCGCTTAGCCTAGCTTTCGATGTAGACCAGAAAAGAAGCAGGGGAAAAAATAAATGATTTTAGATGTAAGAAATATACATGTACAACGTGCGAACTCCATTTTCTATTTGACTAGAAGGGAAGAATTATATAACTTACTTTCTCTATGTATTCTCTTACTCTAGATTTCCTTCTTTTTTTCACCTTCTCCCATTCCTCCTTGCTCTCTTCTTACCCCCCTTACCCTTCACCCTTCACCCTTCTCACTTCTCTTCTTCTCTTTTTACTACTTACTTACTAGGAATAGACGGGAGAAAACAGGAAGAGGGGAATAAAGGAATAATCTTGAAAGAAGCTATAAATATGTCTATAATTCGCAGACTCCTCATTCTCATTCCCCTCACGAATTCCCCCTTCTCACCTCCCCCTCTTTCCCTCAGTTACCCAATACACGACACCATCTTCTATACCACATCGCCGAAGAGAAAGCAAGGAGTTTTTCTATCCGCCCGCCGAGGATGGGGTTCTTGCACTTGTCTGCATAAAGGCGTATGATGGTTTGGTTTTGGATTTTTTTTTCCTTTTAATTATTCTTCACCTATCTATCTGGCTATCGCTGATATACATGTACATGTATGTACATTTGTTACTGCCACCCAATACTCCATTTCTCGCTTCCTTGACCAATTCACTCTCATTTCAATACCTACCATACGCCTCTCTCATCTTCATGTTCTTCCCTCCTTCCACTCTCCTTCCCCCCTCCTTTTCTCATTAGATATTCTAGATAATCATACCGATCCGATCCGATTCGATCAATAATACTTTCCTAACCTCGATGAATTCAATGGAATCATATGGTATACTGCAACATGACATAATGAATATTGAAAGGAAGAGGGAATATATAAGAAGAATGGATAAGACCAACTAACAACCACAACCACAATCACAACCCGAACCAACCAAACCAAACCAAACCAAACCAAACCATCAAATAATTGACTGCTGGTTATCAATTAACTCATATAATACTAGTAGCTATCCATCGTTCTTTATGAATCATATCGATAGTTATCGCTATATTTTGCGGGAAAGCATAGTATAGTAAAGTAAAATAAAGTAAACTAAGTAAACCAAGTAAACTAAACAAATACCATCCCGATTTTCAACTTTAGATAGAAATTCCATCTACAAGCCACCCCATAATGCATGCACATCCCACCACGCATCCATCAAACCAAACCAAACAGACCACACAAGTCACGCCAACTAATATCCTTTTTTTGAAAAGAAAAAAGAAGAAAAAGAAAAAAATTAAGAGATATTCAATCAGAGGAAAAATAAGTAAACAAAACAATATCGCGTTTAAAAAGCAAATTTCTTCTAGGTATTACACATACAATCGTATCATAAGCAGACAGACAGGCAGACAGACAGACAGACAGATAAAACGCCTTATTAATAATCCTTGCCATGCCTTGCCTTGCGCCCTGCCTTTCCCTTCCTTTCCTTTCCTTTACTTTTTCATCCACGGATGGTAAGGATTTCTAATCTCTGGGATGAATTATTTGGGCAGATAAAATCATAACAGGCCCTCCCTTTCTCCTTTCTCCTTTCTCCTTTCCCCTTTCCCCTTTTCTACTCCCGTTCTCAACAACAACAACGACAACGACAACGACAACGACGATGATGATCAGTCCCCCAACCCACCATTACATAATCAACCCCTTATCCACCATCAGCACGCCCCTCCTCCCATCCGCCTCCTCATCCCCCCAACGAGCCCTCCACCCCCTCTCCCTCTCCAACGCCTCCTCAAACGCCCTCCTACACTCCTCCGGCAATAGATCCTTCACCTCCTCGCTCACCCCGCTCAACCCCTTACTGCCCAAATCCCAGTCTTCGCCGTCCGGGCCGGGGATACCATAGTGCATTGCGCCGGGGTCGGAGGAGAAGTATGTGTCGACTATCATGTAGTTTCTTGAGTGGAGGGGTTGGACGGGGGGGAAGAGGTTTGGAGTGGGATTTTGGCTTGAGGAGGAGGAGGGGGGAAGATGATCGTTTATTTGTTCCCAGCGGGCGTGGGTGGGTTGCATGGATTTGGGGTATTGCATCATATTTGTGTGGGGGTCGTAGACGCCATTTAGGGTTTGGTAGCGGGCTGCTGCGATGGCGGAGTTGAATCGACTGTTTGATTGTTAGTGATTATGATGATTATAATAGAGGAGGGTGGAATAGATGGAAACGGGAATACTGGGAGAGGATGAATTAAATAAAGGGAAAATGAAGAAAAACATACCTAGCTTCACGAGCATGTTCCAACATCCAATTAACATCATTAATTAAAACCTTTCTCTTTTTTCCGTCGACCATCTTTCCGGTCTGTGTTGGCATGGTAGGCTGTCCAGAATGATAAACCGAACTAGCACCATGCCATGCGACATATTGATTTTTGTTATAGCTTTCGCCCTCCTTAACCGCATCATTAGGATCAGCCAACGAACCCTCCTCCACGCCCTCCGCTCTTGCCTTGGCAACATCATAATCATCCGTGATTCTCTTTCCACGGACGATAATCTGGGCGCCGAATTCGCGGAATACGGATCTCGCCGTAACGATACCAATCGCACGACCTTTGTAGGAATGAGGAATCAATTCCCGCTCAATCATATCCCTCTTTTCATCCTCATCAATGATGATTTTAAAAAGTCTCTTGTGTTTCGCAAAAAACAAATAACTGTCTCTGAAACCCACGCATCTCGCCGGCTCCGTACTCAACATATAAAGTCTCTTTCCCCTGCCATGGACCGTAAAAGTTCGACATCGGTATTCGCGCCCATCTTGTAGATAACCCAATTTATCGACCTTCTTCTCGCCTTCCTCATCTTCGGGTAATTCCACCTCGTCGTTCACTACATCCATCATGTTTCCCTCTTTATCAACAGGTTGCTGTGTAACATGAGAAGGACCACCCCTTCGAGCCCATCTCCCCCCACCTCTTCCCCATCCGCCTCTCCCTCTACCTCGTCCTCTCCCCGGCGTCGTCGCCCCAGGCGTACCCCCATCGTCTAAATCCCACCCGGGGGGTTTATTCTTAGGCGGTCTACCCAGCCGACGTTTTCGCACCACGGGTTCAGGAACCGGTGTTGTGGGCGCGGAACCAACTTCGGATTCATTGCCTTCATCTTCCTCTTCGGCATTTTCTTCCTCGTCGTCTATTTCTGGCGGTGTTCCTGGATCGGATAAAGGTGCATCGTTTAGGGTTTCGTCATCGGCTTCATCGAATGTTTGAGGTGTATTTTCTATTTTATCCATATGTTTTGATTAGAAATTTATGTCTTGTTAATGCGCCCGGAGGAATTATAGTAATTGACATACTCAATGCTGCAGCTGCATTTTTGGCGGCTGCTCTGCCTGGTCTTCTACCCATTTTGATAGTATGATTGCTATTCAATTCTATCTGGATTGTTAATATTCAATCACTCAATTTGAGTTTTGATGGACTATCGCGACTTTGAGGTTCAAACGCGAATTGCCAAATCGGCCGCTAGGTCAGATTGTTGTGATCCACACTAACCTAATCTGGCAGCTAGTCATGTGATCATATATTCTCCCATGAATCCTTTTCCATTCCGTTTTCCCAGGACTTTATCCGATGCATCACCTTACCATCTTAGCATTTCGAATGAGACCTAACCATGAGATAAACTCCTGAAAAAATCTTTAATAAACATGAGGCAGAATGCTTGAGGGTCATGTTCATCACGACCATGTCTGATCAGAACACATGGTTCATAGACGGAGCAGGACTATGTTGCGGTCCAGAACCGATCACGATGGGATTGAAAATACGATGCGATATCCGGTGTACGACACATGCAGGTAGGCATCTAAAACGAGATTTTTTATCCGTCCGTCCATCTATGTGTCCTTCTGCTTGCTTCCTATATGTGTGTATGTATGTATGTAGTGAGTGAGTGTGATGTTTGGATGCAGAGCAGATATTCACATATGCATGGATCCGTCGGAGGCTTCATAATAATAATAGTTCGCATGGTTATTACATGTTATGTATGGGTCACGACAGATATGATGCTTGCTGCATGTACGAGTAAGGTGTGGTGTAGTAGCTATGGATATATGTTATGTAGCTGCTGTAGATTTATTGCTATTGTACGCCCTAGATGAAGCACGATTGATATTCATTGAATATCCCATCCAACGGATTCATTACCGACTGCTTGGAAGCCTTGAATGCAGAGAGAAATCATTCGATTTTGCTTGCTGTATGTACTCCAAGTGAGGTAAAATCCCGCCCCGCCGTCTGACAGCAGTATATGAATGGATATCGATGGATATGTTATTCTTCAAGTTGGTAACCTGCCCTCCTGTTTTGAGGAGATTTCTATCTTACTCATCTATTGTCAAACATTGCGATTTTTGGTATACCGCAGGTAAACGATCCCTTTGGTGCTGTATTGCATGCCGATGAATGCGTATTGGCATTTCGTTTTGTACATACCCCCACTCCTTGGATAGATACATGATCGTTGTTGCAGACGTTGCCTAGCAGATCGAATAGATGAGGAGGCTGACCTAAGATGAATGAGATGCAGTGCAGCTCGTATAGGATGGATAGATGCTAGGTAGATGAATTTGTATTGGGCTGAATATCTGATTTGGGATGTGAGTACCGTTGAGTATGTGGATATAGATGTGTACAAGTTTGATTGATGCAAGTAATGGGTTTTAATCCTGTCATGTATTGTATTTGTTGACCGATATATTGCTTCAGCTTGACCACCAAACTTGTGATACAAGATTTGCCCCAATTCGTCATATGAACTTCGCTGCGGTGACAATCCGATGAAACCCGATTCTTGTATTCAAAACCGCTTTGCTTCTTATTTATTACTTCTTTGCTTCATATTTGTGTATTGGTAATCCAAAAATAAAGTTTGTGTTATCGAATCCAATAGAGTAGATGCTTGATGATATGACGTAGATAGCTTGACTCTCCAGCTATGTCAGCGTATTATATTATATCTACGGTCAACGTAGTCGTTACAAATTCACCTTGACTCGCCTCGCCTCGCCTCGCCGAGGAGCTAGAAGTTGAGGTTTCTGAATCGTCAAATCAATTTATTGAGATTCATTGAACGGCTGTAAGCATTTATAAGAGAAAATGAGGATAGAAAGAAGGAGGAAGACAAGGCATAATACATATGCATAGTAAGTAGGTACACTTTATTTATATTTACAGTTTCAATATGAATAGAATTGTTCCCCCACTCCCACTCCCACTCCCACTCCTACTCCTACTCCCACTCCCCTATTAAAGATCTAATCTTTGTAGTAAGATGAAAGAAGGGGAGAAAAAAAAAGAAACCCTTTCTTTCTTAACAACTGGATCCATATAGATATACCAAGAGAATCTCTTTGTTGTCATTATTCTTCATCATCATCATCATCATCAGTATCTGCATCATCATAATTCTCCATATTATTTTAGTTAACAACTCCACACCTATCTAAAATTCACCTACTACTGTGCCTACTATGCCTACTGTGCCTACTACTCATCAGATGTTGGAATAGTGTATTTTATACTTTTGTTTTTATCTTGTTCTGAGCAGAGATCAGCTTTCTCCTCCTCTCTGTAATCTGTATTAATCGATCAATCGATCAATCAAATCAATCAAATCAATCAATCAATCAATCAATCAATCAATCAATCAATCAATCAATCAATCAATCAATCAATCAATCAATCAATCAATCAGTTTACTTTCTTTTCCAGTTGAATAATATTTCTTCTTTTGAACAATTATATCGTATATCATCTCATCTGTATTCCGAAAAAACTTGTATTATATCTATTCTATGAAATTGCACGTTGAATCTATTTAATAATAAGTCGTTCGATCAAGCATCAATCAATATCAATCAATTAATCAATCAATCCATCAATCCATCCCATCATCAATCACAACCATTCAATCAAATCATCCCCACAACCAGAAAAAAAACCAACAAATTCGAATTCGAACAACAACCTCAATCAAATACGAGTGAAGCAACGCTCTTGTTTTCTCTTCTTGTCGATTTGGTTGTTTTTTTTTTTTTTTTTTGACAGCTTCAGGAATTCGCCCTACTTAATCTATTGACCTCGGGACCTCAAATATATTGAATCACTTGCCCCTCTCTTGTATCTTGCCTCTTAAAAAAAATCATTAGTTCTAGTCCTTCCCGTGGATCTCAAAATTAGCAACTCCAGGTTTTCGATTCCAGAGTTGGCAAGTAATAAATCTCCACCCAAGCCAGCATTTTTTTTTTTTTTTTTAATTTTTTTTTTTTAATATTATTACTTTCCTTTTGCCTTTTGACCAGTCAATTCCAGTCCAGTCCTAGTCAGTGTCAGTGTCAGTGTCAGTATCAGTATCAGTATCAGTATCAGTCCCCCAGTTTGTGTGGTCATCGCATCGACCAAGACTAAGACTAAGACTAAGACTAAGGGAAAAAAGGACCAAAAAATAGGCGATAAACTTACAAGTTCGCCTTCGTCCGAGAGCCTAAGGTACAATTCCAATTTAATTTTTATTTTTGGAGAGAAGTGGAAGTGAAAGTGGAAGTGGAAGGTTAGAGAGAGAAAGGACTTTATTAGCAGCACTTGGAGAGAAAAGAGCCCCCAGCTCTCATACATACTCATAACTCATAGCAAAAAAAAAGGACCCTCATACCCTCATACCCTCATACCCTCATATCCTCATCATCAATCATTCAATCAATCTTCCTTATTAATTTATTAATTATTCTTTTCCCCTCCTTCATCGACCATTACAATACACAATACAATACAATTCAATACCAATACCAATACCAATACCAATACCAATACCAATAACAATACCAATAACAATACCAATACCAATATCAATACCAACAAACACCAATACCAACACCAATACCAATACCAATACCAATACCATACAAATATAAATACAAATACAATAAAATACAAGAGAAATAAGAACAAGAGAATATCATCAAAACATTTTATTTGAAAATTCCCTTTTTCTTTTCTTTACAATTTCATAAATCTTTTTTTATTTTCTTAAATAAAATATTGATACAATCTTCTTCTTATCTTCCTTCTTCTTCTCCTTCTTCTCCTCCTTCTCCTTCTCTTTCAATTCTCAAATTCAATTTTCCATTTATCAAAAAAAAAAATAGTATAAAGGACTTATTATTATTATTACTTCCAAAAAAGAGAGTTCCTTCTTATACATCAATTCAAGGTTCATCAAGGTGTTAAATTTCTCCGGGTTTTTCTTGAACGACGGAACGAACTGCGGCTCACTTCCACCATCAATCCTTCCTTCATATACAATTCGATTTTCCAGAATCTTAACGAATAACGGAATCAAAATCAAAACTCCACGTTACTCGTCGCAGTTACAAAGTGACTAAACTATATCGTCGATCTCGAATATAAACTTTGGAAGTTACCGATATACTGCGGAATCCTTACGAGCTTCCCTTATCGACAGTTTCGAAGTTCGCATCGAAGAATACAAAGAGAATACAGCATACATATAATATTTTGATAATCTACAATCTGCGGAGGTTGTAGAAGCTATAGAAGAGAAGAGAAATGGCAGGGTCAGAGCACGACTTGCTCAAGCAAGCTACACAAACAATGATGGCAAGGTACGAATTGGCACAAAAAATTTCATATTTCCCTTCGATGTTACCAAATCTCAAATCTTTCGTCATAATTGTATCGAGTACCGATATACGGAACTTCTTAATTCACAAATACACATCTACACATTTACACATTTACACATCTACACATCTACACATTTACACATTCATACATATAATATGCAATACGGAATGGAATGGAATGGAATGGATCAATCATATCATACCTTTCATACCTAGGTATATAATTTGAGAAAGCTATCTTCAAGTTGGAGACTTATAGAGAACTAGAGTATAGTATAGTATACTTATATACTATAGGGAGATATGAGAAAAAATAATTGAAGATAATTGAAGGCTTCTCTTCTCGTCTCTATTATTTATCTATTACTCTTACTCTTACTCTTACTTTTACTCTTTGACTCTTCTTTATCAATTCAATTCATCTCACTTTCTTTTTCATCCAAAAAAAGTTATTTGCACATGCTGAACAAGTAAAACGTCAAAGTTGGCGAGGGGTATCCGGTTGTAATCGCATTCTCTTATCGAAGCGGCAATCGGAGTACAATTTTATGTGTACCACTTTTTGAACATGTTATTTGTACATCCACAAGGGAATAGGAAAAATAAAACGTTTTCTCGTCATGGTTACTCCTGTTTGAACATCCTGAATTCCTTTTTGTAAGAGATGTAGCACATTAAAATCCTATAGCTACTCATTCTTCAAGATCATTCCTTCTCATAACAATTTACATGAGTCCTTACAATTTTAATCCACTTCATTACAATATAATGCCTTCAATTCATGATCTTTGGTCATTTTTTAATGTTACTTTAGCTAATCTAATTCATAATAGAGACGATGATAATGATCATATCGATTCCGATACACCCCGCTCCGGTGTCGCAACCCCACAGCCAGATCCTTCTGACAAGCGAACTCCTGGCATATTACATAGCTTCTTTGGACAGGTTGGTTTTGGTTCTTCTCCATATGAAAATCCATCGCAAAAAGTTGTCACACAAGAAAGTGATACTGAAAATCACTTTTATTTCCCATCGCAGAAAACCGAGACAGGTGGTACTCTAATGAATATCCCCAAGGATGATAATCAGGAAGAAAATAGTAGTCCACTGACTCAGCTCCATGAGCAATCAGCGCGTTCTCAATTACCTGAGAATCATCCTTATCCCACTCCACCTGTTTCTCATCCATCTTCCTTGCACAGATTAAATTTGAGTGATGAGCCTTCAGAAGACAATGGGAATAATGCACAAAGAGCAACAACAACCATAGACCGAGATTGCATTTCGGAATCAATTCCGTCACATGCAAGAAGAGGGTCATCGATGGTTCCGTTGTCAAATATTGTTACCACTTCAAGTGTTCATGCAACTCATTTTTCAAATCCAAGCGATCTTCCCTGCGAGCACACGTCCTCCCCCCCTCTTCCACTTTCACGAGCACAGTCCAAGTTGCACAGTTCACCCTCTTATGATCGACTCAAGAAGCTAACATGTGATGCGCAAAAGAGTACACCTTCCACACCTACTCGCGCTCTATCAAATCAGACTTCAAAGTCTGATACAAGTGCAGCGAGCGCAGGATCTTCCGATCATCCTGTCGGACAAAATGGCAAATCAAATACGAGCGATCCCATAACAGGATCTTCCACATCGAACAGTGTTGCGCCATCTTTAAGAGCAACAAAAGGAAAGCTGACGGTAAAGATATCCGAAGCTAGAGGATTAAAAAGGAGTGTGGATCCCTATGTTGTAGCAGTTTTTCAACGTAACGAACTCGTCTCCAAGGGACCACATACGGATGATTCAGATGACCACGATGATGTTTCGCATAGCCCTATGGGTGGTATTCCAATTACGCGAACTGGAAGTGATTCCGGTCGTCCCATGGCTATTCCAATGAAGAGTCGGCAAAGTAGCAACACTAGTCTTTCAGATTACAGAGATTTTAAAAACAAGGGCCGAAAGATGTTCACCAACCCTAAATGGGATACAGAAGCTGTTTTGTGCGTACAAGAACATTAATGTTTGATGGTTTACATAGCTAACCAATTTTTAGTGATGTTGTAGGTTCAGATTCGAGAGTTAACATTACCATCTACGATCGAGCCCAACAAGCAGAGGAATTCTTAGGTCACATCGATCTCGAGGCCAACCTTGTTGAAAACGATAGTTCACCAATTAGAGGTTGGTTTCCACTTCATGGAAAGGATAATCTTAAAGACAACTTTTCCACGGGAGTTGTGGGGGAGGTTCATGTTGAAATCACTTTTCAACGAACCGATAAGAGACATTTCGGACCAGATGATTTCCAGATCTTAAAACTTATCGGAAAGGGTACATTTGGTCAAGTCTACCAAGTACGGAAGAAGGATACCAAACGTATTTATGCGATGAAGGTTCTTCAAAAGAAGGTCATAGTCCAAAAGAAGGAGGTTGCACATACGGTTGGAGAGAGAAATATCCTAGTTCGAACTGCTACCGCCGATTCACCATTTATCGTAGGACTTAAGTTCTCTTTCCAAACACCTACAGATCTTTATCTTGTCACAGATTATATGTCTGGTGGTGAATTATTCTGGCATTTGCAAAAAGAGGGAAGATTTGATGAGAAGCGTGCAAAGTTCTATATTGCTGAACTTATTCTCGCACTTCAACATCTTCACAAACACGACATTGTTTACCGTGACTTGAAGCCCGAAAACATATTATTGGATGCCAATGGACATATTGCCTTGTGCGATTTTGGATTGTCAAAGGCAAATCTAACCAAGAATGCTACCACCAACACATTTTGCGGTACTACCGAATATCTCGCCCCTGAAGTTCTTTTGGATGAGGCTGGATATACAAAGATGGTTGATTTTTGGTCTTTAGGTGTTCTGGTATTTGAAATGTGCTGTGGATGGAGTCCATTTTATGCCGAAGATACTCAACAAATGTATAAGAATATTGCATTCGGTAAAGTCCGATTCCCAAGAGATACTTTAACAACCGAGGGTAGAAATTTTGTCAAAGGATTACTCAACCGAAATCCTAAGCATAGACTTGGAGCTACGGATGATGCTGAGGAATTAAAAAGGCATCCATTCTTCTCCGATATCGATTGGGATGCTCTTACCAAGAAGTTAATTACTCCACCTTTTAAGCCAAAGTTGAAGTCAGAAACAGACACGTCAAATTTCGATCCAGAATTCACCAACGCATTGAACGGAGCTTCATCTCTTAATGCACGTGCTGCAGCTCTCGCCGCAGGTATCGCAACTTCCACACCTTTATCACCAGGAATGCAAGCAAACTTTAAGGGATTTACATTCGTGGACGAAAGTTCAATCGAAGAAAATATGAGAGATAGAGTCAAGGATACATTTGATGATATGGATCAAGATGAAAAGGGACCTCATGATTGGGAAGATCCATTTGATATTCCGGATAAACAACGATCGGATCGAATGAGTGGAGTTGTAAGGACTAACACGAATGAGGATGAACGAATGTTTAATGGTGATCATTTCGATGTGTAATTAATTATGAAAGAGTTTTGGTGCTTGGGTGGCTGGGTGGGCTGGCTATGTGTGGGTGTGAGTGTATGTGCAATTATCAATTAAGAGCTATTATACACTTTTATCTTTCTTCTCTCTCGGAGTCTTTTCTCCTCATCTTCCTCTCCCACTTCTTCGTCTTCGTTCACGTACGTACGTCATTCATGGATCCGGTTCGGTTATTGCATTTTTCATTTTTCATTTTTCATTTTTTATATTGATTTGATATTGATATTGATATTGATATTGATATTGATATTGATATTGATATTGATATTGATATTGATATTGATATTGATATGCATTTTCCATTAATATTTGCATCTATTGCATCTATTGCATCTATTGCATCTATTGCATGCATGACATGCATGACATGCATCTACCTTAGGTATCTCATCTATCTGGTAATTGGGTTTACTGATTGAGTTTACTCTCCAATTTTCTTGACTCTCCATCTTTCTATTCATCTTTCTTTCTTTCTTTCTTTCTTTCTTTCTTTCCATTCAACTTTCTTGCCTCAGTCGGCTTGTTCTAGGAATGCAAAAATAAACAAAAAGCATAGTTTATTTTATTTTATTTTATTTTATTTTACTTTATTTTATACTACTTTACGTCAATCATATATATTCACATACATATATATCATATCATAACACAACACAACTAATTGGCTTACCATCTTATTCGAGGCATGAATGAATGAATGGGCGTGAATGAATGGGCATGAATGAATGGGCATGAATGAATGGGCATGAGTATGAGCATTGAAATCGGCGTAGTGTGGTAGTGTGGTAGTGTGGTAGTGTGGTATTGGGATGGGGTTTTTATTTGTTCTTTTTCTTGCTTATGTATGGCTCTTTTTATTTTGCTCTCTGGGTCAGTGGTTGGATGGATGGATGGATGAATGGGCAGGATGTCGGTTTTTGTTGTGTGCATCGGTGAGGTGACTGGGTGGTTTGGTTTGATGTGTGTGTTAGTTGGGCTGTGTTATGATGGATGTGTGCGTTGGGTTGGCTTGGGTTGGGGGAGAAATATATCGTATCGTATCGTATCGTATCATATCGTATGGGATTATCACTATAGCATCGCATCGCACCGCATGGCATGGGATGGGTTAAAATCGTATATGTGGATTAATCGGAAGTCTAGGCGATAAGGAGAGAGATGATATAAAAAGAGCAGTCACGGTGGAATAGTGAATAAATTGATGGATTGATAGATTGTGGTTATGCTTATAATAACGGCAGAGAGGCGGAGAGGCAGAGAAGAGGCAGAAATGTCGACGGAAGATACGGAATACAATGAATATAAACGGAATAGGACTCGGGAGAGCGTATAGGGGAAGGGGGGGGGGGGGGGGGGACAGAGAGAGAGAGAGAGAGAGAGAGAGAAAATTAGAAATAAAAAATACGATATATCATCTTCATACTAGTAGTTCCACGCAAGCTCTTTGTTCTATTCTTTTCTATTCTTTTTTTCTTTTTTTCTAAATCTGTTTAATTAACTAATTAATGCTCGGTTTGGTTTGATTTCAAGAAGTTGGTATATCGAATTAAATGGATACTAACTAGTACTTGGTTTACATGCGACAATAACTTGAATGTATTTCTTACTCGGTTATCGGTTATTTACTCGCTTGTTGGATGCCAGTGGATGGAACGGTTGAGTGGGATGAGTGGGATGGGTTTGTATTGGTATGTAGTGTTGAGTATTGATTGGATTGGGTGGGTTGGCTGGACTGGGTGGATTGAGTGGATTGGGTGGATTGGGTAGTAGTACTAGGTAGGTTTAATCGGAACTTGGAGGAAGTAGGGAATGGATGGATGGATGGATAGATGGGAGTTTGGGGGTGGTGGATGTGATAGGATGGGGGATTGAGAAAGGAGAAAGGGAATAAAGAGAGGAGATGAGATGGGATGGCATAGCATGGGATAGGGGATGTATGAAATGCCAGGGACAGAATGAAATAACTTGAATAAGATGATCAAATAAGATAAAATAAAATAAAATAAAATAAAAAGAAAAGCAATTTTATAATTTTGTTTTGGCTGTACTTGTACTTGTACTTGTGATTTTCGAGTGAGTTGATACTAGTAAGTGATTGTTAGTTGATTATACTGGTTGATTATCCGCCCCCTGCCCTTTTCCATCAGTCAAGAAAGAAAGAAATCTCTGTAAAAGATTCACTAGGTTTCCATGAGATATTTCCTCTATCTAAAGTTTCAGGAGAAGGAAAGGAGGAGAGGAGAAAAGGGTTCAAGCTGTTTGTCATGAGTTTATCTAAAAGTATCTACTGCTTCGAGTCGTTGTTTAGTAATCGAGGATTCGCCAGGATTGAAGGGATCTGAAATTTGAGAGAGGGGGGAGGAAAGACTCGGAGTTGGGTTATTGGGTCTTTGTGAGAGATATTTTTGTGGTGATGATATTGTGTTGCTGAGGTGCTGTTTTGGTAATGATGGGGCTTTTTTGTTGAGATGGTCTTGGAAACTAATAGTTTAATTTGAATGCAATGGAATGGAATGCGATTTCTTGCCAGTGTTTATTTTTATATAGCAGTAACTTGAATATAGAGATTGGTAAATGGAATTATTTATAGAATACTAGTACTAGTATGTAGGATTTTTAATAGAGGGATATACTATGTATAGGGGATATATAGAGATTTTGATATGACTCGGAGTGTATTTTTATAGAAAATATTTAGTAGTACTATAAAATATACTACTATAGAAAAACTTGAAGTATATATTTTTCAAGTTATAAGTTGTAGTACTAGTAATTGCCAGGAATTTAGAAAAAATATACTTTTATCGAATGCAGATAGTACTACTACTAGTAGTAGTACTAATATTTATTAAAGGTGTATTTTTATAACTTAACCATATAGAAAAAATTTAGTAAAAGCATATTTTAATAAGATTTATACTAAAAAGTTTGACATCATGGATATATTTTATTGGAATGTGGATGGAGTCTGGTAGGATTATATCTCAATGAGTTGTATAGAGAATCCAGTAAAAAAAATCTATTTATCTAGCTTACTATATTCATTTGTACTAGTAGTATTTATTCTATCTCCTCCTCTCAATGTCTCATGTATATGAACACTACATCTCACCTCATCCCCATTTTCCTTTCTTCTCAGTCAAATATTTCGATGAAGTATATATATATATATATTTATATCGTCATCAGTCCTCATACTCAAACCACAATCTACATTCAACAGACGGACGAAATGTTAGGTCTACAAGGTCCAGATGGGTTTTCCCAGAGCACTATAATTCGTTGATGATACATCAATTAGTTTCACTTTTCAAGAAGTGAGCAGTGATAAAAAATAGTTTTTAAACAAACGACAACGAAATTCAATATCTAATAACAACAATAGCAACGATAACGAAAATCTTAAAAAGACAACAAGAAGCTGTAAAATTCTTTACAATACTATGTCATATATTCATCTATAATAACCACCTTCCTCCTCGTAAACCTCACGATAAAATTATCCACTCAACCCATTTGACACAACCCAACCTGATGGCAAGACATTTTTTTCTTGGTTGTTTATTAATTGTTGTTGACGCAGTTCTTAGGAAAAGAAAGGGATATTCCAGTCTATTTATCTTGAGGTATCGTGAACTAAGATGGCGGGCGGGGTAAAGTTCGATGTATTTACTCTTCTCTCGTCCATTCTCTGCGTATTCAATATGGGAAGTGAATCAGGATGAAAGATAGGATATATTTGACTTGAATTTATTCATTCTCGGATACAAAGTTACCTCGCTGGTGTATATCATTCCTTCATCTCATGTCCGTCATCTTATCTTTCTTCCTTCACACTTACCGACCTAGCTATCTACTCCCAAAACCCGTTAAATTAGTCAAACAGATAAATAATATACAAAACCTGGTAGAATCCATTTCTAACTCTCAACTCTATTCTCTTACCCACTTTATCTTATCCCAGTTTTTAGATTAATTTGATTCTACAAGCATTTTCTCTTCCTCAATCTACTCCCCATGATCCAGAAATTCATCATAACGCCTACTATCATCAGCTCGTTCATCCATATCTCTTATTCCATTGCATCTACTCCATCTACTCCATCTACTCCATCTACTCCATCTACTCCATCTACTCCATCTACTCCATCTACTCCATCTACTCCATCTACTCCATCTACTCCATCTACTCCATCTACTCCATCTACTCCATCTACTCCATCTACTCCATCTACTCCATCTACTCCATCTACTCCATCTACTCCATCTACTCCATCTACGCCCCACGTTCCCACCTCTCCATTCACTTCCCTGTTATATAAAGCCCTAAACCCCCCTTTCATGCTTCCAATAATCAACAACCATTTAGCCTTGCCAATTTAAACAAGATTCGGTCCTGAACTTTTCACATTTCATAAGTATGTTTGAGACGTTGGTATATTGATATAATGAAGTATCGGAGATTGGAAGCGGGAGGATAGGTATATGGATGGCAAGAATAACTGACAACGATGGCAGAAAATCAACAAAAGATCAACAGCAGACTTCATAGGACCTTTTACATTGTGGAAGTTGATTTTCCTCATCTCTTAGCCTGCCTCTCTTCCCTTGAGAAAAGGTGAATAAGAAGGGGAATAGAGTGTATTAGTGGAAAGATTTTTTTTGGTTGTATTCATTCATCTTGATGTATTCATCCATTCATCCAACCTATTAACATCCAGTCTTCTCCCCTACCCCTCTTCTCTTCTCCCACCTACCCCATCCATTAAACTCTCAACAAACCCATGTAAACCATCTCTCCCTTCCTCGTCTTTACGCCAACATCACCAACCTTAGCTACCTTCAACTTGTTATCGAAGAGGAATGTGTATATCATTGAACCGTCCAGTCAGCTGAGAGTACGCAATTCCAGAACTCGTGGGGCCAGGAAAGTTTAAGATTTGAGGTTCGAAAGTAAGAGTTTAGAATTGAGATGGTGATAGAAGACAGCGAGGAAGGTGTTGGAAAAATTGACAATCATTTGATGAATACTGTTGACGACCAAATAGTAATGAGTGACAAAATTTAGAAAACTACCGCTAATTCATATACCCCTTTTACTTCGGGAAACTATATACCCCTTACTTTTCACCAAACTCTCAGTTTTTCCCTCAAATGTAAATATTCAATATATAATCCCCATCTTCTTATTTCTATTTCTATTCATGTTACGATGATAGCTTATTTGTAGTTTATTTGTTATGTAGAAAGTAAAAGGTTGATTGATTTGTTAAAAGGAAATGCTTTAAGTTAATATATTGTATTTTTTTTTTTAACACATCTCTTATTAAGCAATTCTTATATTATTTTTATTGGATATTTTGGCTAAATTTAATAATCATCTAATCAAAAACCTAATTTACTAATCTAGATTAATAATACATCTCTAAAACTAGCAACTTGAAATAGCTAGATTTGACTTCAAGTTTTAATCATTCTATATATACTACTAGTAGTAGTATATATATAAATAATATAATTAGATTATTAAAAGCTTTTAATGCTTGATAAATAGTCAAATTGATTCAAATTATAATCAATATTTAATCTCAGGCTATGATACTATATGATATAATAAATAAATAAATGATTTTTGCTTATATGCGGCCTTATTGAAAACCTAGAGCAATCAAATTTATTATATTTTATTATAATTTCAAGTTCATAAGTGTGAGCATTATCACAAAACTACTCGAGCTCATAATTTGTAAAAAGTAAAAAATTGAGTGATTTATTAAAAAGAAATACTTAATACATTATATCCTCTAACACATTATAATTCTCCAATCGTAACATACAGTGGGCGTCGAGTGATTCTTATACGAATCTATCTTCACCTCCATCTACGACAATAGATATTGTTGAGGAAGCGGGGTTGGGGAAAAGGGGAAAGGAAGGGAGATTCAGAGGGTGGTAGGGGGTGAATTGATACAAGTTATTTAGAGTTTGAAGTGTAGAAGTGAGAGAGTGGAGATGTGATGGGATGAGATGGATAGGAATAGGGTTCAATTTATAAATATCTCTTTCTTCTCTTTCTTCACCTGGTTACTCCAATAACTCTATCAAAAGATATACAGATTTCGATTAGGAAGTCTATGTATGTTGAGTGAATTGTGAAAAGTGCTATTGCAAATAGTAGAGGAGCGAGAAAAGTAAATTAACAAATGCAATAAGAACGGGAAAAGGTGTCGTAGTAGTAGATATGTTTTTTCGGAGGGTGGAGATCGAGAATAGAATCACAATATAATAGCAATCAAAATGAGATAACGATAACAACCGCATATATTAAGAAAACGACAAAAATCCCCTCTGTTTCCCCTCCCCCTCTCCCAATCTACGGCCTATCCATCTATTCACTTACTCACTCTGCTCCATCAATGAATTCCCAACATCGAAAACGTCTGTCGCTACATCCATTTCTTTACCATTCATCGCGGTTGAATTCCCTAGCTATACCTATTTATCCTCTCTTCTTATTTTCATCTGTTACCCATGCTTACTTGATGCTCTATCTCATCCAATTTTATCTCATTTTATGTCATGCTGTCTCATAAAGAAAAGAGAACAACCACAATGAAATCCATCTATTAATCCAGCTCCCCCCGCTCTACCCCACTCCTTCTTTCCAACTTTCTCTCTCCCCACCTCATTCTCACCATTATCCTCCCGTCCTCACTCTCCACTCCCTACACCACTAGCTCGCGTATATAAACCTCCCTCTTCACTCTTCCTCGCCCCTGATCAATTCAATTAATCAAATCCAATTCAAACAATCAATCCAGATGATTTTAATCAAATAGTATCAAATCTTAAGAAAGAGGAATGGAGAGAAAGCTATTTCAAGGAGAAAGGGGGAGCGGATAATAAATAAATGAAAGTGGTTGAAGATGAACAAGTGAGAATCTAGAAAGATTATAATAGGAGAGATGGATGATGATAATGACAATAATGATCATCACCATCATCATTACCATCATTATCAAATGATTTCTTTTTCTTTTTATCTTTATCATCTATATTTTATTCTCGTTCCAACTTTCCACCCTCTCTCTACACTCCCCGCTGCAATCCTCTCTTTTTTGTGATCCATCTCAATCTCCCTTCTCCTTTCAATCCTTTCCTTCTATATAAACCTCTAACTTCTCTCTACTTATTCCAATCTCTAAACATAATCAAAATAGTATAAACGACAACAACAAGAGAAAGGAAGAGAAACAAGATCGAGAAGGAAGGAAATATAAGAGAAAAAGAGCTCAACAGAAAAAATATTGAAAATAGCCAACTATCATCTGCTTATTCATTGCCATCGACAACATAATATATATCATTAACAAACAATAACCATTATTATCCCTCATACCCTCCTTCCTTACATCCCCTCTGAGCAATATATTCTATATCTCCTAGTTCTATACACTGATTGAATATTCTTTTCAATTCAACTCCTTTCCTTTCCCCTAATATACATGAATGTAACATCTAAATCATCTCTATCAAGGTTTCTCTTTTTCCTCTCATAACTTGTTTTTTATATCCTTTCCCCCTCACCCTTCTCTTCACTCCTCTATCTTTCCCACTTCATTTTCCACACCTTCAATCTTCTACCTTCTATAAAACCCCTCCCTTCACTCTCTTTTTTCTACCCCAAAACAATCAATCGTAGCCAAAGTACAACATCCAAGAATGAATGAATGTATACGGAAAGAGCAGACATTAAATATATCCTGTATTTTAGAGAAGGGAAAACAAGATGGAAAAGAAAAAGATAAATGAAAATAATAGAAAAAGATAAATGATGATTTAATATTGTGATGGTAATAAATAGTGTGAACAACAATACGACTATCAGCATCATCATTTCTTTTCTCTATTTATCAAAACTCTCACTCACTTCCATCCCCTTTCATTCCCTCACCAACCCCCGGACCAATAAATTCTCCCCAAAACTCCTCTTCTCTCTCTTAAACTCGATTTCTTCTAGTGATTGGTTTATCTTTCTACAGTCCTCTCATTACAATAGACCCAACACTCCTTATTTATATCCCCCCTTCTCCCTCCCCTTCCTTTTCATCCCCACTTCTCCCTCCTATTCGCTTCCTTTTTAATCTCTTTAATCTCCATATATAAACCTCCTATCCCTATCTCTCGATCTCTTTCTCAAACAGAAATAATCAAACTAACAATAACTGAATACTAAAGGAAAAGATTTTATGACTTCCATTTTGTATATACTACTAGTATAAAAAGAGATAAGATGTAAAATATAAAAACATAAAGTCAAGAGAAAATAAAGAAACGTGATTTATAACAAGAGATGGTGTATGGATGAATAATAATATGATGATCATGATAATAGTAATAACTATTATCAATTATTATTAACTTAACATCAACCACATATCCATCCCACCTCTCTTCTAAATACCTTTACTTCATTCATTAACCCCATCTACCCATCTATCTATTGATACACTGGCATACATCCATCTACCCATCTACCAAATCCAATCTATCCCTCCATACACTCTCCCTTCCATTTTATACCCCTAGATTCTAATCCTAGGAATGATCATCTCATATCTACTTCCTCCCTCCTTTCACCACTCCCTCTCTTTTATACTATCCCCCCCTTCACATTTCCCTTCTTTCCTTTCCTCCCCGTATATTCTCTTTACTTACCACCCTCCCAATCCCTTACAATACCCCTCTTTTATATATAGCCCTCTTTCAAGTTCCCCCCTTTTTTTATTATTCATCATAATCATTTATAATCAAACCGATAATCAATTCAATAGAAGAAGAACTTGAACTACCAAATTAAGAACTTGAAAATACTTTATATTAATGTTATTGATCTATTACTAGTATATAATCGAGACACGGAACGAAAAAGAGAAGAGAAAAAGAGAAAAGAAAACAAGAATAAATAGATGGTTCAATAATAATAACTATGATAAACAACCTAAACATTGAATCAATAAACGAACATTTAAAAATATGATACTAGTACTAGTAATAGAAAGATAGATAATGACTACTACTACTAGTACGAAGACTACAACGATGATCATAATGACGATACTAACAACCATCAATTCACCAATCACTACCATATCATCTTCAATTCCTGCTCCCTCTCGCCCCATCCTCTGTTTTCCTTTCCTCCCCTTGTAAGCTAAGCTAAAGATCACATAACATAACATAACATAACATAACATAACATAACATAACATAACATAACAAGCCACCCACCCCCCCTCTCCTCCCCTCTCCTCTCCATCTTTCCCTCTCCTCTCCTCTCCCCACCCCAAACTTAAATCCCCCACCCTTATAAAACCCCATCCCCCCATTCCCCCCATTCCACTATCTCCTCAAGTTCAAACTTCAACTTCAAACTTCAACTCAAAGCCCAAGCCACCCAAAAGAATTTAAATAATACTTACTAGTTAGTAATATAAACACTAGCATTATCAAACATAACATGACTTAAAAAAAAAATAAAAAAAAAAAAAAAAAAAATAGAAAAAAAAAATATTAAATATTAGATCTGAATAATTTATTAAAAGGATAGATAGATAGATAGATGATTGATTGTATTGTATTGTATTAATTATATAAAAATATAAAAATATAATCATATAATCATATAATCATATTAGTTATAATTATATTCATATTCATATAAATCAATATACATAATATATTTCATATATAAATATATATAATTATATATAATCATAATCACAATCAATATATATAATATATTTCATACATAAATATATATAATTACAATCAACACATATATATAATCACAATCAACACATATATACAATCAACACACAATCACAATCACATCATACACAAAAAAAAAAGAATTAAAGACAACAAAGACAACAAAGACAAAGTCTCTATTATTCTAAAGTATTTACTAGTATTTATTTATTTATTTGTTCATTTATTTATTACTATCTCTCCTTCTCTTCCCCATCCCCCCCATCCATCACCATCACCATCTCATCCTCAACCAACCAACCAATCAACCAACCGGGTATCTATCTATTCCTCACTCACACTAATCTCCCACTCTCCCACTTTCCCATCCATCCGAATCCCCACCCTCAAAAAGAGACAAAAAGAGAGAAAAAAAAAAAGTAAAAAAAAGTAAATAAAAAAAGAACAACCACAGGATATCAACCACCCCACCCCCACCTTCAAACCCATCATAACGTCATATCATCCATCCGACCATCCGACCATCCGACAATCCGACCATCCGACCGATCAACCCACAGCCAAACCAAAGTAAACCAAAGCAAAGGAAAGCAAAGGAAAGTAAACCAATAGAAAAAAGTAGTGCGCAATGCACAGTTCGCAGTTCGCAGTAAAAAAAAGTAAGAGGGAATGAAGAAACCAAGTAGACAAGTAGATAAGTAAATAAGAAGGAATCCTCCATTTTAGTATGTATGTATGAATGAATGTATGTATGAATGTATGTATGTATGATGGAAGATAACTCTATCCCGAGTTCCAATCAATATTGCTAGCTAGCAAGCAGCCATCCATCCATCCATACCAATCAATCAATCATACCGATGAAGAAATTCCCCCCTCCATCTATTCGCGACCACTTTTCTGCCCCATCTCAGATAGATAGATAAATAGATAAATAAATAAATAAAAAGAGGAAGGGTGAAAGATGTAAAGCAATATGCAAAGTTGTAATAGACCAAACTAAACCGAACCAAGCAATCGCGTAAGCGTAAGCAAAAGCAAGGCCAAAATCGCAAAACTTATTTTCCCTTCTCATATTCTCTGATATTCTTCTTATCTTTTTAAAAAGGGCTCCAGCAAAAAGGCCGAACGAAACATGTCGACCAAGAGAAAAGTATAGCATATCAAGTAAAATTTTAATTTCCTCCCTCCTTCCCTCCCCAATTCCACCCATTCCATCCCCATAAATTCCATTCCAATCCATCCCATTCCATTCCCAATCTTTCATGCATGCAAAAGTAGAGTAAGTAAACTCAATCGAAAATGTGTAAAAAAAGAAAAAAATCTCAAGCCAAGCCAAGCCAAGCCAAGCTAAAGAACTCGCAAATGCCAATGCCATGCTCATATTTGTATACCCCCAAATATCCCATATCCCCCACCTTTCAAATCTTAGACGAGTAAAAAGTAAAAAGTAAAAAAAGTAAAAATTATGACATACGAAATGGAAATCAAATGATTCCTCATATCATATGTGATAATCGAAGTCGAAGTCGAAGCAAGAAGTCGAAAAAAAGAAGTCTCGGAAAAAAAGACAAAAGCCAAGCACACGCAATATTCCATCCCAAATAAATTCCCCAACCCATTTTGTGCATCCCAAATCCCATCCATCCCCCTTTCATTATGAAGAAAACCCAATGATGGAACTAAATCCAAGAAAATGAACTAACAAACAAAACATAATACAGAAAATTCTTTCAAATCTTTCACCACCATGATGATGAAGAAATCGAAATGAAGTAGTAAAAAAAAAGAATCCGCCTAATTACAAACTTTTTCTGGATGGCGAAGCAAGCAAAGGCAGCCCAGATGGTGATTTTTTTTGTGTCCGACTTGTGAAAGAAGTCTAGAAGAAAAAGCAAAATGTGCAAAGAAGTGTAGAATAAAAAAAGCAAGACTAAAGATCTTCTCCTGCAAGCAACCCAAAACACCTGTAACTAGAATCCATCCAGTCCATGCCACCCTTATTTTGGGAAAAAATAAACAAATGAAAAAATCTAAAAAAAAATCCGCTGATGTAACGCCGTGAAAATGTGAAAAGCAAAGTCGTAAGATCGAGGCAGCCACCGGTAGGCGCAACGCAACTCGAGATCGTAATATTTGGACATGATGATCCGGGTATTAATTTAATTGAATAATCCTTAGAAAGTTCGTCGAGGATTATACGGATCGTGACGACATCTCTTTAACGTAATGCGCACTTTTATAAAAAAAGAAATAGAAAAAAGAAAATGCAAGAACTTTTGTAATGGTGAACTCGGCACCATGGGTATTCGCGTGTATAGAATTAAGCGTTTTTGTTGATGTTGACAATTTCGAGTTGGGATCTTATTAAACCAGAAATGTAATAAGAAATGATACTGCAATTAAGATACGACGGTTGGTTGTCCTCCATATGCATGATGTGACATGAAATTTGGTTGTTTTGATTGAGGTCCACATGAAGCACATCCGGTACAATCAGCAACGGAACGATCCCAAATATTATATGAGTTGTTACCATAGTGACCCGAATATGGTGTAAAAGGAGCGACGACTCGAGGAGGTATGTATGAAGGATAGTATTGTCCAAATGGAATCGAATATTGCGTGAAAAACCAATGATTTTTATATCCAGGTCCCATACCCGTAGTACTATACACTGGCGTACTGACACCAGAATCTGGAGCAGAAGGTGGTGTATGGTGTGGAGTTGGATATGCTCCTGGGTTAACCCAAGCTTGTGGATCATAAATCTCAAATCTTTGTCGTTCTCTTGAAGCACTCTTTGGATATCCACTGTATGGTTGAGCGACATATTGTTGACGAGGACGTTGAACATTGGTGTCGATTGGAGCAAGTGGAGTAGAAAGGCGTTCACGAGCAACAGCACGTTCCTTCTTCTTTGCTGCAGACCAATCCTTCCAATTTTGTAACCATGCGTTGTAATCTTCACTTCCATCGAGGTCGACATACAAATTCCAGTTCAAATCATCCAACCAATCGTGTTCCAAAGTGTTGAGTTCTGAGACTGCGATACCACTGACTTCCGACCAGGATTTATTTTGAAAGGTATTGTCATCCAAGAATTTACTTCCGAGAAGTAATCCAACAGTTAACAATCTCCAAACTTGACCATCACTAATCTTTCTTGCTTCGAGCTTGAGCATATTGACGCGTTTTGCTAGATAGTTCATACCAAGAAGGATTGTGGTGTGAGGAAGTCGGGTCGATGATAGAAGTCCAGAAACAAATTTGCGAAAGGGTGCCGTAACAGTAGAGTTAGGGAAAGCGAGTCTTTGTGCCATTTCAGCCACATAGTCTGTCATCTCCTCAATCTCGTACTCCAGATGAGCACATACACCTCCTGGAAGCATGATGGCGATTATTTCGTTGGGGCCGACTAAGATCCTGATGAACCTAGTCGGATGCAAGAAATTGCTTCTTGCTCTTGTTGTAATAGTAGTAAGCTGATTTGATTTTGCAAAGAAGCTGACTACCAATTGTTAAAGAGCTTTTGAGGATCTTTGTGAAGTGTATGTATTTTCTGTCGACGTTGTCAATCTGACAAAGGGTTTCGATGGAGAGCGAAGTTTTAGGGAAATCTACTGTCGTGTATTCGCCATAGATTTATTTCTTTCAAAGTCGATATAAAACTTTTGTACGTCCGCAAGAAGTCGATAAGAAATGAATCGATGAAAAGAAATATTCTTTTATCTTCGTGTGTATGATGGAAGAAGATGAGTAGTGTTTAAACACCGAAACGAAAAGTTTAGAATGAATCAACCATACAACGGTGGAAGTGAATATCGAGTCCTTTAAGTTCTAGGTTAATCCTTCAAATCAATTAGCAACTTGTCCATAATATAAAATTAGTTTATTCTCGAAAATGGTAGTCTGTGCCTATTCTGAGACAGAAACCAAAAGTTGCAGTTTATGATGTGACAAAGATGCGACTCTTTCTCGAATTACCGAAGGATATCGAGAATACCGAGGACGCGAAGAAATAAGAAGAAAAATTATCGGAATTATTCAACCATAGAATGATGATGATGATGATGGTGATGATGGTGATGATGGTGATGATGAAAATATATTCTTCGTGTAAAGATATGGAATCAATATCGAATTAAAAATTGGTGAATAATATAATATTATATGATCATAAGGTTGTATTTTTGTCGGGTTATCGGAATGCGAAAGATGTTGTTATAGTTGTTGTCCGAAAATCAAAACAAACTTGAGGGAGAGAGAGAGAGAGAGAGAGAGAGAGAGAGAGAGAGTTGGTTGTAGAGGAATCAACAAAAATCAAAAATAAAAAAACCAACCAACCTTTTCTTGACGATTAAAGTCGATAGTAAAGATTATTCTTTCTAATCAATATATCCCCAAGTTATATTTTCAAATGAAGATGAATCAATACTAAGTAAATAGGATTTATTTAAATTCAAAATAAAACAATATATTGACTTCGAAGTTATAGATAGAACTATGGAAAAAGTTGTCGAGATTCGTTAAAAGTTCGAGGTCGTAGTCGTGGTCGTAGTCGCGGTCGTAGTCGTATATTGTATTGATGAAATAGATTGAACTATGACGTTGAGTTGGTTGGTTGGTTGGTTTCGAGATATTCAATTAAAATCACTTCAATCGATGAAGAATGAAGTAATTAAAAGAATAAATGAAGAGGATAGATTGAATAAATCTTTTTCTTTTTGAGAATGACCTCAAAAAGAAAAAAAGAAAAAAAAAAACTTGAACCTGGTAAAAGGGAAGTAAAAGAAGATGATGAAGAGGTAGAGAGGTAGAGTAGAGAGTAGAGAGTAGAGAGTAGAGAGAGGGAGAGAGGTGGGTGGGTGTGGTAGAAGGTAGGTAAAAAGAAGATGAAGAGGAAGAGTAATAAGAGTAATAAGAGTAATAAGAGTAATAGAAACCGAAGAAGAAAAAAAAAAAAAAAGGTTCCAAGGAATTAATTAGGGTAAGGTAAATTGGGTCGGTATGTAAGTAAAATGGAAAGGAAGGGAAGGGAAGGGGAAAAAAAAAATTAATTATGAATGGAATAATACTTTTTTTTTTTGTGTGTGAAAGAGTTTTTTTTTTTGTTTAGAAGTGGAGCAAAGAGAAACACTTCCTTCCTAGTAGTCGTATGTATGTATGTATGTATGTATGTATGTATATAGAGAGAGAAAGAGAGAAAGAGAGGGGAGAGGTACAGATAGAAGAGACTAGGACTAGGACTAGACTTTGAAGACTAGACTTTGAAGAAAGTGAGAGTAGTCCTAGTTCGTAGTTCATAGTTCATAGTTCATAGTTCATAGTTCATAGTTCATAGTTCATAGTTCATAATCATAGAAAAAGAAGAAGAAGAGAAGAAAGAATAGAAAAATATCTCAATGTAATTTAATTGGCTGATAAAGTGGTTCTCTTTCTTTTTCCTTTTCTCTTTCTCTTTCTTTTTCTCTTTCTCTGTTCTAGTCATTAAAACAAAACAATTAAAACAATCTAATAAGTTTTAACATTCTTTCTCTTCTTCGGATTTATTCATATTTTGTTATACTTGATTTTTCTTTCTAAATGGATTTATCAATCCAATCAATCCAAGTATACTGTACCTGGCTTGTAGTTCTACTGTAAGATGTAAGAAAAATAAAAACAAGATGGTAGGTAGTATAGTCCGGTAGTGTAGTCCGGGTATTGTAGTCCGGGTAGGGATTGATTTTTCCACGGAATATTATTGTTGAAAATTTACTTTGACTACTTTGACTACTATTACTACTATTACTACTATTACTACTATTACTACTATTACTACTATTACTACTATTACTACTATTACTACTATTACTACTATTACTACTATTACTACTATTACTACTATTACTACTATTACTACTATTATTACTACTATAATAACATAAGGATTAGTTATTCCATACAGCTTTATCGATATTATTAATTTTGTTGATTTTTGATTTATTATGTTCTAAATATAAGTCCTTCCAAGTTTAAAATCCATTAATCGATTATAATTGATTTATTACCTACCTAGTAAGAGATTTTATAGTACAAAAGTACAAAACACTAATAATTAATAAAAACGTCTATTTAAATCCATCATTGAAGATCTTCTTCTCTTTATAATATTCATTTCAATTGGCTGATTGATATAATAGTAATAATGAATAATCAATAATAAATAACCCGAGATTCTAGAGTCTTGAAGTTAAGTTATTATTACAATAACCTTAATAATTAAGTTTCAAGTTCAAGTTCTAGTATTAATTTCAATATTCTTTCGTTTTGAAAAAAAAAGTAACCTTTGGATTTTTAATTCTATATTCTATATTCTATATTCTAAATAATTAATTCTATCTCGAGAAATCCACGAATCCATCCATAGAGTCCAGAAGAGGCGCGTTGATGGTTCGAAATAAAATTGGATCAAAATTATCATCTACATAAGAAAGTATCCATTCCATTCCATCATCAATATTCATTCAATTCAACAGAAAATAAAATAAAAAAGGGTCTTATCATACATATCTTTACATATCTTGTCATATCTTGTCATATCTTATCTTGTCATATCTTGTCGTGTCGTGTCTTGTTATTGTGCTATGTTGTATTAATATTTGCTGTGCTTCATTTCCTTTGACCTATGCTTACTACAATATAACACTTCCGTATTCCGTATAGTAATAATTAGTAAATACAATCATAAGTATCAGTTATTCCAAGACTTATTAAATAAATTACATCAAGCCTTTCTTTATTCAACGTTGCCTGTCTTCTTGTTTTGCTTGTCCATAAGAATGACATGGTGTGTAAGATAATATGTCCAGAGATTCTTCCAATTGGTCAAATCGATTAATTTCCATTTATTGATTGGTAGATATTTATGATTATTCTCCTCTTCTTTCTCCATCCTCTTCTTCTCTCTCTTAATTAATATTTTACCAGTAACCCTGATTTTATACATCAAGAGCCAAGATATTCATCCATCCATCCATATCATGATGGATCCATGACATGATCCTTCTTCTTCTTCTCCTCCTGCAACCTATAAAATTTTTACCATCTATTTTTTTTTTTTTTTTTTTGCCTCTCACATGATGGATTTACCATACATACATACATACCTATGTAGATGGTACACTCACCAATTCGATTCACCACTTTCGTAATAACCTTATGTCAATCAATCCTCATCCTGATCCTCTCATTCTCATCTTCATCCTGATCCTCATCCTCTTATATCTAAATATATACTTCTTTACTTTCTTTCCTATCTTATTACATACTATATATACAACATCATCACCATCATTATACTATCTATCATAAGAATCTTCTTATTAACCTTAAACTACCAACCAACCAACAATCATTCATTCCATTCCATCCTATTCCATCCCATTCCATTCCATTCCTTTAAACAGTACCGTCTGTTCCTCTCCACTCATCATGCACGCTATCCCATACTATCCCATACCACACTATACTATATTATACTATACCATACCATACCATACCATACCATACCATACCATCCCATACCATACCAGAAAAATCTCACTCTACACATCCATCCATACATATATACATACATACCTACCTACCTACATACACACACCATAAACCAAAACATCAAACTCCTCTCCCCTCCTCTCCTCCTCTCCCCTCCTCTCCTCCTCTCCCCTCCTCCTCTCTCTAAAATAATAAATAACAATAACAATAAAAACAACCGAACAAAACATAATTAAACCGATACAAGCCTAAAATATCCGAGTCCATCCATATTTATACAATTAATCTACTAGTAGCACAATCTACTCGCTCGTACAGGTATATAAATATATTTATGGATCTTTTTATCTTTTTATGATGATGATGATGATGATAATCGTATTAATCACAATACAATATAATACAATACAATATATATATATACCACCCACAAGAACCAAAACCAAAACCAAAACCAAAACCACCAAGTCAAAATGATCAATCGAAATAAAGTCTCCGATCCGAGTCTTTCAAGCTCTTCCGTTGATCGATTAGAACTTGAACTTGAACTATGATAATTTTATATAAAATAATTTAGGCTTGAAGATAGTATTATATCGATATCGATATTGATCGGGTTATTTGTTTTGTTTTTAATTATTATTATTAATTAGTAGATTATATTGTAAATATAGTAAATATAGTAAATATAGTAAATATTCGTGACGTGGACTAGAATACTGGTAGATAGTGGATAGATTATATAGATAATAAAAAAAATAATAATAGTAATAATAATAATAATAATAATAATAATAATAATAATAATAATAATAATACCAATAATAATAATAATAATAATAATAATAATAATAATAATAATAATAATAATAATAATAATAATAATAATAATAATAATAATAATAATAATAATAATAATAATAATAATAATAATAATAATAATAATAATCTAGTAGTAAATCCTAGACTTAAAACGAAAAAAATGAATGAATAAAAGAAATAAAATAAACGAGGAATTTAAGATCTTATTTAAATCACTTTTTTTTCTATTTAAAACTATAAATATTATTTAAATAAATATTTATTAAATGCCATCTTTATTTTAACTTGAAATAATACTAGTAATATTATTAAAATAAACAATTTATTAAGAATAATAATTATCTATATAAAAACTATATTTATAAATCTATAAATTTTTAAAATTTATATAATAATTTCATTATTTCTCTATAATAGTTTTAATTGATTTTTGATAAAATAATATATTTTAATATTTTATAAAATTATCAATTTTTTAAAAAAAACTACTTCAAGTTATTTTAATCAAAATATTTTACTCTAAACTCATTTTGACAATAAATTCAAAAAATGATCGAAACGGGGCTTAAATCTTAATATCGATTGTTTGAGATCTGTTTATATATTTATAAATAAATGATTATAGTGAGGATGAGGATGAGGATGAGGATGAGGATTTCGTCGGTGTTTAATTGATATTATGATTATGATTATGATTATAATGATATTTATTTATTTATTGATATAGATTATTAGTATAGATGGGAGGGATATCTATCTATATACGGTAAACATCTACATCTCATCTCATACTTCCTTGGATTCTTCTACTCTATTTATTCTACTTATTTACTCTATTTACTCTATTTACTCTACAGTACGAACAAACCGAACAAACCGAACCGAACCGAACCAAACCCCCACACTCATCTATATATCTCTTTCTTTCGAGAATTCATACCCATTATCAACATCCATCTATCTATCCATCCATCCATCTATCCATCCATCCATCCATCCATCCACATACTAACATGCAAGTCAAATCAAGTCAAATCAAGTCAAATCAAGTCAAATCAAGTCAAATCAAGCGAAGCCCGCTCTCATACTCATCCCACCTATCCACCTATCCATCCACCTATCCATCGATCCCTCCATCCCTCCGTTCAATCGTTCATCGAAATCCACGCCACGCCACGCCACGCCACGCTACGCCATACCGTCATTAGAAAGATCTTTTTTTTTTTTTCTTTTTTATCTTTTATTTTCTTATCCTTTCTTTTCACTCTCTCACATACGAAGCGAGCATATGTATGTATGTATGTATGTATGTATGTATGTATGTGCCCCTCTTCTACCGTATCCATTGCATTGCATTGATAGGATTGATAAGAAGTTAGATTAGGTATCTACCCCTCAATTTCTCATGATGGAGGGAATTTTCGAAGCCCAATTTATGAATGAATGATATGAATGAATGATATGAATGAATGAATGATATGAATGATATGATATGATATGATATGAAAAGTTTTACCCCTCCATATCCGTATCTAATTCTATCTATTTAATCCTATCTTCTATCTTCTATCTTCTATCTTCTATCCCAACAACCCGGAAACCAAACCGAATTTTATTAATAGAGCGGAACGAAAAAAAAAAAAAAAAAAAAAAGGTTCGGATCGACTTTTGGATATTATAGATATGGAAATGCTATTCTATGCTATTCTATACTATGCTATGCTATACTATACTATGTATAAAGTTCTAGTTCTGATTCTAATTTCAGGGTCCTTTTAACATTTCTTCTCTATCCCATCCCATCCCCATCCATCATGGATAAACCCCAAAGGAAATTGATGATTCCTGATCTGATCTGGTTTGGTTTGGTCTTTTTCTCGTTTACTTATACTGTATATATACAAGACCTAAAAAAGCTCCATGTTTCTTTCTACATTATGTATTTTAGAACTCTTTTGTATACTGTACTGTGCTGTGCTGTATTATATTATATTATGTTATGTTATGTTATGTTGTGTTGTATTGTGTATGTGGAGAATACTACCCAGGTATAACATAGATAAGATAGGATAACCCAGGTAAAACGACATATCTACTCGGTAAGTAGGTATTTAAGGGACCTTTTCTAGTTCTATCCTACTTCTAGTTCTAGTTCTATTCTACTTCTAGTCTAGTTGCCAGTGGGTGGATTCGAGATCATCATCGATATGAAAAGTTTTTCATCCATACATCCATACATCCATACATGATTAAAAAAAAGAGAGTGGCGCAGTACATATACATACATATACATACATACATGTACGGTACGGTACGGTACGATATATACCTCGAATCTACCAACTCTAGCTCTAGCTCTAGCTCTAGCTCTGCTCTAGCTCTGGGTATGCGGATTTATATCGGTATTTCATATCCATCATATCCATCAAATCCATCATATCCATCCATCATGTCAGATTAGTATTGTGCCGTATTATAAAAGAGCAATAAATACCCCCCCCCCTCTCTCTATATCATACATATACATATAAGTAAATATATAAATAAACAAATAACCTCAACTCCATCCCATACCCACGGAATCTCTCAATCCTATATACCGTCCCTTGATATCTTTAGAATTATATAATTTATTTGCTTGCTTGCTTGCTTGGTTAGTTGCTTGGTTGGTTGCTTGGTTCCCCAATTTTATATACACTAGAGGGAAAATTTCTTCGTCTCACGTGTCGTGGATATACTGAGTGGGGTCGGTACGTGGTTCTCCGTACTTGTGGGGGGGTATGGATGATTTGGTATGGTTTGTTTTGTTTTGTTTTGTTTTTGTATGTATGTGTGTAGTTGGTGGGTACTCTGCTCTACCCTGTTTTGGGACAATGGGGTTGTAAGTTTAGAGGTTATAGATGGTTATGGTTATGGTTATGGTTATCATATGGTTATTATGAGGTCTGGTCTGGTTTGGTCTGGTCTTGGTTACGGTCTTGGTTATGGTTATGGTTATGGTTATGGTTTTGGGGGTTGGGGATGAATGAATGTGAATATGAACATAAATATGAATATAGTAAATATGATTTTGAAGTGGCTTTTTACGTATAGTTTGGTATTTGGTATTTGAGATTTGAGACAAGTTTTGAAGTTTGAGGTTTGAGTCTTGCATACTTGAGATATGATAGATGGATGGATAATATGATGGTGGTGATGAGGACACGTGATTAGGGCTTTCTTTTGCCGGGTGTATGATAATGGGATAGGATAGGATGGTGATTTGATTTTTTACGATTTACAAGATATTTTTTTCATCGTCTTTAGTTTTGATGTTATGTTTAAATGTTAGAGGTTCTACGAGTGGAGAATTAGTTTGATTTGTTTACTAGTATGTTGATTTGGATGAGAGTGAGAAAGTCTACTTACTGGTAGGATGATGATGATTTGGAGTCAGATCAGATGATTTTCTATTTTCTATTTTTTGCTTATTCCGCATGTTTATATTTCATTCCTATCGGATTTAGCTTTTATTATCATCATCAGTTTTGATATATTTTTTATGGTATAAATTCCCAATAACAGGAAGACTATAAGAAATAAGTTTTCCTAACTCCGTCTCTACTACAAATCAATCGATTGCTTGCCATCCATTCCTCCTCTGACTCATCCCCTCGCATCTGATCTACTTACTCCTCATCTTCTCCTCACATCTACCCAACAGTGGCAATACATACATATCAAATCCCATACCGAGTACCATATCGAGTACCAATGGTTCCCGGTACAATGATGTACATACATACAGTGTATCACCGTTCGTTCGTTACTCACCGACTGACCTAATATCGATGATCCATCTGTACCTAAGATCTTATATCGATTTGGTTTTTGCTGCCTTGCGTCACCTTGCTCACTATCCTTCACTTACCTTGTCTTTCAATCAATCAATCAATCAATCAATCAATCAATCAATCAATCAATCAATCAATCAATCATTTCAGTCTTGCCATTTATTCCTTATCCTCGGTTCATCGGAACCGGTATTACCTTACAAGAGAAGTATTCTTACTCTCTATTTCCGCTCATTCGCATTCTTCGAGTGAGTGAGTAATCAGTCACGAGTGATCTGATCAATTGAATATCTGGTGTAAGTTTTTGATTGGGTAAGTAGCTCAATTGATTGATTGATTGATTGTACTCTAGATGCCTAGATGATGTTTGTGCTACGTAGTACATAGTTTGTAGTACGTATATGTGGCGCGGTTGAAGCGAGAGGGCGATGTGAGACATTGGATTTCGTGGAGTGCAAAGCCACATTTGTATATTGCGAGATTTGTGGTTTGTTGTTGGGATGGAATGGCTGTGCAAATATTGTATAGGGGCTGATGGGGCTGTATGGTGGTTATTTGGGTTTCTTGGATGGATGGGATGAGGTGGGACGTGGTGTTTACGGGGGTTAGACGAGTGGAAATATCAGTATAGAGGAATGAGTGAATAATACGATAGTAATAAGTGAACTTGAGGAGAGTGAAGTTCCGATTTGATTATATTCTTGATTCTGTACAACTTTCCAACTGATTAGAAACAAACGATGAGATTTGGATGTGATATAATTGAAATTCAAGCCAATCGATTTCTGAATATCCGTTCAAAATATAGATATCCAAATATATTTCAAACAATATATACTCGAATGGTTATCTCAACTATAGGTATTTAAATACTGTTTTGTTAATCCATTTTGATTATACATATCAGATATAGATGTTTAAGATTAGGATTTACATATGAATATACATTAGATGAATGAATAGTTGAAATTTATATAGCTCGATTAGTTCAAATCAATAAATTTGGCCTCCGAGTCACTATCGTTTACAAACTCTCGTATACCATCACCGTCACATCCCCCATACCATCTATCAATCCATCTCTCCGGACTTCCACCATTAAACGTCCCATAATCCCCTTTATCACTGTCTCAAATATAACTGCCACTCCTCGCCATACATACCATAATAACAATAACCCAATATAATTCACCTCCTACACAACACACATCCACGATATCCCACCCCGCAGATCGGTAATTGCAGAATCTAATACTGAGAATTTCTTTCCTGACTGCCTGTGATTGTCGATGTAATAGTCGTGAATAAGGAAGAGAGAGGAAAAGGAAGAGGAAGAGGAAGAGGGGAGGCGGGTTTTTATACGTCTGTATCCTTGGGCGAGAACCTATTTAGTGGAGCAAGTGAACTACTTGATTGGGTTGAGGGGTGATGTTTTGGGGTATCTAGATTCTGTATCGCGATTCGGTGGTTAGTGAGAGGCGGTGGCGGTGGTGCTAGTGGTGAGTATCGAGTTGGTATTTATAGGATGGAAATACAAATGTTGATATATGTATATTGAAAATTCGCCACATCACAAGCCACAATATCGAATCTAGTTCTAGATAATCTGGAATTAGTCCACCTAAAGATAAAGAGTCCCTCCAACAAACTTAAGTTTCCAGTCCAGTTTCAACGAGGACGTTGGGACATTCAGAGATGGTTCGAAAGTGGCTGTCCTGTTGAGTTCACACTTTCTTTACCGTGTCTATCTTGTCCCTTTAACATCTGCCTTCTATAGAAGATCTGCTTCTGAGTTTTCTTTTTGTTGTCGTTTGTCATTTTGATAGTTATTGTTGTCGATTAATATATTTGCTGTTATTTATTTGCATCCGAAAGTACGAAATCCAACATACCATCTCGTCTCATATCAGAATCCCTAAACTCTGAATCTCGATTCCTCATTCTATTCTTGACCGTATACAACCAGTCCACGTGGGATGGCTTTTGTTTTAAGCGTAGATTGATCGATTTCAATCGTACATTTGAGAGTCTTTATATGCAGGGTGTGGAATTCGGACGAGAGGGATTGGTCTTTCTAAGTATTTTAGTCTCATCTTTCATATGTATTTGAGGGGGGTTCATTTGGATATTGAAGGATAGATTGAGTAGGGCATTATATAATCTCCTCAATGTTCCCAAACATTCAAACTTCATGGATATATCAAAAAGGGATATGAGATACATGCGACCAATCCATCTTAGAAAGCTAAAATTGAGGATCGTCAAACATTTTCTAGACTTCTCGAGGAGAGAAATTTGTGGGTTCCGAATGCTCAGATTGAATTTGACAATATTAGAAGTATTCAACAGCATAGGAAATATATGACGATGAATGAATTAAAGATTGTAACTATTATGCTAAACTTCTTCTCCAAATCTAAATTAGGTGGCCAAAATATAATTTAACTGTAATACTCTTGTAGTTGGACAAAGGGCACTAAAAACGTCTTCTTGAACATCGTAATGCTTTGGTTAGTAAATCGAACGTGCTGAACGGGCCTTTATATGTCAAGTTTTCAGATTGGGAGTTGTAGACTCGTGGTTTTGCTTCAAGCGGGGTGAGGATGAACAGAGTAGAGGTGGACAGTGGTATTCACTCCAGATTCTCCAACTACCTAGGTATAAAAATTAGAGTTTCTAGCAGTCATCTCTTCAACCAAAATCTATCTATTGTGAGTCTATAAAGAGAGCCGTATGATTTCCATAAGGCCAGGGTAAACTATCCATAAGTATAATGTCTGATTCTTGCTGGGAAAAATGATGGGTCTGAATGATTAGGGGGAATTGAATGATTAGAAGGTATTCTTGCTTCATGATAAATGAGTAGGTGGAAATAATTTGATAGGAAGAGATGATATATTGACAGTGAGAAATGTATTTAGAGAGTGTTTTGAACATACAGAGAGATATATATATAAAAACATCTGTCTCAAGTCAAGAAAATATCGCCCCTTTAGGAGTTTTCATTCTAGCATCGATACATTATCGCTTAAATTTGCTCAGTTTTAACAATCATGATTATAAGAATAAAAATATATACCAATCCACTCAATATATAGTTCCAGGTAGACTAATTTTCTATGATTTACTCTAATTGCAAGCAAGCAGACCAAAAACAATATTTGACTAGATAGATAGTATGCGATGATTCTCTTTAACTATCAAGGGATATGTATATTAATTCATTAGTTAAAATCTCACTAAATTAAAAGAATGTGTTAAATGTATTAAATATATGGCACTCCATGATATAATAAATAGATTTGATTAATCTAATAAATATTTGGAGATAATATGTGGAATTTATTAAAGGATACATCCATCTCTGGTACTGAACATACTATTATGATAATTGTTCCTCGTCTAATAGTAACTATAACAAAAGGTAAAATTAAGGTATATTATATATCTTCATTTCCTATCATAATAGGGATTCATCAACAATGAGCTGGAGTGATGGCCTGAAATTTCATGGTATTAGAAACGATGGTTAGATCTTATTTGATGTTGAAGATATATCAGGAAATGAACGTATTTCAAATAGTATAAGTTGCGATGTAAAGTAACATTGATTGATTTATGTTAAGATACAGAAATGATGAGTTAAGCTTCAATGAAAAATCATAAACTCCAATAAACACTATTGATACTCTATCAAAACGAGTGTTGCCCGTAATTCCTAATTGCTAAGCCGATCCCTATTAATGAGCCTTCAATGAAAGATCAAAATATAACTCTAATAATTTCTATTAATTTCCATTACCATTATGATGGCCATTACCATTATGATGGCCATTACCATTATGATGGCCATTACCATTATGATGGCCATTACCATTATGATGGCCATTACCATCATGATGACCATTACCATCATGATGACCATTATCATTATGATGGCCATTACCATCATGATGATTATCATAACCATTATTAATATTAGGATCATTACCAGCATTGTCATTATCGCTAGGGCGTGGATCTTCGTTTACTATTACAAATGAATGAGTAACAGTCGGGGGTTGCCGAATAGTTTCAGTGCGACTTCGAGATCGAGAGCGACTTCGAGATCGAGAGCGATTTCCAGATTGAGAGCGATTGCCGCTAACTTCTGGCTTCCAATTTATAGTGTTTCCCATTTCGAATGTATGTATTGGATTTTTTTATGATAATTAAGTTAACACGAGGGATTTTGGCGAACAGTCTTGGAAATTGAGCTTAGAAAGTTTGTTTGATGTGAATAGCAGAATTAAATGCGCAGATTGTAAAACTATTTATATAGAAAAATGACTACATTATTGCGCATTGAGAATTGTTGGCTAGCTAATGGTTTTGGTTATCGAAGATATTACCGCCGAGAAACAGACCATTGCGTACTTTCTTAGTGGGCGGCTGATGCGAATTGATGAGTAGATGCTTACTTGATACATGGTACTATCTAGTCATTCGAGGCTGAATTCTGTAATTGGAAGGTTAAATTGCAGCATTCTTTCATCACTGTTCACTATTTTCATTTGACGCAATCAACCTAACTCAACCAAGTTCCACCTATACGTAATCTAACAGCGCTAAATGTAACAACCCAGGCCGACTTGTCCCAAACTACCCTCTTCGTACCCTCTGAAGATGGTTATGGAGTCTATGCTGACTTTTGCTTTGTATTTTGGTTACTTTGGTGTGTCTCTTCAAGTTGTTGGTGAGAGAAAGAGAGGGGCATGAGTGATGGACCAATGAGTTGATAAACTTCGCAATCATGTCTGTTGGATACAGTCATGGGGTGGCGGAAGATCCGATGAGTTGATAACTTCAATATTTAGTTGCTGTAAGGTAGAGTAATACTTGTAGACTATATCGGTGACGAAAGATCTAATAAGTTGATAACTCCAACATTTAGCCTCCGTAAGGTAGAGTAATGCTTGCAGGCCATATCGGTGGCGGAAGATTCGATGAGTTGATAACTCCAACATTTAGCCGCCGACCCCACCCCCTGCCCCTCCAGCTCCCTCCAAACCACCCCACTCCACCCATATCTTCCCACCCACACAAACCAGCACCTCCACCAACACCAACAAATTCGCCGCCAAAACAACCGTAATATACACCTGTAGCACGGCGAGTAGGATGGCGATATTCTTTGTTGTGCGGAGCACGTTGGAAAAAGCTGCGACGAGGGGTTTGATTTGGTCGAAGACGAAGGCTATTTCTTTGGTGAAGGGGATGCCCATTTTCTTTCTTTTTTTTTTTTTTTTCGTTTTTTAAAGGGGGTGTGGTTTATGTATGGGATTGAATTGGTTGAATTGGGAGGATTGCTCGGTTTGCTTGGGCGTGATAAATTTTGCGGTTTGTTGGATAGTAGTAAACTTGTACTTGACGAATAGAAATAAAAATTAAAATTAAAATAATATAATATAATATAATATAATATAATATAATATAATATAATATAATATAATATAATATAATATAATATAATATAATATAATATAATATAATATAATATAATATAATATAATATAATATATTTTCAACACCGCACACATTCTCCAATTCACAACAACTCAAATGAAACAAACAAACAAACAAACAAACAAACAAACAATAGATAAATAAAACAACATGCAATTTCCATCTCCAATGCCCAATCCCTCCGCCGTCCCCCTCTCTTCTCACTTGAGTGCGACGAAGTGACGTCAGCGACGAATTCCCGATTCGTGTGGATTTACTATGATTAGACCAATGATCGGCTACTCTTTTCTATGCCTGTTGATTCCGGATTGGTGGAGGGCCATCCCAGGAGTACTATATATATACCTACTTAGATATATACCTACTTAGATATTTTGCTATCATTTTGAGTTGAGTTTCTTTACTGAAGAATTGTAGTGGATAATTTATATCTGAGATACTGAGATAACAGGAGGTACTTTCATCCAGTTAGTCACTAGCGAGCGAGCGATACGTATCGTAACCTTCACTTCACATCATATCGATAATCAATGATTTGATAGATCCAGATATTCGTATACCATTTCACGTCCTATGTAATTCATGATGCGTCCCATCCCATCCTATCCTATCGCTCTATCCCTTCCACCACGGACCTATTCTCATCACCCGGTATCCCATTTCCCCATTGCCAAACGATCAACGTAGTTATATGTACATACATTCCGCTTCAACCCCCCTTTCTCTCCCAGCAAGCATCTATTACCACTATCATGCCTGCCACTCATATACCTCCCCACACTCTACCCCAATCTCCACTCTCACCCCACCCCATCCCCATACCTCCCCATACTCCACTCCAGATCAAAAATCGCCCGCCCCATATTTTCTCTTTTCCCTGCCAACATTCTTCTCTTCGCCAAAGAAAAAAAAAAGACAAACTTTTTATATATGCAAGAAAAAAAGTGGAACAGAAAAAAGAGCATTGAAAAAGATGAAGTAAAATCAGGCTAAACAAGTGCGATGAGATTCTTCAAACTTTGAAAAAAGAGACTTTTGTAATTCCAGGTCAATCCGATCCGATCCAAACCTTCCATCATTGAGATACGCCCACCCACATAAACAAGAAAGGAGAAAATAATGTAATTAATGCCTGATCTCAACAATGTTTTCTAACTCCATGAAAGAGGTCACCAGTAAATACAAGGAGAGAAAAGGCGCGAAACAGATGACGATAGAAAGAGAGAACTTGGGTACCGTGTGGTAATCGGATCTTTATACATGTTTACCACCTGTTCTCTCTTTCATAAGTCTTCTCCTCTCTTGATCTTTGGCTATTTTATTAACTCGTTAGCATATTTCTTCGACAGTGGGGAAGCGAAATGGGGAAAACAAACCTTCGTCATAAACCAAAAACTCGTGTAAAGCGCTACCTGTCGGTACCATTGGTAAGACAGGTACCTTCTTATCTGTTACGACCTCCAACAAAGCTGGTCCATCACTCTCAATCAACCACTTCAAGGAATCTCTAACATCATTAGGTTTGATACATCTTCTATGTTGAACACCCATAGCATCAGCCAATTTCATGAAATCGGGGTTGACGCTGTGAGTATGAGCATATCGATCCTCGTAGAAGATGTTTTGCCATTGTGTAACCATTCCTTGTTCCTCGTTGTTGAGAACAATGACTTTTACGCCAATGTTGAATTGAGCAGCGGTGGATAGTTCGGTAAGAGTCATGTTGAAAGAAGCATCACCATCGATATCAATGACAAGGCAGTCTGGACGACCAACTTTAGCACCGATTGCGGCTGGGAGACCATAACCCATAGTACCAAGACCACCGGAAGTGATCATGGTTCTTGGATACCTCCAACGGAAATGTTGAGCAGTCCACATTTGATGTTGACCAACACCAGTAGTGATGATAGTCTCTTCCTTTCGATCAGCGGTCAAATTTGAAAGTTCTTCAATCAAAGTTTGTGGTTTGATAAGACCTTCTGGCTCAGCTCTTGCATAAGCCGAGAGAGGGAACTTCTCTTTCCAGAATCTGATTTTGTCGAACCATTCTTTCCTTTCAGCCATGGTTCGGTTCTCTACAGATGGAAGAAGATGGGCAATATTTGCAACCACATCACCAACAACTGCTTCGGTAGCTTGAACAACCTTATTGATGTTCTTTGGCATGATCTCAAAGTGAACAATACCACCACGTCCCTCAGCAGCTGCAGCCTTTGCTTCTGGTGCAAATTTGGCAACGTTCAAGGTTACACGATCATCGAATCGGGCACCAAGAGCAATGATGAGATCGGCTTCTTGCATAGCCAAGTTAGCGTATGCGGAACCATGCATACCAAGCATATGTAAAGCCTTCTCGTCAAGCTCATCATAACCACCAAGACCTTGAAGGGTTGTTGTAACAGGGATAGAAGCCTTATCAGAGAGCTCCTTGAGCAATTTTGGTCCTTCTGGGACAGAGATAACACCCTGGCCAGCATAGATAACTGGCTTCTTTGCCTTGTTGATCATATCAGCCACACGCTTGATAGTAGTTTGAAGTTCTCTCTTTTGGATTTCTTGAGCAGCTCGCGATGCCTGACTTGGTAAAGGTGGCAAGATACTGCTAGAAGGAATAGCTTTGCGAAGAATACCAGCTGTGACGTCCTTTGGTAAATCTACTAAAACAGGACCTGGTCGTCCAGAGGTAGCAATCTCGAAAGCCTCCTTGATTCTTTTGGGTAACTCGGCCACGTTCTTAACCATAACATTCCATTTTGTGCAAGCTCTCGAAATACCAACCACATCGGCTTCTTGGAAAGCGTCACTTCCAATGGCAGTAGTAACAACCTGTCCGGTGAAAACAACCAATGGAGTTCCATCTGACATAGCATCTTGTATAGGGGTAATAACGTTCGTAGCGCCAGGTCCAGATGTAACGAGAACTACACCAGGTTTACCAGTTGCACGAGCATATCCTTCAGCCATATGTCCAGCACCTTGTTCATGTTTTGGGAGAATAAATTCGAAATGTTTGGAATTGTAAATCGCATCGAAAACAGGTAAAATGGCACCTCCTGCATAACCAACTAGAATTCTGTTAGTTTCTCCTCCCTAAAATTAAAGAGTAAATGACTCACAGATGTGTTTTACACCTTGCCTTAACATCATTTCATGAAAGATCTCACCACCACTCATTCCAATAAATCTATCTGAAAATTAGCACTCTGCTTTCTTTCAAACACAGACGCCAAGCATTGAACATACGACTCATCCATCTCTGGATATCTCTGGCCCACCAATTGCTTTCCCTCATGTTTCGAACTGGTGTTATTAAATGCTGGACTAGGACGTTCTCTCGTTTGTCTATTTTTAAAATTAGTACATATTCGTAATTATTCTTCGCTCTAACTCCCATTCTCATTTCCACCCAAACCCCCTCGCAAAGACAAGAAAAAAACAGGAGTATAGAAACAGAAAACAACATACGAAGAACTTTCTGCCGGCGAAGTAGCCGCCGTAGCCTGGCCTCTCCTTCCCCTCTTCTCCACCATCAATCCCCCAGAAGACTTAACAAGATTACTCAACCCTCTCGATCTCATCATCGAGCCCGTCCGTATCGCCGTCGAATTATTGCTAAGAGTGCGAATCGCACTTCTAGCCGGAGTAGTTCTGAGCATCTTGAATCGTGTAATCGATTAATGTGTTGTAGTATAGGTGAAAAGATCAAATCAAATCAAATCAGATCAGATCAGATCAGATCAATCGATTGATTGATTGATTGACTCACACTCAACAGTTTCAATTGAATGAAATTGGAGCAATTGAGTCAAAGAAAGTTAACCTTGGAAGATATTTTTGAGTATTTTTGAAGATATATGTTTAAAGTAAAAGAAGGAAGAGAGGAGAGGGGAAAAATTATGACTCCAAATCAAAAATACTCGAGTTAAAAAAAAAGTATGAATCACATCAGTAAGAGTCTCAGTTATTAGCTTGGGAATAATTTCTTCTATGTTGTGTTCAGTTTTCTAGCGGCATCGGAGGCAAAATGTGGGGAAGTTCAGGCGAGAGATTTTGATTATTTTTGATTGGTCGAAGGTAAATTATGCATTAAATTTATGCATTCGGTTTTGTTTATAATGTAATTTGATTGGTTGGATAAAAGGAGGTAGTTTATTAAGGTTCTTATTACTTTTATTATTTTTATTATTTTTGTTATTTTTGTTATTTTCGTTATTATTATTTCGTAATCGTTCCCCCTTCAAGTTCAAGTTGTTGCCCTCAAAATCAGTTATCGTTTATATCTTCACTTTTGAGTTTGATATTTTGATAGTACTATTGAGAAAGGGGACAGATTATTGAGGTCTCATTTGTCAAATCGATTGATAATTCCTACCAAAGTCACAGTTGATATGACGAGTGATAATACTATTGAGATTTTATTAATGATTAATGATTAATAGATTAATAGATTATAATTGGGGGTTTTTATATACCTAGTAAAATCGATTAAGATCGAATAATTTGATCTCAGACTAATGAAGTCATTGAATTTGGTGATGGAATATTCCCAAATAGGAATAATTCAGGATATAAATGATGGAATATTCCCAAATAGGAATAATTGAGGATATAAATGAACATCTTCTGAAAGTGAAAGAATTGAAGGATTGATCAAATTCCAAAACCGTACACTCCATCAAAACAGGAATCGTACGACATCTTCATTTTAATTTCTGACTTTGATCTTGCTTACATACACGACGAAGCCCACACGTAATTCTCTAGGGCACGCAAGGATTTCCCACGTCCAACTTCTATCACCCAAAAACAATCCCAATCTCAGCTCCAATCTCATCTTATCTTATCTCATATTATCCTATCCTTAACCCCCCTCACAATTTAAAGTCCGCATTAACCCTCTCCCACCCTCTCACAACTCCCTCATCCAAGCCCCCCGCATCCACCATCCCCGCCACCTTTTCCGCCAACGTAACCTTCAATCCCCTCGATCTCTCTGTACACAACTCATATATCGTGCTCAGATTGAAAGTCAACGCATGAAAAGAATTGTTTTCATCTATTAACGATTCGAGGATATTTTTCGCCTGTCTTCGTTAGTAATGTTACATACAAACAGAGAAATTATGGGAGGATCAAAAAAAGAAACACAAACCTCATCACCCCTCCCCAAATAAAGCAACGTAACCCCTAAATTCTGCCTCCAGAGAGCTCTCTCTCCCCTCCCAGCCCCAGACTCCTCATTCCCAATCAGTTCCTCCCAAACCCTAACCGCCTCTTCATAATTACCCTCAGCCACAAATGCCAATGCCTGAATAGTTTTATCCATTTCACTTTCACTTTCGCTCTCCTCTCCACCCCTCTTCAAACATTCCCTCGCCGCATCTACATCTCCAAGACATAACCACAGCAAAGCTTTCTTCCCTCTCAACCCCTCATCTCTATCCCCACCTTTCAAACTCTTCAAATGCATACCCGCACCCACCAAATCCTCCATCTCCACAAGAGCACTAGCAACTCTAATCCCCAGATCCTCCAACCGTCTCTCCCAAATCTCAATATCCCTATCCAACCCCTCCACTAACGCCTTATTCTCCTCCCCCTGCTCTTCAGGCAATCCCCTCTTCGCCTTCTTCAACCTCGTCAGCTCAGCCCTGGCATCCTTCCCCAAATCATAGTACCCCATAACACCTCTCCTCGCATCGCCCAAACCCATCCCCTGTAGTCTCACCGCCAAAACTCTCAGTTCCCACCCCACCAAATGCATGCCCGTCTCATCGTCCCTATAATACGCTGCATTTAGATCCTCAAGAACCTTGATTTCTTGAGCTGCTAATTGCGTTTGATTACATAGTGTTAGACATGCCAAACGAATATAAAAAAGATTGAATATTTCAGTGGCTGTGGTAGGTCCAGGCGTAGATGTCAATAGAGTTGCGGATAGGATAGCCGCGGCGCGGAAATAGCCAGAGGAGAGGAGAGCAGATAAGGTTTCAGAATTGGGATTTGGTGGGAGAGTTGATGCGGGAGAGGAACGAAATGGAGGAGGGATGTCGAGGACCGGGAGAGGATGATAGATTTCGGGGCGAAGGAGGTAAGAGAAATCTTTTTGAAGAGTTGAGAGTGTTGATTTGAATGATGTATTCTGGGAGGGCGAGAGCGAAGTAGGTGCTGTTTTGTACATGCTGGTGGAGGAGAGATTGGATCCGGGTCCTGGGGATGGTAATCGTGGGGTTCTGGTTCTTTGGACGGACCCGGCTGCTGCTTGTGATGCGTTTAGATAATTCGTAGGGGAAAGGGGACTATTGAGTGGGGAACTGTAAAGTGTTTAGTATTGTACTCGTTATTTGGTAGGGAACACATACTCATTGATATCTAGAGGGCCTCTAGTCGGTCGTCTTGGTAAAGCTTTTGATGTATCAGTTAATGAATTCACGATGAGTTTCTTAAATGCCAAAATCTATGCGACCACTCTGTCTAGATTCCATGAACTATCATTGAATGCCAGAAAGGCTCAAGAATCACGATAGCGACATCCTTAAATTCACCACCAATACGCACTCGCGCAAGCTTCTCAAATAATCAATTTCCATCCCTGTATACTCCATACGTATCTCCTTTCAAACCCGCAGCGACTCCCCTCTCCTCTCCTCCCCTCCCCTCTCCTCCCCTCTCCTCTCCTCACTCTAACCCGTGACACCACCACTTCCAACCCCTCCCCTAATCCCACCAGCAAAAAAAAAAAAAAAAAAACAACCCAAAGAAAAGCAACATACCTCTCCCCGAACTAGCCTGTCTAACATGTCTCTTCGCACTAACCTCTCCATTCCCATCATTATTCGTATCCATACTATCAATATCTCAATAAGATAATCGATATCCTACTGACTGACAACAAAGGAATGACCTGCACATCCAATAAAGCTCAAGCAAGGAACCATTCCGTTGTTTCAAAATTATGCAAGGTTTATGCAACACTAATTAAGTTGCACTAATGAATCCACCACAGACAACGCTAGTACTTACGTAAGCAGAAATCTTTGTCGGGAAATCTTTGTCGTGTGGCTTGGGTCTAGATTATGCTTGGGTGTTCGTCTGGATTTGCATTTTGTTCCTATTACGGAAGGGAGCGATATAGAAGGGGAGTTTTAATACGTATTAATATATATGATGGATACGGACTTGATTTGATTTGATTTGATTTGATTGCTCAGTGGATATTTTATAGCTATGTAGGTTATTCAATGAATGCTATTCAGTCCTTCCCTCAAATGCATCATTCATTCAATTAATCTATTTACCAACTCCCTCCTCAACAATATAGACCGCACTTCCACTACCTGGTTTACTAACCACCACCGCCTTCTCCCTCTGCTCCCTCGTCAAATCCATCTTACTATAATACTCCCTCTCCCAAGCCTCCTTAACAGCCTCAACCTTATCCCTAGGTACCAAATGAACACTACATCCACCCCACCCCGCACCCGTCAATCGACTACCATAACTGCCCGCCTTCCTTGCTATCTCACATAATTGGTCGAGCTCGGGACAACTACATTCATAGTCATCTCGACAGCTAACTTGTGTTTCGTTCATTAGATCTCCGAGTTTTTGGTTGAATTCTTCGGTGGATCCGCTGGAGCTTGAGGTGGGGTTTTCGAGGACGGCCATGAATTTGAGGACTCGTAGGGCTTCGGTGAAGACGTGGAGGGTTCTTTGACGGAGCTTGAAACGCTCAGCGCGGACGGGGAAAGTAGATGTGAAACGTTCGTTTAGTTCGGGGACGGTCATGTTGATCACTGAGGCAATTTCTTCTCGGGTGTAGCCTTCTTCTTGAGTTAATGTCTTCTTTGTGATTTCGATAAGTTCTGAGAATTGTTCTTCGAGTGGTGCTGAAGAACTGGCCGAGTATATACTGTGGAAACCACGGAGGGATACTCCTAATGGTCCAGAGTCTGATGGAAGAGCGGCAGTGGTCTTATTGAGAACGGCATGTAGGTAAGCAGCAGCAAGACTGCATTCCACCACCCGTAAATTATAGCATACAGGGCCAGTAACATGTTTATCTGCCGCAACGAACGATTGCGCAATAACGAATGTAAGTTCCGGTTCAGTCTTGGGGAAATGAACCGGACGTGCGGTCAACGTAGGATCAAACGAAACATATAAAGCCGAGTCGCGAATCGAAAAGACAGATGCTGATTGATCCATTCCACCCGAATTAACTCCCACAGCCCTCTCACTAACAATTGCCAATTCCGTAAGCTGGGTTTTATCCACAGACTGCTCCCCATTGGCAAACATAACCGCAAGAGCAGAAGCTGTTGTAAAAGCAGCAGAACTGCTCAATCCTCCACCAGAAGGCACAATACCGTCCATCAAAACCTCCATACTCCTCGGTTTAAACCCCGCCCCATGTTTCTTCTTGAGGATCTCCAACGCGCCTCTAAGTCCCGACTTCAAATAGTTTGTCCACTCATGCTTCGTAGCATCAATTTCCACCGTATCATATGGAATATCAAATTCGTGCGCAGGAAACTTATCAGCTTGTACGTTTGAGACCTTGATTTTGAATGTCGTACTGGTCGAAGCAGCGTCGTCGATTTGGGTAGAAACGGCTAGTAACGCATCTGCCGTAATTGCCATAGGCAGAACCGAATAAAGAGAGTAATCGATATGTTCACCGATGATATTAACCCGACCTGGTGATCGAGAGACGAATTGCGCATCATGGCCATAATTGCTCTTGAATTGCTTTAGGAGTTTATCCCATCTTTCTCCTTGTGAGAGTAAAGCATCTTCGGTATAGATGTCTTTGAGGGACTTTGCGACTGGAACAATTCCTGCCATTTTGAAAGATATACTCGTATTAGGTGGTAAATAAGGATTTGGAAAAGAAAGAAGGTTAATTGAGTCTGCAAGTTGATCGAAGGGCACGAGATCATTCCTTCCTAATCCCTACGTGTCAATCACACTGGGTAACGCCTCCATAATTCACTCATACCCCTCCAAATCTTTGAGGGCCATCCATTAGTGAGCTGTGATTGGTGAATTTTTCAATTAACAGCTTCCCGTCATTTCTGTCAAATCGGAATAACTTCAAAATTCAAACTGGTTTTATTGTGGGATATTTGAGTACTAAATTTTCGATATCCATATTTAGAGCATTGAGGATAGCACTTCCCGAGGTTCATAAAGAACCCAACCAACTCTACGGGGACCAACGTATTTATTCATTCTGTTTCAATATCAGCACAATATATCTACAAACTGCTTGAATCTCAGCTATCTAGAAGCAATATATATCATCTCATCTCATCTCATCTGATATCAAAACACAACATAAAACATCCAATACAAAATTCATCTACAATATCCTGTCCAACCCATCCCCATACCAAACCCTCTCTCCCACCTTCCACCCTCAAATCCCATCTTACCCCACTACCTTTTCCCTCGGCTCGGTATCTCCCCAAACCACCCCCCACTCCACTTCCACTCCACCCCCATCCCACCTTTCATTCATCCGATCCGACCTCAACCACCACCAGATTCCGTCGGATATTTTACACGAAGTAAAGATTCTCAACCCCTGTTCTGTGTCTACTACTGTATATAAATAAATACGGCGGCTGTACCCATCATTGACGCATTTCTTACACGAGCATAGCAGGATGAGTTACCTGAATGCATATACAGTATAGTCCTTCAACAGCTTCTAATACAGTAATCCAAACACCATTGTTTTCCCTGAGTGAAGTTACTAGTGTATCTCCGCCACTTCAACATTATAACTCAGGTGTTCGCAAGATTTGAAATCTCCTATAGTTCTTAGCTTAGACATCATCGATGTTTGTTTTATATTTGTCTCGCAATTGTTTCATCTGGACTAGATTTATGACGAAACCTATCGTCTACTGCAATAACGATGGTTTCTTCAATGTTGGTTTCCTCCTCTAGCCATCAGCATTGAGAAGTACCTAGGCTGTGCTTCCTTCGATTTACATGGAGAATGCCTATACATTTTATTCTTAAAGTTTGCATAGCCAAAAGTGGAATATCAATCTTCTTGTAATTACAGGAGATTTGTATATATATTAATGCCGGTATCTCCACGATTGCGGTGTCAAACATACATTTGTTACAAATCCAAGAAGTTTCTTTTGCTAGACATCTTTAAGAATTGGCCTGAATAAAAGATATAAGTTCCAGTCATGTTTTCCAATGTACGCCCCGTATATAGATATATAGAAAAAAGATTCGAAGCTTAAATTTCCAATGTTGTATCAAAGTCAAGTTAAGATATTGATATCGCTTCAGTCATTCATACCATTTCAATGTCTCACGTCAACTGAATGTTCAAAACGGCGCCAATCAATAACTATAATAGTATGAAAATATAATTTCTTCGGTACTTTAACGCACCCCAGATTCCTGCTAACATGCACTACCATCCGAACCATTAAATCCTCAATATTCAAAAAAAAAAAGATCAATCAAACTTCCTTCAAAACTATCTTCATTATCCACTCTCCATTTTGAAACAATCAAACAAAACTCATATATATAATTTTAATTGTCCCGCACAGATGGCGACTACAACAACAACCAACCTTCCCACCACACCACCCGCCACCACCCCAACAAGCCCACCCATCTCCCCCTCCCCCACCACCTCGTCCATCTCCACTTCTCCATCCACCGAAGAAGAAGAAGAAGAAGAAGAAGAAGAAGAAGAAGAAGAAGAAGAAGACCCCGAGTCCAGAACCTCAACAACCATCATCGCCGAATCAACAGAACATACACACACCGTCATCCTCCTCCACAGCCGCCAAGACTTCGACACCTACTTCTCCACCGACCTCCTCTCCATAAAAAGCAAGAGCACCGACCCTTCCCTCCCCTCCCCTCAACCCGGTGGATCTTCCCCACCGCCCCGTCCCGCTCCTCTCCTCCGAGTCCGCCCGTCTCGACCACGAATACACACACCTATCCTTCGCATCCTCGCTCCAAGGCTTCGAAATCCTATCGCAATGGTTCGATATTTGGGATCTATCCCACCGCGACGATGAGACGAGGAATGACTTGATGGTTCCGGGGTTGAGGTGGTGTATTTTACATATCCTTAGGATTATTAGGGAACAAGCGGGGATAGGAGATATATACCGGCGGAGAGGATTATTCTTGGGGGGGGTTATTGGGGTGAGTGGTTAGATACCGTTTCTTCCTTCTCTCGAGCAACATCCTCGAGGAAGTGTAGCAGCGGGGATACGCAGAATCTTGGGGATGAAAGAAGAAGATGAAGAAGAAGAAGAAGATATGGAAATGAAAAGTTTAGGGGAGGCGATTGCGGATTTATGTATGTATGTATGTATGTATAAACGCTCCGACTATTACGAAAACACGAATTTTCATATCCCATTCGAGGGATGACGAGGTAGTTGCTTGCGCGCTAGGAGAGAGCATGCGCTGCGGATTGGACGGGTGGGGGTTTGATGTTGAGTGGAGGGGTTATGAGGATGGGGGACACCAGGTTCATCCTGAGCGGGGGATTGATGATTTGGTTGGGTTTTTGGATAGGTGTATGGTGTATGGATGAGAGGGGTTGGTGGGCTAGGTGTTATGGGGTGTGTTGTTTGGGGTGGTTGGATTTGGAAGATATGGTTTGTTTTTGATGAAGTGGATAGATAGATAGATAGATAGATGTGTTATTTTAACTCTTAATTCCTAATTCTTAATTCTTAATTCTAATTTCTGATATTCTATAACCAATCTTAAGCTAATTTCTTGACTGGTACTTTTGTTAGAAGGCGAGATAAGAGATGGGATTAGATGAGACGAATTACCTACTCTATATATGTAAAATCGTTAGGATGGTGAAAATATGGTGAAATGTAACGTTATGATATGGTGTACAGTAATAGCAGAAGAAAAGGAAAAGTGTCCAATTGGTATTATTTACAGATTTTCTATTTTCTATTATTTTATATTTATGTAAGTCTAAATAAATAGATATTATACATATAGACATTAACCGTAGTTGCAAAGGAGGGACCCATCTATTCCTCTCAATAATGCAATGCCCTAACCTAACCTAACCCCTCGGGGGAAAAACGCCGCCGAAATATGCCTGGTGTATGTACTAGGTATACCATACTATTCGGGTATAACAAAAGCAAAATAGCTCACTCCAATCTAACTCCAGTCCTCATCATCTCATGTCGTGCAATCCAATTCCTTACCATTCCATTTGATCCCGCCTTTCCTTGTGTGTTATCCAGAAACCCCATGAGTAAGCCGACTTCCATCCCTCCAATTAAGAACCAACACCTCACTTTTCGTTTCCTCCCCATTCTCCCCCTTATCATCCGTCCCCTCACCAACAACATTCTCCCTCCAATAAACCTGTCTCACAACCTTGCCCTCCCTCGTCCCCACCAAAAACCCATCCAAAAACTTCCAACTCCTCTTATGCTCCCCATCCAACTCCGGTCTCGTCGGCGCAAGACTATGCAAAACATTCATATCCTTATTCTCCCACGTAAACTCCGTCCTCCTCAAATCAACCCCCTCATCGTGCTCATCCTCATTCAGGTTACTCTTTGCGCCCAGCTCCAACATCCCATACTTATATTTCGCAATACTAAATCCATTTGTAAGGACCACGTCATTGGCGAATTGAAAACGTTGCAGGAAACATTCGTCGCATGTTGAGGCTACCAGATGCATTTTTTCCATTGCGTATTCGTATTTGGATGCGGATCCGGCTTTCCAGTGGTGGAGCGATAACACTCTTCGTCCGTTTTCGTAGAATCCCGAATGGTCGCCTACGAGATCGATTTGGGAGAGCCCGGCTATGGGGGTAAGTTGCGCGGATGAATAGGTGTATACACAATCCATGACCATTGTATCTCCAGATGTGTGGGCTGCGTTATGTTTACATTCGTTCTGGTTATCTGACAAGGCCTTTGCCACTGGGAGTGAGAGGAAAACACCGGCTCCTCCAAATGCCATGAGTCCGTACATTCTTACCGAACCCCAATTCTCGGATAGTCCACCAATGTATTGTGGCTGCGTATGGTCGTGTAACGCAAGTGTATCGATGAGACCGCGTAAAGATGGGAAGAATGTGTCATCGTCCATGATGACAACCCATTGAGTATATTCGTCACGAGCGGCATACATGACCGGGACAAGAGAAAAGTATCGTTGGTTAAAAACATCTTCCTTGCTAACAGGGGATATAATCGTAACATCCATGCCTTCTTTCCTGAATTCCGCTTCAAGTAGAGCCATATCTGATTTACTTGCAGCTTTCTCCTCGCTTTCAATAACTATAGCATAAAGTCGAGCACCAGTATAGGGTAACCAGCGTGCTAAATGTTTCTTGGTAGCTCGAAGTCGTTTCATCGTCGTTTGTAATCCAAAAATCATATGAGAGGCGTCGACATCGGGAGCTGGCGCATATGGAACTTCGAGAGTGAGTGGGGAGCAATGATTAATACTTCTATTCACGAAGATATCCTCATGACGAATAGTTTGACTACTCTCGAACAAATTTTCCTCCATAATCGTAACTGAAGGTCTTGCGCCATTATTCGGTCTCGTAACAATGTCTCTCGAAGCATAACTTAGAGGATATGTCAAATTATATCTTTCCAACCAATTCAAGTTTCCTGTGACATTATTACAATTGAATGTGGTCGAATCGATTTCATCCCATTCTTCATACAATTCTACCCCATGGTGGTGAATAACTTCTTCGGATGGGAGGAGCAGAGTTCCAAAGTGGGGGATATCATCCAATGATCCATATCTAGTGGCGAATATTAGAACCAATGTGATTGTCGTAAAGATCGTTAATAGAAGAGATTTCTTGGACAGCATGCTTAGATGAATCACATCCAAATTTGAAGAAAAAGAGAAAGAATTATTACAATATCAATGTCGACCAAAAATGAGAAGGAAAAGATTCGAGAAATACGAGTATTAAAAAGAAAAAAAAAAAAGAATAAAAAAAGTCATGTGGAAGTGAAAGATGAGAAGAGATGTGCCTAGTCCTTCTAGATAAGGAGATAGCCCCCTAAAAATCATCTAGTCTATTTAGAACGATGTGGAGTACGCTCCTCCCATGCAGGCATTGATTGCCTTGGTTTTTGCCAATACGTCATCCATATAACTTTTACTATGATTTTATATCAACGTGTATTATTATTATTATTATTATTGTTATTGTTATTGTTATTGTTATTATCATTATCATCATTATTATTACACAGAACATGACGATATATATACCGGTAGTAGGCGTTTTGTATAATATTATTCACTCTAGAGTTATAGTAGATGGATCTCCAGAATTAAGTAATCAATCAAATGGCCCAAGCTTCTCCCGAGAAGGTAGGGAAGGAGCAAGGCTGAAAATGTTTCTCCATCACAATAATAATAGACTGTGGCTTAACTTTCATGCATGCAAACAAACCGAGGTGTGGGAAGCAAACGACATCATATTTGAAGAAAGGCTGCAATTAACAATTACCACAACAAATTTTAATTTGTCAATCATTATCTCATTGCGATCTGTCCAAGTATTAATTGATCGAGTCATTTATACAAATAATGCGACAACAAATACTTGAATTCAGCAACTAACATCAAACGAATCGTGAACCATGGCTTCCGCTCCTCTAAGGCCTTCAAGCTCCTCAGGGCGAGCTTCTCTACCACAAGCAGAGCAAACCAACCACTTCGACACCTTTAGCAGACTCGATACATCCAATGGAGAGGAATTAAATCCATCCTATAATACAACTGAAGAGTCACCAGAACAACGCGCATTATCATACAAAGAAGAAGAGGACTGGAATTCACCACCCACCAAACGAGAAGGAGAAACAGATCAAAGACTACAAGCAGAGAGGAAAACATGTTGGATCTGCCAAATGGAAGATACAGAAGATGATCCAGATTCTTCACCCTGGAGATCTCCATGTCCCTGTTCAATGCGCGCCCATGAAAGCTGTCTACTGGATTGGATTGCCGCTACAGGAAATATTGGATCATCACCCTCGATGCACTGTCCTGCTTGTCAAGCAAAATTTCAAATCGATCAACCAAATAATTATCTCATTTTAGCGGTTGAAAAGTTACAGCGGGCTGCTAGATCGGCGGTAATGCCTATTGCGGGTGGTGCATTATTTGGATGTTTTTACACGGGATTCTTGGTCTATGGGATTAATAGTATGCAATTTGTATTCGGAGCAAGGGAAACCAGGGAAATAATAACATCAACCACGCGGCACTCGGGTATTATGGCCGAACTTGTAGAGAAACTTCCGAAGTTGGGAATTGTGCCTGTTGCGACCAAGTTGCTAACAAGAGCTGCTTTTCCATTCTTACCCAGTTTCGTGGATATATTAAGTTGGGAGGCCGCGATTGGATTACCTCTCATTGCGCCCTTACTCGTGTTATCGAGAGCAACATTCGCAGACCCTTTATTTACATTGTTACCCATAACAGTAAACTCCCCACCCATCCGTTTGTTATGAAACTCGTTTGTTAACCATACTCTAGTATTTCGTCTTCAGCCCCACCACCATATACTTCAACAGCTGGCCTCCAACTCCAAGCCGAGCCTTCATCCTACTTCCTTACATCCGCATCGCCTACAATGAACTCTACGACAGCATATTTTTCCCGCTTGAAAAAAAGTGGGAGATCGCCGTTCAACGTCAGCCGCGACCGGGGGAAACAGCCCAACAAGTCGCCGAAAGTGTTATGCGCGCCGAACGTGTCAATACGCTTGGCTGGATCGACCTAAATATCCGTATCGATCCCGAAGAAGAACGAGGTCCAGCAGGCGCACCAGCAGAAGCGGAAGCAGCAGCAGAAATAGACATAGAAATCGAAGTAGGATCCCAACACGACTCGGAACCCGGCGCCGAAGAAGCCATACCCCGCGCGCTAAACCCCACAGAAGCCGAGCGTCTCCGTCTCGAACGCATCGCGAACGAAGCGTGGGAAATCCGGCAGGGATTTAGCGGCGCGAAATTGACGGTTAGCGTCGTGGAGGCGCTGTTCGTGCCCGCGATGTCGGGGTTTATGGGGGAGGTTATTAGGAGGGTGGTTGTGGGGAGGTATGGGTTTACGGCGAGGGGGCTGTTGAGGGAGAGGTGGGCGAGGAGTTTGGTGGGGGGCGCGTTGCTGTTGGTGGTTAGGGATGTGGTTACTCTTTGGTTTAAGTGGGTGAAGGCGAGGAATGTGGGGAAGAAGAGGGTGAGGGATTTTGTGCCGAAGGGGAAGAGGGTGGGTTGGGGATGGTTTTGGGGGTGGTAGGGGGATGTAGGTGATGTAGAAATAATAGTTGGGGTTTATGGATGCATGGTTGCATGAATGGTTGGTTGTTTAGCGGTTACTCTCCTTGACCCGACATACACGGGATGTATTTTCATAGCATGGCATGGTAGGCGGAATGGGTATTAAATAACATGGGGTAGTGTAGCATAACAATAGATAACTACTCTGATTATTTGACTCGATCTGATATAATATGATATGCTATAATATGATATGCTATGATATGCTATGATATGTTACACCATACCTATACCTCTCCAACAAAGCATCAGACAGCTAACATGAATTGAACTAAACCCGATCAATATAAAATGAGAAAACATATACACACCCCCAACTGAATCTGCCACCGATTTGATCATCTGATCATTCATATAGGTTGAGTTAAATAGGAATAACAAACAGACAGGTGAAAATCCAAGATGTATCGATATATTATTGGCTATTATTGGCAGGATCTATCGGCCAGTTTGGGGTGTGGAGAATAGATATGGGAGTTTATGAATAATTTGGATTAAATAGTATTGTGGGGTAGGGGATAGTTGGGGATGTGCTATGTTGTGGGTTTTATTTTTAGATTGGGATTTTTGTGATGGTGATGGGATGGTATGGGATGGGGTGGCATAATGTTGAGTATAAGTATGGCGATGAGGATTATATATATATATATATATATATGGTACTTTAACGTAATATGAAGCGTTGCAGTGCGGAAAGTTATCTGCGAGGAGTGATGAACGGGAGGGGATTTGAAGATTTGGAGATACCATGGAGGGGGAAGGGTACTTTGAAGGTGAATAGAAGTTGGAAGGAAGTTGGTAGGTGCCTGAGGTAAGTGGATAAGTAGTTTGGGAGGGAGGGGTGGAGGGATGGATGGATGGATGGATCTATGTAGGCAAGAACTGGATGTAATGAGATGAGAAGCCATCTATTTGTATATGATATGCCGAAACAACTTATCGCTTACCATGACTGAGTTATGATTCTCCATAATATACATATACGCAATCGGCTACTAGATTTTTCGGATGAACATTAATGGTTGGTTGGTGTTTTGTTTTTTTTAGAGAACAGATAAATAATTCATGGCGCATCAATCCATTTCACCTTATTTTATATACTATACTAATCCATCATGAAGCCCTTGGGCTGAAGTTCTGTATTTGTGGGTTCGGAGTGGAATCTGCGATATGTGTTCTGGCCTGGCAGCTTGGCGGTAGAAAAGGGGGGTGTTTATGTCGAGTCTTCGCCAATTTGGCGCAGCGTTGGCTTTAGAATGAATGGTTCCGTTTGGAAATTATACTCGAGTACTTTTAGACATTTATAGTTATATTAACTTAAAATCTTTTGGATTTTCATGTATTATATAGATAATTGAGATAGGTTTGTTTAAAAGATATTTGCATGTTTATTATGTTTTGAATAGACATTGAAAATTAATTAGCTGGGTGGGATGGTCCATGAATTAACACCCCTAATTATTAATATTGTGCTTGAATTCGTGTGTCTGGCTCTCCAAAAAGCTCGAAGAGTTTCATTAATTTACTTTATCTAAGCATATGTTTTATTTGTGTCTCTTCACTTCGGACATAATTGAGAGGCTTGGTACAAGCATTTTGTGACAAGCCGATTAATTTCTGAATATCCATTCAGCATATAGACACTCAAACATATTCGTTCGAAGGTTAAGTCGATATGTAAATACTCAAACATATTTCTTTTGGACATTCAATTAAGACTTGGATATTCAAGTGCACGAATGAGTTATATACATAGTAGGCAAAAGAAAGAATCGCCCAAATGATATCTCTGCTAAATGATTGTTCCTCCATTATAGTTGAAATAAGCGCGGATATTGGTAATGGTTGTTGATGGATGAACGGTTTATCTCTGGTGATGGGTGATTCCAAAGAGACAAGCAAGCAGTTGACCACTGGAAACCTTGGGATGACCACCCAAGTGATGGATAATTACTCGGGACGCTTGCTGATGTTCTGTGAAATCACTACATTGATAGAACCCTCCAGAACGAGGGGGCGCTCTTTACCGAGCATGGAGGAGATATGTTGTTAGCGCTTTTTTATATTAATATCCTCTGCAATTCGTTCTCTAACAGTAGCGGTAGGTGTTGGGTTTTTGTTGAATTCCATCTCCAGAGTGGCCAATTGATCCTGGGTCAGAATATTCTTTCGATGCATAGTTCTTTCCACATTTCAGCTGCACTACTGTAGCCCGAGAGTAATCTTCTGCCGTGGTTGTGTATGTTGAATCGAATTGCTAATATCATTCGAAGATGGTCCACATTATAGGGCCCTGATAATGAAGTTTCCACTCCCTCGTCCTTCTCCCACTATATTGGAACAGTGTAAGACCCTGCTGATGATTAGAAACTTCTTCATGCAATGGAATACACCAATGAGGAAATCACGTACCTTGCTTTGCAGAAGCAGCTACATCTGTCTGTAGTCCTTCCGCAGTTGAAGACATGCCAAGTTAACGTTATCATCGTCTTCGTCGACCTTGTTTGAAACATTCGGTCTCCCTTCTAAATTGAGGTAGCGAGAAGAAGAGTTATCGTCCTCCGTGGAAGTACTCTTTATTCGAGGGCAAGCACTCTTTTTATGCAAGTAGTTGTAATCCCATAGATATGGCCGATTGCCATCAGCTGGCCAGGATGACGTTGTCCCTGGTCCTTCCAAATTGAGGTAGAGAGTGAGATCATGCGCGGCACAAAGAGTAAGGATATTCTCTTTGAAACTAGAAAAGTTCTCCTTTCCTCGAAGACTGAGAGAAAGGGGGAGTTGTAGGTTGTTGAGGTTGGCTGTTCCAAAGAACATGGTAGAAACCAGAGGTCTTGGTAGGTTGGTTTGAGGAAAGTAACCATAGGTGCTAGCATCTGGATAGGCGGATTGGAGTAAATTGATCAGGAAGTCAAGTGGCTGGGTTTGAACCAGCCGCATTAGAGAATTGCCTTTAAGTTTATCTCCTTGTCTCGCTGCATGCATGACTTATTGTTATGACATCGCGGAAGTCTGCACTGTAACATTTGAGAAGTTAGTAATGCCCTGCCTCTATTTCTTTTGTTTCAAAAGGCGATGATGACTGAATTTACAGTGTAGTTTTGATTGAAGATTGGGCATGAGAACGTATTTTGGGAAACGCACGCGAGATTGTTTGAGGTTGAACTTTGGAGGCACTGAGAATGTGAAAGGCTAGGTGAGAGTGCAAATAGATAAAGACAAATAAAGAAGAGAGACGAAGAGGAGATGTTCATTTTATTATGGAGTAGAATTGGATTTGATGGGAAACGCCTGCGGAGAATACTGAATGGCTTGAAGTTGTTGGGGGTAGGAGGCTGGGATTATGAGGTGATGAAGAACGGGAAAAGTAGTAAATATGATTTTGTTGAGCCCAGGGAAAGGAGTAATTATCGCCTTGGAGTAGAAAGGTAATGCTAGGAGTGAATAGCAGGTGGATTGAAAGATTTGTTTGTGGGTGGGTGAGAATAGCAAGTCAACATCATGGGATTGAGAAGAAAGTTGGGAAGAACTGGAGATGGACAGTTACAATTGTCACACAAAAGTCGATCGACTCTTGCGTGATGCTAGAGTCTCTATATATACCATTTTGTGACAACAATCTTATTTAGTTTTAAAACAAATTGCTAAATAATAATGAATAAGAACTCTATATCTACCCAATATTTCAAATTGTTTCTAAACATCTGCAAATATTCTAAACAAGAATCTATTGTGTTTGCTTTTGTCGTCTAAAATCTACAAACCCCATCCCCCTTTTCCAGTTCTCATCCCGGAAAATATTTTAGATAGAAACAAAACAAAGAATAATAAAAACAATATTTTAACAAATAATAAGAAATAGAAATAGATTCATATTGTTTGGTTGACCTTTAAATTCTAGCAGAAAAATAAAATATTGATCAACTTAACCATCTTGAATTGTACGACTTGAGATGAGATCTAATTTCTAAATCACAAGAAACCAGCTGGCCTAACTCAACCTATAGAACCACCCTCATGGAGCTATATGGCACAGTCGCGTAGGTTACCTAGCCCTGATGAGCCACTAGTGCCATTATTTGGTATAATGAATTCCCACAATCTTTCAACTTCTCTTGCTTCTTAGGTTTCTGTTTCAACTCCAACACCTTTTTGAAAAAGAAAAAGATTATTTGGAAGTGTGATGCAGCACAATACATTGCGACGCAACACAACACAATGAAGCAGCATTCGATGTAATATCAAACACAATAGAAGAAGATACTGCAACCTCTATCGCTACCTCTACCTTACCTCTACGCCATCACCATCATCATTAAGCATTTCCACAATCAGGTGCGTATTTACTCTTTAATAGCTCCCTGTAGCGTCACTAAGAAAGACAGAAACACGAATCAACAATTTCTTCTGCTTCTGTTAACATCCACCTCGATTCTATATTCGAATCTACGCTCCAGCTAAAATGGGCACAGCGAACGCAAGTATTGGCCAATTGATAAAGCTTTGAAAGAGGATCTCTTAGAATTCCATGTGCGCGAGTCTAATACAAGTATGTGCCTTCCATTGCAGAAGATCCTACGGGATAAACGCCGTGAGATCTATGCTAACTTTAGTTGGATCAGTGATGGAGGCTTGAAAGCTTCAAAAGTGACACGAATACGGCTATTTGCGCGGTCGCTACTATAAGAATATTATCGCTTGCTTTTCGCTGAGAGCTAAAAAAGGAAAGAACGGGACACGACGATCGATCTGTTGACTACCCAAGAGGTTGGTAAACGTAACTTGGCTTATGACTTTAACTTCAAAGGACCATGAAGGAATGGCTGCGATTGTTGGGCTATCAACAGGTAAGAATACTTCGGTTTCCAATACCAATCTTTTGTATGCTAACTTTTCATCTCTAAGCTTGGATTTTGGTGTATGAGAATGCTGAATCGCTCTCTTCTCGATACCTCCACCTTGACCTCCAACCTCGTTTTAGACATCGAATGGATTTCAATGACTGCTTTCGAGATAGCATACTATGGAATTCTGAGTTCATTCTGAACAAGTACCTTGCGAAGATCGTGTAATAAACACAATTGTTGTAAATTTTCCATTTTTGAAGAACTTGTTCTTGAGAACTGGTAATTGCCTAGCTTTTGAAGACTACTATCACGATGGCAAAGAGCCCCTTCAATGTACTCTCGTCCTCCGTAGTTGCCATCAAAACCACACCCAACAATCTCGAATTCGTTGCCTACTACGAGCCGATCTTCGACAAACACCTCATGATGCATCGGCATCAGCAGCAATTGTCATAAGCTCCACCCAGGATATCAAATCATCCAACCAACAATCTTGCACTCACAACATCAGCACAAGTCTGCTGATAAGTATCCTCCCCAAGAGCGCACAAATGGTCACCGGTCTCGATAAATCCAAGCATCCGCAAGTAAAACATAGATATCCCATTCGGTTGTGTTCCAACTTTCAATCCGATTCATACCATTCATTCCTTCATCCGAGCTTTCAGTTTTTTGCTCTTTACAAGAAGACTAGAACTTGATATCATCATCAGCAAAAGTTCAGTCACCTTAAGGGACATTTGATCCACTTGCTGCTGTGCATCATTCAGTGGAGTGGGTCAATGCAATTGGTCTTATCTCAATCTTGATAGTCCACCTTCATATCAGTGAATCAAACATTCACAGACAGACTCGGATAGGGACTATAAAGTTTCCCATCTCCTACATAATTTACCAAAGCAACTAACTGAGTTTTTACTGTTTTCAATTTTTTAGGATTGAGAAAACAGTCCGAACTGCCAATGGTGATTGAGTGAGAACCATATGATGCGAGGCAGGTCATATGGGCCACAGGCACCATTGGCAGCTCCAATCCCGCAAAGAGAGCCCTCTATGTTGGTATACAACCAATATTGACTGGCGCACATCGAGTTTGCAACAATTCACCTTCACCAATTTATGGTGTTTTGCTGTCTTTTATACTCCATGATATTATCAGATGATATGAGGCGGATCATATGATTGTCAATCATCTAAGTCTATTCTGATCCACAAAACAGTCAAAATCGACCATTGAGATATTGGAGATTAAGGTTCTGGTGACAACAAAACACACAATATGGCAGATAACGAGCATAAGACCCACGACCAAATCATGGCTGGCGATGATCATAACAATGATGGGACGAGATGAAATGAAGATCAACGTAGCCCTGGGGGTTGCAGTGAACCTTGTCAAATACATTCTTCCTAGCTGAACGCAGATGGAGACACAGATGGGCTTCCAACTGAATGCAGCAGAGTTCAAGAACAATTAACTAGCCAAAACTTTAAAAATGTAAAGAGGCTTTTGAATCATAACCTTCCTCTTCGCATAACCATTTCATTCTATTCTGTAATGTCTTTATATTGAATTCACTAGTGTTTCCTTTGTTTACCATTGACTTTTTCCTTGCCATATATGCAATGTTATACACGGATATATGTGCTTAGAGATTACTCACCTTAACCTTTAGCATCACTGTTGGAATGGGCAAATATTTGGTAGAAAAGTAATCTGGGACTATAACGGCAGAAGAATATGAATTCTTACATACTGTTCCATGTTGATCTGTGACTGTTCATTACAACTTGCAGCTGCTGGTATCATATCTTTTAGCATAGAGATTTGAATATAAAAAGGGTGATGGAGAGAGGATGAGGTTGAATGTGATGACTAAGCACCCTCGAGAGCCAATTTTGTGGACACGAAGCACCTGGTCCAGCTCTCACGATAACTCAACCACCACACTCCTTTAGCAATTGAATTCTTCAACTCACCAATTGAGATCGCATCTCGATACTTCCATTCCTTCAGAAAATATATCAATCGTCCAAAATGGCACCCAAAGTAGTCAAAGATAAATATTCCGTCATTCTCCCGACCTACAACGAGCGTCGCAACCTGCCAATTATTACTTGGCTCCTTAATCGTACTTTCACAGAACAGTACGTTATACATTCAATTCTTCGGATGATCGCGCAGATGATAGCTAACAGAGACAAACAGAAATCTCGATTGGGAACTCATCATCGTTGACGATGGTTCTCCAGATGGAACCCAAATTGTAGCCAACCAGCTCGCAAAAACATACTCTCCTCACGTCCTTCTCAAAGCTCGCGCCGGTAAACTCGGTCTTGGAACTGCCTATGTTCACGGTTTACAATTCGTTACCGGCAACTATGTGATTATCATGGATGCGGATTTCTCTCACCACCCTAAATTCATCTCTCAAATGATCGCGAAACAGAAGACTCTATCTACAAATGGCGGATATGATATTGTTACCGGTACGCGATATGCAGGCGATGGAGGTGTATTCGGATGGGATTTGAAGAGAAAATTGGTATCAAGAGGAGCGAATTTGTTCGCGGATACGGTTTTGCGACCAGGTGTTAGTGATTTGACGGGAAGTTTCAGATTATACAAGAAGAGTGTTTTGCAGAAGGTCATCGAAAGTACGGAGAGTAAAGGTTATACTTTCCAGATGGAGATGATGGTTCGAGCAAAGGCAATGGGTTGCACCGTCGCGGAGGTACCGATTAGTTTCGTGGATCGGGTGTATGGTGAGAGCAAATTGGGTGGTGATGAGATTGTGGAGTATGCGAAGGGTGTTTTGAACCTTTGGATGAAGGTTTAGGGTCGGTCATGTATGAGATTATTTGCATGGTGGAGTTGGGGGGTTCATTGGGTTCTTTAATTGGGAATCTTGGTGTATACTACTAGTATGAGCAGGACCGGTGTAATTTGACAATGAAATTTCTAAACCAGCGGCCTAGTGACTGCAATGGTTCTTTTTCGTGAAAGCAGTACTTGTTTGGTCTGAAGTTGGTTTATTTTAATGTTTCAAATGATCTGGATGACCAATTCCGGCAGGATATCAATCAAACGTTCAAACTATCAATATATTCCAGAAACATCTTATCACTCTCTATCGTATGTTTCTAATTCTCTGCTTGGGTCATCTAAACTCTTTTCATAGAGGAACCTACTCGATGTGACGTTTCGCAGTATCTCAATTGTCACGGAACGCTCTCATCATGATGATTGGAAGATTCCAACCCACTGGTATAACCTATCTCCCCATCTTATTATCATCCGCAATTTTCTCTGCAATCATATAAACAGATGCTTGGGGATGACCAGGAAGTACAAAAGGAAAAACCGAAGCATCGACAACTCTGAATCCTTCAACCCCAAACACCCTCGCCTTGGAATCCACAACCGCATTCACATCTCCTCTTTTCCCCATCGCACACGTTGCACTCACATGGAACTGTGGAATCAGTCCTCCACCAATATAATCTAGAATCTCCTCATATGTTTGTACCGTAGAACCAGGAAGAATCTCATCTCCGACCTTGATAGATTTCGCTACATCACTATCCCATATCTGTCTAACACGCCTAAATATAGCGACAAGAGCTTCGGCATCAGATGGATGAGCAAGCCGTCCTAAATCAGTCACTGGTGGATCTAGCATACTAGCACTTAAGATCGAGACATTTCAACGAGAAAATGGCGACATGAGAACTCCTGCAATCGCTCCGGTGGTGGTGAGATTGTCACCTGGGAATCCTGCTCCTATGTATTCAACTTCCGGCCAATCGGGAGGAAGTGTATCTAATAATGATTTTGTTTCATTCGAGAAGTTCCGTCGCAATTCTGTGGGGATCTTCTCGAAGGATAGGTATCCTGCTGCAGAACTGAATGGACCAGCTGCTTCGTCGAAATATTGGTCCAGTGCCTGCTCTGCGGTCTTAGGATCGGCTATGATGCTCGCGGCGTTGGATACTTTGATTTGATTTAGAATGAAGAATGTGAATTGGTCGGAGAGGTTTGCTCCAACTCCGGGGAGATCCGAAATTACTGGGATATTTTATGATTCGAGCGTGGCTCGAGGTCCAATTCCTTTCAGGGGTTAGTATTTTCAATGTCTCTAGAGTATTATATTACCTGAAACCATGAGCAGCTGTGGAGAATGGAATGTGCCCGTGGACACTATTATCTCTTTGTTTGCGTGTATGGTATATTCAACTCCATTAGTTTGGACCACCACCGAAGCAGCTCGTTTCGGTGAATCCGTATTGAACAGAATCTTCAATGCTTGTGTAAGAGTATATACCATAATATCCGTATTCCTAATAGCATCTTCCAAGAAACTTGACTGAGAAGACGCCCTCACGGAATTCTTCGGGTCGATGGTAGATGGTACCGAAGCACCATGGTCAACCAAAAAACCACTACTAAACCCAATTGGACTCAGCGGAATCCCTACGGATTGAATAGCATGAGCTAGCCAATTTATCGTCGGATCAACCCAATTATTCCAAGATACTTGTAGTGGTCCACCTTTATCATCGAAACCAGTTTCATCATACAAAACTGTTGCATTCTCCATGCCCCTCTTCTCCAAATTTGGCGGAGTCAAATGAACCGATTTCCTAAAATAAGGAAGCAAATTCTCAAAACTAAAACTCTCATGACCCACAATATCAGCCCACCGTCTATACGCCCCAGAACCAGCACGATGATACGACAACGCATTGAACGCCGAAGAACCACCCAGTGTTTTCCCTCCGCTCATAATGATATCGCTTATTCCCAGCATTCGGTTGCGAAATTGAAAATAAATCCCAATCGACAAGAGGCTGTCGGGGATAATCTTCTGCTGAGAGGACCAGGGGCATTAATACGCTATTCAGTGGAACGATACTGAAATTTCCACTGTCATTCTCGTAAGAACCCCCGGTTTCTATTACACCCACCAAGGAGAATTCAGCGAGTCGTGATGCTGTTGTTAAGCCTGCGGTTGCTCCTCCGATAACTAGATTTTTTAGTTGAAGTTCTTTCTCATGTTTGGAGGGGATTCTGAAGGCTTACCAACATAGTCGTATGTTGCATTTCTGGGAACAGCAAATGCACTTGCTGAGTCATCGCTGGGTGCGAAATGCAGATGTAATGCTTGCTAGCGAGAGCAAGTATAGAAATATGGAATTATGCATTTTAGAGCTGGCTTCGAGATTTAGTAAAATTGGAGTGAAAGCGTGGACATATGAATGGTTATTTATGTATTTGTTTGAAGATATCATAGTGGCGGCTGACGTTGCATGAAGGGAGGGGTAAATGTAACGGTAGTGAGGTATATCATGTAGATCTTAAGAGTATATGTTAGTGTTTTATTGTGAACTTATGTCATAGCGTTACCTACATATAGTAGTAGCTGTTGAGGTTCTAAATATTTATCTTGCGAGTGCATGATTAGATACATTTGTATTTGAATATTGATATAGGCAACCAAGATGAATATGTTTGAATGTCTGTATCTTTAGTAAACATATAGTAATTGATTAGCTCGCGAACCACGATGTCACTACCATGTTCACTATTTACAAAAATAAACTATATAGGAACATCCTGGAGTACGTTCAGAGCTTTGGCAACCATACACTCTGAACATTGCACCAGCTTTTCAATCCTACTAAGCCATTTTCTGATCCAATACCACTGTTCTTGAAACCTGAAACTGGTACTGTGGGCTCCAATTGGGCGTGCATATTCACCCACACACTACCAGCTTGTATATTTCTAGCCATTTCATGAGCACGAGGGATATTTTTACTCCATACGGAAGCACCCAAGCCACCCTCGAATTCATTCACTCTATCAACAATCTCTTCATCGGTTCCATCCCACTTTAAGACGGGTACGATTGGTCCAAAAGGCTCTTCTTTTACGATACGAGAAGAATCTGGTGGGTTGGAAATGATCGTTGGTGTTGCAAAGAATCCTTTACTATCTTTGAAGCAATCGTTCGATCCTCCTAGGACTGCATTGAGACCCTCCTTTGTAATGTCATCGTAGTATGATTGTACTTTTGCAAGCTGAGTGGCATTCTGCAAAGGACCTACGAAGACTGTGGGGTCGTTGCCTTCACCTACTTTGAAGTTCTTGGAATATGCAACCAGGGCTTCGAGAAATTTGTCGTAGATTGTGGCATGGACATATATTCTTTTGATAGCCATACAGATTTGGCCTGAGTTCATGAAAGATAGCTGCGCAATCTATTCTACATATGAGCTTGGTGTAATGGGTTTCAATGTGAGCAAAACTTACTGCAGGAACGGTACTTTCAAAATCAGCATCCTCACATACGATCGCTGCATCATTGCCACCCAATTCCAATGTCACTCGTTTAAGAGTTTTAGCACAGCTAGCCATTACAAGCTTTCCTGTTGGAATTGACCCGGTAAAGGAGATTTTATCGATTCCTGGATGAGCTGTACACATAGGACCTAGTTCGTGGCCTCCAGAGATAACTGATTTCAAAGATCAATGAGTCAGTGATCCTTCAAGTGCCAAAATCTCCGACAGTCTTCACGGTTCTGAGTGGTGCTCACCTTGAACTACACCGGGTGGGAAGAATTTCATCGCCAATTCCATACTTTTGAGTCCAGCATAAGGAGCTAAGATTGTTGGGCTGAGATCAGCATTTGAGCATTACAAATGTAATAAGATTGAATGATTTATTCAAGTCAAGAAGTTCTGGTAACTACTTACTGTCGGGCGATGGCTTGATAATGATACTGTTGCCAGCGTAAACAGCAGGTGCCACTTTCTGCCATTGGAGGTATAGAGGGAAATTCCAAGGAATCAATCCACAAGTAACACCAATGGGGACATATCTAACAGTTGCAGTCTTTACACCATCATCTTCAATAAGCTCTTCTTCTAAGTTGAGTGTCGCATTTAGTCTGATCATTCGTAGAGCTCGCCTGAATCTAAAGACAGGAAATTTAGTTACATTGTTCATCAGAGTTGTTGAAGTAAAGGTTCTTACTCCTCATGAGCCAACATGAGAATTTTGCCCTGTTCAGATATCAAAAGTTGAACGAATTCATCACGATATTTCTCTAGCTCATCAGCAAATGCCTCTAGACATTCCCTACGATGTTGGAAAGTCGTCTTAGCCCAAGACTTTTGTGCCTTTCTGGCTGCTGCTACAGCCTCGTCAAGATCTTCCTGTGTCGTAACTGGTACTTCGGGATTTTTTTCACCCGTTGCGGGGTTGATGGAGTGTCGAGACGATTTGGTACTTTTCAACTCGCCATTAATAACATTGTGGAACGTCTAGTGGCTATCAATAACTGTATGTGATCATGAACTTGAAGTCATAGAAAACTTACAGTGAAGTCAAGTTTGGTAGACATTTTGATTTTCTTCTGAGTATGATTTTGTAAATAGTTCTCGAGAAAGATAGTTAATGCCAAAGATTTCAAAATTTAATCCAATATTTAAATCGCAAAACCCCTCGAGAGATTCAAAAGTAGAGTGGGGATGTGGAGATTACCCGTAAATCCATGCCAATCACGGATGTATGCTTTTCTGGGGCATAGTGACAACAAATAGATTAGTGTCCAAATACTAACTGTCATGTTTTCTGCAGTCGGAATATGTGTTGTTCTATGTACAAAAGAGGGTCTATTGTTTAGAAGTTTCTATCAAGAATTATTGAGATATAGTTAGATGAGATCCACTCTCTCTCAACCAAAAAGGTAAATGGTACTCCGGTCTCGACCGACTCGGATATGACTCTTGCGGCGCAGATCTACATCCCCACGAGATACCAATTTATCTAACTAGTTGTTGCTCCTTCTTAAACACCATAAAATAATTCTATTGTCGAATACGTAAACTTTAGTAATTACTATTATATACTACTAGTAGCATACTATATCGAGATTAAGAGCTTCTTTGATATGCTTATTTATAATAGAATAAAATGAGTGTAGTATCATGATGATACTAGTATATTATAGATAAGTTAAATTGTTATTTATATAGATTTTACTATATACTACTACTAGTAGAAGCATAATTAAAAAAATAATATTGCAAAATATTTTTTGGATACTAGTAGTACTAAATTTCCAACTGATTTATATAAATATTAAAATTTATACTATATATATTGATTTTATAATTCTAGTTTCAAAGTTTATATAGTCTTATTACTAGTACTAGATATAATAAATTTTCCAAAACTTGAAGCTATTTAATTGTAAAAAACGGCGATATATATTATCAGCAGCCGTAAAACAAGCCGTTTTGAACATACCGAATGAGCCCTAAACCTAGCAATATGTACATATAGACTGTGTGGGGAGGAGTCTTCTTATATGTTGGGCTTTGGACACAGCAAATGAATTATGTTAGGATGCACAATCATCCGGCATAGAACTTTCCCTTGAACTTTGTGGTAACTATTCTTCGTTCATCTCATTTTCGGGCGTCTTGGTAGTATCAACTCCGAGAATGTTGGCGAGAAGAAATGAATTTTTTTAATTCAAAGATCTCTTACTTCTCACCAACGATCAGCAACAGATTATATAGGAAATCCGGTTAAACAGATTCCGGATAAAACAAGCGAATACCACTTTTAATATCAATGTAACCACGACGACAATCCACGCAATAATACAATTACTTTATGTCCACCAAAGATGTAAATATTAAGGCTATCTTTTACATGCACTTCTCTGTTAATTTTGTTTCGTAACAAATCCAATCATGAACGAATCCAAATCCAAAACCGAGATCGAGATTAGCCCTACGAAAGTATCCCAATATTCACCTGAGTCGAAAGTGTTATGGTTAGACTCTACGCTGGTGGTAGATTACGATGTTCCAGTTGATACGATCAACCCGAAAAACTGGAAAAAGTCTTACAAATGGACTTTGATGGTTGTCATCAGTGGCCTCTCCATGACAACGTACTTTACCCTTGATTCTCAAGCTGCTAGCGCACTTTGCTCATCCAAGCCATAGAAACCTTACTATACTCATTTGTGCTCCAGCCATACCACAAATTCTCAATGACTTTCACACGAACAATGAGCTTGATTCTACACTAATAACCACGGTCTAAAACTTAGACACTGCTTTCGGTTATCTATTTCTAGGTCCGAGTCCACTGAGTGAAATGTATGGCCATATGCCTGTATACAACATTACCAACCTCTCCTTCCTTATTTATATAATTTAAAAAATACAAAATAGAAATATTGCTATAATTATCGCATTTCGTGATCTTGATAGTTTCAGCACAACTACAACCGCCTTGAATCCAGCAGTTGTTAAAGACTTATTCAATATCGAAAACAAAGGTCATACTCAATCTATTCTTTCTCTAATGCCCTCTATCAAACGTGTTATTAAACTTATTATTAGCCACTATATTTCCCAACAAAGTAGTTAACAATAGACATTTAGCTTTGCTGAAATACTATCCACAATATTCAATATGCTATTCCTTGTCATATATCGCGAATCATATAATATAACTATTCTTCGTCGCAAGCCTGCAAATTTATGAAAAGAACGGAACGATGAAAAATTCACTCTCAATCCGATCGAAGAGGTTCTACAACGACCTTCATATTTCGCACATTTGTTAGACCTTTAAAAATGTTCACGGTTCCCATATTCTTGATGTTAGCTTCTTCGGCTTGTTTACCGTGATCTTATGTATATCTTCTGGCGTCTAGCATCACCGATGTATTCCAGAAAAAATATAGATTTTCAGAAGGAGCGACAGGTTTGATGTTCATTAGGCTTGCCACAGGAATGACTTCATGTTCAATATTCTGTTCTCTCATCTTAGATCGGTACACAAAACGAATAAAACGACTTCATAGCGAGATAAAACCTAAATAACGGCTTTCTCCTATAGCTTCAAGATTCTTGATTACTCCTGCAAGATTACTTCTCTACAAATAGACCACACAATATCATATACAATATACTATACCTATTATTAGTACCGCTTTTGTTGGCTTTCCACACTTTGCAATTACTATCCCAACCAATACATATCTAGTTGATATATCAGAAGATTTTCGTAACTTGGCAATATCAACTATAACAATGACTCGTAATATAGCCTCAACAATTTTACTTTTAGCTAGAACTCCTTTATATCGAGCGTTAGGGTTAGGCTGAAGCAACTCTATTTTAGCTTTCATAGCCTTATCTTTCGCACCTTTACCATTGATCTTACTTATATTTAGGGAGCGGATAAAAAATAGATCGAAGTTGGAACAATAATCAAAGAACATCTAGTGGTGCTTGGGTAGAGATAGGACTCATGTGCAATATTTTCCCTGCTGCATTTTACTGATCATATCGATCTGCATTTCTGCAGCGAGGTGATTGGTTGATTAGTTTCCTTGGTGTCTCTTACGTTTCCGGGTTCAGGCGTGGAAATACGACTTCTCCAAAATACCAGAAATAGGAGACAAATCAAAATCGACATTCTTAGCTCAGCACTCGAACTTGCTATTGCCATTTGAAGTATCTATTTAGTGAAGCTACTGCCTAGTGTATATGTTTCAACTTTAATGTTTGTGATTTGAATACGCATCAAAGATCATATAGATTAATGAAAAGGCATTGAAATATTTATAATTGAAGCGAAAGGTGAAGATTAATTGACAAAGGATATATCTAACTATCTATGATTTAAATGGACATTCAAAAACAGATTTCATGGAATCCCTCCCATCACTGAATATACATAAACCCAAATCAATAGTTTAGATGATGCAATATCAATATCACTTCACCATGATTGTATCTGAAGAAAGCTCTTCGTGTGATCATTCATATAGTTAGTGGGAATAGTTTTCTTTCTTTATGATGTATACGCTACCCAGGAATATTTTACAGCACAAAGGTTTGGTATTTTTATGACTATTCTACAATTCAATGAAAATCTAAAAAGTAAGTATACATTGTCTGCAATTACAAGTTTGGTCGGTCAGTTTTCATAGAGTAGTAAAGAAATATGCACGCACAAAAATTGTGATGCAGACTTTCCGGAGCTTTATCTTGTTTATTAAACCACTATACAAACAAAGGAAGCAAATCTATATAGAATCCGCCGACGCCTCCTAAGATTCAAAAACTCGTCAAGCATTTCATGATGGATAAAGTCTGAAACTATGGGGATTAGAAGCCCACAGATTGCCAACTGTATGGGCCAGACTTATTGGCATTACGGCTTCAATTTGATAAAAAGATCAGGAGTCCTCAGCCCTTAGCTCTCACTAATTCTAGAATTTTCTTACCATTGCAATTGTTATCATCATAAGATAATATTCCAAGAAGGTTGTGGAGGACAGTAGCTCAAAGCTTAGAGCTATTGCTGCCAATGTCGCATCCTTTTCCATGCAATCCAATACACTGGAGATGTCAATCGAATGTGCTTCTGTTGCTAAATTACCCAGAACTGGCCGCATCTGATGCATATAAAGCCATCATTCTATCAAACGCTGCTCTCGATGGAAATACAGAACTAGGTTCAAAGCTGTGGTTTCAAGTGGGGATGGAGAAATGGCATTAAGATCTTTTGGTGGTAACTTGATTCTATTTCAGCCCCGTATCTTGAAGCATGCGTAACCCTTCTCTGGCAGGCGCTTTGTCTAGAATATAACATGGGGATCTGAAATTACGGATACAAAACTTCGATAGGAAGTTGTAGATCTCCTAAAGAGCGAGCGAGCGAAAACAAGCGTAGGAAACTACTTCTCGGTTTCTATCATTCGTCTAGTTTTACTAGCTAAGTCAATTTATCTGAACAGGTATATTTAATTGATATCTTCCCTCCACAAAATGGACGCTCCAAAAAACGCGAAGTTTATTTGTTCCCAGGCTCTACAACACTATCCTGAAGATTTAGAGTTAAACAAAAATTCTATATGCTAATCTACAGTCTATGTTCTATATTTCCCTAGGTTCTTTACTAGGAGTTATGCGCAAAAGATCTAGGCTGTCTAGCACTTCGCTGTGCTGTAAAGATATTATACACCAGCCAGTGAAAAACATCCAGCCTGAGTAAAACCATGTTGACTCCTTCCCAAGGCTTAGCACATCAATACATCCTGTTTTCAAGATACTCGGTACTTTGATCCCTCAGAAATCATCAAGTCCGAAGCAACAAAAATTCCAATTTCTGCTAAGCTCCAATTTTGAGGCTAGACTCAAGTCTTACTCCACCGTGTAAATAGCAAAGTCAATCTGCTCAAAATCCCCTCCTATAAGTGACCAACTCATGATCAGTCTGGTTGAATCGTAGAGAGAAAAGCTTGGAAATGGCTAGATTAATGAGCGGGGCTGCGTAACCAGTGCTTTGATTTCCTCTTCCTTTTGTTTAATTTCTTCTTTGAATTCAGCCAACGTAACAAACTTGCCGCTCGATGATGGAAATCGTGACAAAGGGTCTCGTCCCTCGCTCAATACATCAACCACTGGAGTAGTGATCTTAAAATCTTGAAGACCACGAATTGCAATCAATTCCTCATATGCTAAAATGTCGTAGTGACCTCTATCGGCTATTAGTGTCAAACTGCGAAGCTTGAGGCATTTTGCGATGGCTTTGAAAGCTTTGAACGCATCAGTTCTACCGAATCCCCATGAAGGATTATTCTCGACAATTACTGAGGTAATTGCATTATGTTGCGCTGGAATGAGTGATTCGAGAAAAAGAATCGCATCTGGGTAGCGGAAGAATGAGAATGTGCTATCTTTGTAAGCTACCTCGAACTCGGTAGCAACGACATGAAATATACGACAAGTCAGGTGTATGCATGCCGAAGTTATCAGCACTTCTGGGATGTGTGAATAAAAACCTGGATGAGTACATTCGCGTTTGGTTTTGGCAGATATAGTTGCGGTAGAAATCGCATTTATGTTGATATGATTTTCACTACTACATGCAATCGTCAAGATCTTAGCAAGTAATTCAACGGGAAGTTTGTTCAGTAACAAGCTTTGATGTTGAGTGGTAGGATCCATAATGGATTTTGGTGCGCGCGTCGTGTTTTGTTGTCGAAAGACGTCTGTTGTTATGAGGATAGAAAGTTCTGTGAGGATGAGTATCGAGAATGAGTATCGAGGATGATTATCGAGAATTAGTATTAAGATTCAGAAGTTTAAGAAGACTTGGGAACCAGAACATCGAATGTTATATAAGTTTCGAGAATCTACGGGAGTTATATCACGGGTCTTCTGTAAATATTCGGTTAGGTTGATTTAGCGAGAAACATCATGATACAGCTGCAGATAACACCTACAGATACTAGTAATTAGTCGGGAAGTTTCGTTACAATTGCCAGTGAATAAATGATCCAGGAGATTATTACTAAGAGAGATCTTTCGAGAAAAAGTCTTGTATCCGACAGTATATATTACGTTCTGAATAATAAAAACAATTCTACTAGTAGATAGTTTCTCAAGTCATGAAAATCAAGGAAAGGCTGAAGGGACTCAAACTTTGAAAGTTGCTACATGGCGAAGTTCGCAAGTGATACATACTTTTGTTACTGTAATAAATTAATTCAAACTAGTTTGTTGGTGATAAATTATCTATAACAGTACTAGATCATGAGTGACAATTAGAGAATCATAGTACTAACCAGAAAACAGATTAATGATACAGGTCTGATTAGTCAGCAAAATGGAGGCTCTTACTAGTAGCCCTCCTCGTCACCTATTTTTAGATCAACAACTTCAACAATACAACTACTAGCAATTCCTCCAACTAGATCCTGTCTTTTCTTACCCGTAAAAATTCTTAGAAACATCTACGGTAGAAATTAGCCGAGACCTAACTCAAGCCATAAGCGATGTATTGATTCTCTAATCTTAGTACTAAGAAATTGAGTATCAACTGAGATTCACTAAGTTTTCCAAGAGGACAATTCACTATTAGCGGAGTAAGCTAGCTAATGAATTGTTTTGAAGTGATAGTGAAAATGAATGAGCGCTGACTCTCCATTTTCCACGATCGGACACTTAGTTTCATGCTTATTAGTAACAATCGACATCTATCAATTCAGCGTTACGAGAGAATTCGAGAAATAGAGACAATAAAAATTCAGATTGGTCTACTAGTAGTCCCAATCAGACCATCATGATACTAATAATACGCCGGTGGTGTTCGGATTTGAGGTCATCTACACTGGCATGTCTGATAGATTAATCTAAATATAATGCTCTAATTCCTCAACTAGAAGGAGTTGGTTCACTCATGCCTGTATAGCGATTCTACACATACTACGAGCTGCTCAAATCCTGGTTTTCCATTTATTCAAGATATAATCAATTTATATATACTCCAACCCGATCATATATATCCTAAATAGCATTTATGTTTAAACAAATTTAGACCTATCTCAATATTGGTATACAGTATAGAAATCAAATTGGTTGAACAAGGGTTCAAAAAACTAGAATAGACTCGGACTATCTGGATCCGGCTTCTTCATCACTTTAATTGTCTAATGTTTCACGTCTTGGGAATCGCCGACTACAGACTCTAGACTATTATATCTTATATTAAAAAAGTCTTATATTCATATATTCGGGGTTCTACGCCTTTTGTAATTCTACTCGGATACCAAACCAGTGGGTACATCCCCGTGGTAGTTAACATGATCTACTGGCGATGTAACATCGGGCATGAATAATATATTAAACCAAAAGGAACTATTCTAGTTACAATTTTGTGATAGAGAGATAAACATACCATGTTTGACATTAATGATTCTAATTCGCGATGGTCAGTCAAGAATATGATAGTCTTCGACATCGAGTTCATAATGGACAACTTTGGAACCGAGTAGCTATGAATGTTACATCCTCGGTATTGAATTGAGTACGAAGGGAACATGAGACGAAAAGAATTGATTGCCTGTAGCATGCAGGGTAGCAGAAGATCACAATATTTAGACCAATAACCATGATCTCGGATATTTTATGACGGTTTAGTTGAGTACAAAGTGTCAAATCTGGTAACACAGATATTCCAGCTGTTAAGGACGCACCGTATATGATTCTTCAAGTTCCTCTTGAGCAATCGGGAGCGCATATTAAAAGAAATTTTGTTGACTTCACTAGTTTCTCGTATTCCTCAACGGAACAGAGGCGATTTGTCCAAGCTGAAGATGCTGTGCTATGGGTTCATGAAGCTTACCTCTATTGCTTCCAATTTGACAGCGGCTATGGAAGTTCATAATTATCGTTAGGAAAGTAATATAAATATGGCTTCCTCGCCAGAGAATCTGATTCAAAAAGCTTCATCTACATCTTTTATCTAAGAAACATTCAAACGAATTCCAAATTAATCACCAGTCACCACTCACCACTCAACACTCACCATGGGCAAACTAACCACCCACTCCGAGCGAATCAATGGTCTACGTGCCAGACTTTCTGGCCACATCCCAGGTTATTTCAAAAATAGCCATTCCAAACTATCTCTCACCAGCCCCAACCCAATGTTTATCGCCGCCCTCCACGCAGCCAATCGCCACGCTAAAGGACTCAAACTATCAAGTCTCGAAGAACGAGTCGTCCACATGATGAAAATCTGCTCAACTGATCACGAAATTGCTGAATACGGCAAAGTCTACACCCAGATGAAACAAGAAATTCGAAGTCTTGGAGCTACCAACTTCAAAAGTGTTTGTCTTGAGATGGATGAACATACGCCTTATACTGAGGCGGATATGGTTCTTGATGCGCAAGCTCATTGCGAGGAACTTCTTGCTAGACCTGAGAATAAGATTATTGATGTTAAGACACTTCTATCATCCGGGTCGAGTTTAGTTGATAGCGATGAGTATGCTGCCGCTCTCAAGCAAGCTGGAACTGGCGTTACGGTTATCACAAATGATAAACCAACGCCTTCCAAGAAAACCCAGGATGAGCCAAACAAGAAACATTCAAAGTCCCACAAACACGATAATGATACCTCGATTCACCATATCTATCCCCCAACAACGGGACCCGAGCCCGCCAAATTCCAAGGAGTCGGACCTCAATACATCAAAGCCCACAGATTCAAATGCTGGCGCAAACAAGATGATTCCTGGACCGGGCCCCGAAATGAAATCTACTGGTGTTTTGCATCGGGATGTGACACCAGCGTTGGACAATCGCAAAAGACTGGCGAATATGGAAGCATTGAAACAGGGGATATTCGAATCATGGAAAAGACGATCTTTGGAGGATACGTAACCGAACATATGGCTCTTCATATTGAGTGCTGGGAGGCGGATGATAGCTCGGGGGGGTTTTACGCTAAGATGGTTGATGTGTTGCAGGATATTGCGCAGCTTGCTATTGATGCTGCTGTGCAGGCAACGGAGGCTAGTGAGCGGAACTGGGGTGGTAATCGAGGTGAGCATGAGCATGATTATTTTATCAGATGTTTTATTACATTTTTATCTTTTTCACATCTCTAAAAGAAGTCTTTACTAACCAAAAACCACATAAAAGGCGATACCGGAACAGGAGCCGGAATCTTAGCCTTGGTTGCGATCTGCTCTGCCCTCGTCGCCGAACTCATCAATTTTCTCATAAACGACGATGATTTTATTTATCGCCGCGAACTTGCATTCACCAAGTCGGCTTTGGACGCTTTGACTGGATCGGGATTGTCCTATATGTTTGATGGGGGAAAACAGGGGAAACATGAGTTGTTCGTTGATTTCTGGAAGCCCTACTAGATGTAGGATAGAAAGTATGGATTGGAATTATGATGGGAATGTGACGATTTCTTTTATTTATTTTTTACTTTATTTGTTGTCTTTTTGCATTCACTACAAGCAAACAAGGAAGCACAATATCCTTATATCTTCGTTTCATCACTCGTTTTCTTTCTAACCGATGGGGTTTTTTATCAATCCTCAAATCTCCTTGAATACAATCATTTGATCATCAAAGAAAATCTCCTATTTTTTGAATATCTCTTACAAACACGTGGTTAGCTTTATACAATCATTTAGTTGCTTCAATACAATAACATCTTATCATGAACAAGATCCAAAAATCATCGAAATCTTATATCTAATCTGAATTGTATATTGCCAAAGATACCAAAAGCTCAAAACGATTCAGTCCACTTAAGTTATAAACTTAAAAGATTGCAAGCAAGGAAGCAGAATATCTCTACATCTTTGTCACACCATCTCATTCTCTGTACTTACAGTACAATAGATATCTAATATCCCTAATCCAAAAAACTAACATCTAGCTCCACTACCATCAATTCATCTTCCGACAGGATTAAATAGACCAAATACATCAAGAAATCCAATATTACTGCGTTAGAACGTCTCTGCGTCCTTGGGGGTGAACTCTATATGGGGATCTGTGGTACCAATAATGGATTCAAGTCGCTCTTTTGAAAGACGTAACCGGTTCAACTTTGAGGACTGCGGAGAAATGTATAGTGACTGAACTAGCTGTATTACCGAATGGAGAAGGTTTTCCAGGACTAGTTGAAAGTTCTTCTGTGTAGTGAAAAAACTATCAACTTATTGATTCAAACCCGTGATTGATTACAAGGGATGTATGGCCTCGGAAGCAAACACTCATTGATCAGATCAGAATGTGGGAAGATCGCATTGTGGATACAAGATGGCAAATATACTTTAACTTATTGCTCTCAAATGTATTACTTTTCACCCCTTTTTCCCAACATAATTTATGGAGATCATAGTGATCCGATACATCTCCCTTTTATTCCTTTCCTGTTGTAGAAAGCAACATAGAATCCACAAACAAATCGACCTTGAACTCAGGACCAGGAGCGACTTGAATATTTATGAAATGATTACCGTGTCAATTAGAGCTTTAAATCATAATCACAAATTTCCAATACCCATTTTTATACCCATCTTCCAGCTAGGATACAGATTTCTTGCAAGAGCTTTCTATATCATGCCGATGTTCACACAGCAGGTATATAGAATCGAAGATAACGAGAAATAGAAATCTATGAGCCCCCTAATATCAACTTACTCAATGCAAATGAGGCGAGAAAACTCAGGTCCCATCCATGCGTGGATCATTGGCTTAGAAGGGTGCAAAAGATCGTATGATAATACTCGAACGAACACATTACACAGAGATATCATCGATGTTGCCAGGCTTGAGGGAGCAATTTTTATATGTGAAGGAGTGGAGGTACCGGGCCAGTGAAGAATTTTGGGAGTTGGTAAGCCTTTGTACCTATTTATTGTAAGATGTTAGCATCGCTCAAAATAAACCCTTTTACAGCTCTACACGAATATGATATCTAAGACTCGAAGTCGTTTCTCAAATGATTGTAGTCCATAAGAATCTTGTATGAACATAGATTGACCTTGGCACTTAGAAACTCAAGGGGGTGTTAAGAGATTCGTCCCAATACATGTGAGATATCAATACAGAGATCTCAAATATTCATTAAAGTATGTTTATGTGTGAGTTCATATAGTTGTAGGTAAACATAATGAAATAGTGCTTTCATGCACCAAAGGTAAGTATAACAGCCAAATTGATAATCAAAGAAGGATTATCCACTCGACAGAATCACTGGAATAGATACCACGACCATTTTTCCAGGTGAAAACTTTCTACGTACACACAGCCAATATTTCCCCAAAGATCCGAAAAAAAAAAAGGACTCTAGGGACTCCAATTCTTCGCTATAGATTTCATCTATTAGTATTCCAAATAGACAAGTAAGAACGATATAACACCATTAAATTCCAAGCCGATTGCTAAGATTGATATGATAAATTTTCATATTTTCCAATCTCTAAGTAGCTAGGCCAAAGTTTAATTTGGCAGTGATTAATCGGTTGAGCATATAGTGGATATGATATATACTGACTGGTAGAACTTTCTAGCCTGGCTCATTGGTATGCCTGATATGAATAGTAATAGAGCAATATACTGAGACTCTATTCTTGAGGATCGGTAGTTGGAAGGTTTGCTGTTTGCACCACTTGGTGTGAAATATTGTCTGATATGGATTTGCTAATCCATAATTTTATCTAGAAAATGTATTGTTATGTTATTGGCTCATCTATACCATACTGTATTTTCTAATACCCAATTCTGGCCATCTAATTAAAAGATGCTCCATCTATATTCTAAATGCAAACAATGATCCAAGTCTGAAAAATGCACCAACCCTCACACACTTCAATCCAACCCATACCATACCATTCCATCCCCCTCCCCACTCACAACCTCCCCTTCAATCCCCTTCTCTCAACAATAATAAACAACGCCTCCCCCTCCGCTAACACCTCCCCCTCCCCAGTCTCCAGCCCCCCTCTCCCCCAAACCTTCCTCCCCTCCCTCCTCTCCACCCACGCTCGCCCCACCACCGTCCCCGGCGTCCCGACCGGCTTCTTATACGTAATATTTAGGTACGCCGTCATGCTCGTTTTATCCTTTTCCCTTGCTGTTTCGACGGCGCACCCGATGAGGTCATCGAGGAGGACGCCGATGAGGCCGCCGTGGGCGGTGTGGGCGTGGCCGTTTAGGTGGGTGGAGAGGGTTAGGAGGTAGAGGATTTGGCCGTAAGGGTAGGGGGAGGGGGAGGGGGAAGGGGATTGAGATGCGGATGGGGGGGAGGATGGAAGTGGAGATGGAGGGGGAAGGTAGAATTGCTGGAGATGGGATATCGTTTTCGGGGAGGAGAGAGTGCGTCCAAGGAATGTATCGCGGGTGTCTGGTTTGGGGGTTCGATGACCGGTGTTGAAGGGACGGTAGCTGGGGTTTGAGAGGATGGTATTGCACCAGGGGATTTGCGCGAAATGTTCGTGTGTTTCCCTGGGGATGGGTCTGAAGGGGAGGAGATCCAGAGGAAGAGAAGGAGGAGGAGAAAGAGAAGGGGAATTCATGGTGGGAATTGGAGACGCAGAGACATCGGAAGAGAATTTTGTTGGTTGTGGTTGTTGATAACTTTTTGATTTATCTTTTTGGTCATTAGGCCCGGACCGAGGCTGGACGGATGTGTGGAAACGGTTTGATAAGGGATTTGATAAGAGATGCGTAATTAGTGTAATTGGTAAACCTCTAGATCCCTGGATGCTAACTTGCCCAGGTAGTGTATTTTAAGGTTAGTGTTACTAAAGTTAAACATCCCTATTTTTGCACTAAAACATGAAACTTCAATAAAGGGTAGGATGCGGCCGCCGGGACCTCGATCATCATTCCCTACGGTATCACCTATTCAGGGAGCCAACCTGAATAGAATTCAATAAATTCCCTGAATGAACTTTAGGAAATCGGCTATTTTAATGCTTAAACACATTAAAAGTTTAAATATTGATATATTAAATTTATAATTAATTAAAAATGAAATTTTATATAGTATAACTTAGTTTTTGAACTTAAAGAGTAATTTTAAATAAATTTTAGATTAATTTTGATTAAAATTTATCGATTTTTAAAACTATATTTAAAATAGCTTTATCATCGATCTTATATTATAAAGTTATTTAATTTTTTAATAAATTCTTATTAATGAAAGATTTATTTAATTCTTTATCAATTTGATCTATATAAATATAGCTTTAAACTATAAAACTATAATTATTTTTATATAATCGATTTTTTTTAATTAATTTACTTATTTAAACTTCATTTTTTATAAATTAACAATTTGATTATCTTAAAAAAAATAATTTTCTATAAAAAATTATAGAATTTGAAAATATATTTATATTACTTTTTAATATATATTATTAATATTAATTTAAATATATTGATAATAAAAAAAGTAAAAAATTGATCTTAATATATTAATTAAATTAAAAAAATAATAAAATATATTAATTATTAATATAATTTAAAAATAAAAATATATTAATTTTATATATAAACTCTATATTAATTTGATTTTATATAATTACCCAAAATAAATCTAAAAATCTAAATTAAATTTATATTCATAAAAAATCATTTCTTAAAAATCAATTTATAATGCAATTGAAATTTCAATTATAATACGAAAATTTCTTTTTTTAAATAATATTCAAGAAATCCCTGAATAGGTGATACTGTAGGGATTGGAAATGGATAAAGCAGTTAATTTCCGAGAGTCGAGTCCAGACTTTTCAATAATCCGCCTGTCTTTTGTAGAAGAGAGTTGATGAGTCCGGGTACGTATTTACTATTTACTACTAGAATTGGAATACAGTAAGAAGTTAAGGGATAAGGAAATGAATACTGTATTTGTAGTGAAGTATCCCGGGATTCTATTATAAATATTTTTAATTCATCTTTCTCATCCTTTCTGATGTCTAAAAACGTGAAATTGAGAGCCTCCAACTAACACATAGAACGACTTTTGTTGCAGGTGTCAATATTATAGATGGTAGCAGAGATATTTGAATAATGTCAGAATGGTTGTTGGACAGCATCCATCCTTTTTAGGACTAGTGTATATTACGTAAACAAGGGGTGATATATATCTCCTTACGGGATTAACATCATAAGTCTACAAGTATCAGCTGCGTCTACACAAAGGATGATTTCGATTTTTGAGAAAACATCTAATAAAAATCAATAGAAATAAATAAAAAATAAGTAAGTTTTGAATAGAATAGAAATAAAAGAAAGAAATTAGGGGCTTGGATTAGGGAAAAACGTATGTTAGTTTAGGGCGGAGGGGAGATAGAAATAATTTTTTGCAGGTTATAGTTTAGGGTTTGATGAGTATAGAAAAGATTAGAAAATACTGAAGTGGAAGGGAAAAAAGAAGAACAAAGGCAAAACGCGAGGGATTGGCGACATACTGCACTTACAATATATACTTCATCGAATCCATAAAATCACGAGATAGATACTGTATATACCACTTCGTATAGGTATACATATATACAACATAAAACATAATATAATATTCCCATACATTTATTTGCTAGCTCCAATGTGGAATTATATTCTAGCTCCATCCTAATTTATACGAATACTACATATATACATGAAAGGGATAGAACTGGGAAACGCGGTGTTGAGTTGACTAAAGAGGCAGAAGTTGAAGCTCTTAAAAAGGTTTCCTATAATTCCCAAAGACGCCTAGTGCCAACAGATGTGACCTGAATCTGTTCAGCGAGTTCCATACTCCCATTTCTTCTTGAAATTCTTGGTCCCCCTAGAATTGCTTCTTTCCCAAAACCTTGGCCCTTTTGATCCAAAGTCATCTCTCCAAAGACTTCTTACAGTGAAGACTAGGTAACGAGATATCACAAATGTATTTCAACGATTGGTCCCTTCCAGTCACGTTTGCCCAATGCAATATAATATAGCACACTGAAAATTATAATACTCCCAGTCACGAGAGAGCTATAGTTCATGGTGGCTGCAGTTATGGACAATGCCGGGGGCCAAAAGCTAAAGAAAAGAGTAATCGTTAAGTAGAGAACGGTGAATATATTGTTAAGAATACCAAATAGGCCGGGAAGGTGCCATGGGCCTAGTAGTTTAGATTTAGCTTTGTGACATGATGAGAGACGGAAGAATAGAGGAAACATAATATAAGAGATAAGAGTGAGAGATATCACATACCCCAAATCAATTGAGCACCTGCAGCATTTGCCAATGTGGGCTGATTAGAACTTTTAGAGGATGCTTCTTGGAATCCTCCTGTAAGACGACGATATAATAGGAGAATCGCACAGATCAAGTAAGAGGTATAGAGGCCTGATACAGATATCGATATAACATCATTAAAGACGGTGGTAGAGCCAATATTAATCAATGCAAGCAGACATGAGATGACGGTAGTGATGGCAATAGACCAGAGTGGGATTGTGGTGCGACGATCAACCTAGGTTGAAAGATATATCGCGTCAGCAAAACGTCAAAAGTAGGTGAAGACTCAAGAGCGTATCGATATGAGAGCGAGAATGCTTACTTTTTGAACGGTTCTCCATCCAGGTACACCGTGATCCCTTGCAAATGACCAGAGCATACGGGATGTAGAAGCTAGAATACCAACGGTGGCACAAAGAGCTAATATGGTGATAAGTGAGGCCATAACCGCCGCACCTTTTACTGAGTTTGTCGCTTGGAGAAAGATCTCCATAAATGGAAAACCGGTCTTCGTGGATAAAGCAGCGTCAATATCCCCAATGCAAAATAGCAGTGCGATTATCATCGAAAATCCCAAAGTCCCATTCAATAAAACACTTAATATAATGGATCTTGGAACCACTAAAGATGGGTTGCGTATCTCTTCAGACATCTGCAAAATGTGTCAATATTTTATCGTAACTTCTCTAAGCACTCTTTATTGATGAACGCAATGAAGAAAACATACATGAAAGGCTCCATCAGCTCCTAGATGATTGTTAGCCACATGAAAATTAGAGCGGAGAGTGTTTCGGCAGCCTACCAACAAATGCGAAAACGTTTCCAAGCAAGCCGACGAAAAAAGAAACACCTTGAGTTGGCCAACCTCCTTCGTTTAACCAGACCGCAAATACGTCAGTTGCGGTACCATGCGGCGCGAGTATGACTAGTGGGATCAAAACAACAAAGAATCCTAGGATATGTAAAACGAGAATCAACCCTTCAAACTTCGGTAGTAAGTTACTGACAACGGCGTTAATAAACACAGCGAAGAATATCACTGCCCAAAACAACAATGTACCCTGCCATCCTGTTCCAGAGTACGATGGAACGGTCAAAGCAATGAGTCCTTGGACAAGAGATCCAGTGAGATATCCCCCCGAAGCGACCGTACCTTGCCAGCCGGTGAGAGTCAGCCATCCTGTTATATAGCTCAAAAACTTGGAGCAGCTCGAGGGAGCAAGCATGGAGACCCAGTGATACTGTCCGCCAGAGGTTGGGGCCATAGAAACCAACTCAGAGAGTGTGGAGAAAACAGATAGATTGCCGATCCAGACTAGAAGGAAACCATAAATGATTCCAGCGGGGCCTCCATTTTGGAGGCCAATAGAGAAAAGAATCAGGCTGCCTTCCCATGTGATAAGAACAGTGCAGCTGAAGCCAACTATAGACATGAACTCGAAATTCCTCTGTACATGTATTAGTATCTGGATTGGAAAAATTTGGACCTAATTATCAGAAATTTCATGTCAGGACGAAAGAAGAGCTAACAAGCCGACGAACCTTAAGAACCGGTTTCTTTCCTAGTCGTACCAAATCATCTCGGTCTTTACTGTCACTACTTATTTGACGCTCTGTGGCCCGATTCGGAACCATACCAAGTTCCACGGTTTCTATCTCTCGATCGCGTTTCTGCACGTTCATTGTGGCAACAGAAATGCTTGCTGAGTGTCTAACTTTGAGTTTATTAAATGTGATGGATACTGATCTTATGTTTCAGCTATAATTATTGTATGCAGTGGTCAAATAAATAAGAAGAAAAACATTTAAGCTGGGTTTGTGAATGGAGGGGGGTTACTGAAATACTCATTCTTATTAGATCAGCTACAGATTCTCACAAGGGTTTGATGAAAATGCTACCCGCGGTTTTATCCATGTAGTGGTGTGTGGAGCTGGCCGGATTGTTCGATTCTAGGGTTTATACCCCTGATAGAACGTGAATTATCCGGATACTAGCTAATGCCCTGCTCTAGCGCAATGCTTCTTTGGAAAAAGGGCTGTTCGCCGATATAGGGGTATTACTGCAGCTTGAATACTTCTAATTATGCTAATTTACATTTACGTTCCAGGTACGAGTCTCTGTTATGATTCTAGATTGGCTCGATTGACTTTGTGCATCCCATGAATTGCCTTCTCCATCAGCCACGACAACTGTGTCCGATCTACCGGCTCGGTTGGATGGCACAATATCTGACAACTCCCGACTCTCATGATCCCGACTCGTCAAGCTTAGCTCATGGTTGCTTAACTTTCCCTTTTTTGATATTCTGCTTCCTTGGCTATAAGAAGAGTTGGGATCAGATCCACGATGATCATCAGCGATTGTGCCACCTCGTCGGCGCAAGTCATCTACGCGAATTAATCCAGACTCTAGGCTATCGAGAAATGGTTTAAGAAATGGAGCGCAAGCCGTGATGATGCTAAGACATTGGACAAGTTGGTTGCTGATTGTTGTACGCCATGGATCGAAAGTTGGATCGTTTATCGTCTTGTTCGAATAATACATTTGGAAGAAGACTGCAGCAATAACACTATTTTCAGGTTAGCTGAGTGTAAATTCGAAAAATGATTATACTCATACTACTAACCATATGCGAGTGCCAAAAATACCAATTAATGTGAGCTTTCTAGTCCATGAAGTACGTATGTGTAATGCTATAAATGTTATGCATATAATCAAACTAGCATCAGTAACAATATTAATCGCTGCGTTATAGTTCCAAAAGGCTGTCTTCCCTAAAAGTCAACAAGAGCTAGAATGGTGATATAGGAGATACTGACTTGATTGAAGCATTCACCGGTTATATTATTCCATACTTTGGGAGGTCGGCACTGGAAGGCGGTAGCAAATATGGAAGTAAATGCCCATAGAAATATCACAATCCCAAGACCTTTTGTCGCTAGTCTCTCAGATCGTATGGGCGTAAAATCAACGATGAACATGATTATAGACATTTTTGCAAAGAATAAGCTTGTAATATAAAGCAGACGAGCTGCATATTCAGCCTACACAAACATCAATTAGTTTCTTTGTCTGCGACCAGAATAGAGATATGTTCACTAACTTTCAAAATTGCATTTAGTTGCGCATCGCTAATTGTCCCAAGGAACTGTCCAAAACCGTTTGCACATTGAATTGCAACTGCAGCCGACTGGCCAATAGCAAAGATCTAAAAATCAATGATGTATTAGAATATGTATGATGTCCAGCGATGCTCGATCAATTTACAAGTGATATTGTTATGAAATGGTCTTGCCATTCAAGTTTGTTTAAGATAGCAATCTGTGTGCCTAGTCGTCCACATACTCCGAGAAAAGAGATAGTAATTGGTATCCAAACAAATATTTGCACTAAAGGAGTCTTGTTGGAACTCGTGATCAAGAGCTGTGCCTGATCCATCTTGAGAGTTTGAAAGAGGGGCGCAACGAGAAAGTGAGAAATGTGCGATTAAAAACGAGGGACCATGTTTAAGCTAGTTAAAAAAGACATGCTGGAACCACATGTCATATAGATTCCTTATTCATGCAGGTGATGGTATCTCGAGTATCATACTTACGTGAATAAGTAGGCTGGTAGAAAGCCAAGTATCATGTTGATACGATACAGGCGGATAATCACCATTGCCAGTAAAAGCAGAGTGACATGTGATCCTTGATATTCCTAGGGAGGACTGAAGTTGGATGTTTCTTGGACATCTTGGAAAAACTCGGGAGTTCTTTTCACCAAGTAGCTAGTAATTGCATTTCTTACGATAGTCATTACGATTCAGTACCAACGTACGATTTAAATTGAAGGAATCAATATTGTTGGTCCTGGCTCCCCTGTGTTTCTTGTCGAATACTGAATATGTGCCACCAACATGCATTTCAGGGTGTGGGAACGTTAATCCTAGAAAAACCCGAAGATTCAATGCTCCATGCCGGGGTACATTTGATGGGGTTGATTTGAAATGCCTCTTCTCTTTGGTATAAAGAGAGTACTTCTTCTCTTTAATATAAAAAAAGAGGTTTTATTGCAAGGCTACTCAATTCTTATTTTTGCCTTAAAATAAGATTTATTACGCTAATATTTTAACAAAATCTTAACATATTTTTAAAATAATTTATTAGCTAGAATCCACTCTTTTTATCACATGAGTACTAGTGTAACATAAAATATCATAGAAAATCATAGAGAAGAGGTGGCGTGTTAAGGAACCTGATCCGATATTTGAGATAAGGGGATTGAAGAAGGAGGTTGTGAGCGATTATTTTTGATTGGTATATATCTCCAACACTCATTTTATAGGTAAATTGTCAATTTTGGTAGGGTTACATCAACTAGGATATCATTTACAAGCGAGCCGTATCAGACGATTCTACAAAGGGGTATCGAATATTCGGTAACCAATACATTTGTGGTTTGGCGTTATGCGCGGAAGGCTTTACGGATACTACTACGAATAACCCGGATTACTCTTTCGAAGATCCGGGCCAATTACCCTGCGAAATACGCATGATAATCATCAAGGGTGTACATTATGAAAAGTTGCTCAAACCTATATTAGTGGGCGAAATTTGGTAGAGTGATATCACTGATCCCTGTGCGTGTTATTGTTCGCTTCGCCCCTGCTAGTTGGCCATATCACGCCAAATTGAATATTCCTAGGTACCCTAGAGAACTGGTAGCTCCATTGGTTCGTCTAAAAACTTTGCTATGATGCCCAGCAGTTTATAGGGTGTAATCAAATGAAAGTAAATATTTGTGCCTGATAAGGACTATCCATTTTGAATCAAGTACATATACATGGTGTTAATTGAAACTAAGAACTAAGCCCTGCACTCAAACACTGATGGTCTTCGTGAAAATCTGAGGATTGTAGGGTTCACGGTAGAATCCAAATCTGCCTTCTCACCACCTTAGGAGTCGTTCCGTATTATAGTCCCCGTGATTCATTACCTTGATTCCAGAGGCTCAATTTGAATTGCTAATACGTGGCTCAAAATCTATATTGTTAAGCAATAAGTAATTAGTCATATAAGAGTAGATAACAGTAAATCTAATACCCCTTATTTCTTTGAGTCTACACATGCTCCGCTTCGAATCTCTTCAGGGACTGATACAATCCCACATATACGCATATTAAGACTTTGAAAGCATTTAATCACAACTATTCTCCAAGTGCTACCATGACTCTCGAACATAGACCAATCGACTCCGAAACTGATTTCCCCGCCATCGCACGCTGCATGTTTGAATCGTATGAGAACCCCGCACAAAGCTTCTTTCACGTCTTTTTTCCCATACATGGAAATAGTGAAAAAGCCCGCGACGATGCAATTTGCGAAGCAGCAACTCGACTAAAGCTTTGGCACACACAGGATCCATCGAGCTACTGGCAGAAGGTTGTTGATACCGAGAATGGAAAAATCGCAGGCGGATCTTTATGGAAAATCCACAAAGAAAATCCGTTTGCAAACCCACCTCCTTCCGAGGTGACTTGGTTTCCCAACGATAGCTCTCGCCAATTTGCTGAGCAGGCACTAAAAACACATTCTGGGCCTCGATCTCGGGCGGCACAGAAACCTCATGTTTGTAAGTCAGAACTTTATTGTTCATTGCTCTAAACTTACTAGGCGTACAAGATCTTTTTATTATCTTTACCCATCCGGACTATCGGCGCAAAGGAGTAGGTCAACAGTTATTGGGCTGGGGGATAAATAAAGCGGACGAGCTGAAGTATGAATTATTTTTAGAAGCAACACTGTATGGACGGCCTTTGTATGAGATGAATGGTTTTGTTTATATTGAAGAGTATGCCAATCATCCACAGACTGAACACCCTGACGAAATCTGGAAACAGATCGACCAGAAAGTAGGTTCTTTTACTTTCTGGCTGATGAAGAGACCAGCTGGTGGAAAGCTTGAGGCGGGTGAGACAAGCAAGTCACTTGAAGAGAATTGAGGCATTTTTATTAGAGTTTTAATCCCATACAATAACATCAAACTTGGCATTCCTTCTTCAAACAGAGACTCAATACAATTTATGCAGTATCAAACTTAATTTCTTTGAATCCCATATAATTTTGGCTGCAAAAGACTGTGGTCGACTCAACACACTTCCAACGGGTTCATAATCTATGCCCCTCCCCCCTCTGGTGGATGAATCCATGTTTCTATTGAGTTTCAAGACATAATTTATGGCTATGAAACATTGGAATGGTTATATTTGGTAGAGCAGAGACGAAGAGAGCATGTATCAATCAATAAAGTGAAGTGGATTTTATTGCATTAATGAGCGTCTTAGCAATGAGAATACCATCACTTGCGCATAGTTATATTCTGCAAAGACTGTAATCGTAAAGAGTAAAAGCTCAAGCTCAAAACCATCAATAGACAACTTGTAAGAAAGAAGTAAACACCGCAGCTGCATCGCTCCACGCCCATATCTGCTAAACTGTCTCGATCCAAGATTATATCTAAGAAACTCCTCAGCAGAATCTTTAAATAGAATAGAGAGCAAAATACATACTTGGAGGATTAGATGGAAAATTCATTAGTCGAGGCACTAATTCTTGCCATAGGGAAGGCGTTTGTGCGGGCGTCATCACCCATGGGAAAAGCATTCTCTCAAGCATCAACACTCATGGGAAAAGCATTCTCTCGAGCGTCAACACCCATGGGAAAGGCAATCTCTCGAGCATCAAAAGCACCTGTGAGGGATGTGCTCTCGTGGATATCTACCTTCGTACAGGTATTATTGACCTCAATCCACTCCTCGGTCGAAGAGGTTTCGGCAACTGGGTGCTGATTGGGATCTAGATCCGACGCAGTCGGAGCGATGAGACAAGAACACCAAAGAGAATTAATTTCAGTGACCAAACTTTGCCACTTTTACCGAGTCATTACGCCCATATAGACACCAGTCCCATATCTATGTTCCAGCGTGTTCAAAGCAGTTTGTTTCCCCAACGATGCCGCTGCTGTCCTAAGTCAACGAATCAGAGCCGTTAAGTAAGTAAGTAAGTAGTAATAGTTCCTCATAATAATCACAAACCTTTACACAATAGCGATTTTTTTGATGGGGATTATAGTGTATGGAACTCATTATATAACTCTATAGATGAATGGGAACTTGCTGTTTGCGATGGAACGACAGTTGAAGCATCTGACCTAGTGGAAACTGAGTCAATTCGCCAGAACAGCGTCAGCAATCATTATTATATTAAATTCAATTCGACGCAGAAATTGTACTTCCTAAAGAAACAACATCCCGACGAAACACTAATTTTAAAGCATTTCGATTCGAAGCCTGATGTTCAAGCCGCTTGTCGGTATTACCTGTATATTTAACGTGTATGTTGTGGCAGCAGATGCTTTGCATGCTAGCATGAGACATCATCATGTTACCGAAAACGCCAAGGCTAGATGGAGCATTGAAGTAACGACGTTGATTTTTTCGGGATTTTTTCAGGGGGTTGATAATTGATGGTATCGGTATCTGTGTATTAAGAATTTTCATTGGCACGCTTCACAATTATATAGTTATTCTACATAATTACCACCTACCTAATAAAGAACCTAGGAGATACCTATGTCTTTCAATGAAACTCAAGATATGCAGATGGGGCGAAGAAACAGGAGAAAATAAATTGGTACCAAACCTCTTAAAGAAAGAGAGAAAAAAGGCTAGGCATCGTGGCATCAGGAAAAAACCTAATCTCCAATTGTGGAGTATACCCCGACTAGTTTCCATACTGTCGGGTTCGGCTCGGACCTCGCTTCCCCTCTTTTAGGTCTGTCCTTCGAATCTAATTTATTATTCCTATGTATAGATTCCTACTGGTTTCGGATTCATTGCCGCTATAGCCGTGCGGCAGATAATTAGAGGCACAGAGATCCTATCGGATGTGGCCCTTTGAGCGTTGGAGAATTCAGCCCGACTCATTGATTCGATATCCCTGAGGACTATGCCGCATGTTTATATCGGAATGAAATTGATCCATTATTGCAGATGGCAAATTTTCCTGTCCGACTTCATCTAATTCAGCTTTTTGTTGAATGATAAGAATAGTAGGTTTAAGTTGCTATAATCATTCCTCGCATCTTGTCTTAGACTCTTCTTTCTATATTGACAGTTGGTTAGTTATCATCTCATCAAGCAATTGTTTTACTTCAAAATGAACTTAAATGAAAGAAATTCAGAAGCCAGCAACCAAATGGAGAACAATCTCCAAGAGAAAACTCAAATCGATTTGGTATAGTAGTGAAAAGACATATCATTTCAATCACAATATTCTTCCAGATGCAAGCACAACAACGAATGGCTTTGAGCTAACGTAATGAAAAGCATTCAGCAGAGCTCCACATAACCTCAGAACTGGCATACTGCCGACCTAAAGACTGGCTCTGCACAAAAAAATGGGCCACGGCTCTGATCCTTTCCGCCTTTGCTTTTCTGCAACCTCTTTCCAAAACAATGCTAGCACCATTAGAAGCATAGATTTCACGCGAGCTACATATAGAACGAGCTTATGACTGGCTTCTTGTCAACTCATTGATTCTGATCGGAGTTGGTCTATCGCCGCTATTTCAGGCACCTCTCTCTGAAGTCTACGGCCGCAAACCTGTTATTGTTTTTGGAAGTAGTATATTTGCCAATTGGAATACAGGATGTGGGGCAGCGAAGACTTTGGGCGAGATTCTGGCTTTCAGATTACTATCTGGTTTTGGAGCATCTGTTGCTGATGCTACGGCGGGGGGAGTACTTAGTGATTTGTGGAGGACCGAAGAGAGGGGAAAGGCATTTACTATTTATATGGCGGCACCACGCCTGTGAGTATGCGACATTTCTTTTTTGTGATTCTTTCCGTCAAATTCTGTTGAGCGTTTCAGCTGGTACAATATACTCCTATCGCTCCTACGATTCACAGAGAAAGGAATTTGCTGACTTTACATACTCCAGTGGTCCAGCTTTGGGTCCTATCATTGGCGCTTACATCTCCCAGGGAGTAGATTGGCGATGAATATTCTGGATTACATCTATTGGCGCTTGGATCTCCCAGGGAGTAGATTTGCGATGGATTTTCTGGATTCCATCTATTGCATCGGCCGTGGCGATCATCATTGCCATAATATTTTTCCGCGAAACCTACGAACCAAAAATTTCTCGACTCCGTAGTCAAACAACGAAGGATTATAGGCGGGGAAATTTCAGTCATCTTCCTAACAAAATTAAAAATTTCTTTGATTTGATGCGACCAAATCTTCAAAGACCATTTCGTATGCTTGGTACTCGGATCATCATACAACTCTTGGCAGGATCCATGGCTCTTTTCTATGGTACTATGTTTTTGTTCCTTTTCATGTATCCTCTGATGTGGACACAACAGTATGGTCATGGTGTTGGTATTGGAACTCTTGATTATATATCCTTCGCAATTGGACTCATTGGTGGAGTGTGTTGAATATTTGTTTCGCGTATGTGTAAGATGGTGCTTTGTTGAACAATCTACTAGTAATACTCGGTCAAATTAAAATTGAAGCACGCGCAAAATAAGCGAATCGCTTCAAAATCGATGATTTTATACAAATCACCTCTTGCGTCGATGTAAATAAATCAATCATTTATTTATAGAATTATTTAAAATATTAAATATGAATTATTTTTATATTAAAATATTTGCTATTAAAATTTAAAGATTAAATAATGATTTTAAAATTTATAATATTTAATTAAATATAAAGTAAAAATCATATAAAAATACTATAATTTTAATTTGATTTAAATCAAACAAATTATTATATTAGAAAATAATGAAGATATATATGAATATATAGAAAAAAAAGCTTTCATTTGATATAAATATTATATATTAAAATATAATATAATAGTCTTGAAAAGTCGAAGTTTTAAAGGTATTTTTAACTTTTTAAAATCTTTAAAAATCTTAATAATTCATTTAAATCAAAATTATATTAAATAATATTTTAATATAATAATTATAAGGATATAAATTATCATATATAAAAATTTGAAGTGATTTTAATGATTTTTAAAAATCGAAGTTATGGTGGTGTTTAGTGCTTGTAAATACTATATATACTCTTTTTAACTTTATTATATTATATTTTTTATATATTTTTAATATATACAATATATACAATATTTATATCAAATAAAAATCTATTTTTTATATATTCATATATATCTTTATTATTTCCTAATATGATAATTTACTCGATTTAAATCAAATTAAAATTATAGTATTTTTATATAATTTTTACTTCATATTTAATTATATATTATCAATTTTAAAATCATTATTTGATCTTTAAATTTTAATAATAAATATTTTAATATAAAAATAATCTATCTTTAATATCCTAAATAATTCTATAAATAATTGATCGATTTATTTATATCGGCGCAAGAGGTGTTTTATATAAAATCATCGATTTTGAGGGTTTTTCGGTAATTTGCGCGTGCTTCAATTTTAATTTAACCGAGTAGTAGATTCAATATTTATATATAGAGGAATAAAATTCATTACTAGTATATTTTGGAATCGAAAGGAACTATTTGAAATGTTGAACCTTGGAAGGGTCGAATTTTACCTTCAAGTACTACTACTAGTCCCTACGGTATCACCTATTCAGGGATTTCTTGAATATCATTTAAAGAAGGAAATTTTTGCATTATAATTTAAATTTTAATTATACTGTCTGTATAGTCAGCACGTGACCTTACGTCACGTGTCCGTTGAGGAGATATATATCCTCAATGGCGTACAACATCCTTCTTGAACTTCTTGAACAAATAATACAATATTGATTGATATTTGTAATTGTATAATTTTATACTTTTGGAGTTATATAAATATTAATTAATATGCGCATTATAAATTAAAACTTCTATTTTGTATATAATATTAATTTTAATAAATTCTAAACATTTTTATTTATTATCAATAAGAAACTCTTTATAATCTTTGATAATAAAAAGTTTTATAGATTATTTAGTTTTTGAATAAAAAAAAGAATTGAATTTTATAATATTTAAATATTTATTATAAAAATAGTAATTTTCAATTCTAGTTTAAATATTATAAAACCTAAACGTTTATTATAAATTAAATAATTTTTAAATCAATCTTAAAATTATAAAATTTAAATATCTATTATAAGCAAAATAATAATAAAAATACAAATCATATTATATTATTTAAATATATATTATATTGTTTAAAAAAACATTTTAATAAATAAAAATATTAATAATAATAATTATTTTATTATAATTATAAAAACAATAATAAAATTATTTATATAAAAATCTTTATTTAGAAACTTTTATAAAATTTTCAATAATCCTTTTTCTATATTTTTATATTTCTTTATAATTGCTTTATTTTCTCTTTTATTTTATAATAAATTTATTTATTATATATTTATTTTATAAATCGAAACAATTATATCTAATTTGAAAACTTTATTAAAATGAATTCTAATTTGATATCAGATTTATTTTATGAATTAGATAATTATACCTAATCTAAAAACTTTATTAAATCAAACTTTTAATTTGATATTAAATATTTATTTAATAATAGTAAGAAAACTAGATAAAAATGAATTTAATAATAATTATTATATTATTTAATAAAAAAATATAAAATATTATTATAAGTATTTCTTTATTCTATACTATAATATCGTGGGCAGTATAGTAGGCAAAAGCAATGTAGAGGAAAAAAAGAGATCGAGGAGTATAAGTATGAGTATGAGCATGAATTCTAAATAATTATAAAAAAAAAGCAATTTAATAGGTATAAATATTCAAGATCTAGAATTGTTATTAATAACTTGATGATTAAAATAAATATTTAATCAAATTAAAAAACCTTAATCGATATTAAAAATATTATTAAAAAATTTTAATAAAAGTTTAATACACGTAAATTTATTATAAAAACAATATTAGTAAAAAATATTTAAACAAATATAAATCCCAATATCTTAAATATAAATAAAGGTCTTTTTATTTAAAAATATAGTAAATAGTATTTTCAAAGGGTTTATACTTGATTTTAAAAAGAAGTAATAATCAAGGGGTAATAATATATATGACCCTAAATATGATTAAGATCCCAAATCTAGATAAAATAGGGAGTATTATAAAGATTTATTTGATAGATTATTTTTAAGCAATTTAAATTTTATTAATAGATATAAAAAATATAATATAAAAAATTTATATATAATAAATTATTATTTAAAATATAAATTCAATAAATGTAACGGGGGGCAAGCAGGTTTTATCTAATAGGGAGTCTAATTGCAAATAAAATAACTAAATTCTAAAATATAGAAAAGATAATAAGATGTAACTTAAAGAGTTATAATAAAGTTTGTTTATGATGTTGATTTTATAATTAGTATATATATATAATATAAATTTATACATTTTAAATGGTTATAAAGATTATTCCTTTATTTATTTATTTAAAACGGTATTTTATTATATAGCGCCATTTTTATTTTTATATTGTTTAGTTAGATTACTATTTTTGTTTAATGAGTATTGATTTTATTTTGTTTTTATTAAGTTTATTTAATAAAGACTAATCTTATTTTTTCTAATATTATTATAGTTTAAGATATCAAAATATAGTTTAGAATATTAAAATAATATTCGATTAAGCCCGAAATATTAAAATGTTATTTGGTTATTTTATGATATTACTTTTTTTTTTAAAGTTGAGTTTTAATAAAATAGTTTAAATTATGAAAATTAAGTTTTTCGAGATATTAATAATAATAATTTCATATAAGTTTGAAAACGTTTTTTAGGTATTAAACAAGCTTTTTTGTTAATTTGTTATAATTAATCTATTTGATAGTATATTTTAATCGAGATTCTCCATAGCCTTTACATTCTAGGTAGGAATTGAAAATCTTTTTTACCTCGAATTGCTTTATTTTTTCTATTTTTACTAGGGGGGGTGGGGGATTCCTTTGGCTAAGTAACGGGTTATCATGGGCGGGGTTCAGGAGGTTCAAAACTTCTTCAATATCTTCGACTGTGATACTGAACATTTTACACCCTCGACGGGCGTATATACTATTTGTAATAAAGGATATAGCGACGATATCTTTTTTTTGGAGTGTATTTAGGCAGGTAGGCAGGTAGATGGGGCGGGTTTTTTTTGGTATATTGGATAGAGTTTAGGTTATAATCAGTTAAGATGAAATGTTATAATGTTTTTAACAATAGTTGTTATCGAAATGGAATGTGTTTGAGATAAAGAATATTTTTAGGTTATGTTTTTTAAATTAGACAATTTTTAAGATAATGGGGTAATAGGCAAGTTTGGTGATATATATTTAGACTTTATTTTTAATATAGTTATTAATTTTTAAAGATATAGATATATATAAATTTATATGGTTTTTAGGTAAGATTTTTTTATCGAATTCTATAATTTTAAATAAAATCAATAATAAAATAATAAGTATTTTTTAGGATTTTATCTAATTTTGGTTGGCAAAGATGGTTTTTTTGTAACTATTATCGATTATGGTATAGTTTAATAGTTTTTTTGTTGAATTAAAATTAACTATAATAAACAAAATCAAAAAATTAATATAATTAATTAATTTATCGATTAAAGTGATATTTTTTATGATAATTATAAATAAATAGATATTATATTAATTATATATTTGAATATAGTTTATATTAAACATACCTCGTTTTTCAAACTTATTGAATTATTAAACAAATAAAAATAGGTTAAGTAAATCGCGATATATTCCCAAATTTGGAGATTAATAGTATTTGTGGATAAGCTAATAATGATAATTAAGTAAATTTGAATATTTTATTAATTAAACTTTAAGCAGATATTGGGATATAAATAATCTTTAATTATATATTTAATAAAGTTATAACAAAAATATTTTTTATAGTTTTTTTGGATATTGGTACTGTTTGAATGCTTTTGAGCGTTCAAATCTATAGAATTGTTTATGGTTATAGTTAAGATGGTTAAAATAAACAGAGGAGCATTTAGATTGGCAGGGTAAGGGTCAAAAATTATTTGATTTTAGAACAGCTGGATAGTATTAGATTAACAAATAGCATTGAGTCTTATTAAATATTATTATCGGTTTTCTAAATTTTGAATAAAAAAAGCAAATATATCTGTATTGTTTATTGAGAGTTCAATAGTTATAATTTAGATTTTCAATTTAAAAAATAAGTTTTGTTCTAATAAAATAACTAGTATATCATTATTATTAGATATACTTATTTTTAAAACTAAACGTTAAAATTCGGTATAGAATATATGGAAAGGCTAATTTTTTTATTGTAGAATTAATAATTGTTTTTATATTTTAGTTGCTTTGTTTTGGTTTTTATAAGCTTTTTTTAGTATATTTAATAAGTTAGAGTAATTAATTAATTTAATGAATTGCTTTTTTATATTGTATAATTGAATTTATATAATGATAGTATTAATCAAATGTTTAGTAATATAGATTAGGTGAGAGTAAGCAGTTTGAAATTGGTCTTGGTTGATGTATATTTTATTTTAAATTTGGATAAGGAAATAGTTTAAGTTAGATTTCATATTATTAAAAAAAATGAGGTTAAATAATTTTTTATTTTTTTTAGTTTTTTTAGTAATAATAGGAGCTAGAGCGGGTTTAATTAAAAAAATAGTAATAATAGAGCTAGAAAATATAAGATTATTATTAATAAAAGGGTATAATAAATATATAAATATAATATTGTTTTGTTTATAAAGCTAAACTAATATTGTATTATTCTAAATTAATATTATATTATATAATTCTATAATATAAAAAAGCAAAACTTTTTCGTTTTAGAGTTTTTGAATTAAAGTTTTTATTTAATAAATAAAAATATAATATTTATTAATAAGTTTATGATATTAGGATTCAGTTTAATAAATTTATATTAGTATCATATTGTATTATTATTATAATACATTGTTTTTGATAAAAAGTTCAAAATATCGATTTTTGGCTTTATAAATATATTTAATTATTTTGATAATATAATTTAGTTAAACTAAGACGTTTTCAATAATAAATCGAAAAAAGACTTCAAAAAAGGCTAAACTATTTAAAACAAACAAACAAATCGACATTATTAGAAATATCAAAAAAAAATAGAAATTATATAATATAATAAAGAGTAAACAAGTTTTATTTAATAAAAAATCTAATTGCAAATAAAATAACTAAATTTTAAAATATAAAAAAGATAATAAAATATAACTTAAAAAACTATAATAAAGTCTATTTACAATATCAATTTTATAATCAATATATATATATAATATAAATTTATGCATTTTAAATGGTTATAAAAATTATTTCTTTATTTGCTTATTTAAAATAATGTTTTATTATATAACATTATTTTTATTTTTATATTGTTTAATTAGATTATTATTTTTGTTTAATAGATATTGATTTTATTTTATTTTTACTAGATTTATTTAATAAAGATTAATTTTATCTTTTTTAATATTATTACAGTCCAAGATACTAGAATACAATCCGGAATATCAGGGTAATATCTGGTCAAGCCCGGAATACCAGGGTGTTATCCAGTCACCCTGTGACAATAAATATATAATTGACAATTTAAAGATTTTTATTAATATAAATCTATAAATAAATTTTAAAAAATTATTTAAAGATATAAATATAAAGATATTTCAAATATTAAATAAAAAATATTTAATAGTAATAAAAAAAGTATTATAAGAGGGTAATATTTATATTAATATATTTATATTAATAATTTATATAATATAAAATGTAATATATATAAGATTATATTTTAAATAGATTAAAGCTTATTTGAAGGAAATTTATAAAGATTAATTAATAAAATTTAAATTTGATAATATAAAGATAATAATAAAAAATCTAAAATAAAAATGAGATTAAAAAAAAAGTGTAAAAAAACAAGTTAAAAAAGAAAAGTAGATTAAATAAAACATTTCAATTATACAAACAACAAATAATTTATTAAAGTATTTTAATAAATTACTAAAAAACATCTAGCCTATAATAGAAGCCGATTCTAAATATTTATTTAAAACCATTTTAATAACAATAATATACAATTTTACATATTATATTACTTAATATATAGCTTTATTTAATAATTGTATATTACATAATGATCAAAATCATTAAGATAAAAATAATTATAATAAAAATCACTATAATGAAAATAATTATATGCCTTAATTTGGTTAAAGTCATCTTAATCAAAATCAGTTTAATCAAAATCAACCTAATCAAAATCATTACAATATAAATGATTATAATAGAAATTATTATAATCAAAATAATCATATATTTTAATTTGGTTAGATTCAATCTAATTAAAGTCAATATAATCAAAATTAATCTAATCGAAATTAATTTAATCAAAATTATTATATATTTTAAAATGATTAAAATGATTATAATTAAAATGGTTATAATTATAATCAAAATAACTGTGATTTTTAATATAAACAAAATTGAAAAAAAAAACAAAAAAATGGAAAGGCATATACACACAAAAACGAATATAAAGATTAAGAATATCACCAAAAAAAAAGCCGTTAATATCGTATATTAAAAATCTAATATTAAATTAATTTAAATAAAATGTACAATAACATGATAAAATTCAATAATAAAAATAATAATTTTGATTATAAACTAGCTATATACAAATTAACTTTATAATATATAAACATTTTGAACAAATTTATAATAATAGCATTTCCAATTATATTTAAAAATAAAATACTTGAATATTATATATCAAATTTTATTATATTTTTATAAAAAATGAAAGGTTTAATTACAAAATTCAAAGCATAATATTAAGAAGAATTATATTATTGTAATATAATAAACAAATAAACAAAACTAATAATAAAAAGTATTATAAATAAAAATTAAGAAAAAAAACTTAAATAATATTTAAAGTTATTTTTTATAAAAGCAAAGTAATTATATAAAATTTTATTAAATACTATAAAAAATTAATTATATTTTTATAAAAAGATAATTTTATTATATCAATAAATCAAATAATATGTTTAAATATATTATTGATTAACTATAAATATCTTTAACTTTATTTAAGAAATTAAAAAAACAATTTAAATTTATAACAAATTACAAAGTAATAATATCGATATATATTATATTAAAAAAAATTTATAAATAATTTATAAAACTAAAGCAAAAACTTCAACTATAGCAAATATAATAAAGTAAATAATCATAATGATCAAAAAAAATATAGTAATTATTAAGATTAATCCAAATCATAATCTAATATTTAAAAACAATGTAGTAAAAAAAACTTTAAATCAATTTATAAAAAACAATGTTAAATATATAAAAAAAAAAAAATTTTTTTATAAACTATTTAAAATGAAATCAAAAAAAAACCTAGAGAAAATATAAAAAAAAAGTTATCAAAAATAACGATAATTATATATATAAATAATTTTTAATATATTATAAAAAAAAACAAAAAATAAAAAAAAAGAATATCAAAAAAATTTATAAAGTATTTTATATAAAAATAAAATATTTAAATAAAATTATATCGAAAATATATTATATATCGAATAGTTTAATTAATAATTTATAAATAATTGCTAGGCTTATAAAAAAAATATTTAAATATATATTAATATATAAAAAACTATTTAATAATAATTAGATTAATAAAAGCATAATATTAAAATAAATTATATATAATCTCAAAATATTTTTTATAAATAGCAAATATAATCCCAATAAATTTCAAAGCGTTATAATTAATACAAAAACAATAATAATATCAATTATTAATAAATAACAATTTAAAATATTATAAAAACTAACCGATTTAATTATTAATTATAATAAAATAAAAATCATAAAAATTATATTCAAAAAAAAAAATATTAAAAAATTTATCAAATCATATAAAATCAAATTATCGATCAAACAAATCAAGATTTATATTATTTATGCAAATACATTATTTTTACTTTACCTAATAAATATAAACAAATTTAATATATTTTTTAATAATATCAAAAACTAGATTATTTATAATAAAATTAATAAATATTTTTTTATTATATAAAAATATAATCACAATTTTTTATTATAAAAATATAACTATAATATATTTATATAATCGATAATTCTAAATAATATTTATTATTTTATAAAAATAAAGTTATAATATTTATATAAACATTTCGATTATCTAATTATTTATAAATTATATAATATATTTAAGCAAGTTGGTTATAATGATTAAAACAAAAATGAGATTAATAAATTGATAAAATATTATAATTAATATTAAATATATAATAAATTATTAAAAAGATTCAAATTCAAAATCAATAATAATAAAAACAATAATATTCAATTTAATTACATAATCATAATTAATATTATATATATCAACAAAAAAGCAATACTACATATACTCAATAAAGCAACAAAATACCAAATAACAATATTCCTAAACAATTTATTAATAAAATATATTTAAAATATAATTCAATTTAAATAAATTAATATTTATATAAAACCTTTAAACTATATTATTATTAATACAAATATACAATTTATCGCGAAAAAATTCAACAAATATATAAATATTATAACAATCGAAATAAAGATAGTTTTTATAAAATTTTATTAATCAATTAATAAAGTTGAATAATATTATAAAATTGTATAACAAACATTTAAGATTTTATAAAATAAACTATAATAATTTAATTTTATAAAAAAGCAAATATTATAGATAATAATAAAAACTATAAATAATTTAATAAACCCTAATAAACTAATTTTAACATTTTTAATATTTAATATATTTATACATATAAAAAAATCAAACCCATCAATAAAAACTATTATTAATCAAATAATAAAACTATAAAAAACAAATAATAAAATCTACAAATATAAAATAACTTAATTAATAAAAAATATATTATAAAAACAAAACAAATTATTTACATATATAATACATAACCTAAAAATATACTTAAAAATTCTAATATACAAAAAAATCATTAAAACAAAAAAAAATAAATAAATAAAACTTTATATCTTTAAATCGATAAAAAACAAAAACTACAAAATCAACATAAATAACTATATTATAACTATATAATCAATATTAATTCGCCTATATTATAAAAAATCTACTAATCTAACATCAATACTATCAACAATATATACAAAAAACTATATATCATCTATATCTATAAATAACAATAATAATCAACTAACTACTCAAAAAACATTAAAAATAATAATATTTAAACTATCTAAATCAATAATTTATAAATATAATAAACTAAAAAAAAATTAAAACTCTAATATTTTATTATTAATAATAATTCAACTTTATTAATATATTTAATAAAATATATAATAAAAAATATAATCTAAACTATATATAAAAAATAAAAACTTTAAAAAAATATTATTAAATATTATAATATTATTAAATAACAAATATATTACATACTTAATTAATACCTTTTTTATAAAAAAATTAATTTCCTTTATCAAATAAACTAAATATAATAAAAAAAAAACAAACAAAATATATATAAAATCAAAAAAAAAAACTAAATAAATTAATAAAAATCAATATATTCAAAATAACAAAACAAAAAAATATTTTAACAAAAATAAAAATCTTCAAATACAAATAAATTAATAAACTCAAATACCTAAATATAAAAAATATATATAAAAAATTAAAGCTTATTATATAAAATTTTAATAATATAAAAAAATATATTATATTTATACAATCTTTAACTATATAATATTTAATTTATCAATTAATATTAATAATTATAATTATTATAATAATAATAAAAAATAATAACATATTTAACATTTATTTATATAATATTATTTAAATATATATATAAATAAATTTAAAATTTATACATTTTATCTTTATATATATATAATTCTAAAAATAAAATATCTATTAAAAATCATATTTTATATAATATAATTATTATATAAAATTCTAAAAATAAAAAATTATTAATTCAATATATATCTAAATCATTATATTATAAAATTTAAAATAATAATATCGATATATAATCTTTATTTATTATATATATAAAAATAAAAATTTAAAATTATAATAATATAAATTAATAATACTTTAATTATTATTAATAAATAATTCATCTATAAAAAAAAACATTATTTAAAAAAAACTAAATTCTTATATAAAAAACAAAAATAATTAATTAAAATATATTTATTTAAATTTAATAATAATTTAATATTATTAAAAAGTTTAATAATTATAATAAATTAAAAACTTTAATATAAAAATATAAAGCAAATCAAAAATATCAATATCAATATATACAAAACATACAACAAATTCTAAAAAAATACAATATCAAAAAAGCAATATATTATATAATACACTTATAATATTTATATTACAATCTATTAACAACTTAAAATTTTATTTAATCTAATATAAATTATATAAAATATTAAACTAAATAATAAAAATATAAAAATATTTAATAAATATATATAATAATAAAAAAAAAACTTTATAAAAAAACTTTAATTTATATTATTTAATTTTAATATTCTTTATATATATATATTTATTAATATTTTATATATTAATAATTTTAATCTATTATTCTAAATTAAATATATTATTATATTAATAAACAAAAATAAAAATACAAATATTATATATTAATTTTTAATTAAATATAAATATATTATTTAAACTATATTAATATTAAAACTTTATATAATAATCCTTAATTTTAATATAATAATTATTATTAAAAATATAATTAATAAAATTTTTAATAATTATATTCTATTATTAATTATTTATATTAATTTATATTTTTTATTTTAACTATTAATTAAACTTAAAATAATAATCAAAAAACAATTCATAATCAACATTATAATATTATATTAATCATATAAATATAAAAAAATTATAAAAATATAATAAATCAATAATAATAATAATCTAATAAATATAATAATAAAAATAAAACTTTACTTAATATTAAAAAAACTTATTAATATAAACAAAATATCAATAAAAATCAATAAATAAATCAAATATAAAAAGAAATTTTGATTTTTTTCTTTTTTTTTTTTTCATTTATTTTTTAAAAAATAATTAAATAATAATCGATTCTATTTATTTAATTTATATATAATTATTATAAAACAAAATAATAAAAAATATAATATAAAAAATAACAATAATATAAAATAATAATAATATATAATCTAAATAATACTTATCTCAATCTAATTTTAAAATATTATATTATATATAAATAAATTATAAAGATTTTAAAATAATAAAAAACTAAAAAAAATTTATTTTATTTTTTATTTTATATAAATAGTTTATAATTTTTATAAAATTTAACTTTTTATATATATAACTTTAAATTTTCAAAAAATTACTAATATCTATATAATCAACATATAACCTTATATCATATATCCATTAAAAAAATATATATCCTCAACAACATACAACACTCTTCTTAAACTCCTTAAACAAATAATACAATACTGATTGATACTCGTAATTATATAGTTCCATACCCCCAAAGTCATACAAATATATACTATAAGTTAATTTTTAGAGAGTGATTTTTTACTAATATAAATTCAATTTAGATTTTTAGATTTATTTTAAATAATTATATAATATTAAATTAATATAATATTTATATATAAAATTAGTATATTTCTATTTATATTTATATACAAAATTATATTTATATATAAAATTCTATTTACATATAAAATTATATTTATATATAAAATTATATTTACATATGAAATTATATTTACATATAAAATTAATATATATTAATAATTAATATTATAAAGAGATAAATATATAATACAAAATACTAGATACAAAATATATATAAATACCACGATTTTAAATAGATAATAATATAGACTTAATACATACTCTCTTATATACAATACAATACTATCAATATAATTATATAAAAACAAAACAATATTTTTTCATTCTAACGATTCCTAAACGAATCTTAACCCTGATCTCCCTCAACTAATCATTCTATACTATTACAATATACTTTATTATTTTCTAATTTAGTTAATATATCAAGATTAATCTTATATTTTTATTATTATTAATATATTTAAATTAATATTATTAATATTAATATTATTAATATATTTAAATTAATATTATTAATAATATTATTATCAATAATATATATTAAAAAATAATATAAATATATTTTCAAATTCTATAATTTTTATAAAAAAAATTATTTTTATTTAAAATAATAAAGTTATTGATTTTTTATTAATAAATTAACTAAAAAAAATCGATTATTAATATATAAAAATAATTATGATTTTATAGTCTAAAGTTATACTTATATAGATTTAATAAAAAATTAGATAACTCTTTAATTAATAAAAATCTATTAAATAATAATTTTATAATTTGAAATCAATAATAAAGTTATTTTAAATATAACTTTAAATTTATTGATAAATTTTAATTCAAATTTACTTGAAATTTATTTAAAATTAATTTTTAAATTTAAATTTGATTAATTTATACTATATAAAATTCAATTTTTAATTAATTACAAATTTAATATAACGATATTTAAATTTTTAATATATTTAAACATTAAAATAATCAATTTTCTAAAGTTTATTTAGAGAACTCATTGAATTCTATTCAGATTGACTCTCTGAATAAATGATATCGTAGAGAGTAATAGTAAAATTAAAGTTATTTAATTAAACTTTCAAGTTATTTATTATTATGATATAAGTTATTTATTATTATGATATAAGTTATTTATTATTATGATATAAATTTTAAAATTTTATATATATATTAATAATTATATAATTAATATTAATATATAATTACTGGTAATAAATTTAATAATAATAATAATTTTATATTTTTATTATAAAAAACTTTTTAATAATTAATTATTAAGAATTTAAATCATCAATATAATTAATCTCAGACTACTGGTAGTACTAGTAGTAGTATAATTTACTCAAGTTTTAACTAGTAGTACTAAAAGCTTTTTACTATCAAATACTCAGACTATAGTAGTAGTATTATTTTCAAGAATTTATTGATTTTATTATAGTAATTCTTTATAAAAATAATAATAATTATATCAATAATTTTTATATTACTAGTAGTACTACTACTAGTATCGTTATTAAATAAATATTCAATCTTTTGATATTCATTAGAATTTATAATTTATTCAAGTTATATAAAATCTAACTTATTCAAAAGTATAAGCTTTTTCGATTAAGTTAATAATTAGTAAAAATCTAATTATATCAACTTGAAACTATAAATAGATAAATATATCATCCACATTTCTATATTAAACCCAGCGTCATAAACCCAGCGTCATAATCTCGCATAACAAAAACAATAATAAATCTCTTAGTTTCACTGGTAGATGATGAATTTAATAATATCTACTTTCCGATACAACTGGGGAAGTAGCCAGTCATTCATCATACATTTAATCATTCAATCATTTATCATACATTTAATCATATCGGGTCAGGTGCCCTGACACGCCGCCTCTTCTTTATGATCTTTTATTTTAATAATATATTAATTATTAGATCACATGTTAGATCACGTGTTTTAAAAAGCTTGTTCAAAACCTTAAATTTAACCAATCAACTATTCTAAAATATCGATTTTAACCAATCATTTATATTAAAAAAGTGCCAAGATTCTTCCAAGGCGCTAGTAAAATCACCCTTGTATCATACCAAAAAAAAAAATGAGTAGACTCGTATAAAACCTCTCTTTTTGTAAACAAAAAGAAGAGGCACTCTCTTTTTGTAAACAAAAAGAAGAGGCATTCACAACATATATTCAATCATTTAATCATACATTCATCATATATTCAATCATTCAATCATTCATCATATATCGAATAATAAACTGCAATTAAAGTCAAGTTACCATCAACCTCCTCCAGCTACTAACCCGGAACTAGGCCTAAGGTGTAGGTCACCTCCACTAAATTAAGGACCCTAAACTTATGAAACGAACCTATTCTAGAGCTATGATGTCCCCCTTCCCCTTGTAATTCTAACTTCACCTTTTAGAACATTTGGATTGGATGAGATTGAATGATTCGACCAAAGTATACGGAAGGAACTCTTTATAGTATACTAGTATACTAGAGTACTCGAGCACTCCGAGTACTCTCTATAGAAATAAATAGATAGAAATAGAACTAGTATCAAAATTTATTATTTTTCTCAACTGTATTGGATGATTCTGTACGAGAAATATATTCTTTCTTTCCTTCTTTTTGTCTGGTCGAAGCATTCATTCACCACCGCCATCACTACCATCATCACCACCACCACCACCAACACCAACACCAACACCATATCTGTAAAAATTCATAGTCACATTAAAACTACAATATCTACACCCTCATTTCTCTTCTACCTTGAATCATTTTTTCTATTTAATTTCCATTTCTAAACAACTACACCCACCATCTTAGAAATATATACTCCTTTTTTCTTACATATCAATTAATTTATACCCTCGACAAAACTTATGAAATCCACCTACATACATACACATACATACATACCTCCATACAACCATTTTATCGATTTTGCACAGCCCACCCTCATCCTGTAACAATCCTTCCAATAATTTACGAGAACACGAGATACCTACAAACAAATACACATATATTAATTTCGACTTTATTTGAATATTGAAGGAACTACCTGAATTTCTTCAGTTCGGCTACAAGGAAGGCTAGATATTCCGAATGCATACAGACATACCTTTGAATATCTACATATAAGCTCACATCCCGGCCTCGAATAACCTGGTTCTTAAGAAAAATATATTTCGAAAGAAAAAGACATCTAAAAGATTCTCGTTTCGCAGACCTCTCACCAAGACGATACTCTTCAGGAAAGAAAGGAAAGCAAGTCAAAATGTGGAAACGCTTGAACCCTCCCAAGAGTAATAATGGTGGTGGACCACGCCAATCCATCATCAGCGAACCAGTTCTTGTCGAGACGACTATTTTTGAGAAATCCTATGGAGCGGCCGGTGGTATAAATGTTGATATGGATTTTTCGCATCCATATAGAAATGCTGTTCCTCCACCCAGACCTACGAGAGATAATCTGCCAAAAGGACTACCACTTTTACCATTGTAGGTTTTGTGGATTTTTATTTGATTGTCCGGCGGACATTGCGGAGATTTGGGATACAGCTATGTGGAGATGGCTTGTTTAGCTGAAGCTGAATCCGAGATATGTTTTGGGGAATATATAAGCATGAAATTTATACACTGGCTAATATTTGTTCCAGTGAAGCAGTTCCTCCAATGCATTCAATGCATTCTCGACAGAATTCCCACGTAGATAGACCGGTGTCTTCGGTTTATTCACAACCTTCGCCTAATGCAATTGATGATCACTTTCCTCGAAATATGTATACAAATCCCTCGATGCCAAATACAATGGATATTTCACCCCCCAGTTCACCGGAATTTGATGGATATAATCGGTATGTGGAGGTTTCTTTTACGTATTTTACTCGAGCGCTGGAGGTTAAGTGATGGTATCACGGTTATAAAATATGTGTTACATAGAACCTATATCTGAATTGGTCATTTGGACAGTTTCTTTTTGCGCCTTGCTTTTATTTCATTCCAATCATAAACTAACAAGAGAAAACTAGTAATGCAAATCGTTACCAGGACCATGAGGTTTCTCCAATTGATGAAATACCTGATATGTCACGTCTGGATTTCGGGAAATCTAAAGAAAGGCCCGACTCGAGATCAAAACCAGCAACAAGTAGTATTCCAGTTATGAGAAGAGAAAAGAGACGTAATCAGGTGGCAGCAGCGGCAGCAAATTTATTGATTCGAAAGGATGATGGACCAAAGGGTAGAAAAACTGCAGATGCCAAGTGGGATCCATATTTAGGTGAACCAACGACAAGCGAAAAGGGGAAATCCCACTCAGTCAAACCTGGGGAATATTCACCACCCCAAGTTGGTCCTACCAGGATGGGTAACACATCCATAATTAGTGCTAATTCGGCACCGAAATCACAAATATCTTTTGGTGAACGAGTTCGAAAATTGAAGAATAATGCTCCAGTGAAGAGACCGGAATGGAGAGGAGCTACAGGTCGTACTACACTTGTTCCTACACCTGTAGATAACTATGATATCCCACCTCTCAATATACCAGTAATACCACCAAAGAACGAGAAACGTCTTACGTCGGCCACGAATACCCCTGTATCTTCCATCCGAAGTGCTACTAGTGAAACAAATTTGGCATCATCATTCATGGATCTACCCTATCCACCTACTATCAACGCAGGACAAACCATCAGTGGTCGAAACAGCCCACAAACCTTTAATGAACCATCACCATATCTCGAACCCGTCCAAGAAACACCTCATAACTTCAACAATTTCACCACCACTACGACTGAAAATCACTATCATCAACATTCAAAGAAAGATTCAACTGGCACCATTGAACGCAACTTCCGCGAAGCACTCAAGTTTTCCTTCCCCCCAATCGACCCCAACGAACCCTACATCCAACCATCCTCCCGCTTCAGCGTAAGCACAAAAGCTACATCAGAAGCCACGCAATCAACACGCGCGCCCTCCCTTGACCTCGGATCCTCCGACTTTCACCACCCACCCCTCCCCACCTCCACCGTCGACGGACCCTCCTCAATCCTCAACCGGAAACGCCCCAAAATAGCTCCCGACCCCCCCTCTATCAATATCAACAATACGAAATCCGTCACCAGGAAAGCGGTCAATTCAAATACTTCGCCCATTACAATCAGCATAACCTCTTCGATTGTTCCTCCCCCCCGAACCACCTCAATGAGCGCCTCCACCTCAACATCCACCCTCACACCCCCCAACGCATCCCTCAACCCAAACACGAAATCCCTGCCCTCGACCCCCGCCGAAGCCCAATCGCACGACCTCATAACGACCCTCGAAGCGCAAATCGAATCGCTCTCGCACCGACGCCTCAACATCGAACGCAGCATCAAAGCGATGACGGAGCTGATGCCCGCGGACCGGGTGACGGAAACGGAGGAAGTGCGCCGCAAGCGCGAGGACGAGAAGAGGAAGATTGAGAAGCTGAGGGTCGAGGAGGCGGAGTGCAGGAGGCGGGAACATGATCTGGGGTTGAGGTTGCATAGGGCGTGGAAGAGGAGGGAGAAGGGCCAGGCGTATGAGAGTACGGGGTTGTGGGTTAGGAGGGTTACGGGGTAGATGGGATGGGTATGGGATGGGTTGGGATGGCATGGCATGGGTATGGGATGGAGTAGAGTAGAGTAAAGTAAAGTACAATTAGGGGAGATTTATTCAAAATCCGCTATCGCAGGAACGATATGCCGCATGTTGTATAAAATCCATTTCAATAACATCCCATCCAATCATATCATATCAGATCATATCATATAATTAATATAATATAGCACCTACTCGGATTAGATATATTTCCTTTCCCTTTCCTTTCCCTTTCCCTTTCCTTTCCCTTTCCCTTTCCCTTTCCTTCTACATAGTATATCAGTAAACCCCCGATCCATACCTAGATCTTCGAATCGTATCGAATCAGTTTTCAATCATTGGGAATATCGATTGTATTGGATGTATTGGATATATTGGGGTGTTATGGGTTACTTGTTGCTTGCATTTATTTTTCAAGGGAGGGAGGAAGGGAGGAAGGGAGGAAGGGAGGAAGGGAGGGAGTGAGCGTCGCGTACGTATCTTATTTATTTGAGAAAATATTATATTGGATTAGATGAACGAAATTAAGGGGTTGGAGGTTGGGGTTTGGGGTGTGGGGTGGGAATGTGGGAATGTGGGAATGTGTATTGTTGATATGGATGGTTTGATGTAAAAGAAGAGGGGAGGAGGGGAAGAAGAGGAGGGGGAGAAAACGTTAATTGTGTGGTATACCCATCCATATGTGATATCTAGGATTGATGTATTTGTGGAAAGAATCGGGATTCTTCGTTTATTGCTCATGTTTTTATTGTTCGTGTTTCGTGCCTATTTATTCATTCATTCATTCATTCATTCATTCATGTGTCTGTTTTATGTATATGGATCTTGAGATAATCTTCTTAGTGTCCCTCTGCGAAAATAGATCTAGATCCAGATCCAGATCCATCCATGATATTCCATCGAATTTAGCCTCTCATCTCCATCTCCGTTCCCTATCCAATCTCTCAGATCCAATCCTCATCCCCACCACACCCCTCTATTCCTTCCCCTCACCCTCAGCCTTAGCCCTCTCCTCCCTCTCCGTCCTACAACTAACCAACCTCCCCACAACCAAATACTTCTCCAAAAACCTCTCCTCCCACCCCCTCAACGCCTCCCACTCCTCCGCCCCCAAATCCGCCAACCCATCCAACTCCCCCTCCAAATCCGCCGTCAACATATCCTCATCAAAACTGCCCTTCGCCAACCCCCGACTCGCGTCCCTCCCCGCAAAATTCTCATACGGCCCCCCTGGTCCGTAGAAATTTCTCCCGGCCGACACGTCGAAGACGCGGCCCCGCACGGCGAGGTACACGGGGGTCTTGTTTGCCCCGGAGAAAGGGAGCAGCGTGCGGGGTGTGAAGGTGCGGAAGACGGTTGCGGGGGGAGCGGGGGGGAGGGCGGCGGGGGGTGATTTGCGGCGGAGGGTGGTGTAGAGGAGGAGGGCGAGGAGACTGAGGAGGAGGAGGTTGAGGGGGGTGGTTAGGGTGGCTCTGTTTTGTGGAGATTAGCTTTTTGTTTATTTGTTTGTTTATGTGTTTATTAGAGAGGGGAATAAAGGAAGAGGTAGAGGGAGGGGGACAACATACACATTTGCGCCTCCAGGTCTTTGGGCTTCTGCGATACACAAATTTAATTAGTTAAGTATTCTTTGCATTTACTTTGCAAGCAACCACCCATTTCTACAAAGAATGATGCAAATAGAAAAGTAATTAAGAACAATAAACATAAACATAAACATAAATATAAACATAAATATAAACATAAACATACCAGCAGCCATTCTTCTCTCAACATAATCCATCGTATCTCGTTATTCGTCTCTCTTTTGTGCAATCCAATCCAATCTTCCGAGTCCACAATCGCGATTATATCTTTAAATCCTATCAATCTATGTATCCAACTTCTCACCAACACTCAACGTGTTCGTTTCAACAGAATAAATATCCGTACGATTTCCTTTCCTCCTTCGATGTTTTGGTATGTATTCAATGAAGGATAATCAATTAATTTCGAGAGGATTAATAGGTATCGATTCAATATGATGTAAGAGCTAGCCAAATGGGTGTAAGATTTCTCGACATCGAAGCTTCGAGCTCTTCTTACAAAATCGACATCTCCTCGGAAATTGCGGGGGAATATGATTATGCAATGGTCACGTGATATGGATCGTACGAGATGAAACATCGGCTCGATTGGGTGAATGATATTATGTTCAAATCAAACGAGAACTTCGATGTCAAGGATGAAGAGTGATTTGCTTCTTTTCTTCGGTAAACATATTGAGTAATTCTTTCCAATTCCTATCCCATGCCATCCCCTACACCATCCGGTCTTAACCCAACCCAAGCCAAACCAAACCAAACCAAACCAAACCCATACCCACCCATACCCATATCCAATCAAGCAACCCACCCATAGCATTGCATCATCCCAGCTCACCATCATATCCAAAGTAAGCTATGTATATACCACTACAAGAATACTCATGTACCAACCACCCCACCCCATACCTTCCCATACCTTCCCTCCCAAATAAAACCCTCCTTCTCCCTACCCTACCATTTACAATAAGTATAAGTAACCAAAAAGCAAAACGCCAAACACTATACAAATCTATGCGAGCTACTACGCTACGCTATGCTATGATCATCTACCTTCCAATTCTTACAACCTTTTCTCCTGATCTCCATGTCAAACTAATTATTTCCAACTAACTTCCGACTAGCCCTTTTGATGATATCGGCCGTTTTATCAACCAGCTTCTTTGCTAATGCCCAATCACCTGCCTCGACTGCATCGCGGATTGCAGGGAAATAAGCTTCATTGTTTTCGGACCAGAGTTGTGGTCCGAAGATAACATGTTTGAATTGTGTTCTATTTGGGATCTGTTTGTTTTGTATTTGTTAGTTAACTCTTCGTGTAAACATGGGGTTGGGAAAAGGGATTGGCTGAAGAGTGTGAAAGAAAGAAGAATAGAAAAAGAAAAGAATAGCATACCCCACCATCCTTCTCCAAATCCAACAAGTGGGTTTCGAAATTTGCCATCCGAGTATTATGACTCTTCCTCTTCGCCGCCAACGGAGAACTCTCAAACCCACCACTTCCCAAAACCAAGCCATCCCATTCCAATTCCCACTTCTCGAAAAGTCTCGCATCACTTGCGAACTGCAATGCCGCTTCCCTGAGTGGTTCCGTAGACCAAGAAACCTGGCCTGCTACATTAGGTCCTTTTGCATCCGCCCAGTTCTCCAAATCCATGACCCATTTGGTGAGTGAGGAAGAATATGCTTTGATGTCGAAGGGAAGAACAGCTCGATCGCAGAATTCTAAGATGAGAAGTGCCCAAACTTCAGCAAGGACTTTGTGATAGCGAAAATTAGGATCGCCTTGGCTAGCCATCCATTCAAAATTATCGTAAGCAGAGTGATATGGGTATTTGGCACCCGAAAATCCAAAATCTAGAGAAGAAGTTCCGGCCATATCTTGGAAAGCTACATAATCGCTCCCAACTCCTAGCCCCTCTAACTGACCTTTTCTTTCATCCCAGAGTCTTCGGAGAGTTGCATTTTGGTAGGGGTCTGCTGTGCGATCCAGGACGCGTAGCAGAGCTTTCTTGAAGATGGGACTTCCCGAAGCGTGAAATTCTTGACCAGCAACTCCTCCATCTACGTTGAGGTAAACAAAAGCATCTTTTCGTAGCTTATCCATGTTCTTTTCTACATGCTCTGTCGAACCAATAAGATTGTATTCTTCACCATCCCACGATGCAAATTCAATGGTACGTTGTGGGCGCCATCCTCGTGAAACGAGATCTCCGAAGATATGCATAACCTCGAGGAAAACAGCGGTACCTGATCCGGGATCTGTAGCACCAAAAGCCCATGCATCTCGGTGATTACCAACAATGACAGACTTCTCTTTTTGCTCAATACCAGTAATCTTGCCCAATACATTGTAAATTTTTTGATCCTCTACTTCATCCTGGTCATTAACAAGATGGACTTTTGGCGATGAAAGATTGCCAGACCAATATTCGACATCCGGAACTGCACCTATCCATCCAGGAGGGCACTTGTCGCCCAGACCTTTAATCGATTGTAAGAGTTTTTGCGCATCTCCCCATGAGATAGGAATACTGGGGATATTGACAAGTCCCGGATTGTTCTCTTTGGAGATACGTTTAGCTTTTTCGGTACTTGCCCATCCAGGAGTAAGAACATCGCCAACTACCCAGTTTGTCAAACCGACTGAACCTCTTTGAACACCGTCTTTAGGCATATATCTGCCATTAGGTGCAGTATCACCCAAAGTGAATCCATCATCCGCCGGATCACTATACATAATAACAGCCTTGAATCCCCATGGTTCTGCTGCCTTGACTTTCAATCCTATGTCGTTTTGATCTCCATAGTATCTGACCAAGGCAATTGCCCCTCTCGTATCAATTCCGCTGTCGTACAAACGTTTGTAATCGCTCTGTGATCCATAGTTGACGAAAATCAATGGACCCGTAACATCTCCCGACTTTGAATATCCGTGAAAAACCGCTGTTTGTTGTCTTGGAGGATTCGTATAAAGCTGAGGTTCCTCAATTGTGGCTGCCCAGGCCGGTTTTCCATCATCTCCAAGCAACTCAATCTTCCTTCCCCCATCCTTCGGATAGTTAAGATAAACACTATATGGATCCATCTTAACATCTTCCAGGCCACTCTTCAACATAATTTCCTGCACAATCTCTGCCAATATAAAATCTCCCGCCGTCCCTGCCAAATGATCCGTCTTCGTAATCCTACCCAACCACCTTACCATCCTCTCCTCAGAAACCGACTCCTGCACAAAGATCCTCACGCTCTCCGCTGGGAACATCTGCCCTCCTATGCGATTCGCCGCATTCGAGAAAAGATCGCTGACGAATAATATATACACCACCGTCATGACCAAAAATATCGCAAAGATCCGTCCAATCACTATACAAAAATTCGCATCGATTCTCGGCCACCCGATGCGCCAATTCGTCGGTAGTCTCGAAGACAACGATTGCGAAAGACTAGAAATGCGTTTCCCCCACGAAGATTGCGAGCTCTCCGGATCCTGAATTTCCATCTCCTCCATCTCTCTCCGCACATCCTCATCATCGCCGCTTTCGTGTCCTTCCCCATGTTGATTTAGAAAGGAATCGCGTTCCTGGCTATCTCGATTTGAAATGCCATCTTCAGTAGGAGGCGGACGGTAGCCTGCTCGACGGGTTGGGACGGGGATTCGTGCGCCAGGATCGTGGCCTAGGAGACCTTCTCTTTCGGATGGCCGGGAGGATTCGTGATTGGAACTGTCGCTGGGGAATGTTATGGGAGGAGATCCGCGAGAGGAAGAACCGGTGGCTTCTTCATAGGAGGGAATTGGTAGAACTTCATATCTGTGTTTTTCGTTGGGCATTGTGATGTTTGTGTGAGTATGTGAGGTGTGGAATGGGAAATAACCACTTTGCCTCTTTATGGATGCTGATAAATCGTAAGGGTAAAATTGTGCAAGTAATTACCAATAAGTGAATTAAGATGGTTTGGAAGGATTGGATGAATTGGTTTTGTCTATTAAGTTATTTCGAAGTCGGCTTATTGGGTATTCAGGCCAGCTGTTCGTTTCACCCACATTGTAGCTCTTGATGTGTTTCGAATGATGGTTGAATATTTTTCATTGGTAACTTTGAAGTTCGAGGTTCGAGGTCATTGATAGTCTGCGACATCACGGACTTAGATTCGCGTCCGGGCCACTTATTCGGTAATCCTCCCCGACAATTTAATAGTTAACTTTGTACATGCATTATCCTTTATGAAACAATATAATCAACATATTACAATGATACAGGTGAGATAAAATTGTCTGTGGAAAGAGTCTGCAGGTAGATCATTTTAAGGTATTACTATCAAATAAACTCATTATGTTTAATTCTATAGTTAACTCTTACTCGATCTAAGTTTGATATCACTTCCAGGTCGTTAAAGGGGTAGTTCACACTCTAAGATTTGCTTCTCTTGATCTGTTATAATTATCGTGTCTTAACACATAGCTCATAGCTATGTCTACCTATTAAATCAGCTCACATACGAGCCGATTCCATTCTAAGTACAATCGCTGCGTTATTTTTGACCTTCATTTTCATGAAACTAAAAGGGGAAGTTGCCGGTTCTCAGGAATCTCGCCCATACCCCTTCCCTTCCTAGTCCACTTCTCCCAGCAGAAAAAAATCCTATAAACCATCCGACGCGCAATAAATTTACATTGAAGTATGATCCATTCCAAATGCTCCGAAAGGATACGTAGAAAGACTCCTGGTCTATCACGGCGCGGCTGCAGTATTAACACCATCGTAGTTCCTTGCAGTAATATTGTCTAATGTGCGTTGAAAATGACGCCTGGGGGAATCAATGGTTGCTGAATCTTGATTACCTGTCAGATTAGAATGGATTAACTCGATCAAACCATTAAGGTATTTGGTTGTGACCTGTAAAATTGATTAGTCTTCAATTCGTAAGATTGGGGAAGTAATCTTACCGCTTCATTCTCTTGCTCAAAATAGTAAACGTAACGATTGAGGATTTCCACAAAAAGTTCAACAGATACTGCAGTATCCATACATGCATCCGCAACACGTAGTGCACGTTGAAGACACTCGAGAACACGTTTACCATCACGGTAAAGCTGGTATAAGTCAGTTACTCTGCTTCAAAACATGAAGTGGATTAGAAAACTTACATTCTTGGTCTCGTCCGACTCCCCTTTGGCTGTAATTGGTACAGCCCACCAGAGATGACTGGCCAAATAAACAGCACGACATTGATCTGGCTTCTTCAGTAACTTGCTGCCATGAAGAGCACATTTGGTGATAAGGGTATCATAATTTTCCTTGCTGAAATTTCTGGACTCATGCAACGCTGCTGCGATAACGCAGACAGCTTGGAACTGTGCTCTAGAATCACTGATTGATTCTTCATATATGGTAAAAGCTTGCGCATAGAACTCGTAGCTAACCTCCTCGAAGTTTGTCTGGTCGGCAATTTGACCACAAGCCACAAATAATCGAAGAGAAAGTTCTGCAGACGCAGGTACTCTTGTATACATAGTAGAGAGTGATGAGTGCATAAATTTGAAAAGTGCGGATATCTGGGTATTCCAATTGTCGTCGTAATGTTCTCTAGCTTTAAATCGTCTCGCAAGCTTCATAGCAGATGTGATCAGGGCAGGTGTAGTGAATTTCACTCGTTCGTTGCCTTCCGAATAAGCTGCTTTTGTGGTTTGCAAAAGTTTAAATTGAGTATCATTGTCATCGTTGTGAATTAGATGAACAATTCTGGCTAACCAGCCCTGTTCTTCTATCGTTTCGTCTGTCTCAACAGCTTTACGTTGAGCAGGGTAACTACCTGCGTTCTGAGATCCTTCCTTTATCAGGACTTTAAGAACTTCCAAAACGCCTTCTAGAGATGCCACAGTTGTAATTTGTGTGAGATTATTCTGTAGAGTACGAGCGAGCTCCCCAGCAACAGCTCGTCGTGTGGGGTATATCTGTAGTTGCAATAGCGGAATGTACGTCGGCAGAGATAGAGCTGTAAAGATAGAAGCGTATGAGGTTATAGGTGTGAGGAGAAGGTTCAAAATGTTCTTTTGTGCCTCTGGAGAATGTATCTCTGGGGTATTCTGATAAGCTCTAACTCTATCTGCTGCATATTCGAGAACTTGATCAACATAGTCAAGTCGATCAGGATGTACTTTAAGTGCCAAATTGACTAATGAGACTAATAAAGCCAAAGTGTCTTGTACCGATAAACGTTGGGAAGCCACTAAGTTCATCACCTGGTCGAAGAAAATCTCGTAGAGCTTGATGTTTTCTGGAATAGCATTGGTTTTTTCATTGGCACCATCGTTACCAACCGTTGCTTCTGTCTCGGCCACACTCTCAACTTCTGTTGGAGCTTTGCTGAGAGCATCATCGTTTGGTTGGGAAGCTTTTGGGCTTACGCTACCTCCATTGGTCTCTGTCGATGGGTGGTCGCCATTAGACTCTGAAGGTATTTTTGAGTCGGCTCCTGCTGCAGTTTTGCTTTCTTTAGCTATGCGACTGTTCTTGAGTAACTTTCTAACAGCCTCCTCTTCTAACTTTTCGCGATTCGCGACTAAGCTGGAGTCGGACTCCCTCGCGGCATATTCTGAAAGTCTATCCATCATGGCTATAACTATAACTTTCATGTTGACTTGTGGATTCAACCTCGAAACAGCGGCTAAGAATTGATCCAATGTATGAAGGTGGTACTCGTCAGGGAAAACTTGTGTGATCACCTCTAACAAATATTCCTGAGCTAGAACGTCTCGACATTGCACTACCTGCTCCAGCAATGGTTGTAGAATTGTATTCTTGTAGACATCCAAATCCACCAACTGACTTAGGCGAACCAAATTACTACCGACCAGTAACTGAAGCTCCTTTCTCTCCTGTGTTCTCATCTCCCTTTCTCTGGAGTGACCTTGATGCTGTAACCGTACCCAAAGCTTGTTCATTTCCACAAAATTCGTCAGAACAAAACTTATCGAATCCGTCAAGTTCCCTTCTGGTCCATCGCCATCACCCTGCGGCAAATGCTCTCGGGCTTGTCCAGAAAGATAGTATCGCAGGAACAATCCTCTTATTGGGTGTTGGACTCCGCGACTCATTTCCATCATGTCTTTCATTATCTCCTTCACGGGAGCTTCAGGCACTCCCATATAGACCGTCCCTACCGTAATCATCAAATATAATCGAGGAACGATATTGCCTGCATATTGTACAAGCTCGTAAAGATCGGCAAGGTGATGTGTGGGGTGGGAGTCTTTGAGGTGGGATGATAGGTGTCGCAAAGCGTCAAATACGGCCATATATAATTCATAATACTGTTTCGGTCCAAGACTGCTTGTGCGAAGTTCGGAGACGAGGGTTGAGCTGTATTCAAAGAAGATATCAGTACAACGCCATTTCATCAAGCGCATAGCATTATAGATAAGCGCATGAGAAAGATCAGTAACAATAGCTAGTTTTCCCTCCCACGTACCTGCACTTTAAAGCATCCATAAGCTTCCCAGGACTCTCTAGACATCTTCGCATGAGTTGAGTCTGCTGTCGCACAACGTTCAAAGCATCTTCAAGAAGTCTTGCCTGATCCTCCACAACCTGAGGTGGACTGGCCATTGTGGCAGACTTTCAATAACCACTGTTTTACCAGTAAATTATCTGCGAAGCTCGAGCAACTTATAATAATGAAATGAGAAGGTATTATCGTAAATATCGAAAGTTGTTAATTACATCCAAACCAGGAATTAGATGATTCGCAAGCAGTTATGGAGAAGGAACGCTAAGCCTCCAAGCAACAGCGGGCCAATTGTTAGCCGGTCAATAGTTGTTCCATGTTCCGCTATTGGGTGGGTCTTCATTATCACTATTAGATGAACATAGTCAAGGTCTCTTGAATAGTAGTAATTATTATTATTATTTATTTTCTAAAGTATTCTATTGACAGTAGTGCTCTCCTATCTCATATCTTCTCTCCTTATTCATCACTCAGATTATTCCACAAGGCTTCCAGCTCTTGGTCCCTTGTCTAATGCTCGAATGAGCACTGATATATGTACATTATTAAACTTTCTACAAATGAAAGAAATTGGGATCATGTCCAATCACACCTCAATCATATCCTTTTCCCTAATATAATAATTTTCTCCCATGAGTTCCAATCAATGAGATGTATGACCTCCACCATTCGAAGCTATATTGCAGTTATGGTCAATGAAGATCGATCATCGCTTTGTGACCGTAGCGTTCCATGATGGGTTGCTTGTATGCCATTGTTCATTGTCAAATGAAGTACTAGTAGAAGTTGCTATTGACACAGTTGAGTAGACGGCTGTATATGTTGTGTTCCAAGCATCCCCCGCTGAATAACTAGTCGGCTCCGGTAAAAATGTTCTTGAGAACTCTGTGGCAATGGTAGGTGATGACTCTGTATATGATGCTTCTGTGAATGATGCTCCTGTATATGATGCTTCCGTGGATGAAGCCTCCGTAAATGACGCCTCTGTAAATGATGCTTCTGTATATGATGCTTCTGTAAATGATGCTTCTGTAGACGATGCTTCTGTAGACGATGCTTCTGTAAACGATGCTCCCGTAGATGATGCTTCTGTATAGGATGCTTCCGTGGATGAAGCCTCTGTAGATGAAGCCTCTGTAAACGATGCTCCCGTAGATGATGCTTCTGTAAGGGATACTTCTGTAGACGATGCTTCTGTAAATGATGCTCCTGAAGTCGGAATTGCGCTGATCGCTGATGTAATTGTCTCGGTGGCGGCAAGAGATGCCGAAGATGACAACGCACTGCTTGGCAAGGAGCTACTCATCAATTCTATGGAGGTAACAGATGGGCTGTTAGAGGCTGTAGGGACTACTACTGGTGTGGAAGCAGCGGCCATTGTAGATACGGATGAGGATGAGGAGGGAGACAATGTTGCTAGTGATGACAATGAACTAGACCTGCTAACTTCCGAGGAACTCGATGATGTTGAGAAGGTGATTGAGGTTGAACTTGAACTTGAACTTGAACTTGGTGTTGCTGTAGAAACTACCAGTACAGTGACCGGAACAGTAATATCAACAATTGAATATCCAACAGTGGTAACAGTAGTGGGACTTGGTGCCGGTGTTATTGTGACTAGGATTGTCTTTGTAGTATCAGATCCTTTCACAGTCTGGGTCGAGACTATATAATTTGTCTCTGCGGGTAGGGTTATAGAATCGGTTTCGATGATGGTTTTTGTTTTTGGGTTTTCCGTTTGTGTCACAGTTTCGACCACAGTAACTCCGCCAGCTCCATTCCCACTTGTAGATGTTGCAGAGCTTCCATCTACGTTAACTACGGAGTATGAAGCTCTTCTTATATTTTGCACCCAAGCCAAACCTCGAGGAGAGAAGGGTAGAGCTGATGACAAGGAAAGCAATGACGAAAGCGCAAAGAATGTGAAATTACAAGTATTAAGACGCATGATTGCGACAACTTTGAAAGATAAATAGAAGTAAAGTAGATTTGAGACTTTTTACCTTTAATGTCTGTGAAGAAATAAATTTAGCAGGGGGCAATTCCATGCATCATATAACACTTCATATGATTTTTCGAGAGGCTGGGGAAAATCTGAAGAACGCATGGGGAGGCTGGGATTTTCCCGTCACTCAATTATTGAGTGGCTGGGAAATAGCCTTCAACACACGTAAATCCTATGATTCAATTGAATTCTAGGAACCAATACACGAATCTTTTGAGATAGAAAGGTTAGATAGAAAGATTCCTGATGATACTGCAGAGGTGCTCTCATGCTCTAATATTCATGGTCGGCAAAAATATTTTCCGAGATTGCTTGAAGATTGCAGACACTGGTACAGGTACAGTAGTTCTGGAACCATTGTTTAAATGAATAGACTAGACCTAGATGTCTGTATCCTACAACTCGTAGTAGTGTTACTGATTTTGAATTGCGAACAATTGTCTAATTGTTTATTTGTTTGTTTGTTTGTTTATTTATTTGTTTTTCTATTTATTTATTTTTCTATTTTTCTATTTGTCTATTTTTCTATTTGTCTATTTTTCTATTTGTCTATTTTTCTATTTGTCTATTTTGACCTACTACAAAAGTTCTGTGTGATGATGATGTTACTGAGGAAACTGTGGTTACAATCCTCTTTCAAGTTATTACTATAAGGGGGTTTTCGGAGCACCCATTAGGTTCCGGTAACTAAAATTGGAAAGAGGCGGGATAAAAGAATGCAATCACCTAATCGCTATTGGTTTGTAGAGTTTCAATACACTTGGGTGTAAATAATTCTCTTTCGCTCAAAATTCTAGTTAATACATTGAAGTGTTCAATTGAACCTCAACTGACTTCAAACTTCCATCTACACAATCATGTATCAAGAGAAGAATCATAACCACAGACCAAGGTGAGATATTATAATAAATTTGCCATATCTACGACATATTGGTAAGCCTTCTTTCATCTCGCCGAAGTATTTCCTACTCTCGTCATGACTATCTCCCGTTGATAATAGTTATATTCCCCTATCTAGATAAAGATCAAGAGATAGAGATCAAGAGATACAAGAGATAGAGATCAAGAGATAGAGAAATATTCGGTTGAATAATCGACATGTGGAAAGTTTTTTCTTCCAGAACAATTTACATCCACTCACAGACTATACATACCATGATTCAGTCAGTCCATTCCATTTCGATGGTCGGAGGAAACACTCGTCAATTATTTATTGTACGCACGTCAACAAAAATGACGAAATGGTCAAACTTGCATTAAGAAGAGCCGCGAAACCTTGATGGATATCCCCAGTACATTTGAGATTCTGGAAGTTATACCCTCGAGTCATATCACACCCATATGTTGTTATCAGTATAGAAAATTTGATTTCTTTATACAATACTCGAGTATCTTTCTTTGAGAGAACGATACTCGATATTTCCATTCAAGAACATAGAATAACTTCATTTACTCAAACTTTATCGAGGCTCTACTACAAGTCATGGCAGATGTAGAATATTCTTCTCCGTTGATGCGCATTCCATGCGAGATAAGATTGATGATATACCATCATTTGTTCGACGATAAGAACCATCAGGTATTCGAAATACGAACTCAACAACCAGATGTCTACGCTACCCGCCCAAAAGATTATCTTCGATCTTCCTACTCCGTCGACCATTCTCTTATGCGACAACGAATCGCAACGACATATAAACTATGTACCGATGTCGATATCCACACTTCAATAATGGGAGTCAATCGCAAGATTCACGAAGAGACCACACATTTTTTATATGGGAATCGTACATTCAGCTTTTATAAAGATATCGAGGCTATCGTGCCCTTCTTATCCGACCTTACCCCTCGTACACGGTCTCTTGTAAAAGAGATATCTTTATTTAAACAAGGATTTGTCTTTTGTCGGGAGTCTAATCGATGTGAATGGAGCAATCTTTGCGAATTCTTGAGAGATCAGATGCAATTGAAGAGCTTGAAACTGATAGTTGAGGGCGGTCGTCCAAGATTAGGATGGGACGATTCTACTCAATATACATTGTCCGAGTTCAAAACATTATCGAGTGTCGCATATGAGCCTTTGGAATGGGCTTTACAACTACTCGAGATTAAAGGCATTGAGAAGTTGGATATCACTTCAGAATTACATCCCATACCACCACCCAGTCACTCTACAGCAATGGCATTCTTTGGTGCATTTTCTGCTTCGATCGAGACTGGATTTGCAGACTATCTGAGAAGGGAACTCATCAGCATGTAAGCACTGTATATTTTGGGCCTGGTGTTTTGTTGCGGTGTAAGCATTATACGAGGGAGCGCGCGAATTTGACGTTGATGTTTGGATGCAACAAATATGTTGATGAGTATGTCATATTTCAGCCGCATAATATGATGACCATTCGGAAGGAACTTTATTGCCTTTCCGCTGCTTGCTATCTGGGCGACGGGCTTGTTTATCCGCTGTATCGTTTGATATATAAAGAGAGCTTCATCTCTTGTGTAAGGGGTAACGACTTTATGTCTGTTTGGTCTAGAACTGCCGATTTTGATAAAGATAGAAATACTGCCCTTTGATCATATTTCATCGTGTTCTTTTAGATAGCCTATATATGAACAATCATTCTGTCCATTTTGTACAATTTCGATACTCAGTCATACGACACAACAGTGATAATACAACTTTCCACTCACTCCATATGGGAAGCATTACCAAAATACCGTAACAAATTCCGAGCGAAAAACCTCTCCGGTCTAATACTCGACCAAAATCTCGAACAACCACAGTTTCGACCATCTCATCCAAAGTACAAGCAAGAACCACGTATGAACCGGAGGTTCTGTACAATCAACAAACTAGAACATCAACAAATTCTTCCGGTGTCACCGCCCATTATAGAAGATATCCATTTTCATCAAAGCACGAACACGATTACAGAATGTCAGCCAACCGAAAACAGCCTTGTGGAATTTAACTACAGTACATACATTCATACATTATCCCGGAGTGGTTAAACCCTGGCATTATTATCAAAGCTCACCGATCGAATTGTATCAAATCTGATCTTCCCACCCTTGAAAAAGATAAAAAAGATACCCGAATCATGTCATCCCAGCAGACAATCCACTCTTCCCCATCAGGGTATCCGGAGTCGCCAAATTTATCCTTGAATATTTTTTATAGGAGAAAATCTTCAAATATAAGACTATGTAAAAGTAATTGTCGAAATATTGAAGTCGATATCTTATATCCTATTTCTGCTTCTGCTTCTGCTTCTACTTCTTGTCATAATATTGCGGAAAATTATAGTCATAACCACGATCATAATTCAGGTACAATAACAAGAACAAGAACAACTTCGAGCAAAGAACAAATTATGGAACAAGCGAAGAAGAATCCATGTCCGAAGATCAGCCCTGTGGCGTCAGCACCAAACTATTTCGAGAACCCATCACATGATCTTTCCTCCTCGTCCTCTGAAATCGAAAACACCCCATTTCCCTTCCTCTCCCTCCCACTCGAACTCCGACTCAAAGTCTACGGACTCCTCCTCCCACCCCGCCACCACAAAATCACCACCCAAATCCCACACAACGGCTATTATTTCCCCTCCACCCCACCCTACTCATCCCAATCCTTCTACCCCGTCTCTCCCTCCAACCCAAAAAAACTCACCACCTACAAAATCCTCTCCGCAAACTCCCATCCTAATTTCCCTCAGCCAAACATCCATACGAATATCCTCCTCGTCAACAAACAAATCCGAGATGAAGCCGAATCAATCTTCTACGGAAGTTGCAAAAATATCTGGGACTTTGGAATGAATGTTGAAGCTGTGAAACCATTTTTTAACGACCGGAGTCAATTGGCGCGGAGCAGTGTGAAGAATTTGAAAATCGCGAGGGATGTGTCGAATTCGAAGATGGAGAAGGGAGATGGTGTTTGGGAGGATTTTTGCGCGTTTGTGAAGAGTGAGATGACGGGGCTGAAGTCGTTGGATTTGACGGTTTGGGGGAGGAGCGAGCTGGCTCCTGTGCCGAGGGATGTGGGTGGTCAGGTTGAGAGGCTGGATGCTGTGGACAATGAGGGTGAAGGGGTGAAGAATCAAGAGAAGGAGAAGCATGAGGTACAGTCCAGGGAATGGGAATATATAGCCAAGCTAGTAGGGAACGAGCAGCTGAAAAGTGCGAAGATTACCTGGTGGGGGTTTGCTCCTGGAGTTGAATCTTTTTTGGCTAAGTGGATGTTGGATAGTAGGCATTTGAAGGAACAGGTGGTTCAGAATGGGGAGGTGGTTGAGGGGATCGTGGTATTGAAGTTAAATAATGTTTAATTGATGTATGTGAATAAAGAGTGGCGATCTTGTAAGATTACTATATGGGAGTTTGGTTCGTTCGATATATGAGATTTGGCTCAAAGGTACTAGCGGTACCGGGTTTCGGGTGGGATAGGCGGTAATACCAAAATGCACAGAATGGGCAAGACATCAGAGAATAATATTGAACCTCCTGAAGATATCCCAATACACGACATATCAAAATTCCGTTCTGTTCCAGCGTTCTATCTTCCTTCAATCTTCCGGTCAAAATACAGCACATCAATAAACCTACCACGGCGTTTTCACTCAAGTGATTGCAATTTTCCTCAAGACGATAATTCGATACACGCATGTATTTACTGGATTACCCGTCAAATCATCCTCGTTCTCCTTTCCCAAAATATAAATCTTCTAATTTTCTTTCCCCCTTCACCAACACTCTCACTCTCACTCTCACTCTCACCCTCACATCCAACCCCAGCATCCTCCCCACCACTTCTTCCCTTTCTGCTTCCGTTCTCCAATCTCTCTGTTTCCGACTCATTACGTTCACCATCCGGGCGTGAATTACCACTTCTTCTCCCCCATTCCGCTCTATCCGAACTAATAAGACCCTGTGAACAATCCTACGAATGAATCTTTTAATATCCTTTATGTGATTTTGTATGTCATTTTTTCTCTAGAACTCGTGGTTTATGCAGAAGTGAATTATTCGGCGAGATGTTGGAACTCCCTATGTAGGTAGTGAGTGCTGCGTGTGAGGATCCGAAAGATATATGGTTTCTTTTATAGTCGTCCCTCGGACTCGGGCCTCTCTCGAGTATATGAAGTTCTCTTTTTAGGGTTTCTCGTGTAGGCCGCTTTTCTAGCCTCGCGTGGGATATGTTTCTTCGCCTTGTTGTCCTGTTCCTGTTTTAAACTTATGTCTATTGACCATATTCATAAATGTTGGTTTTTATGAGATAACCACAGTTCAAGCCCTTAGATTTTTGAAAAAAAAAAAAAAAAAAAAAGAAAATCAAAAAAAAAAAAAAAAATCTACTTGATTGCTTACCTTGGATTTCAATAGCTTAGATGGGAGAAAATAAGTCCATCTTTAAGCGCTTGTATGTATTTCGGTACATCTCAACTACTTTTCAAATAAATCGCATCATGAATAGTTCTATCCATCAAGTTTCTCGATTGTTGATCCACAATCCCAACAAACAAGATGTCGAATCTCCAATTCGCAAAGCCCACTACAATCGCCACGAACACCAAATCCATATTCACATACGCCAAGGGTTTTCCCCATAATAAGTGATGGGTAATTTACGTATGTTACGAAGGATTTGATATAAAGTTGGAGTTTGATGTATGTTTGTACTGTACGTCCAGTCCAGTCCATTGGTGATTTGGTGATTTTCTTGGAGTAGTGAATCTGGCGGGTATTGGGGATGAGATGATGCATTGAGAGATTGATGGTGGTGTACAATTGATAGTTACATCCTCTATCTGACGCCGTCTGGTTATTTTTACACTCAGTCATACGCTCTTACTTGGTATCGGTAGAGAGAGCTATTACGATGCTAGTAGCATGCTTATTAGCTAAGTAATCAATTATTTACTGTAAATCGGATACTCAACGTATGTCATGCACATGCCCATATATCCATTCCCGTAGAATATAAATATAGTTTTTATTGATTTACCTGCTAAACTGTAAAAAGCCATCGCTTAACTATCGACAGTTAACTATCTACCCATCCATCCAGTCATTCCTTTATTCCTTCATTTCTCTCTCAGAGGCTTCTCAGCTACTAATTTCTAATCTCCAATATCCGTTTGTTTTCCAATCCCCCATCTATCAATCCAATTATTTCATTGCATTCATCGAATGATATAAACCCTCCACTCAGATAAGATATGCACAAACACTCACAAGCCAGTAGTCCCCTCATTCTTAACCCTCTCCCTATCTCCCTGCTCCTCACCACCCCTCCCCCCACCCAACGCCTCCCAAATCCTCTGCGCCTTAGCAACCGGCACTTTTTTTACCACCAGCGGAGGAGCCTCTTCGATCATCCTCTCCTCTCTACGTCCATTAACAGCAAACCATCTTGAGGACGTTTCCTCATTGCCTCGTCGTCCATTTTCATTTCCATTTCTATTCCCATCTTCGGGTGGTGTTAATGTTGTCCTCGGTCTTTTATTAGGGTGGGGGTTTGTATTTGTATTTGTATTTGTATTTGTAGTTGGGGAACTCGTGGTTGGATTTGAGCCCGGATGACTTGGTTGATTTTGGTTTTGAGCTTGACCTGAAGCAGGTCCCGAGACTGAAGGAGAAGGAAACTGAGATCTCGGACCAGGAGAAGAAGTATCAAATCGATCTCGTTCCCGATCCCTCTGCTGATATTCCCTATTCTGAACCTCATGTTGGGAATAAAGCCATTGTTCCGGCCCCGGATGCGGTAACGTTCTCGGTTCCGGCAATGAAGCTCTATCGTAAAGCGGTTGATGTTGATGTTTATGTTGATGATTATAATTTGAGTTTTGAGAATACTGTACCGATCTATCTCTATCTCTACTCGACATATTCGCCGTAGGAGCCGAAACCGGCGGTGGATAACTTGAGGATCGTGTCGCATCATGTGCGGGTCTCGAAGGTACCGTTAGAGCCGGAGGAGGAGGATGATTCCTCGGAATTTGAATCGGTTGGACTGGAAAATCATCGAATTGTTTCCTTATGTGATCATTTCCCGATGTGGTAAGTGGTGAAGTTGGTCCATTATCTTTAAATCTCCTTTCTCTCCCAGCAACTTTATCTTTTTCTCTCATTCTCAATGTAACGCCATAGCTCTTTCGAATCTGGGATTTACGTGATGCATTTCCGTTTTTGAGTGAGGTGAGGCGTTTTTCGCGTTCTTCGGGAGTGAAATATGACGGTATTGAGGCGATGTTTTCTTGGTAACGGGCCTCGACTGCGTCGAGGTCGGCATTAAGTTGGGCGAGTCTGCTGGGTGAAAGTTCTGATGGGGATTGACGAACGCTAGGGGTGACCGGGGAGTGAAGATGTTCTGGTAGATGGGGTGGATGTCTTTGGGAAGCGGTGGGTGTGTAGAGAGGTGGGCGTGGAATTGTTTGGGTCGCTGGAGATGGAGCGGCTTGGTGTCTATATGATCCAAACGAATAATCAGTTTGATGGCCTGAGGTCTGTTTGAAATGGTCCGATAGTGGTAGTTGTTCTGTTGAAGCGTTTTCATCATCATCATCGTCCTCTTCTACTTGTTCTCCACGACAGACTCGCTTCTTTTCATGCTGCACGAGAATAATTAGAACCATCTCAAGCTATACTAGATAGTAAAACTTACATAAAGTTTTCCTTGCTTAGTTGTGAAACCTTGCGCACAATTCTCACAATAAAATCTCAATCCAGTAGCCTGCTCCTTAGTGCAGATCCTCTTCGCCATATGCTAAGGACGCGAAGGAGTTAGCTCAATCCAAATGCTAGATACGGGTAGAATACACAAGGGTAAACTTACAAAGCTATAGCCTCTGACATTCTCAAATTCATAGAGACAGATAGGACATTTTAAAGGTTGATCAGGAGGAGGCATGTTTCGAGCGAGCATGTTCTGAGTGAGAACCATAAGCTGAGCACTCTGTGAAGGAAATTGAGAATCCCGTGAAGCAAGTTGAGCACCCTGTGAAGCGATAATACGTTGCTGTTCTGATTGTAGAGGATCCAACGAAGGTCTTAGATGATTAGGTGCAGGTACTCTAGACTGCGGCTCTGACTGCTCATATCTCATTTCAATATCGCTATCGTCATGACTCTCTGATCTCTCAACATCCTTCGGAATGACACTTTCATCCGCTTCATCAAGAATGATATCATCGACACTATATCCAAGTCTATCACCCTCAGCCAACCATCTTATGAGTGTTTTAGCATGAACTGTTTTGAGACGTTCAACAATAACCCTATCGAGGACATTCTCAGGAACCAGATCAGAAAGCTGATTAGGGGATGCATTCTCAAGAACCCTGGAGACAACAGGACGTCTTGTGCTAACAGCATTGACAAACGCATCCTTGTAAATACCAATATCCTTCAAAACACGAAGGATAGCATTGGGATTTGCATTTTTTAGTCCCGCTCGAAGCATCCATGTCAAATGATCAATACCAGTGATGCTTGGAGGTTCCGTAAAAAGAAGCTTCCTCCATTCTTCACGGTAAACCATCTTCGCAACATCAGGTGAAGTTTGAGCTAATGCTGCTCTGAACCTAACAGCTTCTTGCTCTTGTTCCGGACTGAGTTCTAAATTCAACTTGTCGTTTTGAGATTCCTGTGCACGTGTATCCGATATAGGAATTGAAGCTTTTCGTTTCCGTGGATTGGATTCCTCCGGACTTCTGCTTCTAAGATCAACTACTGTAGCAGTTCTTTCGGGAACTGTAGTAGGTTGATTGGATTTTGCTAATTCCCAATCCGAGGCAACCGATTCCACGGAATGTGCAGTGCTTCCATCTCCACTTCGAGACAAGTTGTTCATCTCAACCATCTCACGGATCATCGAGCTCCCCAGCTTAGGTTCAGATTCAGTGTTTTGGTCTCCATTGACTTCTGATCTGACAGTAGTGTCTTTGCCTGGCACTGTATCCATCCTGTTGCGATTTTCCTCGATCGTTCCAGATTCTGGTGTAGCTGGATGATTGACAACTATAGGATCATTCTCAGAGATTCCTCGATGGTTTGTTTGACCCAGATCCTGTAAAGACATCTCCTTTTAATTGTCTTGTCGTTATTGATGAGGGTAGAGTATCGTAGTTTTGGACTTCGAAGGTGAAGGAAGGTTCTCGTTAAGAAAATTGTAAAGTTAAAGTTTTCATCCCACGATATTCACTCAATCCATCCAAATTAACTTCAAAATCTTTGTATTACAGTCCCAAATACCCCTCTTCAATATCAATATGGATTAAATTCGATAATGTCGACAATATCACACTTTAGCATGTGACAAACAATCATGTGATCGACCCACGTGGCGAAAAGTTCAGTCTGCCGTTGCCGAATATCGTACGTATTGATTGATCAAACAAAGTATAAGATAAAAGAATCCAGAAATTATCGACAAGTGCAGTACCAAAGTATTTAATCCTAGCCCTTCGATTCAAATACAGAAGTTCTCTATTTCTTTATAAAGAAGGGTTTGTCTCGTAATAAGTAATCTATCTATCTATAAATTAATTAGCGGTTTTAATTTGATCAATATAATGAATGAAACTTTATGCAAGAAGCTTGGAGGCGGATACCAACACATACAACATAGACAATCTATATATATACGCGTATCTATCATACTTAATAAAACATCCTCAAATCTAGCAAGTGAATTCGAAGTAACTTGAAAGTACAAAATGAAAATGTACTTACAATAGGTTGATCATTCAACAAACACTTCGTCCGTACTGAAATACGTATATATTCCTCTCTCTCTCTATATACTCGAATCAACAATCAAACAAGTAAGTTAAAAAAAGAATTAAATAAAACCCCTTACGAGTAGCAAATGTCTATTTATATGTTCAAGGGTAATGAATTACTATAATAGATAAAGTAATGTAGTAATAATAAAAGTTAATAATAATTAATAAGATTAATAATATAAAAATTAAAACTTGCTAGTGTTACACTAATATATTCACTAGATCCTTGTTTCTTCTTGTCTTAAAGAATGTTTAATCTAATTAGTAACTAGTGTTAACCTTATTAAGATAATAATTATATTTATATTAAGTTCACTGGCAAGTTGAAGTTAATTTTATGAAAGTATCATGATCATGCCAGAATGAATAACTTGAGATAAGTTTATTAAATTAAATCAATTCTTAAACTTGAAATTACTCATGGAATATTATTAATCAACGAGATGAAGAAATTAATAAACTTGAAAGACTCGAAAATAATGATTTATTACTACTAGTAACTTGAATCTAGTATTAACTTTAATTTTTATATCGAGAATCATCATTGACTTGGAACTTATTAACTTTTATAAAAATATTTTGTATTTTTCAAGTTATTACTGATATAAATAAAATATAATTATTAAGTAAATTTATAATTAATAAATAAATAAAAATTATATCATAGAATAATCAATTTTTATTAGAATTATAATAGATTTTATATATATATAATAAAATTCTAGTTTCAAGTTCTTAATAAATTAAAAAATTATTAAAAAAAGTTACTATTATTAAGAGTATTATTAAATTTAGAATCAAAGTCAAGGAATTAATATTGATTTAAAAGGTTAAAATTTTAAAATTAATAATTAAAAATTTATTTCCTAATTATATTTTGTCAAGTTCAAATTGTATCGATAGAAGAGCGAAGATCTTCTATCGAGACTCGGATTAAACAACCTGAGTCCGATGATTAATTACAAAGATATTCCTTAAAGATATTCCTTCAAGTTAAAGCCTTAGAAGCTAGAGATCACTAGCTAGTAACTCCGAGTCGAGCTCAACAAACCTCGGGAGGTTCATCTAGATTAGTGCAGTACGTACAGATGCGTAGTAGGTATTGGATTGGACTCACTCGAGACTACCATACTTAACCCCGCTAACATATACACCGTGACTCTAACATCCATCCATCCATCCATCCATCCATCCATCCCTCCATCCATCCATCGACAATCATACAGATCTAGAAAACACCAGATATACTGGATATTTGAAAAAGCACCACAGTCGGATATTCTATCCTCAGTGAACGTTTATGTAGTCCTGAAGATGAGACCGAGGTATGAATGAACACTCCATGAAGGATCAAGTTAAACTATAGACCAGGACAAGTTATACATACATACATACATACATACATACATACACGCGCGGTATTCCAACAACATCTACCATGAGTTTGGCATCCATATGTTAGTTACATATAGAATAGTCATAAACTATAAGTTATAATACTAACCTAAACTTATGGGAATGAGTTTTATTATATCTCTATATTGCAGTGAAAATGATATCGCGATTGACACATCGCGCATTCATTTGCGTATCTGTGAACCGGTGTACGTTAGCTGGACAAAAGGAATATTATATCATATTAGCCTTAACTTGGCAATTAATACTTACCTGATAGGTCTATGATAGGGAGGTCACACAGCTGGGGAGTGTATAGATATCATAGTATAGTAAATATAATAGATAATATTTTTGCCCAACTCATTATCCCACCATTGATCCATTCATTGCCATCGTAAATTCAATACCATTATACACACATTTCTGTACGTCCATCCATCCTGCCCCGTAACACCATTTCCATATCTCCAGTCCGGTAATGGGTATATCCGTCCGTACCGCTGATTGCCCGTGAACACCAAAAGAATAAAAAAGCCAACCCATAAAACTGCCAGAAAAAAAGCAACAATCTCAAATCAGAAATCATCATCCATCACCCCATTACCACCACGTGTAACCCGGTTGAGCATGTTCACTGTAATCGACCACCTTAAGCAACAACTCCTTATAATCACCACTCGTATCGTCCGCAATCCACTCGGCCAGCGATTTGCCGAATCTGTGTTGAAAGGCTCCCTTGACGTTGGACATATGTCTTGGATCCCAATGGCACCGGATAACCAGAGCAATGAGTTTCTTATCTTTGGTTCCGAATCCTACCATGCTTTCTTGGAGGAGAACTGCATCGCGCATGTATTTATCGGTTGCGCTTCGGAGTTGGTAGATGAGTGCTTTTTCCATGTGGCCCATGAATTCCTAGTTACAGTTTAGTTAAGAATGCAAAGATTCGGTAGAATTTGGAATTACTCACGCTCTTGATAACTCTCTCCAGTGATTTTCCATGTTTCTGTTGATATGTATATGCAATTGCTCGAAGCTGGTCATCATTTCTCTTTGTAAACATCTCACAAACCGTGAGTTCATCTGTTCCGCGTCGACCCTCCGTCGCGCTCCAAAGTACTTGAACATCCCGATCAATATCTTGTGGTATAACCGGTACGCTATTCTCGTTTCTGTTCGCCTCCAAAACCATCATGAAATGCTTCTGGGTTGAGGCGCTCAAGTCTCCTCGGACATCACTATCCAATGTTCTTTGGTATATATTTTCATACATTCTCTTGATCGCTTGGAGGTCTGCATTGGATCGGCCAAGTAACACTAAATTGAGGATATCCTCTTTGGTTCCAATTCCAGACATTGCATCGTGAAGTAACTCGCAATCTTCCACCAATGGTCCATTAAGTATCGCCGTGAGACTCTTTCGAAAATATGAACTGGTTTCGCTCTCCACATCCATTAACAAATTCCTCTTGTATATTTGGTGATAAACTTGACGTAATTTCTCGATTTGTAAAGGACCTTTGGTACTAAGTATTTCGATGAGTGTTCGTTCGTCGGTGCCAAATCCTTTCATGGCTATTCGTAATCTTTCAGCATCGCCGCTCGGATAGTAAGGTATATTTTGAGGTTGTAAGTCATAGCCAGGTGATGGTGGGGTAGGTTGGCCGTAGGACATAGGAGGAACTCCATATGAAGCTTGAGATCCTTGTGCGGAGGCACCATATGGTTGAGGATATGCATTCGGAGGTGATTGTGCAGGATAGGGAGGTGGTTGAGGTGAAGGATATTGTCCTCCTACAGGTGCCCCATATGGTTGAGGATATGCATTCGGAGGTGGTTGAGGTGGAGGATATTGTCCTCCTACAGGTGCCCCATATGGTTGCGGCGGAGGGTAAGGATTCTGCGAAGGGGGGTATTGTTGAAAAGATTGCGGGGGAGGTTGTTGGTAACGTTGCTGTGGATATGGAGGTCGTTGGTTAGGAGCGCCGAATGATTGTTGGTGTTGGGGATATGGTGAATGAGATGGGGGAGGATATTGTTGGTATGGTTGAGGGGAATCTATTTGGAAGTTAGTGGGATTTTCATATGAGATATCAACTTGCGCAATTCGACATACGACCTGGGAAGGGTGGATAATTGGGCAGAGGGGCACCTGTATTCCTATGAGATGTTGTCGCAAACAAGGGCGAAAAATACTACTTACGTCCCACTGGCGGCGCACCGTATGGGGGGTAGTTTTGATATGACATATTGTTGGCTATCGGATTAATTTTATCCGCTTCTTGATCTTTGGTTTGGGGTTGATATGAAACAGGTTTGAAGAGAAGAGGGAGTAGAGATCTTTTTAATTATCGAGGGGCAATAGCTAAAAAGAAAGGCCGATGACTTGCCTTGATTTCCAGCGCAGTGGCAGTGAGGGGCAGCCAGTTTTATTATGGTTAGAATTATAACTGGGGCGCAGTTATGACGACCTCTGCCATGCCTATAGTATTACTTGCCCGTAACTGTAAAAGACTTACATGATCCAATAAGATAGCAATAGTAATGAAGTAATGAAGTAATGAAGTAATGAAGTAATGAAGTAATGAATTCACTCTAAGATTATTTCAAAGATCTGGATAGTTATTATTAGTAGTCATCAAGATGGATAGATCTGCTCTTTCATTGTTCTTGGCATGCCCCCCGCAAGAAGCAATCGAATGTTCTTGAGGTGTGCCTCTTCTTTTTGGTACAAAAAGAGAGGTTTAATACAAGTCTACTCATTTTTCGTTTTTGGAGTGATATAAGAATGATTTTATTAAAGTTTTAAAAGAATCTTAACATATTTTTAAAGTAGTTGATTAGTTAAAATCTATTAAATATTGGATTTTTATTGGCTAGAAATAAAGATAGAAATAAATATAGAAATAAAGAAGAGGCGGCGTGATAGGTGACCTGACCCGATATTCGAAATGTCGGAGTAATCGGGCAGAAAATAAATGAATAATAATAAGTGATTGGATAGCATCACCAGCAATACGACTTTTATTATTATTATTATTATTACATTTCCTGACCCGAGAATGATCACGAATATTACCATTTGTCTACTGTCGACTCCTTCTTGGTCATACTCTCTAGCCTTACCTACCTTGATGCACATGATTATGAAAAAGTCAACCACATAGATCTACCAATTTAATCTTTCTGCATGCTCGCTACTGCAATTTAATAGCATCATGAGTCTAGTTGTTATATAATTTTCATATACAACTAGATCATCTTGCAAGATACAATATGACTAGAGGAAGGTTCTTTGGATATCTTTTTATGTGGGGATTATTGTACAACATTATGAGACTACCATATATGTAATATCATGATTAAGTAGATTTTTGGTTTAGTTAGTCGTTTGTATTTAGCAATTCAATGAACTGGATTGTGAACTACTCAACACTGCGAATAATTAAAACACAATCCTAGATCATTCCTAATGTGTGAAAGACAACCTTGGAATATGAACCAATTCTCTATGTCTTCAAACCATTCAATTTATATCACTTTTTTAATATTGAGTAGTAAAGCTATGGCTTGAAGAGTAATAATAAATACTGCTGCGGTGTTATGTTCGTTAAGCAGTGAGGCAGTGACCACTCCCATCTCAATTAAATTCTGCCTCTCTAACCTTTGAAATATTTTGCAAATCTACCTTGCTATCAATTTTTGCTCCACAACCAAATTCCCACCACCATCATGGGCGGTCGAGCATTTGCTCGTTATTCTCCCCGCATTTACACTCCTCGAATGCCAGTTGAAGTATATGAAAAAGTACTCGCACAAAGTCACTCAGTCCTTCGCGGATATTATTCCAGAGTGGCAAGTCCAATTGAATGCCCAGGCAAAGCAAGTTATGGAGATGTTGATATTCTCGTTACCGGGCCTCTGTTCAAATCGTTGGAATGTTCAGTTACCGAAAAGCTCAAGGAGGCTCTAAATGCAAAGGCTTTTGTTGCAGTTAAAGGAAATCCCACTATCATCTTTGCCCTTCCTTGGCCGGAGGATATGGCTCTGGGAATCACAGACATGGATGAGGATACAGGAGCTCCTATTCTGGTTGCAGACACATGTATTCAAGTTGATGTACATACCTGCAAAGATGATCATGAATTCGAGTGGGAGTTATTTCATTCAGCACATGGCGACTTGTGGAATCTCCTTGGTACGACGATTAGAAAGTTCGGACTCACTGTTAATAATCGTGGACTATTCATTCGAATTCCCGAAATTGAATACATCGAAAGAAAGAATAGTATGGTATTTCTGACCGATGATCCGGACGAGGTACTACAGTTTCTAGGTCTAGATATTGAGAGATGGTGGAGACCGTTTGCTAGTCAATTGGAAATGTACGAGTATGCTGCTACTTGCCGGATGTTCTACGTTAAAGGAGTAGAGGAGGAAAATGGGTTCAAGGAGGAGGAGAAAGTGTTAAAGCATAATGATCGACGACGTCTGGCTCAAAGACCTGTATTCAAAACCTGGGTAGATGTTTTCATACCCCAATGTCGCGAGAAGGGGATTTACTCTGAGGCTAAAGTCACGAGAGAAGAGATTCGCGATGATGCATTTGAGAAGTTTGGCATCAAGGATGAGTATCAGATGAAATTGAGAGATTGGTCTTTGGCTAGACATATGATCGAGCTTGTGAGAGATGTCATCAAACCCAATGTTCCAGAGGGTATACATGGTACTCTGAGGAAGACAGCCATAGACAACATCAAAGAAGTTATCATTGGAGGTCGTCTATATGATGAGAAAGTACCGGAGGCTGCAATCAAAGATGTGAATGGTTTCTATGATTTTGAGTTGGTGAAGAAATTTGTGGTTGAAAACTGGAGAAGATTGGCTTCGATGAGTAGCAATTCCGGGACGAAAAAGCCGTGAATGACAAAAGAGCAGGGAAAGGAGTCAAAAGGGTTCTTTCGGAAACAATGGCTGGATATTGATGTCTTGTCATTATCGGAAAATCAGATTGCATGTTTGCCATTTGGAGTTTCAGGAATCTCGGAGTTGTTGTGGCCATTTGAGCTGATACCCAGAATGGAATATGGTTTACGGGTTGCACGGGAGGTCGATCTAAATTTGGGAATGGTGACTACCAAGGGCGGCCTAAATCTACATTCTTGTTTCGTAAAATATATTTAGAATATCGCAAGACTTGAATAGATTCTTATATTAACAGCCCTCCAATACCTTCTGCGGCTCGAAAGTGGCCAGATGATGGGCCTCGTGATTGATAGTTCACTGGCATATTGGGTGCTTGTCATGAATAAATGAAACAATAGGATTCATTTGTGCCACCACATTTATCACACCACAATACAGATGTCAAAATTGTATGTGCATAAAAATCCTTCGTAAATTCCCTAGTGATAGATCAAGAAGTTTCTCCCTTTCAGCTCAAGGCTGGCATGCATCACAGTGCAAAATCCTTCATCAAACCCGTACGCCATATTTCTCCACGCCTTTTGCTCAAATAGCTCGTAAACTTAATAACCCATATTGCGCGCATCTTTTATTTCTTCTTTCCTTTGCTGCGGGAGATACCCTGTTGTCCGGAGTTGAGAGGGCCCTTCTGGTTTGCGACGCTATCCTTCATCTGCTTGAGTTGCGCCGCCTCTAATAATTTTCAAATGATCAGTAGGAGTTCATGCATATATATAGAAGTTAAGCAGAAGAGTAACCCACTAGCCTTATCCGCCGCGATCCGTTTAATATCATCTTCATCGAGCTCCTTAACGGCAGCCTTCTTCTTCTTGTTGTGGATAGGGTTCGTGCCGTCTGTAAAGTCTTGATTAATACATGATACCAAGTACTGCAGTATTATTTATGGATAAAGTTATACGCACTTCCTCCCATTTTGACTGTTCTTGAAATCCGATACTTAACCTGATAGAGGAAATACTTTGATGCGAAAGAAATGCGGATTTATTATGGCTTTTTGGTGGGGATCTTGCGAGTTTGCCTTTTTTATAAGATGCTGACAAGGAAAAGCCGATGTCCAGGTGGAAGAAGTAATCCTTGGCGCTAGTATAAATATAGTTAGGTTCAATTTTGCGACCATTTGCTACAAAGCAAGCATTAGCCGCGGCGTCATGAGTACAATTTTATCAACTTTGGCATTTTTGACGTTCAATAATATAATTGAACACGTTATCCGCCTTCATAATTTGTCGCATTACCTTGATACCAGTTACACTCGGTCTCTTGCAGTACCTACATTCCCAAACAAGAAGACTATGCACTGAGAGGCATACAAGAAGAGGCGATAGATAACCCGGTTGGGCACTTCTCACTTTGGGATTCTAGTTGTGATCTTTGGCTGACACAAATCATCCATATAAAAGGCAGGGGATTCTACCGTCTTTGAACAATTACAATAGATAAGATGACATCATCAACAAGCTCCGATGAGGGAGAAATTCAGGATGGGGTAGTGGAGAAGAAGGCAACTACGTCGCTGCGTACATTCGATGGCTCTTCCGTTGACCGTCAAGACAGAAACCGTTCTAGCAATTCGGCATCTATTTCACCGCGATCTCCAGAACATTCATATAGATCGAGAGATCGAAGAAGTAGATCCCCTTACTCGGCTCGACAATCATATCTAGGTTCGAAGAGATCCAGAGACGACGACTATTCCGACCGCAACAGACACGACTCAAGACGATTTAAGGTTCATTACGAGGATTCCCCCCACGATTACAACCGCCGCACACGAGCTCCATATGAAGATATAGACAGAGTTCCAACATCATCATCATCTGAATTACGGTATGATGATCGAGATAGACACATAGACAAACGAGCTCGAACCAGGAGCCGCTCCCCTTATCGTCCTAATCGTGATAGCGATAAAAATGGACGTGTAGGTTATAATGGTAATAGTGGTGGAAGTGGTGGCTATTCCGATAGAAACAAATCTTATGGATATGGAGGTTCAGGTCGAAATTCAAGAGACCAGTCAGTGAACAATCGGGAGAAGGGCCCGCTGCCTACTGATTATGCAAGACAAGAGGCTAAAACTACTCAAGGGCGATTGCAACAGCATAGAGATGAGAGTAACGGGGTCGGATTAGAAAAGTATGCCATTATCAGAATCCCGCGTATTTCACATTCACTAAAAGATTCTAGATCACACTCCATTCCAGAAGTTACTACTGACCTCCCTGAAGAGGAACCCGTCGATGAAGCAACGCTAATAGAACAGCGACGCAAACGTCGTGAGGCAATTAAAGCTAAGTATAGAGGTTCTGCTACACCCTTGTTGGTACAGGCTTTGCAATTGGGAGATAAATCAGAACTTTCAACTCCAAAAGACGAAGATACTACGAACCCTACTGGTAATTTTGGCCCACTACATGGAAATACATTTGCTGATTTTGTTACTTTAGCATCAGCTTCGGTCTCAACTCCTACAACACCTATGGACCCTGGATCCCCCGGTTTTGTAATCACCAACGACCAGGATTTAGTAAACTCGCATGGAAACACAACTACTGGTGAAGATGATGGACCCTCAGCTGCTGACTATGATCCCACCATGGATATGAGAGAAGATCGACAACGCGACGATCAGCGACACAATGACGAGATTGCTTCTGGAATGTACGATGAAACCAAGCCGACTTCTGAACAAGATGTGCTTCTTCCCGTCGAATCCGCACCCGTAGAGCCGAAACCCGCAAAACCAAAGGATGAATTCGATATGTTCGCAGAAGACGATGACGATGACATGTTTGCCGAGCATCCTATTGCAAGTGATGTCCCCAAAATTGAGAATGATGGTGATGCCGCTAAAGCAGTGCCCATTCCTCTAGTGAAAGAGCTGGATGTCGGAATGCTTGATGATTGGGATGACATTGAAGGTTACTATAAAATTATTCTCGGAGAACTTCTTAATGGCAGATATCATGTCCAAGCAAATCTTGGTAAAGGTATGTTTTCGGGTGTAGTTCGAGCTATGGACATTACATCCAAGAAGTTGGTTGCAATCAAACTTATCAGAAACAATGAAACTATGTAAGTCAACCCCCTCTTAATATTGATATATCATTCTAACTGTTCTATAGGAGAAAAGCAGGCATGAAAGAAATTGAAATTCTTCAGAAGCTAAAAGATGCAGACCCGGAAGACAAGAAGCATATGGTCCGATTAGAAAGACATTTCGAACATAAAGGCCACTTGTGTATGGTATTTGAGCATTTGAGTATTAATTTGCGTGAAGTCTTGAAGAAATTCGGGAACAACGTTGGTATCAACCTTCAAGCTGTTCGAGCGTATGCCTCACAGATGTTCCTTGGACTCAGCTTGATGAAGAAATGTAATATCTTACACGCAGATTTGAAACCTGACAATATTCTGGTAAGTTTCGTTGATAGGATCGACTGAAAGATCTTCGCTAACTGAACAGGTTAATGAAACTCGCAATCTACTCAAGATTTGTGATTTAGGTTCAGCATCGGACGCATCAGATAACGAAATTACACCATATCTCGTCTCTCGTTTCTACCGAGCGCCAGAAATCATTCTTGGTATGCCATATGATTTTGCCATCGATATTTGGTCCATTGGATGTACCCTCTACGAGCTTTACACTGGAAAGATCTTATTTACTGGTCGATCCAACAACCAAATGCTTCGATCAATCATGGATTGTCGTGGAAAGTTCACTGTCAAAATGTTGAAACGTGCTCAATTTGCACATGTTCATTTCGATGATATGGCAAATTTCTTGAGTGTTGAACCGGATAAACTCACTGGCAAGGTAAGCGTTCCCTGTGCATTTGACATGACGTCCAACTACTACTTTAAAAGGATCGTATCTAATTCGTATGTCTTGATCAGGATGTCACCAAAACAATGACCTTTGTCAAACCAAGTAGAGATCTCCGCACAAGACTCATTCATGCATCAACAAATTTGACAGAGTCGGAAAGCAAGGATCTAGCGTCGTTTACAGATCTGTTAGATAGATGTTTGGCCCTTAACCCTGAAAAGAGAATCACACCTGCAGAGGCGTTGAAACATCCTTTCCTTGCTAGGTCTACGGTGGAGAGTAAGAGGGATCCTATAGATGGAATTTCTCGTCCAGGTGGAGCAAGACCAAGATCTTCCTTTCAGACTAAAGAGTCGGTTATCGGGAGAAGATAATTGGATTGGCCATAATTACCCTAGAAATAGGGAGATATATCATGAGAAAAGGACTACCCCCGCTATCGAGCAGTACTATTATGTACAACAACGAGTTCCTGGTAGCTTGGGGAAGATCGAACAATTAGAGAATTAACCGCAAAGAAAATGGAAGAAAATTACGTGGAATTTGCTGGATTGGCTGGGCGCTTTGCATTTATTAGGTTATATGTTGCTAGTATCGAAAAAGGGGGTGCATGCTTGAATGGCGCATATATACACATACGGACGTAAATACATAGATAGCTGGTAATCATGATTTTATTATGGTTTTATATTTGTTTGTGGTGATATTGTATGTGTATTCTATCCTTAAGACGTTATTTCTCTCTAAGACGTCAAGGTATCCTCTAATTTATGGACTTTAGCTGCCTGTGTAGGTATAACACCACTTAGACCTCTTCTATATTCCCTCCCTCTCCGCCTCCAACGCCGGAACAAGAGAACTTGGAAATGAAAATGAAAATGAGGTATTTTGACCAAAAGGTTTCGGTTGTCTACTAAGAATACATATAACTCTTTCGGATTAAAGCCCTTCCTCATTGGTATTACTTCAATAGTTCCGAAGTTCACCTTTCAACATCTTGGCCCAAGTAAACTATGGTGAAAATCAAAAGCTATAGTCAAGCCATACAAATGAGATGCAGCAGCAGCGAGAACGAGCATGTGAAATATTTGATGCGAACTTCCCCATATATCGTATGATCCTGGGGATGATCGTTCGGGCCATCGAGCCTGTAAAATGTTAGAATGCCAGGAGGCATCTTCATTTCAATGAACATACCGCATATAGAGAAGCACCAAGGATATAGAGAAAGCCTTCTAATAATATCCACGTCAAGCCCATTCGTTCGCGCATCGTATGAAATCCATAAAGCTGAATTCCATTAATTGTTGGAACGACAGCTCCTGATAGTGCCAAAGCCACAAAGACGCCAGCCCGGTAAGGTCTCCATGCTGGAGTTCTAAATCTCTCCATCATAACAACGACGGCGCATATTGTCCCCAATATGCTCGTCTGATATACGAATGAGCTAAGAAAGGTACAAATGGGTAGCGAGGACTTACAATTGTAGCATAGGATTCGAATATGTGAGGATGGCAATAAAAACCATAATATATACATGGAATTATGCTTCCTGTGATGAGGAACACAATACCAAGATAGTCCAATTTGTTGCCAAACTTTGCAACTATTGGAGAATGGTTCGAAATTGTATGATAGGTCCCGGAGATACCAAGACATAATGCTGCCCCGGCAAAGAAACAGCTAAACGCAAGAATATCTGCTCTTTCTGCTGTAGCATATCGAGGTTTGATTGATGTGTAAAGTAAACACCCAGATAGTGTGAATACTACTGCCCCAATCAAATGGGAGTATATATTTACTGATTCATTATGTAAGTGACCCAATGATGCAAATGACTTTTGAAAGGATCCCGAAGCTGGTCGGTAGCCTGATCGAATATACTGGTTATCCCGTTGCCATGATGGCAGATCATCCCATAGTACTGTCAGTACATGTTCAATTTTGCTCTCGATATTCTTTGCTGTTTCTGTGATGGATTCTGAGATTGACGATCTCCTTTGGCGCTGGCGAGTGGACATTTGTAGAGTAATCGGGAAGGAAAAGCGGAAACAAGAAACTGAGAGACTTCAAAAACCAAAGCCAGGGAATATATAAGAATCCGAACTGTAGAAATTGAAACAGCGATAATTCAACATTTGGTTCCATGAAGTCATACTATTCATCAAAAAGGGATGTTGGGACTTTCCTCTTCCAAATCGCTTAAAGCAGCAACCATCCATGAGGGGTATTCCCAGGCGAAGTACCTCATCTCATATCGGTGTTCAACAAACGTCAAGCTCAGAACGGCAATTAAGCTGCCATTTTCTCCTTTCTGATGTCTACCAAGGGGGGTCGAAATCCATCATGGAGTCGGCTAAAGCCTGCCAACCAAGATATATTCGAGGAGATGGGATTGCGCTCCAAGGGCGATAAACAGTAAATACAAACCAACCCGGGCCGTGATTGTTTACTAATTACCCCTCTAGGCTGCTAGACCATAAAACCCAAGAACGTTTCTACCACAAAATAGTTGAACGATATATGGCATTTTGTGCCGATGCCCGCCGAGGAGATGAATTACACCGACGACTCGCGCGTCTGGAAATCTCGAGAGTGAATGCGAAAAACGATGCCTCCCTAACGACACCAAAACTCGCAGACTTTCCGCACAACAAAGGCGATGCCAATAACGAATTAGATGCTATAACAATGGGGATGAGGAAACTTAGAGAGGGTATCGTGGCTTCGAAAAGAGTGGATGACTTCTCGATTCAAGCATATTTATTCTGCATTCGACTATCAATATTATTGAAGCACTGGGAATCATACCATCCAGCAATGCGACATCTACTGCAAGTAATGCACCCCATACACCCATTATCAAGCACCGAACTCCAGGAATTTGCGGGATATCAAGTGTTGGATTTAGCTTGCAGGCAACACGATTTAGCCAAAGCTTTCTCAGTCAAGCTCCAGTTCGGTCTTCAAGACTCGAAGGTGGATACGCTTTTACGCGCAATGGCTCATGATAATTACTTTGTATTCTGGCGGGTAAAGAGAAGTGTGGACGGTCACAAAGCCAAGATTATGGAGTTTGCAGAGGATGATATGAGATTGCATGCTTTAAAATCAATCGGGAAAACATATCTCAGTATTGATTTACCTTCGCTCGAGCAGCTTACCGATACTCCCTGGGCGACTTTGACCAAGGCTTATAGTGTGGGCTGGCAACTGGAAGGGTCAAAGGTCGTGATTCGGAAGCCTAAACCACGATGAAATACGATGTTCATGAACTGGAATATAAGGGAATATCTCATTACGGGTATGTTACTTGCTACAAAAGTCTTTAGAAGTAAGCTCTAATGAGCTGGTTAGATAGATCTGATCTTCTGGCAGACTTTATCAATATTGGCGGCAAATGCTTGACTTGTATCTCATACAGACACATCATCATAATACGCCCATCGGCTTCGTGTCAACGATTACCTTGTTGAATTCAACTACCTCTCTCATCCTCAGCCTACGGATAACAAGGGGTTCATGTCGAATATCATCAACATGGGAGGGTGTGCTATTTGCAACCAAACTATAGATGTACCTCTATTATAGACAAGGGGACGAGATTGGCAATGATTAACAGTATTCATAGACTTGCAGCAAGCTATATTTATACTCGCGATAGGCTATACATGTACACATTACACAACCTCAAGGCAAGAGATAGACCAAGCTGGGTGAAATGCAACATATCAACCTGATACAACATTCTACCTCTAGTGATTTCAGTGAGACTTATGCTTGGGCGACGCTCATGCTTCCAACCCATGAGGCTATGAACTATACCTCTCTGTGCTCCATCTATGAAGTCGCAATGTTCTCGTGTGGATAATAATATGTGGCTGGTGTGAATGTTGTGGCTTTTACATACATATACTCGTAATATTCGGTAAAATCGGTCCGGAAAACTCGACCATTTGAGACATGATATTCAACTCAATATAGCCGACCAATCACAATTCTAAAAGGTCATGCGGATTTGCAATTTTCATAGTTTTTTGTTGCACATCTAAATTAAGAATACAATCCTCCCTTCATATTGAAAATATCCTTAAATGGTTATATAGACGTTGATCAAGGACTTTTGGATTGATTAGGTCAATATAATTAATTGGATGTTCATGCATAAAAAAATACCAAGGATCATGCGCCTCAGCCACCAAAAGGGAAAAACAACCTGGCGGCTAGACTTATGGAATCAGCTCATTCTTGAAATTACTTGAAGATCTTGTCTAACATTATGCTCCTCATGTCTATCTTTTTGGCAAACTTAATAGATGCGAGACCCCCTTTGTTGCACATTGTATGAAGTGATCAACTATATAAGATTTCCTATTTTGGAGTCTATGGATTTGATGTTGTAGATCTCTATTGAGGTCTTTTACGATCTAGAGCTGATGGAATACGGCTTGTTGCATGTCTTTCTTCGAGATCTCCTACTCTCACTTCTACTTCTGGATAGGTTCTCGTTCTGTTGTCTTTGTTGCACGCGTTGAAACGCTGATGTTCTACCGGAAATTCCCCTTTGGGAGAACTCAGCCTGAGTCCTTTGAGACCTAGACCTTAAACTTGGTGCTTTTGTTGCAGACCTCAAAACTCCTGATCTGCATTTCCCATTCTAGATAAATTTATCGATCAGCGGACGAACTCAAACATCTCCTTTCTATCGACTTTTTGTTGCAGACCTCAACGCTTGATCATCTTGACTCATTTCCCTTTTCAGACAGAATCTGTCAGAATTTTAATAGTATACTGAGACCCCGAATTTTGTTGCAGACCTCAACTTCTGATCAACTTTAATCATTTCCCAATTCGGTTTCAGTTCATCTATCCGTCAAACCTAATACTATTTTATATAGCTTTTGTTGCATACCTTACGGACTGATCAGTCCTAAAGATGCCCGAATTAGGCTTTGACTTTTCTACTGCTCAAATCTAGACCAAGTGGAAAGGGGTTTTGTTGCATCTCTGAAAAACAATCATTTCCAGTTCAGGGTTGTTCCATATTGACGTCTCAGTTCAGACCATGCTGGGCTTTCTTGTTGCACGTCTGGAATTGAACAATCATTTCCTTTTTGGGAAATTCATCGCTTCCCTCGTTCGGCTCGGTGTGGCGTAGTTTCGCGTTGGCAATGCATAAAAGCTCCTTAAGGTTTCCCCTGACTTCCGTCGTTTATTTCAATCTAACCTTCTTCTTGATATTGATTGTGGAATAAAGTCTCCAACGTCGCCTACTGTTGCTCACATAGCCTTGCTTACTGCGCTCTCTCCTCGCTGCAATACATCAAGGTTCCTGAGAAAAACCTGTACTATTGTCCCGTTTGATGTAGGCAGACATGCTTACTCTTTGCCGGTCCACGTATATACGTCTCACCATTCTCATTACAAATTGTGCCAAGTGTCATGCCACGCCCGGCATCGTATTCTCTTCTTAGGGACCATACTCGGTGGGCGATATTAGTGCCACCATATCAATGAAACATTTCGTTGCAAATCGTGTGTAACTTCGTCCGAACTATAAGTCTCTTATACGAGTGGTCGCACCGAAAGAGCCTCCTGCATCGCACATAAGCAATGTTAGCAACGATGCATTTTCCTCCGGTCTCACAGCATATCATATCTAAAACTTCACGTATCGACCCTTCTTGCGGTCTTCTTACAGAGCCCCTTCCCTTCGGTGCGTCGCTATACTCCATATCCACATTGCCTCATACCATCTCACTCCGTGAATACAAGTCACTCATTGGTCATAATTTAAAGTAACAAGATAAGAGTGACTTATTTCTTTATATCAACATTAAGATTTAGGTTGATGTGTCTATTATAGATACATAAAGAGAAATATGAAGATCTAATTCATATATACAGGATATTCCAAACTGAACAATCATTATATATATTCCAAAACCTCCATCTCCCATCCCATATATCCTATTCATCATCCAACTGTACTCAAGACATTGTATAAGAAAGCTTCTCCGATGTGTGACGGTAACGACGACGACGCCCCTCCCTCAATTGTAAAGAAATAAACACCCAGGTAAATATATATATATATTTTTTAGAAATATAACACTCCTTGCAACTTACTCACTATCCAATCTCATATATTCGGTTCAATATCGAGGTTGGCTTGGACATTGTGAAGTGATTGATCCCGATGTATGATGATTCCGTTCCGTCATTTGTTATTCCATTTCCATCTTTATCTTTATTCTATCCCATATATTCGGTTCAATGTCCTGATTCGTAGCGACATTGTGAAAGTTGATCCCGATGTATGGTGATTCCATTATACCATCTAATGTTCCTATCCCATCCTATACTATCCCATATATTCGGTTCAATGTTCTGATTCGTAACGACATTGTGAAAGTTGATCCCGATGTATAGTGATTCCATTATACCATCTGATGTTCCTATCCCATCCTATCCTATCCCATATATTCGGTTCAATGTCCTGATTCGTAGCGACATTGTGAAAGTTGATCCCGATGTATGGTGATTTCCTTATACCATCTAATATTCCTATCCCATCCTATCCTATCCCATATATTCGGTTCAATGTCCTGATTCGTAGCGACATTGTGGAAGTTGATCCCGATGTATGGTGATATCCGTTACTCCAACGCCCCTTACCCGCCGTAGATTGTACCCAAACTCCTTTACTCTATTGTCGCTTAACTATTCATGTTAAAGTAAATGATTGTGGTGCGTGCATGTGCGCCGCCGCGCATGTTGTACAAGTGATGTAAAGTTGCGAACAAACATATTATCCTGATCTTATTATATATCAAAAATGAGAGGTGTAAATGATAAGTGTAGATGCGTCCAAATCTCGAATATGTCAATGAACATCAGGCCACCTAGCCGAAATTAGCAAGAGAACTTTCCAAAAAGTCATCTAACTTACTGCTCTACCCAAAACGCTCACTCTGTCTCCTCCTCAGGTCGAACTGGTGAGTAACCTTCATGAGCTGGTTGTTGGATTGTGGCTGCCATGTCAATGACAGGTTCTTACTTGCCACCGGAATCGACGACGGGTGTAAGAACGCCTTGGCTTTCGGTGGAGGCGTCGGAGAGTTCGCGAGCCAACTTTTCGCTCTGCATCCGATCCTTGGTGATGGCAATGATCATCTGGTCTTTTTCAGAAAGCCTCAATATCAATCGAGGTCGTTTGGCTTGTTTATTCACTTTGGAAGAATTTCTCAAAATGATTCGGGGGCGTGGTGGTGTCTTTTGGTTCTTGGAAAGCCTTAGTATGATCTTTTGTTTTCCGTTTTCTGGCTTCGATTCTGGCGAGCTATAGATCGTGCCGTGATTTTCCTTGTGGATGTCATAGGCGGATGCATTGGAGATACCTGCGACACTGCTTCTATGGCTTTGAGTATTTCCAACCTCATTCTTGAAGTTGATATCAAGTATATCCAAACCCTGTTGGAACAAAGCGGCACTGGTCATTGTTGATGCCATTGTTGCTGTCGAGAACTTCTGCGCTTGAGTTGAGAAGTGGTGGCGGATAGGCTTTTGTGCGAGCGCTTCGTTTCGTTCAATTGTTGAAGGGATCGGTATACACTTATCTGGTTTCGAACTGATGATTGAATTGAAAGGATAATTGTCAGAGTCAATATTTATTGTGAATACTGGATTGGATAATTGATATTTGTTTGAGAGGAGGTATTAAGTGAAAGAAATCAATGAAAGCACGATGAAATTAAGTATTCTGATGAAATTGGGAGGAATTTTTGGAAGTTGGTGATAATAGATTTCTATGATATAATGAGTTGTGTGCGGCAAGCTAAAATTCAGGTTTCCTTCCGTGGCGATTAACTAAATAGTTTAAACTGTGGTTAAGGGCTTGGATGAGTCGCAACAGCCAAGTACAGTGTTCTGTATAGCAAGACAAGCAATGCACAATTGAAATGAGAGTGTTGGGAAGGCTGAATAGATATTGAAGATCTCCAAGCGGATTGTGATTGTCAATGGGCTGCTATATAGGTTGATTAATATACTCATGTAAACTTGAACCCAAAGTATTCAATTCAATTCAATTGAACGCTGATTTCAAGATAAGATAACTACAATGATCATCCTTCCCAAGTTCATGATCACATCGTAAATACACCTGCCTCGCGAGCAACCCATATCCGATAACCACAATCAGATTCATATCATGACTAGCAGATCAAATTTGGCAACAGCATCCAACAATAGTAATATCACCCACATGATAAGGTAGGGCTCAAGATAGCAATCTGATCTAGTCACAGTACCTTTGCAAATCTTCCATGTATTCTTACTCACATCCATGACGAAGAGTATAGTATAATAGATGGTCAAGATTCAATTAACAAACTGAAGGAGATTATCATTTTGGTAGCTCTATAGTCAATTACACATAAAGTAATCATCTCACGCAAGTAACTTTAACATACATATGTACAGCATTTTAATGGAAACATGTATTTTGCGTATTGATTTCAAGTGCGACGACGACGTCATAAGCTTCGTGAGCCTCATAAGTCTAGAACCGCAGCATCATGAGCAACATCCCACGTGATTCATTTCAATATCGTACTCATTAATGATTAAGACGACATATAGAAGATAATTTGACATGAGCATAAATGAATAAGCAAACGACAAAATATGTGTATGTGTAAACAACATCGAAACATTCGTAGTATATTCACGTGCATTCGGTAAGAATGAAGAGTATGATATGATATTCATGACAAAAGGATATCATACCAGGCAATAGTAAATCGCTCAGTCTTCCCAATGTCCTACTCGAGCCCAGGTAGAAGTTTATCTATCTTCATATGCCAAAGGTGTAACGTTAACAAATAGCACTACTATTTTTGTCCGATGTTATTCCGATAGAGCATGAGAATCTACCCGATGATACCTTTCTTCCTTTCAACACGATACAATCAAAACACTCGACTCACTCGACAACGAGTCTTCCATCCCATTCTCCTTTCAAAACAACGAACACTACATTCAGAAATCACATGCTCTCAAACTCATGCGAGCAATCGGCTGCAATGCATCTTTGATGAATCAACAACCCCGCAACACGCAACCGCCAACGAAGAAGAAAACGGAACGGGCGATATGCAAAGAACCATGAAAATGCTTCGATAATCTGACATCTAAGAAGAAAACAAACAAGTTTTTTGATGTGCTGGTTACATGGCAGAAAGTTGCTTATCCCTGGTGTCTTCCCAATCATTTATCGGATGTGAAAACCGAATTTGTATGGTATCGCCGACACTTGTCAGCTCATCCTTGATCAGTATTCTCCCAGTCCATACTGCTCTAGCTGCAGCGATGTGTGAAGAATGCGTGATGAAGCTTTTGTTCGTTTGCAAATCCTTACATGGAAGGGATTGGACACGAGTTAATCCAGTTAATATCGTGTACCTGGCACTCACAACCTTCGACAATATTCCATAGCCCTGCGATACATCTTGTATGGAACACCCGTCAACCATCCATTACCTCAATGCGGCACGTAGTCACAATTTGATCACAGATCACAATTTGCACATACATTGGACAAGGTTCTTTAGGAAGCGACCCGGAAAGGCAATGTAAGCCATAAAACCATGCTATTCTGGACCTCGAAGTCGTGTTCTCCATCATATTTGACCGAGTAAAGGGGCTGGCTAGATGTCAATCATTTTCTTCCTTTTTTCAAGGTTCCTTATCGATAGCACAAGCACGGCACGGAAGTATTCTTGGCTGCATCACCCCACCCACATCAGAAAATAAAAAAATCCCGCAACATACATGATACATCCCCATCCTGCAAGAACACTTCACCTTTCACGAGGCACCCACCACCTATCTAGGTGCATATCCTATCGTACCAATGATCCATGACACATATTGGAAGTCCAATCTATGGAAAGAAGTGGTAATACCACTGCACGCTTTGACAAGCATACTAAAAAGGTCAGATGATGATCCATCGTAGATGACAGTGAATCTCATCCACTCAACACCACGTATCGCATAACCGATGTCGTTCTCGCAAGGCGAGACCGTATTCTGCTAAAGGATGCATACATAGGTAGAAGGGCTCAGATACTATTGGAATTTGAGGGGGGAGCAGTTATAAAAGATCTTCTGGAACTATTGGGAGTCTATCTGTCAAGCGTGTTGCGCTTTGTCTACGTTTAAGTTGTCAACTCTGATTTGCTCCAATCTTCACCGCAACTTGGAGAATCATAGCGTAATCCACAAGAATCAATGTATAGCGATTCTTTCAGCATCTAAGATCATCTTGCTATTCAGGCTTTTTATAGTATGTACACTTGGTTCCACGTAGGAATACACCAAGAACCGGAATGAATCTATCACAAATTCGTGGCAGAATCAACATTTTAAACTTTTCCTATGGTCAAATTTCGCGTTCGGCCTTTCCCAAGGCCCCTCCCACCCCTCCCAAACCTCAGATGGCTCTTGGACCTCTTACTATTTGCAATCTATAGAGATGTATTGGGAAGCTACAGTGCCGGACAAAACCCAAAGAAGAATTCATACCCTGAACAGTTACAATTTCTTTAGTTTCGACTCTAAAAGTTTTTTTGAGTTTCAATGTGAGAATTTTCTCCAGTCATTTCTGATCGTCGATAATCGCCAAGTATCTCCGTCGAGTTAGTTTAGTTTCAGCAATATCGCCGGTTCTCCGAGACTCATGTGATGGATGTAGCAGTAGAATTAAGAAGTTCTAGATCATTCAGTCAAAATACTAGCCCTTCAGTTATGAATCAATGGTTCAACACATCGCATTTAGGGTGGGAATGGAACCCCTCACTGCCTGGAAGTCACGTGACCTCCAGGAGTCTAACCCGGAATAGAGGGATGAATGAGACGAAAGATTAGTGGCAAGGCTCCAAGTGGCATTTTGAACTAGACTAATGTAAAATGTTGGCATTATTCTAGATTTCTCACTGCTATCAGCGCAATTTTGATGCATTTATCTGCACACATCACATGACTATCATTAGCTAGATATAGCCTAGCACGCTGATTAGCGCGATCGGGGCTATTACCCCTTTTTGATTCTAATCCGTAATAATTGATGACTTATTATACACATGCAACAATTTACAAGAGACACAATCGTAGTCTGAGGAGTTGGACAAATAAACAAATATACCACAGCGAATTTCAGAATCAATCTCACTCATCATTCCTCAGCTATTGTGACTGCCGTGCAATCTGTCAATATCATGGCATCCTAGCCTAGGCAGACTCCAGTCAGCACAGCCTCATGACCCGGTACTGATATTCGTCAGCCTGGTCACGGGTGCGATGAATTCAACATTTCTATACGAACAGACCCCATTGTCACTGCTAATAAGTTGATGGTACCAGTACATTCGTCTCATTGGCAATTCAGACGTTTGAAGGACTACTGCTGACTGTATTTAGTCCTTCGAGTATGTGGACTTAACTAGCGAGGTAGGTATCTGCGTGTGGGTCTGAGTGATATACTGTAATGTAAATTGACCGCCGCGAATAGATGTCAGGTATTCTGATATACTCCTGTACCAGGAGTAGATGTGTGTCGGCGTTTGATGTATGTTTCAATATATATTTTGATATATATTTTAACATACACTACACTTTTTATCCTAATGTACACCTCGATGTACTTCCCCAATGTATACCCAATGTATGTAATCTCTGATGTATATAGTCTATGATGTATGATACATCTATGAGCCTCATAATGGATTCAGTAATATTCCAGAAGATCGGACTATGTCTGATCTATGCTTGAGAATGTATAGTAATTGAATAGGTTCTTTGATATCAGAGATAAATGTTGTATGACTAATTGCCATAACATCTTGGAATAGTCCGTTGTATTCCAATACTGATCCCTATATGTAGACTTCAATGCGTAGGCTTGCTGCTCGTGTAACATACTCGCCTAGATTTGTGTTAGTGATTTCGAAGAACTGTATGTATTCACTAACCGAGCTAGACCTAAACATGCTGTGACATCAAGCTGATGTCAAATAGCTTATGTCAACAAAAGCTAAAAAGAGATTTAAGAGCAAACTTTCCTGATGATCGTGATGTGATGTAAAAAAATATATAAGAATTATAACTTTCCCATTGGCCAAGAATCTAGATTCATTTTAGACACGACCAGAGAATTGAACACATATACATGTTTGGCATCAGATGACTACTCATCAGGTCAATGAGAAGTGCATTCGAAACATTCTGGTCATGAAGAAGGAAACTGAGTTGAAGAGAATTGGAAGAAAGTGGGAAATCAAGAAGGATTTATACGAGTTCGGATCTAGGACTTGGTCTATGAATCATCAATTGCGTCTAATGAACTAATTAAATTACATCTGTACCGTCTAGTTCTTTCGCTAAAGGTCCCCTAGTCACTAGTCTGTAACATATCATGGAGCTAATTGGCGAAGAAGCGCGCGGCTTCCCCATCGTGAGTTTAGTAGCCTCGTTTGTACCAGTCGCTAAACTAGTGCTATATCTATATCACACACACACACAATACACGCTTATGACTTTATGTTATATGAACTAATTGCTACCTTTCGTTCTAATTCAAACAGACAGTTCACCTGATATTGTAGAATTTGCAATTAGATGGATTTTTAATAAAATACTATTATCATTAACAAGTCCAGAACTTCTCACCAATAACAATAGTGCATGAATTAGGGTTGCAAATGAGCGTCACTGTCTTTTAACGTGACATAAGATGACACTATATGTCGTTCGAGGTGATGTAGCGTGACGGTCGCGTTGTACAGTAGGGTTAACATTTTGTTTGAAATGGATATTTTGAAGATATATCTTTCGTTTTTTTGACTATTTTTCAAAAGAGTCTAAAACAAGTCATGTATAATAAACAAGCCAAAGTTTATATGTAGCTTCGAAAGACGCGTGACCCGTTAAGAAGGGAGTGACGTGACATGAAATGACGATGCAATTTCATATGACGGTCTTTTCACAACCCTAGCATGAATTTGACTTGATATTCTTAGAATACTTGGTAGTTAGACCCCTTCTGGGGGACTTCATTCACGCCGTTATTAAAAATATCTCTATTTCCATTAATATCTTCGGCTTAATAGATATCAAACCATCCTTGACTCATCAAATAATGTGTGTCAAACTCCTTCCACCTTCAAAAAAGAACATACCACTGCTAAGTGATAGTTAATACCATCGTCATCCCCGCCCTACACCCAAGGCCTTAAACGAACTCCTTTTGAAATTTTCCCCAGTGGAACGGCCTTGGTATTAGGAGGACTCGGAATTTCTGAGCCCGGAGTAGGAGCGTCGGCAGTATGAGGACTCGGGAGTATTATGACATCAATTCCGCTATCACTCCCACCACTTAAGCTTAATCATTCCATTTGTGAACACACCCTCCTCTATGAAAATCTTACTACCAACGTCCAACTCAAATTAGAACATTCTCCGTCTTGTCAATTGCTGGTTCAAACTAGAACATTCTCACTCTCATGAGTCTCATTTTCGGATTACCTTAACAACTCCGCATTTGTAGTGAACCCCGATTCTCCTCGTCGACACTATGCTTCCCATGATCGACTTACAGTCATATAGTAAACAAATATAATCTGTAGATCAGTTCGACGAATAATTTTACATAATTTTATATAAGTCAACTCGATTAGTCTAAAACTCTCATTTGACCGAAGAAGTGGGGAATATGACGATTCGCATTTTCTCTAGTAGATGACATGAATCTGCCTATTCTCATCTTGTTTTCAAACCAAAATTTCCCCAATCGTCTCTCTATTCTAACAAAGAAAACCGCAGTTCAATACTGTGAAATCTCATCGAGATATTCATACTTGTCGTCGCTGTCGTTGTTGAATACTTACGATCAGGAATACGATGTGGCGTACACTAGAGCACCAAATGGAGAATCAAAAAGCACTCAGATACGGACTGCACTATATATATCCTGGAAATCACTACATACACTTCTCGGCTACGTTCGGCCGAATCGCGTAGTTAGTTTCCAGCTATTAGACGTTATTTATACTGCACTAAGAAAGCTTGATCCCACGCAATGCGTATGCAAACTCTAATCAACCACTCGTCATAGGATTTATATGCCGTGCTTTCAGCCTCGTATCTTATTATATCTTCTTTTATAGTTGCAAGATCATACTATTGAATTAAGGTTGAGCATTGACGTTAAAGGCACAAATGGATTATTGACGGTACAATAATAGTCGATTGTAGTTAAGTCATAATACTGTATGAGTGTATATTAAAACTATATCAAGACTCTCGTGTAAAATCAACAAACTAAGAATTGCCTAACTCCAATACGAATCGAACAGTCATTTTCCCGGTGCTAGAGTCGAAAAGCTGATCAAATAGATTACGAGAATGATTCGAAAATAACTAGTTTTTTTTTTCTTTTGAAACTTTTTCTGATAGATCTATTAGTACTTTGAGTATAGTTGACGACGGAAGACCAGAGATCCTACCCTTAATCAAGATTAGGCATTATACGTTATTGACAACTACCAAGAAAATTACCAATATCAAGTTCGTATACCAACATAGCAACAGCAATGCCGACATGATCATCAATGGAATATCTATCACTAGGCAACAGAATGTTATATTTACAATATTAGCGCCAATTGCAAGATCTACAATTCTATTACAATTTCTGGAAGTCAACTAACAGTACTAGTGAAAACCAAGCAACCTACCAAATACCCGCACCAATCTCCAACGTGCTCTTAGACCCTTCCAAGAAGTGCAAGAAGTTTACCTTTGCCCATTCATCCATTTATACATCCAACGAACCAAAAATGGTGTTAAAGCTCAACTTAATCTCCCCGCAAATCCCCTCGATTATTTCGAACTTTCTCTCAAACTTGATTTCCAAACCATCTCGATTCGAGATCTCAAACTCTCCAATTCTCTTACTCAAATCTTATCAGCAAACTCACCTAACCCACCCCAGACGACCCCCAAAAGATCTGCAAAACCCAGAGGTGCAAAATGGTAAAATTGCCACAACTCTCGACGTCGAGGCTGAGTCAAAGCTGATCGATTGTTTAGTCTGAGACTATACTGTATTAGTCTCTCTAGCAGATTTTACTTCCTGAAGTTACCTAGATTGGCTGCTAGCCAAGAGCTAGCTGGCTGCTCGGACAGCAATCGATAATGGACTGGTAATCTTCGCCTGAGAATAGGGGCCGGAAAGAGGGATTGAAAGCGTGATATAGGCGATGTATGTGGTATTGATGACAAGCACACAACACATCTACTGTAATTATTACACCTATATACTATATAGATAAGTAGGAGAACAATGAAGGAATCAATTGCATTCATTGATTAGATGGGTGGGAAGGAAAGGAGATTAAACACGTGACCTGAGTGGAGAACTAACAGATTGAATTGGATGTATAGATGTTATTCTGTGATATACATCTGCAGGACAAGATAGTAACGTATAGTAAGTAAACTAGCAAGCAGGACCAGTAAGTAGGTAAGCAAGCAAGCAAGCAAGTAGGACAAAATAGCAACATTGTTGTATTCTTGTCGTAACTTCCTTCCTACCTACATCTACGCACCATCTACACAATTAGCTGGCCAATACAAAACAAGACAAGCAAATATAATAGATCAACAGATAACGATAGCTAGAGAATCCTGATATGCGATGTACAGCAGTAAGACGGCGGATTTCCCTGGCCTTACCCTGTCTCGTCTGTTACTTTGCCTACTTCTCTGCCTCACACACCTGGATATGTATGGATATTTTATCTGACGCGCATAGCATACATAACATAGCATAACATAGCATGGCATAGCATAGCATGGCATGGCATGGCATGGCATAGATCGAATCGGCTGGCTAGCTGGCTTTGTTGATATGGTGATTGTATTGTAACCACCCACACCACATACATAGCTAACAGCCATTCATTTACAAGTGTACGGAACGTATGAGGACAGGTATGCCTGGATGGTATGGATGGCATAGAAGGTATGCGATGGAATCTCATTCCGAGATTATATTACGTGGAGGAGCCGGAATTGAGTGGAGTGTGGGCTGGGTGTTGTACAGCATGAGTGAGATGTGGGGGATTTTCTATAATAGCTGTAGCGCTACTACTTCAGTTAGCTCTACTGTCTTGTCTGTAGCCTTGAACATACAGAGGTACTGTACATACGGTTTATAAATTAATATTACGGGTACACGACAGGTTTAAACCAAAGATTATTGACCACGATTTTTATATGGGAATTGTTTACTGTAGGTATTGTGTTTGTTATTACATTTATTTTGGGGCGAGACGGGCGTTTGTATGTACTGTTTCGGTTTCTGTATGTATGTCTGTATGTATGTCTGTATGTATGTCTGCTAGGACTACCTAAAGAATACTGTAACAGAAATAAATAGTATACATTATGATTCAATAAATCGGATCCTTTCATGCCTGACATACCCATCCATCCATTGATCGGGTATTGGTACTTGGATTTTAAAATGGGGAAGGGGGAAGTGGAAAGCGTATCGAATATCCAATTGTTTCGAATATCAATATATTTGAAAGTACCATACCGTACTGGAAAAGAATACTACCGTGACTGTAGAATTAAAGTTCCTCGGTACGTTTAATCATTGATTGATACCTCGGTTTTATCTAACTTTTTTGGGTCCTGGGCACCGTTTAACCTTCTCAGCCCCTGAAACTCACCGCTGCCCAGTCAATTGATCATTGATGTGGATGCTACATTTGATAGATGAATGGGAGATGGGTGTTGGGGGTGATCAGATCCATCCTTACCTTATTTTACTATGAATGTCAAAGTTCTAAACGTTCCTTGGACCAGGCGTTCAATAACGGCATAGGATAAGATATGAATTATATGAATGACAAGGTTGGATTGACACTCTCCCCTCATAAATCTTAAGCTTTGATTATCCGTCATTTATCCATACCATCTATTACCGATATAAACCTCCATTCATACAACCATCACCGAGGGAAAGGGGGATGTAATGATTTACAGTATGAAATGAATGAATGAATAATTGGGCGGTGTTGGCGGTAATTCTATGTATGTAGTATGTGTGTAGTATGGTGGCTTTTCTCGAATGTGAAGTAAATCGATTTGATTTGATGAGGCTTTTGATTCCGATGTGGTGTTGCGAGACTTGCAGTGTACAGTAACCCATACTGAGTTCCATACTGTACGTACGTATGACGGTACAACTTACCTACCTGCCACTTATAGTAACTGTATAATATGACTTTCGAAAGCAAAATAGAGAAGGCTGCTGCTAGGTAACTAACTGGATAAGCAACCAACGCAAGCAACGCAAGCAAGTAAGCCGTGGTGAGCAATGAGCAATGAGCAATGAGCACTGACTGGACCGAGATGATCTATTTTTCTTGGGGCGTTCTTTGGCCCAGGTTTCTCTTTGATGACTGGATTTTTTCGCCCTCGCCCTCGTCCTTTTCGCCCTGTCCGTCCGTCCTCTCGCTCGCCCACACCTTCAACCTATTCTTTATGCATGCATACACTACACTATACGTACGTAAGTCTGAAGATGGAAAGTTATGCACTGTTACAAGCATATTTTGTAGGATTATGAGAAGAGACCGGAAAGTCTGGAGGCTATGAAGGATTTTATTCTACTTATTATTATTATTATTGTTACCCGATTATAGATTACTAGTAGAGAGGAATAGACAACGTCCAAACAAGAGTTAAATTTCGATGAGCTAATATAAATCAAGGTATATTAAATTCATATTTAATAGAATTCAACCACTGGCAGTTAAATGTTTCGCTCTAGATCAAATTAAATCAAATCAAATCGAATTACTGACTCGGAGTCAATAAATCGTATTATAATTTAAGTAATAAAATAATCTCACTGGCATCATTATTTTACACCAGAGTCTATTACCGTGACACCAGAATGTAAAATAAACTTACTATTAATGATGAAATGATGAGATCATGAGTAGAGAGCCTGAGAAAAAATCTTGGTGCCTGGCTTCTTAGGTGTACTATTTCTATGCAAACTTTTCGCACAACTTTGTTCTTTTCTTCTTTTCAACTACACATTATTATTATTATATTTTTTTCTTTTTTCTTTTAAAATTCCATTTATTCTTCAAAGCCTCATCATCTCTTCGATAATTCATTGGTCAACCTTAGGGTAGCTATGACTATTTATCTAAAGCTAAGTTATACCTATTTAGATCCATATTATTGTTTGTCCGCAGCATTTTGTACACGAATTTTCCAAATCTCGACTGGGCGTCTGGGTGGATAATTGGAAGAATTGCCCGACCTGGGCCACCAACCTCATCCATCCCACAGAGAAAAGAGATGAGACATGGGAAACCTTGTATTACTTCCGTATTATGCAAAAGTACAATATTTCGAAGGTTTATCGAATATACGTATAATTTGGCCTATAGAATTTGAAGAAAACATTGGAATCTTACATCCCGCCCAAGTTACATGAAAGATGATTTGCTCAAACACAACGGTCATTACCTCAACAGTTCGTTGTTCGGAGATTGGTCTTTAATGATGAAGATCCTTATTTTGATACTTTTTAAGATGCAGAAATGGAGAGACGATGACACATCACAGATGCAGAAGTTTCTGCTACTGTACCGCCCGCAATACACATCTCAATTCCTGATCCTAGTATTTATGTACATACCCATGCCTTCTTTTTTATTTTCATATTTTCAAACGTGGAAATCGGCCACACCCTCAATTCGATCCTATGGCCAATGATAATTGCCAGAAGATCTACACGAACCGAGGGATGATACAGAATACGTACAAGGGTCTACAAGATACACAAGCTGCAGTCAAACATACCCTACAGCTAGAATAGCAACAAAGTGAACGAATCGTAATTGACTGGGTATCATACAATTAGTCCCAGAAGGCGAACTTGAATGTAGATGGCTTCATAAGTTCACTGTAAAGGATTGGGAATATGATTCTGATCACTTTATTTTTGTACTCTTAGCCACGATGTTGCTTACATTATGAGTTATGTGTTATGAGGCAAAAAGCTTGAAAGAATACCCGGCGTTACTGGTCACGGTTGACACTGAGGTCTCAGATATTTCATGCACAAATATTTTCAAGGCTAGTAGCCCAGCTTATGGAACAAGCCACTTTAACAAGGACACCCATGACTGCCTGCTAGATGTATATGCAAACCCCAGTCTGTTAGTCCCAAAAAAATATATTACTTCGATAGGACTAAATTCTATCAGAGTCTCTGACGCATGAGCAGTCTATTAGTTAGACCTTGGACTAAGAAAAAGGCCCAGGGATTTTTACTTTAGTGGATATTAGTGAGTGTACCATATCCCGATCTATTATTCATTCATCTATCTTGACCTCCTCCTCCTCCTCCTCGATCGATTTCCTTCTTCATCAGCAAACGACATCGAACTCTACTCTTCTTTTCATACCCATCGAGCATTCTTTTCTTTATATCGACATGTTGAACGTTTGAATAATCTGGCCATCAGAAAAACAAACCATTTTGGAAATTATCAGGATCCTTCTCTCTTCGGCTGTTTTTCTTTTACTTGCTTGACATATCCTGTCATTTGGAACAAATTCATTAGGACTTGAACTTCCACCTTAGCCCGGATATGCCATACTTCCTTCCACCTGCCATGATTCTTCCCAATAAACCATTTCATCACAGTCCATATACGTCGCAGTTAACACCTCCCCCATCGCCGCCATTCATCAGACCATCCCGCACACCCGAATCAAGGTTACATACATATCTTGGATCCATATTGCTACATAGTATAATAGGTACAGGTGCATATGGTACTGTATACTTAGGGATCGACACTACCTCTATGGTCAATTATGCCGTCAAGGCTCTCAGTAAAACGAGTCCCAATGGATATCCTTTGGATCAGAAGGCACGAGAGTTCCAGCAGAGGGAGATAGCAAATCACTGGAAAGCTTCCGCGCATCCTAATATAGTTTCGATGCTTAAGATCGTGGATGATTCGGAGTGCACTTTTGTTATCCTGGAATATTGCCCAGAAGGAGACCTTTTCACAAATATAACTGAACGAGGTAGATATGTGGCTGATGATAACCATGTCCGGACTGCCTTCCTCCAAATATTGAATGCTACCGAGCATTGTCATCGCCTTGGAATTTATCATAGAGATCTCAAGCCAGAGAACATTCTCGTTTCCAGTTCAGGTAATATCCTCTTGGCAGATTTTGGATTAGCTACAACGGATTTTGAATCTGATGACCATGGATGTGGATCTACTTTCTATATGTCTCCAGGTAGGCGCCGTTCATTTCCAATCCCCCCTTCACCACTAACCAGCGCCATCTAGAGTGCCTGGATCCAGAATCAAAGAGAATCAAGTACCAATGCGCTCCCAACGACGTATGGTCCCTTGGTGTTATCCTAGTCAACCTGACTTGTGGAAGAAACCCGTGGAAGCAAGCCTCTCAGGAAGACTCCACCTACAGGGCGTTCACCAGGAATCCCCAATTCTTGAAAACAATACTACCATTGTCGGATGAGCTCAACGACATCTTGGGAATGATATTTGAGCGGGACCCCAATGCCCGAATCACAGTACCAGAGTTAAAACGACGCATCCGAGAGTGCTCCAGTTTCTATCAACATACCCAATCACCACAACAGTCGCAAAAGGCTCAATCTTCATGGCCTCAACTCCAACCTCAACCCCAACAGAGAATCACCCCACCACCATCACCTCTTCATACTCCTATTAGGAACGGCGATTATATCTCTTGCGATACTATGGATCAACACTATCAATCGACTTCTTCTACCTTAAGTGGAAGTGTATTAAGTTTATGCAGTTCGAAGTCTAATGATTCCGGCTATGATGATTCGGAACCAGTTGTAGTGATAAAGGAAGAACCACAGCAGCCAGAGATTGCCACTGCCGCCGAGCCCGAACTAGTTCAGCACGCAGCTAACAAGCCATTCTATACTCTTCCAATGGACCCACAAGGATTTTCTTGGACTGATGTTCAAAAGCCTTACTGGCGTACGAGCAATGAATCCTATGCACAGAACTATCACTACTTTGGACCACGTCATGGTTTTATTCCTAGTCCCCCCCATTCCCCTGTTCACACTGTTTTTTCCTGATATCATGTAATATCACGCGATTTGCCCGAGCATCTCGTATATTCATAGGAGTTGAGTAATGATGTCATGAGTTCATGTTCATTTTCTTTGCTTTTATACGCATATCATCCTTCTGGAAGTACCAAAAGTTCAGTGGTATACAGTAGACTGGCGGATCTATTCACCCTCATTCATGGAAAGGGCCAGTTTTGGATATTGCGATCAAATATTCATTTGTAGACATCCGTTACAATATTGGATCCTTCAACCTTGGACTTATGGATACCGCCACGGAACCACATGGACTTGCTTCTACACTTACTGAACTTTAAAAGCAACTTCGCGATCTTTTTCTTTTCCTTTGTTACAAAAATATTTAATGTTATAAAATGCTGTACATAGTTTGTTTGTTTTCAGCCAGGCGCATAGGTAATTGGACACAATTATGATACGATAAAACGATGGGTGGGAATTTTTTTACCATTAATTTGGTTAAAGGACGCAAAGATCTGATTTATATCTATCTAATACTTGCATCTGAAATTTGTCCGGTGTTTGGGTGTTAGACCTCTAGGGCAAATCATGGGAAATGCTGTATAGCGAAAAGAGAATCGCTAGCATTTGGAGTTTTGGTTGATCTTTCGTTTTCAGTTCAATTCTGGGATAGAATTTTTTGCTGGTCATGTTTGTCAAAAATTTCGACCTACGTGTTTGGATTTTCTTTCCTAAATCTATTATACCAATACTTGGGACATTCATAAGGAACGGAATTGCATGGCAACGGTAGACGGACGGGATAATTGGGATGGGGTTATTTGATATTTTGGCGACTATCACCGATGACTTGAGAAACATACTGTTCTCATATATCGAATCAATACGTTTTGGCGACTATTCGTTTAGTCGACCATGTCTTTTTCTTGGGAATTTCGTTTGGTGGAGAAGAACCAGAACCATCGATTAGAATATGGTTTTCATTACATTACTTTACATTATATTATTATACATTAAGGTTCTGAATATCAGATACTTGTATATGATAAGGACAAAAATATGGTTATGGGATGGGAAGGGTCGGATGGGACGGGATAGGAAAAATTTCAAAGTTATCGTCGCATGCATGCATTTCATGTTGGGCGGATAGCGTCGTCTATGTTCTTTTGCTATACCATTAGATACCACGAAACGAAAAGATACCATGTTGTTGTTATTTTTAGCGGGTGTAAATCCACCTTTTTTATCATCAGTTAATACGCATCAGTTGCTTATATGTGCATAAAACCTATCAATCGTTTATTTGTACATAACATCAATCGTTCGAATGTACACATTACTATTACATATTATATTATATTATCACCAAATTCACATATCCTTTCCTTCCCTTTCCTCTCTACTCGGCATACGGAACTCAAACTCAAAATCAAAAATCAAACCCGGCAAAATAGAAATAGCCTATGCACGCATATGCATGCATGCATAGTCATAAAAAGACTAGACCATCAGAACTAGACTAGTCAAGAAAAGAAAAAGGAAGAAAAAACAAGAGAAACCTGGAATGGCATAAGTGAGGCGCGAGAGACGCCACCGTTCGCCTTACTTTTTTGAGGGAGGGAGGGAGCTGGGCTGGGGGTGTTAGGCTAGTCGCTGGCTCGCTGGGCGGGATGGATGGAGGGATGGGGTATGTAAGGGGGTCAGATGATAGGTAGGTTTTTGTGATTATGATAGATAGAGAGGCAAGTGAGAGTAAGTGAGAATGAAACGTGAGAAACGTGAGAAACGTGATATGATTGGCTGTGAAGTTTATTACATAAATATACACGGTAAGTTTCTACATCATATCAAACCGCCCACAAAATAATGAATGTAAGCTCAAAATCTACAATAAATTAAATGGATCATACACGCTCTCGGCATCCCATCCCATCGTATCGTATCGTATGGTATCGTATCGTATCGTATCGTCCTTCCGGAACTTCTTTTCTAAATGCTTGCCGTGCTATGCGATGCTATACTGCGAATGATCATGCTGTGCCACAATAACCCACCTACCTAGCCACACCTTTCTTTTTCCTTCACTGCTGTCAGATCCATCCATCAGCCCAAACATTCCATTCATGAGTTGTACTACTTAGTATTAGCTTAATTCAAGCACATGGAAATCCCGAGGGGTTGTGCCACACTGAAGGAATGAATTGGATTGGATTGTATTAGGATGGATGGATGGGTTTGTGGCACAGCATGGTAGGAGTTGGTAGGTATCTAGGGATGTTTAGTGAAGAAGGATAGCGGCCGGCGTAAACCGAAGGAGGTATGTAAGGATGTGAGGAAGGAAGAGAAGGGTGTGGCTGGTAGGTGGGTGGTAGGTGGGTGGTACGTGTGGATGGTGAGTGGCCATGTACGTAAATTATGAACTTGTGAACTTTGTTGTCGGGAGTACCGATTGGGAGCGGAGAGGAAGGGGAGAGGGAGTCATCATTGATTAATTGATTTGATCTTCATGGAGAATAGATGGTATATGCTTATTATTTTTTCTAATAGGAAAAGGATAAGATGGAGTTGAATATGGGGTAGTAATAGTCTGTATTACCATGTTTTACTAGTTTAGAGAATAAGCACGGTATAATTTAATCCGATTGAAACTAGATTGATAATTCTATCGATGAATCTGCTAATACACACATACATGAACGGGACTGTAAATAGCTCTAGATACTAGAGACTGTATGAAGCGGGTAGACTCTTGAACTAGACGAAGATTAGTTGGGGTAAGAATCTTAGGTTATCATCGTCAACTTCTAATCGCCCCGCCATCCACATTCACATCCAACTTGCTTCAAATTATTCAGATAAAGATAAGATTTCAGAATAAGCAACAGAATATCTACACACATCAACCAACATCATCAATTTCCATATCCAAAATTAACTCACCCTCGCTCCACTGATACATCAGTCCTTACCGGTATCTAAACACCAATCAATCCCCCCTCAATCAATGAATTCCATACAAACAACCGCACTAGAAACCTTTTTTTATCTTCAGCGCCAACATACATATACATCGGTATGATGATAGACATACAGCAGAGTAAGCATGAAAACAGGGGAAAAGTAGACCCCCGAGACGACCTACTTCGGAGCGAGTCAATGGGCGCTACGAGAAACTATTTTGTATTACATCTCATAGTACAACTTAAGATAATACTTTATATATGGTTTACTTTGGCGCGAACGTCAATAAATAGATACGGAGGAACAAGGTTTCCCCACACTTTTATTGTATTGTATCGTGTTATATTTTATTTTATTTCCTTTTTTGTTTCTTCGATGGTATATTCCTTTTTCACATTCAATCTCTGACGAGGATGCGATCAAGCAGCTCAAAACATCTAATTCCCAAATTCAGACCCGGAGTTCCCAACTAGATTAGCATGAGATCTCCAAATGGCTAAGATTCCATCCATGTTTATTCTAGCCCGGAAATAAACTCTCGCTTTTTGGGAGAAAGACTTTTTCTTCCTGGCTATTGGATTTCTGACTTTATGCACATCTTCGTTCATAACACCCTTCAGGTCGGGTCTCCTGAAAGGTCAGGCCAAGTCGGCTTGCTTGATGTCCGCACCTACGTAACTGTGTCGTATCGGAAGGATTCTGTGGGTTATTATTAGATGTTTAGCAATTGATTATTTTTATTTCTTTCTTTCTTTTGTGAAGAGGAGTAGGGTGGGTATCTCTTGGGGTTTCATTTAGTGTTGTGAATAGATAGACTGATGTGCTGTGGGCGTCTTTGTCATTGATTTGGTATTGTATGCGATGGGATGATGACACGCTAGATATTGATCAGCGTGTTGGATGTTGGTGATGTGATAAGATAGATATCTTAAAATACATGACAGTACAACACAACGAGATAGGTCGAGTGTCGATTCAATTCGGCTTGATACCGAAGTGGTATGGAGTAACCTAAAACTGATATTTTAAACCCGATATCAAACGTCCCACTTGAACAATTTAATTTATTCATTCATTCCACTTTAAGGTCAAAAGACAAACCACCCTTCGTGATGAAATAAGAGATATTTTCTCTCTCTCACCCTTCATTCCCCACCTGCCCTCATATCTCCACTTCTTTCAATATTTCCCAAAAAAACTTCATCTATGGTTACCTACTTAGACAACGAAGGGAGACCTAAATCATGACCTGACCAGACCAGAATAGCCGACAACTAGCCGACCTTTTTCAAGACTCGTGGAAGTAACTATTCTGGGTCGTCATGAAGTCATGAGAGTAAGAGTGGATGGCATGTTCATGCTCTTGTATGTGGTGAGCCGAGTGGAGAAGGGTTCAGAAAAAGGTTTTGTTGGGTGTTATTGTTCGAACTTCTAGATTGTCTTCGGCGGTTGGGGAATAGGTCTTACTGTAGAATTTTTTTTTACCGCCTTTTTTGCTTGGAAGGTGGTTAGTATGGTGGGTCGTGGATGGGCTGGCTTGTTGGACGGAACAAATATGTTTGTTAGAGGATACAGATCTAGATAGGTAGATATTGAATTTGTGAATTTTATGCATCGTGTTGATATAGTGAGAATTGGAAATGGATGGAGGAGAGTAAGTTTTACTATATGGAGAGTTGAAGGTTAGTCCTAGATATTGTACTTACTCATCTATTTACCCATCTTTTCACTTATGCATTACTCTCTTCATCGTCATATGCTCGTCATACATACATTATGTATAGATACAAATCCCTTCATTACATTTACAGAAGATAGAACATCGCAGATTACTTCGAAGCCTCAAACAATATCTATATAGGCATTTAGAAATATAAACCAAATCTATCCACCAATCATTGTCACTAAACCATCCTCCAATCCATCATTCTATTTCATATACTCAGCTCAAGATTCCAGGCCTTCATATTGAACTCTAACAAGCAACATGTTACAATATATAGTCAATCATGACGCAGAATAGTTTGGGGATATTGAAGCTGCTACCATGATAACATACAGGTGTTCTTGAAATATGGTGGGAAACAACTGATCTAGAACTTTGTCGCCTGTGCTAAATACTGAAGATACTTCTTTTAACTCCGGTCGCTAATTCTTCATGTTATATAGCTGAGGAACATACATACACACATATATATGTACAAGTACATATCGAATGAGTCTCAATCAACCTCAGGGGTAGTAAAATGCATCTTATAGAGACCAAATTTATAATTGTGAAGAGATGAGAGTGATGGAATGGGATGAGATGGGAATCTATGATGCCATTGCCCAAGTGACATATGGACGCAGTAGATAAATAGCAATACAAACCATCCAAAGAATCTAAAAGCCAATAAAAAAATCGCATTCTCTATCCCTTTTATCAATGTTTACTCGTTAATATAGTGCCGATTTATAGCACCATATAAAAATAGAACCACCAAAATATGCCTCGGTATCGGCAAAAAATCCGGGGAAAGCTTCCCCACAATTCACCTCAAATGTTTATCAACAACGCTCATCCATCATGTTCCCCTCCAATTCAATCTCCTATACAGGACCAATCCTCAACTCATCAACTTCACAATGGCATCCCGTGTAGCGCAAATAGCCGGTCACCTCAATTTCCCCCGTGGAATGCTCAACGGTCAAGTAGCGATCATCACCGGCTCAGGACAGGGAATTGGTGCCGAAACTGCTCGATTATTTGCCAATGAGGGCGCAAAGGTTATTGTTTCTGATATAGATGCAGGTATGATTTTGCATATTTATATGTCGTTCTTAGATCAATTGCTGATGTGGAGAGTATAGCTAAGGCGAAATCTGTCGCGGATAGCATCAATGAGGCGGGTAGTGGGCGAGCAATAGCTGTGCCGGGAGATATGCTAGATTCGGAATACCTTAAGGTTCTCGTGAAGAAAGCCGCAGAGTTTGGGAACGGGAAGATTCATATCATTGTTAATAATGCGGGATATACATGGGATGGTGTAATTCACAAGGTGAGATGCTCTTGAGCTTCGTTATAATCCCATTCGAAATAGATGCAGAGTCTGTGTTTGGGAATCAAGAAGCTAATCTAAATCTTCATTGATAGATGACCGATAAACAATGGGAAAACATCCTCGCTCTTCACAATACCGCACCTTTCAAACTCATCCGCGAAGCAGCACCATATTTCCGCGTTACGGATGGTGAAGACCGTTGTATAGTAAACATATCATCCACATCAGGCGTCCACGGCAACGCCGGACAAGCCAACTATGGCGTAGCCAAATCAGGCGTAAACGGACTCACAAAAGTAATAGCCAAAGAGTGGGGACCAAAATTTGGGGTTCGAGCGAATTCAGTCGCTTTTGGACATATATTGACGAGATTGACGGCTGCGAAGGAGGAGGGTGCGTTTGTTACGACGCCGGATGGCGAGAAGGTTGCGTTGGGGATACCGAAGGGTCAGGGGAGTCAGAAGGAGGGGGCGAATCTTGATATTCCGTTGAGGAGGGCAGGGACTGCTACGGAGGCTGCGAGGAGTATTTTGGCGGTTGCGAGTCCGTTGTTTGGGTATGTTACGGGTCAGGTTATTATGGTTACGGGTGGGAGGAATATGTAGGTTGTAAGTGTATATAATACTTGTATTGGTTTGGATTGATATTGTGCTTATTTATGAGGTTATGTACAGACTGTGTTGTTTGACCATATTTAGAGCATGTCACATTCACTCTCTAAGTCATATATATTGTTCCAAATTAAGCCTTCATTTGAATGTGTGCCAAATAGTTGTAGCATCCCAACGACACCTCGAGGACACCCAAGTAAGTGGGTGCATAATTTGGAAACTGTAAGTTGGTCTAACCTTCTATCTGTAGCAATTGAAAATTTGGAACGGAAATGGATATTCAAACCAAAGACGTCGCCGAGGAATATATCCGCTGTCTTAATTTAGTGAAAAGGATCCCCTTTCTTCAAGAAAGAAATTTACATGAACCTCTGGAGGAATCTTGTCTTGAAATAGATGGAGAACGCAGCGGAACCGCACAATTGCATTAATGCAAATGGGAAAACGTATCACCTGAACTTCCCACTCCTCAGTATACATCTATTATGTATTGATTTCTTCTCGAGGAGGCGACGTTATCCCAGTCATGATACTCGATGCATGTGTCGAGTTTCCACGATGTAGGTGAAGCCGATTTCGTTCACTTGGAAGTTGAATTCCATACGAGAATATTGTTTCGGTTGAAGTAGTCTGGTGACTGGTGTTGAGAGTGTGGGATGTTGGAAGAGTTGTATATCGACGGTGGAACCAAGTTGTCGCATTGGGTTGTCGCATTGGATTGTCGCATTGGAATGTTGCACAGGATTGTCGATCTGAATTGTCGCACTGGGTTGTCGCATTCGATCGTCGCATTGGGTTGAATGCAGTGTAGAAAGCATCATATGGTGGGGGTTGAGCTCACAATTTTCAGAATTTTGATTCATGCTAGTGAATCGTCGTCAAGCTTCTCGCGGTTAGAATAGTTACTTCAATTCATAAATTTGATGGGTTATACTAATGCCTGTTCGCTCCCGTCTTGCAATCGCTGTGACTTCCAATCTTTATGTCGGTATTGTTCTTTGCCGCGCAAGAGCCAGTCCATCGATATGATGAGGAAGATGACAAAGTATATCACGCTAATGTAATTCATGCCTAATAGTGTGAGCAAAGTTGGATGATGAAGTACGGTTTTGGAACTTACTGGACGCTGTAACAGGTACTTGTACTGGGAATGAATACCTAGATTGGGGATTATTATTGCGTACAATCAAACCGAGGATATATACTTACATTACAAGTGTAAATAAAGTCCAGAAAATCGTTATGATATTGGCACAGAGACCCAACTTACCAAGCCAAAATGGCCCATGAGTAATTTTATCACGTCCTCTTGCCAGAAGACAAAGAAGAGGAATTGCATACGACACATAGGGGAGCGCAATACATCCAATCACCATACTAAAGATCATGTTAGATCAGAACTAAAGGATCATCGAGGCGCATTGAACCGTAGCACTCACCTGTTAAATGCAGTAGTAGACACCAAGTAAAGACAGCCGACAATAGCAACAATCAATGTACTTAAAGCATGTGCTTGCAAGGGAACATCCAATTTCACGTTGATCTTAGCCAAAGATTTGTGGAATGGAACTCCTCCATCTCGAGCGAAGGTCCAGCAGAGTCTTGATTGCCATGTGTGACAAGCGATCAGGCAACCAATTCCGGTTACCATTATCAGAGACTCAAGAACGGTTGCTCCAATTTTGTTGCCTAGGGCTTGATGGAATAGCTCGAGAATTGGTACATGGGTAGGGGTGACGACGACGGTAGCAAAGTCATCAAGACTGAAGAACATTGCAATCACAAAGAACCAGGCTGTCGTGAAGCCAATCGCAATGGTGGACATGATGGAAATCGGAACTACAACTTCCGGTTGGTGAACTTCTTCTGCTAGGTGTACGGCGCTATCGAGGCATGAAAATGCCCAATTTGCATTCACGAGTCCGACAAGAAATGCGACACCGCCGTTTGGCCAGCCAGTGTTGTTGATGAAAGTTGCGAATACAAACTTGACATCTTGATGCGTTGGGGCTTTCGAAGGCACAGTAATCAAGATGACCGCAAATGACACCAAAGATATGTAAAGAGTCGCTGTCCCAATTGTGGGAAGTAGTTTACCATAACAATTGAAAAGAAAAGCAAATAGGTTGATTACTTGGTATGCAACGAAAACGTGCCATGCATGAATTTGACTGCTAGTAGATTAATTTCCAATTCAATATTGCATTGGGAAGGACATACAAGCCTGAATGACTCAATTGCCAACACCCCACAGCCCCAGTCGCAACCGCAAGTGCTACACTTGCCGATGCAAAAATAGAACCAGCCCACGCGCAATAACCCGTCACGTATGATAGAATTCTAGCATATCTTTTTGGTGCCAACTCCATAGCCCAGAAATGCTGACCTGCAGCATTTGGCATTGCACTAGCCATCTCAGAAAGCGAGATTCCAATGCAGATGGATATAAGTGCGATCAAAGGTATTCCGTAGACAAACAAGGCAGGACCTCCAGACGAAATACCTGTGATGAGAGCACCTGAAATTCCGAACCACGAATTGGTAATGGAAAAGCCTTCACCCACTATTGACCACATAGTGAATTTACGTCGCATATCGGGACTGCCTTCAGCCTCATCTACCTTCGATGAATTGGCGTTGAGATTTGGAGATGGCATTGTCATAGCGGAAGAAATATCCGACTCGTCATTCTTGTGGATATCCATGGCTGTTTAAATAGTTGTCGGAGCCTTCAAAAGTTGTGTTCGTATTTTTATCAGAACTAGCCGAACTACGGTTTAATAGCAGTGAAAGGTTTTTATGCGTGTGGGTTTCCTAGCGCATTAATCTCAGGTAGATGGCGTTGCCGATTCGATACCAAGTTGTTTTCACCTCATTCACTACGCCAACTTGGCATCCAAGATGCCGCGACCGCCTCTCGTTGACAATAAAGATGAACTCACAATGCCTCCCACTAGCAGCAAAACAAGAAATATTCGTTCTTACTTGCAATTAGTATTTGCAATGCCTCACTTGGCACCTAGATGCCGAAGATTTGCCTTTAGTAACCTTTCGTGCGAATATGAAATTTCATTCAGTTATCATAGCAGTCGAGGTCATCAAAGTCACCTTCAACGAGGAGGAAAGTTGATCGAGTACATATAGGATAGAGGATTGGTGTTGTTATCAGCAAATATCCTATTCTGGCAATGTATCCCCCCAACTGCCCACTTTTGAGTTGGGAACCTGAAAGGAGTGATTTAGAAGGAAAGTGGCTAACAGATAAGAGGTCTTTCAACCTCAAAACTTTATCGTTATCATCGTCGTGCTAGAATTTCCAAATAAAAGCTTCCACTATAGTGATGTGAAGGTTCCGACCAAAATTTGCTGGTTGTTGAATCTCACATTGTGAAGATGAGCATGTGAGAATCCTTGCTGACCCGTTTTTATCTTAGCCAATCACTCGACGGCATTGGTGGGAACCTCTAACCTCGTATAAAGTTGTAACATTTATTCTGCCTGATTAAAAGTGACAAACAGAGATCCAAGTAGTCCTAATGATGGCACATTGCTTGAAAAACGTGCGATATCAGACGAGATCATTCGAAGACAGTCTGTCAGCTGAGAGTGTCAGATTCGGCTTTCAGGTACTACAACCATTGTCGCGACGTCTTCTAACATCTTGTATTCTAAGTTGCACATTCAGAGTTCCTTCGATGACGAATATCCGACCAGTATTGTTGCATATGTTATGTATTGGACAACGCGCTGGAAAGCGCAGCCTACGAAAGGGAAAACCTATTCGAATGTGTGACTTTGATTTAGAAGCTTGAAGTGCGCATTTGGAACATGAAATAATAGAAATGTCGCATGATTCGGTATTGTAGTTGAATGAATGGAGATTGTATGTACCCCCCGGATTAAATTCGAAGTAAAATTAAAAAAGATAATTCAGACACGGCTGAAGACACCCACAATGCCCCATGAGGAAGAGATCACAGGCCATCCATAGGATAACTAGATGAGAAACCAAGTTTCTTTAAAGGAGAAAAAAAGAACTTCACCTCGAGGTTAGTCTAATTCAACATGTTATTGCTCCAAGAGTGAGTGTACATATATGGGGTTTCATCGTGTATCACGTGAGGTAGCATATCACGTGATATTTAAGCTGATCAGACTACTTTCTTCAAGGAACCGTTCGAAGGATAGTAATTCATCTGATTTAAAAGACCTCAAAATTCGGATGGCCATCCGAGTACAATATTTGTGTATTGGCAGCAAGAGTGAATACAATGGACTTTCTAGCTTGCATGATTAAGGTATTCAATGGAGATGTAACTTAGCAACGAATACTCTGCGAGTTAATGACAATTCACTACCTAGATAACAGCCGGGTGGCCGGACTTCAAAATCCATATAAATAACAAATCTAGGCATCCTCTGTTCTATTTACTTGAAGCCATGATTTGCAGCACGTTTGATTCTCCATGCAATACCACCGTGTAAACATCCACCCAGGTTGTCTTTGAGAATATAAACTTTTCTTTCAACTCCTCTCAACTGTCTTCCTTATCTCACTTCTTACCCAAAAGTTTCAATCATGAGCGGATTTCCATCTCCTTTCAATCCATACTATGCGGTCGAAGCCGATAAAGCAGTCCCTTTCAACCAGTGGTTAGATCGAATCGGTCCTGAATGTGTTAGTAAAATCGCCGACATTCGCCTTCGACTGTCATCTTCCCTCGGTCGAATTACTTCTGCGTCATCGATTGGTGACGAAATTGGCGAAATGATTGGTGACACCAATACAATGCAAGAGATGGCCGATTGGATTTACATCATTGAGCGTCTCTCGATCGAAGCTACTGGTCTTATTTCTGTTGCTATCTACTTTGACGCAGACATGAGTGGAAATGATACGTTCAGATATCGTCGCGGTGCGGGTGAGAATAAGGAGCTTCTCAATATGTTGGGTCGATTCGGGGGCGTCGATAGATTTTATTTGCAAGGATTCTATCCAAAGCAATGGCCGGAGTATCTCTCATGGGCTCTTGGCGGTCGAACAGAAGTTATTGAAAATAAGCCTGCCGACGCCGTATTATTGTGGCAATGGAGAATTGGCACGGAGGATTTGAATCCCCTCGATTAGAGGGAGATGTAGGCAATTTTTGGGGAGCTTAGGTTAGGGATTGGAGGGGCTGATGACTACTTGACTGAGAATGCGAATAATATAGCAATTCAAAAGCTACTTCAATAAGTGCAAGAATGTATAGACTTTTAAGATATACCGAATTCCTTCTGATCAGGCTAGCATGAATGTGAGTTGACGTGGTAATTTCTGTTGGGCGAGGCACTAGCCTGAGGGGTGCGTCAATTCATGCACCATCTTCAAATTCATATTTTGATTATGTAGTGTCCATTCATGTAACAAACAGTTTTAGACTATTAATATTAGACAAAACTATATAATTATTCAAATCAAAGCAAACAATAGAAGTTCCTGTTGATCATTTTTTGGATTGGCATCTGAAACATGGCTCTGGTCTATTAATTAATACACCCCTTTGTGGAGGTGGACATTGAAAAGACTAATTTAGCATGGGACAGTGATTATCATGTAAATAAATATCCGTTCTCTTGAACCTGATAATCTATGATGAGTTCATAACTTCCAATGTGTACCAGTTTTCAAATTGTTGGTGGTTCTGTCAGGTTGGGGTTTGTAATCGTACTGTTTACAACTACTCACTTCATTATTCACTCACTGATGTGTAGTAGATCCAACGCTAACCCATATAGCGCACTAGAAGGATAATTTAAAAGTCTGCGCATCTATATATGAAGTTGTTATAAAAGTACAGGCATGATCAGATTAGATTGACTGGAGTTAATATGGGAGTTTAGATTTTGGTATTTTGGCTACTACTTGGTCTATTTATGTGGCTAAACTAGCTATCTAATGTTCCAGAAGAGACAATGTTCAGCTCAGTGCTTTTTTATCCAGCCCACAACTGCTTATTGCTCTTAGATCAATACCCATAGTTGGCCGTATCCACCAATGTATAAGCCTCTGACTCGGAATATTCACCTTCATCACTAGAATATGCCGAACTACCTCTTGAACGACTCCTTGAAGAACTGCGAGAACTTCTAGAAGTACGGCAGCTTTCACGACTACTTGCGCGATGGGCACTTGGTCGAGCCGCCTGCAATCCCATCTCCCTAGCCGTTTTGTCATCTACCCAAACTGTCTCCCCACCATGGCCGCGTCTTGCCTTCCACGAATTTATTTCGGGAAATGGGAGTTTAATTTGACACGTCTCTGGATCACAAGTGTGACGATTGAAGTGTACTTGTGCTTTCATAGCGGAATCGTCGTCGCTTTCATCGCTAGAATGATCTTCTCAAGAACTTGAATCGTGGTCATCTACATGTTCCCCGTGGGTGTCGGTGCGGTGCTGAGGCAATGACGATGGTGTTGACTCAGGAGCTGGTGCAAGTGCGAGCATTTTAGGGGCTTTCTTCGCTGTTGAAGAACTACTCTCGCTGGTACTCTTGGCTTTGGCAGAGCCGGGTCCAATCAGTTTTCGTTTCTTGTCATGCTTATCCTTCTTGTCACGCTTATCTCTCTTCTTCTTTTTAGACTTAGACTTAACCAATTCTTTCCCTTTTGCAGAATTAAGCTTCTTCTTAGATGAATTCTTTTTTTCCTCTCCAGCCTGTGTATGACTCTGAAAATCAATTCCTTTGCCCATTGAGCCTTCTTGCTCTACTTGTCGAAACTTGCTCTCGTGTTGGTATCAGATGGAATTGTTCCTAAAGTGGTAGTCTCCAGCAAACATTGCCTCTTTTGGTTATAAACTCTGGATCGAAACAACAGTAGACGATAACCCTAAGTAATAAATCACCAAAGTAGGCTACTACAATGCACAACCCCATCGACCGTTTCCAACACCAGGAAAAGAATTTTACCTCCGAGACCTATTCTTTGGCCTATTTCTTGCAGGGATAGCACTTGTGTATCTTTGATGCTTGTTAGAAACACTGTATGATCTCATAATTCCTCTAAATATCATGGAGATCTAGGGCTTCAGTTATCGTGAAGCGCAGAGTTCTATTAAACCATTGTAATTCATATGTATTGTAGGATAGATACAATAGGCAGGCGATTCTCATGCAACTATCACAAGTAAAACACATTCTTTAACTGCCAACCAACAGTTTCCGAATATATTAACTACACCACTCCAACGAGATGATTCTCAAGTGAGAGGACGCGAATTTTCATTCCAAAAACTGCAGCGGTCTCGGCATCACCCACATATCACAAGGCAAGAATCTCCAAGCTCCACTGTATGTTCGAGCATACCAATAGTGCACAGAATATCTCCCGACGCCTGGAATTGCAGGAAAAACATATTTCCCATCTTCGAACGTACTATCAGATAAACCAAGTCTTAACGGTAGTGCAACATCCTACATCTATTAGTCTTCCATACTGGCCGGGAACAAGGCAGGCGTGACAAACATTTGGTTGATTAAAACCAACAGTCTCACATTTCTTGAAGATCTTCATGATACCTTCACTTTCGTAGGGCTTTAACGCCAGAAGTGTAGAGATCTCTGTCTTCAAATGGGTTTGTAGAGCTTGAGCAAAACTATCTATAATCGATCGAATTGTTGCCGCATCAAAACTAGCAGTCGTGGTATTATTGACATAGTCGGTCAAGCGTTCAAGCCCGGGTTAAAAAATATTATCTTGTTCGATCTTTGTACTCATCGAACCTGGCTTTTCTGTATAAGTTTCGATTTGCGGAAATACTAGTTCTTCCTCAACATCGTGATGATGTTCTACGAAACCATACCAGGCTTTTGTGAATAACAGAAAGTCCTCAATGTTTTTTGCTCCACGAATATGCGGTGCCTGTAGGTAGATACTGTTGATACCTCTGATGATACAATTGTGTCTTGAGTTTTCCCTGGTGTGTCAAGAAGCTCCCAGGGACCATCTGCCCACTGTGCTGATATTGCCATTTTGGAGTTTTGTTTCCAGGAATTATCATATCAAACAACATTTAGGATAGGAAATAGGCGTGTTAGATGGGGAATAATTTAGTGGGTCGACCAATTGTGCCACCAACCTGCGTAAGCGGTAAATCGTATTACTGTCCAACCACGAGCAGGTAGACACGTACATGAGCAGCAGCTTACAATTTGGAAATGAGCCCCTTCTTAAGAGATGATAGAAATAATTATAGGGCTTCAAATCGATAGACCATTGAGTAAGTGAAGGTTTTGTCTTTGTGATGCATCGCAAAATACATGAACGACTGCTCCATCCTTGCTACTCGAAGAAATTGATGGTCAGCTACAGGCAAGATGTTTGCAAGAACTACTTACAATAAACTCAAAGTGAAACATCACGAATGCGATTTTTGTAGAAACGTATGTCGCAGCAAGCTCTAGTCGTCCAGTATGCACCTCGTGCAATCGTCGTTCGAGTGATTCGAATTTCTCGAGCGATTTCCTCAACGATAAATCAAGGGCTAAAGTGATGTATTGAGTCACATATGCAATTGACTCATCGATAAAACAAATACGCTAATTTTCAGCTCATAGTATTCCAAAATGCATTTATATAACTTAAAAGTGATTTCCCCTGCTAGAACTATACACATAACCAATTGGGTTCTTCTACAAGACTCACAAACCATTCTATCTGCAGATATGCGAAGAACTTTTTGATCTAGAGACTCAGAAAGATATCAGAAGGCATGTACTGCTTGTAGCAGAACTTTTGCGGGCGACTAACATTTTAAAGATGCCGATAATCGTTAAACCTAGAAGTGCATTATATTGTTTGATTTTTGAACCCGCAACCTGGACATAGTACTAGTCATGCAAGTCTTGTTGTTCCTAAGGAAGGGATATAGACAGTATTTTTTGCACAGAGAAGCCGACTGGTTGGGGATTGCATGTCGTTCAAGAGTTACCATTTTTTCCGTGGAAAAAAATTGTTTATGCAGTGGCGATCGCAACGTGGAAGTTAGAGACGCCTTCATAATCTAATGAAAATCGACGAATTTTCGGACATAAATATCGATTGGCTAGTAACCAGTAGGGAAATACGATAGGGCTGAACGTTTTGACAATTGACAAATTGTGACCCGTTAGGTTGTGTGAGAGAATAACAACCAGGCGGGCAGATAGATAGACGAGTAGGAATTTTAGAACAACTATAGTCTATAGCAAGATATTTTATATGCCAGGAAAGGATACACTATGCATCTAGAAAGAACTTGGAAAAATGAAGATACGCGCTTATTTGCATCTTGCCGTCTTACCACGTCGTGGCAGTTACGTTATAGCAGGCAGATGAATAAAGATCGAGATGCTAAGTTGAATGAAGTAAAGTGAAAACAACATCCATATAGCAAGCAAGTCGAAAAAGAAACCCAGCGGGAGAATTATTAGGCGGGATGAATGGATATCAATATGGAAGGAAAGGTTCTATTATCAATGCGACTGCGACCTTCCATTTCTATTCCATAGGCAAGTATCTATCGGTTATACTAACACGTGATATAATATTGCAGTAAGATTGTAGTGAAGATGACGACGACATGTATTTGTATTTGTATTCGTATGTGTGGCTTCATGAGCTGAGAATGAGTGAATGCATAATGTGGTATGGTATGGTATGACATCGAAGTATCGGATACATTGACCGAATATTTCTTAAATCCATTTATGCGATTCGTCCATATATGAACGTTGGTTTGGGGCTCATGCACTGGCATACTGATACTATGATAATAATTCGAGACTTCCATAGCTTGCAGTACGTAAGAAAGCAAAGAGAAAGTATGAGGCTATGTACGCATGACTGATAATAAGTGAAACTTTTCACGATGAGATGCACGCGGCTCGGAGAAGAGGAAGGAACATGTATAAAAATACAGATATATATATGCCGTCCAAACATCAAACCCACACTCATTCAATCATTCATGCATGCATGAAGATTTTCCAGCCCAGCTTGTGTTATCCGAGATACGTCGCGTTGCCCTGCGTTGTGTTGCGTTGTGTTGCGTTGTATCAGGCTACAGTACATGAGCCAGACTAGTAATTGATTGGAAAGAACAAGAGGACCTCAAATGCCAAGTTTTAGAAACGATGTGGTTCCTGGTGGCTCAGATGAAAAGATTCGTCTCCCGATAAACGGCACTATATTGGGATGTTGGAATCCTTCGCATATTGAATGGTGTATCATAAGACTTGCTCTTATGTTTTTATTCAGGTGAGATGGATGAGATGTGTGGAGAGCTAAGTTTATGCTGAATTGGTTGGCGTTGGAAAGGAAAGTTCAATCACACACTCCTTACTAATTATTATCGGTTTGTAACGGTGAGAAGATTGATATGTGATAGAGCGAGGATGTAGTTTGTAGTCATTGTCGGGCGAGAAATGATAATAGTGTATTAGTGTATTAGTATATACGACATCGGGAGTATTAATGAAGAAGCTGAATCATTTCCAAGATCCAAGTCCGGGTTTTTGAAGATAGAGAACGGAGAGACATACATACATATAGCAACAGTACATACGGTAAGATATAATCCTAAACACTTGTTCATTATTGATTCGAACATGGGCTACGATATTATCCCCGGATTTTCAATAATAAATTGAACGCCGTATCGTAGATCAATATATGATCCCTTCCCTTCTCTACTCTTCCTTACTTCTTTATGGATATATTTCCTACCCTATTATCTTATCAGTTACACCAATACCTGCCCTCATTATGATTTTGAGACAATAGAATTCCTATTCGAATCCCTCCAGCTTCATAAAACCCCCCGAATCCGAAATGAAATATGCAACGACGTTTGTTCACAGTTTCCCCACTTGATGCTTGCAAAGCTTCATGTATGGGTGATAGAAATAGCGAATCAGTTCAACCACCAAGAAAGATTATGAAAACCAACGACAAGTACGCAAGGAAATTCTCTTTTGTTTGTTTTCTACTTGGGAATGACTCCCATTAATTTTATTCTCGTGTTAACGTGGGAACGAGTGGCTGATCTTTGTATACTATTCTCAAAATGTTCAAACAGTTACTGTATAATTGGGTCACATTGTTCCTTTAGCATCAGCCACCCCAAATTTTTATGGAACATCTAGAGCTATCTGGAGCTTTAGTCTTCCGTGCGGCACAGCATAAGTCAATACACACACAAAACCAAAGTTTTCTGCTCCCTAAAATAACTTTTTTTCGTCTGATTTCCTTTCTTCAATGCCCCGCCCTTTAGGGAAGCGGGAGTATGGGGCTTTCTTTTAGCCCCCCTTCATTCAAAAAATCTATCTACTTAGGAGCTTAGGTCACTATAGTCAGTCTATAGTAGTACAAGCTGATGCAGGTACATCCATTAGCACGTTGTCTAAGTACGCGGGATCGTACACTATAACGTAGTAGCCATTCATCTAAGAATAAACTCCCTGTATAAGATGCTCCACCCTAATTTTATTCCGCAGTCTATCCTACCTAGGCGCGCGATCCAGTCGGAGAGTAAAGGTGTAATAGGATAGGAAATAATACCAACACGGAAAAGATCAAATTTTGAAGGGTCGCGCGTTCTTGGTTGGGTCTGTTTTTATTGATATTGAGTGAGATAGATATACATTTCATTTGTTTGCTAACGATATGTTGTTTTCTTCTTCTTCTTTAGAACTACCACTTTCCCTCGCTACTCTTCCTCCCCATCTCCCCCATCCTCATCCTCATCCTCAAAATCTTTTGTCTTTAATCCACAGAAGGAGCAGGAATCATACCCTGGGGTGATTACGAAACGACAGGATCGAGATCGAGTATTGAGAAGATCAAAAAGATATAGTGAACAAAGCTTTAGAAGTCAATTTATTCAAGCTTCACAACTTCATTTCAATCATATATCTTCATTGTCTTATCCTACATATACTCCCTCTTCAATATATCCTCAACATCACCATCATAATATAATTTGCGAAGGAATTACATGGGAAATGCAATCTCCAAGAAGAAACTCGCGTCCGATGTCGTCCGGAAGTACGACTTCATATGAATCCAGATCTCGAAGTCCTTTAAGCAACACTTCATCAATTGATGATGTTTCTAGCATAGCTAGTGATATTTCATCATTTTTGGAAAACAGTTCTACTAAATCACAATCAGGGGACTCAATACATAGTGGAAATGGTTTGGCGGGTAAAAGATCTTACACGGACCCAATTGTGCCCGCTTACAATCGATATGGATCCGATATGATAGAGAGCAGACCATCAACGCAAACGACCATCATTTCTCCACAACGACTGAGACAAGAACCAACATCTTGGACGAAATATGTCTCACACTCACATTCATCAATTGGAGATAGTTTTCCGAAGCTACCGGAAGAAATACTGTTAGTTATTCTAAGAGAACTTAAGAAGTTACATTTATGTGGTGGAAGTTTAAGTTGTGCAACTTGCTGTATGAGAGATTTACATAACATTGGATTGAGTAGTAAAAAATGGTGGAGTGCCTCAAAAGTCGTATTATATGAGGACATTCAACTCGTGGGAAATGATTCTGTTATTCACACCAAGAAGAAATTCAAGGTAAAATATGGTACCAGATTGCGACTTCTCAGACGTACACTTCGAAGTCAGCCCGACCTTGCCAATTATGTCAAAATTCTCAAGGTACCTTCAATCCCCGAAGCTGCCAAAACAAAACAGGAACAGGATGAATATCTGGATTTGGTTGCTTCAATAATAATGGCATGTCCCAATCTCGAACGGTTTCCTGGATTTTATCAGCCATACGATCATGACTATAATCATTACTTCCATGCTCTATCAACGAGATCGAAACTTGTCGAGAAGGCTTGGATTATCGAACCCAATCCACGTCAACGTCGTTTTGGCGTCGCAGATGAATCAGAAAATCCTGTCATTATACCAGGTCCACTACATCCAGAACAATATGCCGATTTTCTAAACTTTCACTCGAATTTTCCTCGTTTGCAGACACTAGTCCTTCATTGTAATCCTGGTGGAATGATCGATTCATCGCTTTTTACAAAAGTGTTGAAACAACTTCCATCTCTTCGGGATTTGTACGTCTCATGCTTTCCAGCTACATCTTTCAACGATGAGAATTTGATATCTTTACCTCCGCTCAAAAGTCTCCGACTAGACTCACTTCCAGGTGTGACTTCGAATGGCCTCGCAACTTATGCATCGTTACCTAATTCGGCCAAACTGATATCCCTCTCTTTAATATCCTTACCACTTCGATCTCTTTCTGTTCTCGCTCGTCTCTTCTCTCACCTCGGAGATCTTAAATCATTCACCCTATCTCAAGGTCCTTCACCTTTAATTGATAGAAGTGATATCTTCCTCCATCCCTATCTTGCATCTCGTTCGTTAGAAAATCTCCATTGGGAGATAACAAACCCAGACGATGATAAAGCATCCGATATACTCGCCAAATCAATAGCCTTCTCCGGATTCCCATCCCTTAGTTCCATCCGTGCCCCAACAGATTTCAATGGATCCCTCCAGAAACTCTGCAAACCAAAAGCACGCATCGAATTGCCCGGCGACAAGTATCGCCGTATGGGAGTGACAGGAAACAATGGTCCCAATCGAGCTTCCACAATGCCCATCGTCCCATCTCCAAACCGAGCGGTATTTTCCCGCCAAAGTAACCGCGATAGTTTAACCAAGTCTTCAAACTCATCTTCTCTCTCCCTACCCTACGATACACTGATGGAAAGCGGCACCAAACACGAAATGATGAGTCTAGCCACCGCGCGACAACTCGCCCAACTCCGCATCGAAAGCGCCTCAACCCCTCAATTCGACATCATCATCTGGGATGACCAAGGCCAATTCGTGGAGCGCTATAAACTCGGTGCATTTATCGGGAAGGTCGAGAGTAAAGTGGTTTATAATCTGAAACCGGATTTGGATGGCAGTGATAAGGCGGTGGCGGGGATCGAGACATTAATTGAGGGCGGTGATGGGGAGATGAAGGATGGGTGTACGGGGAGTTGGAATATTGATTTGGAGAGTAAGACGGGGAGGAGCCAGAGGGGGAAGGATAGGTGGTTTCATACGGAGAGGGAGAGGTGGAGGGAGGTGGGGTTGGATACTTTCTTTTAAATTTGGGGTGGGTGAGGGGTCAACTTGGATACTTTGGTTTGGTTTTGGATGGTTTGTCGTTGTTTTGATACCCTTAGTATTGGTAATGTGGTCAAGAAATTGGAAACGGAAATGGGAATGGGATGGGAAGGGAATCCTCATGTCGTCTGTGCAACTTATATATGTATAATATGCATTATTATGGAATAATGGAAGGTATTTAGGATCGTCAATAGGTTTATGTATTATGGATGGATGTAAATATAATATAATAATAATAAAATTCTTTTTACTTCACCCCGAAGAACCAGCAAGAGATGGGACCTTGGAACTTCAATATTGATATTCACATGCTAGTTGAAATCATTTCCTAAATCGATTCACCATATTGTTTCATTGCGTCATATTCACTACAGCACGTATCGTTTTGAGTTCACTCTTCCTTTCCTCTATTTCGCCGTTATCTAGTACAGTATTACTTCTTGCTCGTTCTTAAGAGTACGGCATCTTGATGGCATAAAAACATTTTCTGCTCCATCTTCCTCGTCTTTTTTTTTCGTAACATCTTCTTCCTTCCCATACACTTTAATTCGTATGGTGATACAATAGCCTCATTTTGCGAGAATTTCTCATCCTCTTTGCTTGCTTGTTAGCTAGCTATAAAGCAGATTGACAGCAGACGGAAGAGGGATATCATCAACCCCATTTTTTACTTCTCATCTCCGATACTCGACATCCCTCCACATCATCACCTCGAACCTATCTATCAAAACCCTACACCCTACAAAATCAATCAGTCTACCAGTCAATAGACATAACAACAACAACCTCCTCAGCGTGACCATGTCTTCCCCCATGCTTGGTGGTGTCCATCCCCATTCCTCCTACCCAGACGCCTATCCACAACGCCATTCACAAGAAAATGCCGATCACCGCATCCCACGAACATCACCAAGCCCCTCTTCACAATCTACATCCAGACATCGGCACAGAAACAGAACGCAAGGTTCCTACCTCATTCCAATCCTTCTTATCGGTATGATCATTTTTCTGATCAATCTTGGGTTCCGGATTTATGGTCTCGTGGACGCGTGTAATAAACGGGTAGATGGAGAAGGTATATTGGCGGCCGGACAACAGAATGGTTCAGTTATTATTGATGTTCCTCCACCTATTCTAGGGGATGGAAATGAGACTGTATATTTTAATGCATCCGAGCCTATTAAGATAGTTGATGGAGAGTATACGGATGAAGAAATCAACGCGGAGGTCGCGATATTATTGGAGATCTTTCAGAATATCGAGCTTGATTGGAGTAAAGAGGAGCTGAAGGATCTTGCGAAGGACTTCTTAGAGGGTCGCGATAGAGATCGAAGATCAAAGAGAGAGGCTGAGGAGGGGCTTCAGAGAGACCTTAAGGAGTTGAGAGCGAAGTTCGAGAGAATGAGGAAGGAAAGTAAAGAGAAGATGGTAGGGAAGGGGAAGACCGAGAAATCTGATACGGAGTCGATGGTGAATGAGATATTGATAAACTTGATCATGGCTGTGAAACCCGAGGAGGAATTCAAAGAAGGGAGAGAAAGAATTCAACGAGAGACAAGAGCCGCCATGAAAGCCGCGATGGAAACCGATGCCCTTCACATCTGGACCGAAGAGGAAATGAAATTTGAGATTGCCAATTTCCTGAAGCAGAGATTACCATCGAAAGAGCGAGCTTTGGAGCATCCAGAGGAGAGATTATGGTATGATGGAGGATTATACAGCGATGCAGAGTTGGAAGAAATTGCCCTCAAAAGACTTAACGACGACCAGAAGATCCGCAGAGAGACGCAACAGTGTATTGATGAGCGAGCCGAGATGGAGAATTTCATTTTCGGTCATATCATTCATGCTAAGTACCTTACCGGATCTCTAACTTCCTTTCAAAACATGACTGTCGAATCCCTCGAGCATCTAAAACTTGCTATCATGATAGATTTGGGAAAATATGAATATCGTACGCAGGAGTTTAAAGATCAATTGGCGTGCGGTACGAAGGATATTGTTAAGTCGGTGGCGGATTTACAACGACTTGTTTATAAGGAGAGAAAGACGTGGGGCGAGGTGAATGGGAATGGGAAAATTGGGGAAGAGGAGAGGAGGATGAGGGTGTATGGGATGGCTGTGATGAGATTGTTGGATGAGGAACAGTATGTGGAGGTTTTAAAACTAGCGGATATAGAGTTTGCATGGCTGAAGAAGAAATCGAGGAAGGGCTGGCGCCGGAATTGGGAAACAGAGAACTTGATCAAGATGATCGGGGAGATGACTCAGAATATGGAGGTTCTGAATGATGAGATGAATAAGGAGATCTCCGGTATGCAGGTTTGGATGGATAATTTGGTGGAGATGGGAGGGGGTTTGTGGGATATAGAGGACTAGAAATCCTTCTGACATCTCCTGTTATTTTCGCTTTCTTTTCTCTTATTTTTCTTTTGTTTTTGGCTTTTTTTTTAGTGGAGGACGAAATGAAATACCAAAGAAAAGTTAGGATATTTTAAGGACATGAAGTAAACATACATACATACACTTTAACTTTATCCATTCTTCTCATTACAATTCGACATGATTTACTAATCCATCTTTCCAATACCTTGACATACGCTCGTAAATTGGAAGTTGATAGTGGTAGTGATAGTAATATTTATATTTCTTTTGATTCGCATTTACACGTTCCATGGTTAAATATGTATATATGCCCCCTACCTCACCCATGCGTCCCTCAAAGTACATTCAACCATCTCCCCTATACACTCGCCATCCTAATTAACTTATCCTTCTTATTATACAATTCATTTTGTTTCGTATCATATCGCATCACCAACCGGCTCAATCAACCAACCATAGATCAGCGCCTTAGTTCTTCTCTTTTGTATCCTTGCTATTTTTTGGGGTTCTCCCACCCCTCACTCACTCGTATCCTCATTGCATGGAGTGAGGTCTCCATCTTGATCCATACGCCAACCGGCAATAGACACAAATCGATTTTTCACGTGGGCATGGATCCCATCCATGCATCCATTCATTCGTATATCCGTTGAATAATATAACTACCAGATATCAAGGACAAGTCATATCATGAACTACCCCTGTCCAACCCAAGCTAGCCAAATGTCCCCAGAAACTCCAGACTGAAAACGCAAACCAAAGCTTAGTAGTACTGTACATACAGAAAAAAGCTTCATACCGAACCGAACCAAACCGAAACGCCATCGCTCGCTCAATTTATGTAGGAATGGGAGAACAAATGAATCATCTTGCTAATCCCAAGAAGATGCAAAAACCGAGACTGAAATGGAAACCGAAGGTCATAATAAATAACAAATCGAAATCGATTGAAGAAACATCCAAACCACCTATTCTCTTCATTGCACCAACTCTCCCTCTTCACTTTGATCTCCCGATTCCGGTTTAACATCGACATCCATAGTAGTTTTGGTATTAACATCAGTGTCTTTCTTCAGCGATTGCGACTGTGGTAACTCTTCTGGGTCATTTTGAATCCTATCATCACTTTCTTCTTTGGTTTTCGGTCGTTTGGAATTGGGTTCTTCTCCCATGTGATCATCTGCTTTTCTTTTCGGGCTAAATTTGATGTCTGAAGCGTTGTTTTCTGAAATCCCATTCATTTCATCTTGACCATTTCGTATATGAGTCGAAAGGTCGTTGGCGGCTGCTTTCAATGCTGCGTCATCTGATCCGGAAGTGAGTTTGAGATGTGGAACTTCTTCGGATTTGGGGGATTTGGTTTTATCTTCTGATTCATGGGATTCGTCTTTAGCAGCTGATGGTTGGTTCGAAGATTCTGATGTTGATTGTGAACTATTTTCTGTGCCATTTGTACCATTTTCTTCAACATGGCCATTCCCATTCACGGCGCCTTCAGTGCTCTCGCTCTGCATTGTATCCTCGGGCTTTTGTTCTTTTCCACTCGAACGATGAAGATATTTGGCGGCCATAGATGCTGGGGGACTTTGTTCGGAACCTTGGAATGGACTATCTGATAGAAATGCGTGCATGAACACCCCAGCTTTAACAATCTGATCTTCTTTACCACGCAAATGTTCCCACCAATCTCTGCCATCTATTTGAGGGATTTCGACTTTTCTAGCAGTCGCCGCAAACAGAAGAGCTGTAATGGCGATAGTCCTCGGAGTAACCATAAGTCCCAAAACTGAATGATGGCTGTCGCAGATGAAAGCCCATGCGTAATTTCGAAGTTCTTTCCATAATGCGGGGTTAATGCTAGCAACTTTGATCTCCTCCAAGAAGTCGCCGAGATATATTAGAGGTGATTTTGTAGCAAGATCGAAAGTTAACAACTCTAGCATTACTTCTTCGTACATGAGAATGCTATCTCGCCATCGCCAGTATTCCTTCGATTGAGCATCGACTTCGAGACGTATATTCTTCTGGGCGACCTTGACGCAAGCGATTATAAAGCTTTTGGTATTGCGGATAGTTTCTTCGGTCTTCATCGCTAAGAAAAGAGCTGTTGCTGCAACATTCTGATGCCTTGGTATTAGTTCTGGTTCTTCTAATTCAAATGGCCCATCCACATCTTAAAATAAAAACACAACCCAATAAAGTCGGAAATTAAGAGGGGTGAAGAATGATGACCCTCAAATGAAAGTAGGAAAGACTCCTACAGCCAGCAGGCCGTACAAAGATGGATGCAAGTAAACCAATATATTGATGATATAACAAACGTACATAGTGATGAATCCCGCCCTTCTCTTGAATCATACTCTTGCGCATGAAAAATCGGTGGAACAATAAGCTTGCAGTACTTAAAGTAACCTGAGGTATTTGAAGTAAGTTGGAGACAGCTGATATAAAAGCAACTCCTCTCGTTCTGCGATATCGTTCTTCAGTTGGTGATAGACCATCAAGGATGGATGGGGTGCTATCGAGTTCGGCATCGGTGAAGAGCCATTGGTTGGACTGGTCAAACGACATGTCCAATATCGAAGTATGGATTAACGAAGAGAGAGGTATTTCGATAGGTTTTTGGGGAGGTATGTATCGATTTGAGGGTCGTGGAGGTGATGGAACCGCAGGTGGGATATATTTCTCAATTATGCTTGAAGCGCAGGAAGTTGGAGGTCGAGTATGTATTGAATGATCATCTGTAAATTCGAATTCAGTAGAAGGAAATGGGCCTATAGTTGTCATAGGAATCGAAAGATATCGTTGAGTGGGAGGTTTTGACGTTGTTGAAGAGAAGGCTGAGGATTAGAGACTCCTTTCGAATCGAGGTACGATGGATATATCTATTGTAATAATCTGAAAGATTTTGAAAATGAAACAGGAATACAAAAGGATGTCGTGGTCTAATGCTGTAAATGAAGTCTTTGAAGAACGTTATAACAAATCTATTATGAGGTTCATTATTGAAAACAATATAATTCAATTCAATTAGAATTTCTTTCTCCGTCATAAAGCATCCATAGGGCAAACAAGAGAAATAAAAGTCGCGATGAGCTCAATTGAGCTAGTCGTTATCTTTAGCTTCAGCTTAGCGTGTTTATCTTGTCAGTCATGTGACAGCGTAGGATACTGATTATATATACCGGTGCGGTGCGATATGACACGACACGCCTAGAAACGTCTTAAGGATTATGCTGGCAACGATACGATGGCAGGACTTTTCTGAAAACATTAAAACATATATTTGTGGGATAACTTAACCCGATGTCAATTATAACACTGTATTCATTCCATACTCATCTTATGGCTATGAAGTCACCAGGTGAGCTGAGAGATACCAGCTGACAAATGATTCTTATATATACGATGACGACGAGATGACCAAGGAGATTTTTCGAAGCGGCATTCTTAAGCATTACTTATGTGAAAACCCTCAGGGATTCTAATGTGTGGTTAACGGTCAATGAGATACAAGAAACTGTGTTGGTAACGCGTGTGATACCGTGATTATTTGATACATGTGTTGTTTGTGTTACTCACGAATGCATTCATGATAGCAAGTGTTTCCATGAGGCGCAGAGAGCTCCCTATATAGGACGATTAACAGCATTATTAGCCAAATTGATATTGGATTAGCTTCGGTTTATCGTAACATTAGGGCTGCGGTTATGCGAGCATCAACAAATACCACAATAATATTCGAGAACACAGAGTCGATCTCAATTTGGAAGCACTGCCATACCCAGGTATTCTGAGTTTTTTCAATTGGTAACAAGTAGTGCCATATAGGAACGTTTTTGGGTTTGTACATAATCAAACAATTGTTAACCCTTGTTGGCAATAATTGAACTTCGCGAGATAAAATTATAACTATGGAAGCTAGGCCATTTTTCTAAGCAATATTTCAAATGCTTCCCTTCAATGAGTTTGGAACGAGTTTACTTCTCTCTGCTGTCACCATTGCCATGGACGCAATGCTAGAATTTCCTAAGGTGTCGAAAACGGCAATGTCTGCTGCCATGATTTTTGCAAACCAGTTCCGAATCTCAATAGCCACTAAGGAATCAACACCGTACGTATAAATTGGTTTGTCTAAGTAAATAGCATCTTTCTCAATCATGAGCAGACCTGACAATTTCGTCCTCAGAGAATCAGATATAGTGGCCGCCGATCTCATTTAATGACACCGCAGTCGAAAATATCGTTTCGAGATCCGCTAAGCTGGAAGTGCCTTGGGATGTCACCTGCTCCACACTATCGATGCAGTGAAGTTGACGAAACAGTGGTCTAGCTAGCCAAGAGAACTCGGCAAGATTATTTACTCGTAGTATCGAGGGGAGAGGTAGGCCTCCAATGACCTGGCTTCCATCTCTGACAGAAGTTCAAGTTTTGGGTTGCAGTAATACTCGAGTAGATCATGAAGAACAATTTCGGGCAATTCCTGATATCCTTCAGCTTGCAGGAAGCCACTTGTATCCTCTTTTTCGGCTACATATCCGACAGACCCAACGACACCGAGATCGATTGAGACGGCTTTCTCTCCTCTAGCAACACGGTATGTTGCTAGACCATCTTGGTAACTGTTACCTGATGCGTGATTGCTTTGTCCTAATCCGCCAGTGATACCCATAGCAGAAGAGAGCATGATAAAAAAATCTAGAGTAGATGGCATTAACTCATGAAGGTTTCACGAGCCTTCTACTTCTGGTTTCGTGGATGCTTCGAAATCGTCAAGATTCATATTGGAGAACATCGCGTTTTACGACGGTCAACTCGCATTAACTTCAAGACTCTTATATCTTTGGTTACGCTTTATGCATCTAGCTCATGTGCAACATACCTTTAAAACCATGGACGCCTGTATACATCCTCGTATTGGGGGCATCTCGCTGTTGCATAACTTCAACAGGCTTTGAAGATCTGCCTTGTTCGTTATATCACATTGAGATCCATGCACCTTTACACCTTCCACTTTTAGTCCGTTCACAAACCTTGAGACTTGTTCCGAATGTGTCTTCCTACAAGGAAGCAAGACGATGTATTTTGCATTTTGCTCGACCCATATGGCAATACTTCGGCCAATACCTCCTAGTCCCCCTGCAATCACATATGTAGCTGAGGGACTGAAGATCTGCGTTGGCTTGGTTGATGGGTTGACTCGGACCATATTTAGTCTTTTGAATTACACAACGCACTTTCCGGTATGGTTTCCAGTCTGCATAAATTGAAAAGCTTCCCCCATCCGAGAAGCATCGAGAACATGGAGTGGTTGAGGTACGAATATTTTCTTTGATTGAGCAAGATTCATGATAGCGGTAAGGAGCTCTTTGGCTGTATCCGGTTGGTTTTTGAGGATAGTGTTTGTATCAATGCATGCAAATATCGTACCTGGAGGGATTGGCCGCAATGGCAAACTTCCAAGCGATGCGCTATTGCTATCATGCTTACCAACTTGAAGAAATCGACCCATTGGAGCAATACACCCCCATGAGCAACGAGTGGCTTCCCCTGAGAGAGATTTCATAATTATATCGATCCCTCGTCTTTTGGTCATCCTCATAATCCCATCTTTGAAGGCCAATGATCTGCTTGAAAAGAAATGGTCTTCAGGTATGCCGCATATATCTACTAGGGGATTTTTCTTTGCTTCCGTACTAACTGCAGCATAGATACGCGAATTCCAGAGCTTTGCAAGTTGAATTACAGCCTGACCGAGTCCACCTGCAGCAGCATGGATCAGAATTGAGTCACCAGTCCGAATGCGTGCAACATACACCAAACAGTAGTATGCAGTCGCGAACGCAATGATTATTGAGGCCCCAGCAGTGAATTCAATCTCAGCAATTTGTCCGAGGGATGTGAGAACATCCTCATGATTTATACCAACAGCCTTAATCTCAATTTCCACTTCATCGGACACAATGGGCTGAAGAAGCTCTCGATCGTCCACAAATTGAAGAGTGTCTAGCAGGCCAATAGATCCGACAGTCAATTTTAACGGTCTCTCTGGTTGACATAGCGGTTGCATTTCCGAATCACTTGAGCCTTTGTGTAGCAGCCGTTTCGTGAGATACGTAGCCTCCACAACTCTACCGATACAAATGGCACTATTCTTAACAGAATATTCGGTTCCATAAAAGCTATCGTACCTAAGAAATGAGGCTTTTAAGACCATGGTGATATGTTGAGCGATAACAGAAGGCGATGATATATCGTCTAACCCAAGTGTTATGAAACTAAATCCTTCGTGTTCCCTCCGAATGCTCCTGGAAACCCCCATGATCATTTCTCGGTCTGGACCTTTTTTCGCAGAATTGTCTTGGTGGAAAGCCCATAACAGTTGGTTTGTGTTTGCGATTAATCGTTTGAGAATACTATATCGGGTGTCTTCCATTGCCACAAACCATGAACTTGATATGTCTGGTAAGAAGACACAAAATGAGTTTGCCAAATTATATTCCAAAACTTTGTTGGTCGGTACAATGGTACACTGAATTGTCGAATGGAGAGAGGATGCATGGATACGGCTTTTCTTCAAGAAAGTTCTTTGCCTGCGTGAATACCGCCGTGGTGTGAAAGGCGCCGTGGAAGAATACAACTGTTGGCTTGGAAGAATCCATCTCGTCGAGTGCTTGATGTCTTTTATGTTTGGCTTTGCGTGTGATTTTGTTTGTGCTTAATTTTGTGTGTAGTTGAATTCAATAAGGTTTTGAGAAACAGGGTTGATCATCTATTTATTCATCGTCACAAACCTTCTCGTGGGGTTTTAATCTAGGCGTATTGACTGAACGAAACCAGTTGATATAACTGTTTGTATAGAACGCACTGGGTAGATTTGCTTTCATTGGTTTCTAAATTCAGTACCGCTAACTTGAAGTACATTCCGATTGGCTTGTAGGACAACAATGTTAGCGTATGAAGAGGCTTGGAGAGGTATTGCTGCATAGGTTAAAAAGAAACTTCCGTTCTGCGCTCACCAAACGAGTTAATACAGCACAACTGTGAGAATGCCCATAGAAATGTCCGGAAGTCTGGACCGAGATAGATACAATATTTATTTACCATAAGTCTATGACCAGCCAGTCCATCACTGTTTGTTCTTACAATGATGCCATCTTATCCCATACTGTTGCCGTGCCTCATCACTGCATACCAATAGATACCAGCGAACAACACAGGCTGATACTCCGACACGCCAACAGCCGATTTACCTGCTTTCACCTTCCTATATTACAATCCATGATACTATTTAGCGAAATTCAACGGCTATGCAGTTACCATCATGCCTCGACAATACATATTCAGAGTCGCCCAGTATGATTCCAACTTCTAGTGTGTTGTGCAGCTCATCAGATGAATTCCGGTTATATCAAAGAATTATCAATCGAAAGATATTCAAGCGCGAGAAACTCCTCCTAGATCTTTCCGTACATCCTTCTTCGAGTCTCTATAGTGGTATCTACTCATACCTACGCATATCAAATATACCAGGCTCTGTAAAGACCGAGAACAATAACTCAAACACGAACGCTCTTTATGATAATCTGGAGGTTGCTCTTACTTCTCTTGACGCTTCAAACTCCCCATTTACTCCCATAGATGGTGGACTAAAAGCGTGGCTTCATGTACTGGCAGGAGTTTTTAAGTTTTTAAGTTCTTGGTAAGTTAAAACATGCGATAAACCCACCATTGCAGTTCGTACATTATGCGTTTAACTGAACAAAAACAAGGGGATTGATAAACAGCTATGGCGCATTCCAAAGTTACTATACCACCACTCTACTTCCGTCCAAATCCCCATTAGCTCTCTCATGGATCGGAAGCCTGAAAATATTTCTGGTGATAGTTGCTGGTTTCATTGCTTGCCGGGCCACTCTTTGATATGGGGTATCTCATGCATCTCATGTATATAGGAAGTGGTCTTACTGTCCATGCTCTCTACATGCTTAGTGTTTCCAAGCAATATTATCAAGTCTTGCTCTCTCAAGGCTTATGCTTTGGATTTGGCTCTAGACTTATGTATATTCCAGCACTTGCATCAATTTCAACCCAATTAACGAAGAGAACGCTATTTGCTCTCGGAACTGCTTCTCTTGGTGTTAGTGTAGGTAAGTAAAAGGATGCCCATTCGAGATTTCTGCAATGAACCTATCCTCACAATTGTTTGGCAAGAGGAATCATATTCCATATAATTTTCAAACGGCTCTCGGCCAGCTTGGGATTTGCATGGACTGTTCGAATACTTGCCTTCATCAGTCTTGCATTCTTAATCGTCTCTCTTTTGATTTTCAGTTCATTACACACACCTCCACCCAAGACTAAAAGAAAGACGATTGACAAGTCTGCATTAAGAGAATCACCGTTTATCTTGTTTTCTATCGCCATGTTTTTCATACTATTGATCTACTTCATGCCCCTCTACTATATTTCAGCCTACGCAACAATTCACTGTGAGTACTGTCGGTTTTACCTGTCGAGCTCAATATCATTTTTAAGTGAACATGACTTGATGTTCTTGCCCTACTCTATTTCTTGATAAAATTCAAACTGCAGATGCCTGCCTGACTATGATTCCAGTGAAAGAAAGCAGTGATTACTCCTTCTATCTTCTCGCAATCACAAAAGCAGAATCACCAATTGGACGAGCCATACCATTCATTATCCTTCGCGCACAAACTTGGCTTCACAAACGTATTTTTCGCATCTGCTCTCGCAGGTACAATCTTAATATTTTCATGCATTAGCATTGAGAACATGGCAAGCTATACGGCAAATTGTGTATTCTGGGGATTAGTTACAGGAATACTTGGAACGGCACCCGCTGCAGCTTTGTTTCATCCTACTATTTCTCCCTCTATGGATGTCATTGGTACGCGGTTGGGAATGTGTTGGAGTGTGGGCGTATTGGGTGTTCTTATAGGGACTCCGATTGCGGGAGCGTTGCTCGATCTTGAATCCGATAATTTTCTTAATGCGTAGATCTTTTCGGGGTCGGTTATGGCGGTTGGTGCGGCTTGTTTGGTTCTCCCTGTTGTTGTTGTTGTTGTGTTTAGGTATAAAGAGGCGTTGGATTAGAGATATCGTTTGATCATTGAACTCTTTAAAGAATATTTGCTCCAACTTTGATTAGGATCTATATCGTGGCAGATTTATCTACTTAACTTTGTGTAGTCAACCCATGTCACATGGATTCAACATCCCTAGATTGATTCTTTCAAGTTGGCTTGGGAAATATTCGTATTTGAAAATCTGTATCCTTGTGGATTTTCGAATACACGCTTTTTACACATATTCCTTTTCTTCTCCCTAATTTAAATGATCATCTCCTGGCAAAGTGACCCGATAAATGTCGTCGAAATATGCGGCATATCAATAGCGGCTCTTCACTAACGGAAGGGATTTTTCAAGGGAAGTTCGTTTAAAGCCCTTGACTATATATCAGAGAAGCGCGATAAACCTCAAATACCTCATAAGCGCGATGACGACCGCGAGCGATGTTAGCTTCGACATACATAGTTCATTCATATCAGATATTAAGAAACGAGTCGGCACAAAATTCGAAGCAAAGAACAGAGTATTCTGAATATATGGGTAACCAATTTAGTTCTATATCTACGTTTCCGATTTTCCTTCCTTTCGAGGATATCAATGATCAATATTACGATTTCTTTCGGGTGGTGTAGTATCACATTAGAGAAGAAGCGTACTTTCCTACTTGTACAACAAGCGTGGTTCATAATTGACTAGTTCGGATACTTAAGTACTGTATCATAGATAATTTTATGATAAAGTTAACCAGGTATGAGATATTCTTCATCTAGTTGATTGACTTATGCTTGATTCGCGTGCATCGCGTGCATCGTAATATTTGTATAAGCAACCCTCTGCTTTGCCGCGCGAATATATCATAGCCAGATATACAAGTGTGCTACACCACGAATCCTTATCTGCGGCATAGAATAGATTTATGCAGATGGATTGAAGTATTATCGTTATAACTCCTATATCAATGAGTGTGTTTCCTCTTTTCAAATGAGTGTCTAGATTAATGTCTAGATCAATATCAATTCATTCATTTATCTATTTCTCTATTTGCTTTTTTCTTTTTGTTAATAAATATTTCATTTATTAAGGACTGTTACTTGGTGTATAATACATATATACAAACAAACAAAAAAATCACACATCTTCTCAAAACCATACCATACCATATCAAACCATAGCATAGCATCAACATCCCCAAAATCAATACCCCCCAAAATCAACACCCCCCAAAAAACCTCCCAGCCAACAGTCAACAGCCAACCGCTCATCCCCCATCCAGTCCAACCACTCTCATCTCACCAACCCACTAAAGATTTCCCCGAGGAAAATCTCACATGCGGACTTTTGAATTTTCGTTAGATGAGATGGGTGATTTATTAATCTTTTGACTTTCTAGATTTTCCAGATATACATATACATATGCATATGCATATATATATATATCTAGATATGAAATGTTTCTCATTTTCAGATTAATTAATTGTATACTCGTACTTGAATAATGAATCAATCAATGGATTAATTAGACGGACGAATGATACCAGTAGATCGATCAATTTTATTTTATTTTTTCTAATTTTTTTTTGAATACTAGTATCATAATAGAATTGATATTCACTAGCAAGTTATTCCAAAGTTTTTACAAATGTAAATTCATCTTATCTTATTCTATTCTATTTTATTCTATTCTATTCTATTCTATTCTATTCTATTCTATTCTATTCTATTCTATTCTATTTTATTCTATTTTATTCTATTTTATTTTATTTTATTTTATTTTATTTTATTTTATTTTATTTTATTTTATTTTATTTTATTTTATTTTATTTTATTTTATTTTATTTTATTTTATTTTATTTTATTTTATTTTATTTTATTTTATTTTATTTTATTTTATTTTATTTTATTTTATTTTATTTTATTTTATTTTATTTTATTTTATTTTATTTTATTTTATTTTATTTTATTTTATTTTATTTTATTTTATTTTATTCTATTTTATTTTATTCTATTTATTTATTTTATTCTATTTTATTTATTCTATTTTATTCTATTTTATTTTATTCTATTTTATTTTATTTTATTTTATTTTATTTTATTTTATTTTATTCTATTTTATTTTATTCTATTTTATTTTATTCTATTTTATTCTATTTTATTTTATTCTATTTTATTTTATCCTATTCTATCTTATCCTATCTTATCCTATCCTATTCTATTTTATTCCATCTTTACGTTGATTCTATTAAACGAACGAATGAACGAATGAACGAACGAACGAACATATCATAACACAACACGATACGATACGAGATAGCAAGACATGAGATAGCAAGACATAACAATAAACCAAACCCATCCAAGAATAATTTCATATATAATCCAATATATAATTTCATATCCATTCAATAGATACTAATAATTCAATATATAAAAAAAATATCCATTCAATTATCAATTCAATTCAATTCCAACCATTCCAACCATTCCAACCATCCCATCCCATCCATCCCATGCATCCATCCATCCAGTCTAACTATTCCAAATCCAATTCCAATTCCATATATTCCGTTCCATTGTGTTTGTTCGCTATGTAGATACTCGCTTGCTTGCTATGCTATGCTATGATATGCTATGCTATGTTATGCTATTATGATATGATATTCCTCCCCCTCCCCCTCCCCCTCCCCCTCCCTCCCTGCCAACCATCCATCCATCCATCCATCCATCCATCCACTCATTCCTTCCTTCAATTCTAAACCCCAAACTTCCTAAACCCCTCGACCCCCAACGTCGGAACCTCGACCCACCTCAACCCCGGCACCCCCTCCGTGCGCCTCCTATCCACGAAATTATTACACTCACCCACGATAAGTGCCCACTCCGCTAGTGCGCGTCCCGAGTATTTCGAGCGCGCGTATCGCTCTATTGCTTTTGCATCCATCGTTCTTCCATTTCTTCCTCCATTCCCGCCATTTTCGTTGGCGTCAGAAGAAGGAGAAGGAGAAGAGGAAGGAGAAGAGGAAGACGACGGATCATCGCCCGCGCTCCCGATCCGGGGATCCACAGCTCCAACCTCCCGATTAACATTGGGAACCCTATTTCCCAACCACGCCTGCGCCGGAGCCGGGAGTCTCGGCTGTAATAATTTTCTCTCTCCTCCTATCCCACCCATTCCATTGCCATTCCCATTCCCATTCATACCCATCCCACCCCCAGTACCCGCCCCAATAATCTCTCTCGCCTTCTCAAAATGCTGCGTCCACTCTAACGAAAATTTAAAACTATACGCCCTATGTGTCGCCACCCCATTAGGCGGAGTCGTTCCTCCACTTCTGGTCCCATTCCCATTCCCATCATTAGTTTGAAGATGTGAATTTATCGGTTTGGATCTCGCAGTCGCTATTTCCTTCCTCATATCTTCGAGGGATTTAGTAGGTGTATTATCTTTCGATTTCGCCGATGTAGATGAAGACGATGAATCTGGTGATGTAGAAAATGTAGAAGGTAGCATTTTCCCCATGAACGTCCATCGCTTTTTACTTGGAGTTGCCGGAATATCGCCATTTTTCTTTGGGGGATCATTTTCATTTGCCGATTCTAATTTTGATAATTCGTTGATGATGGATTGGCGTTTGTATGCGTTCATCGGTTTTGTGGGCATTGCTGAATTGGAGTTTGAGACTAAACCGTCGAAACCTAGGAATAAACCTGGTGCTGGCATTTGATTATCGTTACGAATGATGAGGAGTCGTCTACCAGGTGCTGGATGACAAGGTGTTGTAGATGGAGGGAGTAAATTCGAATTTTCGGCTGTTTGCCTGAGAAATAAATAATGTGACCAATTGGTTTTAATTCGAGATGATACCACACCAAATATTTTACTAGAATATTATTAGTAAAGCCAAAATATCAAAGACAATATATACTTACGTATCAAGATCAGAAGATTCACCATCCTCTCTACATAATCTCCAACATAGTAAACGCATATAATAAGCTCTAACCATTGGACACCAATGATTAAAAAATTTATCAAAAGTTTCTTCCGTCAATAACCACTCAAGACAGACAATTTCCTTCCGATACTCATCACTTGTAATAGCATTCCAAGCAGAGTATAAGAATGAAAAAAGACGAATCTCCGACATGCTATTTTGACTTTCCAACATTTTCCTACAAACGTCCAACCAAAAATGCCAATCAACAAAATCATTTTCGAATCCATGAGCATGATGAAATCGAATAAATAACGATAAAGCTTCATCCATAAAATCACATAGAACGAAACATGCATTATGATCAAATAATGAAGTTCTTCTAGCCGAAGCCTGTATCATCTTACTAAAAGATTCCGCAAATATGATTCTTGCCGGTTCAAATTCCCCAGGTCTTTCAGAAAGAAAATCCCTCAAAAGCATGATTAGACGATTCTCAGCCATAAGTCTAGCAGAATTAGTTGACGGTAAAGGCAAAGCCGCCGCAGATGCATCAGCACCCGCAAGAACATCATCAAATGTTATTGGAAGTGGTTCTCCAGCAGGTTGACGATGAATCGTAGCATCTAAAGCTGTTAAGATTTGCGCTTGTATAAGAACAAATCCTGGTGCACGAGCTTTTCCGATTAGGGGAAGATCTGAAGGCATAAATTCTTCAGCGAGAATATGATAATGTTTCGAGAATACGTAAAAGAGATCACTATCTCTTCCGCACCACCTTGCGATCCAAGGACCATACCACGGTATCTTAGAAACCAAAATAGATAATGGAGGATTCTGTCTAAGTTGGTTGGACATAGACATCACAGAACTCCAACCTAACCCTCGAACATGTGGTGGAAACTTGGCGGTAATTTCATCCGTCTCTGCCTTATTAGGTCTTTTGGGAAGACCCAATTCATCAGCAACACGTTTGATCGTATCAGCTGGTAATTTCCAAATTCGAACCAAAACATCCGCCACTCCCGGTACGAAAAAGAAAGCATATGCAGCTGCTTTTCCACAAAATGTGACCAAACTTGCTGGTGCATGTCTAAGAGACATCTTTGCAACCACAAAATTCATCTGAGTAGTTAAATTTTGTATAAACAAATTTCGAACATTATGATAAACAGATTCGACCAAAAATTGTGATCCTGAAGAGTTCAAAGAGCTTGAAGATTTCTTCGCTCGTACTGATCCACGATCAGGGGATCTATTTGGAGATCTTTCGGATAAAGGTGCAAATTGTGAAGGTCCTAATCTCCATTCAGGCCTCGACATGATCATTACCACTGCTTCCAACAATACAGGTCGATCAACACCCGATACAACCTGATTTTGGCGTCCATCAAGTACCTCTAATAATCCAAGCCACCATTTATTAAAAATGTTAATACGTCTATCAATATCTTCTGCTCGAAGATTTCTATTTGAGGGATGATTGACATGACTTCGAAGGAATGGTAATAATGTAGATCGAACGACGTTTGTTTTCAGTGATAGAGATTTGGATTGAAATTTCGAGAAATCATTTTCTAATGAACGAAATGCCGACCAAAGCTCGTCCCTCTTCCGCGGGGTATCAACTGAAAGTAGATTTTCTTTCGAGAAATTTGGTAGCGGTGGAACCCTATCCGTCGAAGTCCTAGGAGTCGACCTATTATCTATCGAACTGGCTGGAAGACTGCTGGTTGAAGAATTCGTCGAAGTAAAACTTGCCCAATTCGCAAGCACACTCTGTGGTCTTTGCCTAATCTTTCGAAGTGTAGAAGCCCTTCTAACAGCTGGTGGTTTCGTAGGAGTATCGATAATTTTGGATGGTGAAATTTGATCCAAATTTGCAGGAGATCCTCGAGGTGTTGGTGTAAGTGTAGTGGCTACCATTTTTGTTGTTCCCTCATTTCGTCCATCATTCTCTATTTCTTTTCCTAAATTTCGACGATTGGGTGATGGAGATCTTGATGATGACGAAATCCATGATTTCCGGGCAAAAGTTGCAAAAGATTCTGAAACAATTCTCGTCTTATCCCGAGAAGCTTTGGGAATCTGCGGTACTGGAGGAGGGTCATTTGATATTGAATTAGAAGGCTCAATAATAGCGGGGTTTCTCTCTGGGGATCCCTTGACTTTCTGAATCCATGATTTCGGACGCGCAACTAATGATTTCCTCCTTCCAACCCTCTCAATCTTTGGCCTCTCTTCCTTTGTAAGTTTATTGCCAGATTTCTCATCTCTTACCGAAGTTGCTTTAAGATTCGGGGTGATTTCCTCCTGAGGTAATGGTAGTGCTGGAGTACTTGCTGAAGAAGCCAATCTCTGTAAACTCCCTTCTGGTATATCTTCCACGGATGGTAAAGTACTGAAACTGGCAGATCGTGGAAGTTCATCATCTGTATGTAAAGTTGCTTGTTTATAGTCCACGATGACTAAATCTGGTATATTTGGGGAAGAATGAGAACGAGTGAAGGTATTGTTCGATTCGAAGATCGGAGACATCGTCAAGGTAGAACCATGCATTACCGCAAAGCTGCGGAGGGCAGATATACTGAAAAAGATCTAAGTGAGCATTGCAACCAGAAATATTGCAAGATAAAAGAATAAGAATAAGAGTAAGAATAAAAATAAAAGAAGCAAAATGAATAGAACTAAACGAATGTGATATAAATTTTCTAGTCGCGCGTTTGTTCTCTCTGACCAGCAGATAAGTTTGACTGTTTGACTGATGAGGCTGAGTAAATTTTTGTAAGAAATTCGATTCGTTTTCGGGAAATGTGAAATATGTGGAATATGTGGAATATGTGGAATGAAGAGATTATTTTGGTAAGGCGGATGCGGATGTGGATGAGATGTGAGATGAGATGTATATATGGATGGTTAAGGTAAGGAGGATGGATGATGTCCGAGTAATGGTTTCACAATCCTTGGAATAAATGATTGTAAATTTTGGTTTGTTTCCGAACAATTAAAGAGAGAAAGAAATTTGATTTATTTGGAGGGATTTTGAGGATTTGATGATTTTGATGATTTTGAGGATTTGAGGATTTGAGGTTACAATACAATATAATAAAAAAGCGAGAAGTTCAACTGGTGGTAAATTGTTGTTGTTGTTGTGTTGTTGGTCTTTCTTATATATGATGTGATGTGATGTAGTTAAGAACAAATTCAGAGGGGTAAATCGGTAGTGTTCAATTTGTTGTATGTTGAAAGAAAAGAATGGATGTATGTATATGTATGGATATATGGATGGATGGATTAGTTTTTGAATATTTAAAGCACCAGTTGAAAGTTCAAAGGTATCGTTATGATTGATTGATTGATTGATTGATTGATTGATTGATTGATTATCCAGCGTATAAACAGTTGGAGTCGAGTTATTTGATTCTTCAATTCTTCAATTCTTCGATTCTTCAAAAACTTAAAGGGCTGTTGAATAAGGAAACGTTTTATTCAAGCTCTGAAAGTTAAGGATAAACTGCACTGAACTGCACTGCACTGCACTCCACATGCACCTATCTATAAATTGTATACCTATTCCTTCGGTATATGTATATCTTACAAGCAAGTAACTGAACTGGGTATGTTGGGATGAGATATATATATATTTCTATCTACCCGTGAATGAACTAATGAAACCCATTCCATTCTACTTCCATAAATGGTTTTATATCATAGTTCCAAGGTTATTTATTATTCTATTTGAGCTTAGATTTTGAGGTTGAGTTTATAACTTCTCTTTTGAATACATTTCGATACAGTACTATTTTGATATGGTTTATTATTATGTATCTTTAACTCCAACTTCAACCACTCACTAATTTACTTCTCAACTAATTCTAATGAAAAGGGAATAACTAATTCTAATGAAAAGGAAATAAATACAATACTTCAGGTAAGGTAATACGTACCTCTTTTGTAATTCATTGCCTTGTCTACGACTCTACATACATACATACATACATACATACATATATCCATACATATATATATCCAAATCTCATCATTTCTGCAACAAGCATGCAAGATAACTGCACTCATTACAGATAATAGACTAGCTACTCTATCTGTACCTACTCCTACTTCTACTCCAGAGCTGATTCATACTCACTCACGTATTAGAACGATACAATACGATACGATATAATATGATATAATATGATATGATATAATATAGCAATAATAATGCATTAATTGCTATGAAGAAGATAAGTTCATAATATATTATTTAATTAGTTGTATTACTGTATTACTGTACTACTGTACTACTGTACTACTGTACAACTTACTTACTATACACGCCCCAACTATTTCCACTCTACCCCTTTACAAGCCATGCCCAGATATAAAGCAGGTAGATAGATCAGTCAATCAATCAACATATATTATACATACATATCTCTCTCCTTGTCTTGCTTATCTTGCTTGTCTTGCCTCCCAACTATCTCAACTTCTACATTTTCATCTTCTCATCTTCTCATCTTCTCACTCATATATATATTATCGCAAATCCAACCAACCAACCTCGAAGCATAACCAACTTTCATTCATTCATTCATTCTTTCACTCACTCATTCATTCATTCATTCACTCAATCGTTCCTATTGTGGACCTACCATCCATCCACCATCCATCCAATAACCCACAAACCCACAAACCTACTCGGTTCTCTCGGGATTCTAAAAATATAAAATATCCACACCCACCCAGACAAGGTTAATCTACATACCTACATACCTACATACCTAGGATTCCGCTCGAGGGATTTTTAATAAATCAAATTCGAATTCGAAATCGTTCGTTCGGTGAGATTTTGATACTAGTATTATATTAGTATTAGAATAGAACTACTGTATAATAGATAATATCGGAAAATTCAATCGTGCGATGTAGACGATGGAGAATGCGATGGAGAATCGTAGATCATGGATGTGAATATTTCTTGGCGATAGTCACGGTAGTAGTAGTAGTAGGTGTAGGTGTACGAGTTGTTTTAAAAGAAAATACTACTAGTAGTAGTAGTATTTCATGGTCATTTATTATTATAGTAGTCTGTGGGTATTGGGATGGAACGTATAATATATATAATCATAGTAATAATAAACTTGAATAAAGATAAAAATATAGAAATATCATAGAAATAAAAATATATTTATTTGATTTATATTCAATTAGTTATTTTTATTTTATAACTTGAATGATATTTTAAATTATTAATTCTCTTTTTGATTTACTTTGATTTTCTATCTTCTTAATATATAAATAATTAAATAATTAATTAAATAAATTTATCTAAATATAATAAATAATGGACTCGGATGATGAATAATGGATGATAGATGATGAATGATAAAACAGTCTGATAATATTATACTTTAAGTTACTTAGCATTAGATCCTTGAATATATTGCATACACCATACTATATATAAGCCAGCCTGAGTCTACTGATGATGGACGAACATATCTATATTTATATCTCGTCGAATATATCTCATCGAATATATCTCATCGAATATATCTCATCGAATATATGGTATGGTATGGTATCATTAAACACAATCCTCAAAACATACGGAAGTACTCACTGGCACTTGGGTGTTCTTCTAATACTATATGTATCAAATCAGTTAGTTAGATGCTAAAAGTAGGTATTTATTTATTTATTGTATGAAATGAATTGAAATAAAATGAATTGAAATGAAAGTAAATCTATCGTATCATTCATATCCATCTATCTATCTATCTTAGATATCTATCACAACATAATATTCAATACTACTTTACTTAAATCGTCCCAAGTTGCATACATACATACATACATACATACATATATACATACATACATAGTATTTAATGCGAGTTTACCCGGTAGGTATAGATTTCTCTACGCAAAGCTACGTAAATACATAGAAGATACTAACTGTACCTTTCCGTACTACTCACCGTCTGTACGTAGTGTACGTAGTCTGAATCCAGCTAAACTAAAATGAGATATTGCAATTTCTATATATATATATTATATATATTATATGTTTTATTTTATTTTATTATATATATTATATTATATTATAATCAATAACTCAGATCAGCTCGAGGTGAAAACATAAAGATAGGAGGGGTGCGCAAGAGGCTTATCGTGAGAGGAACGTGTAGAGCACTGCTTGGTTTACTTGGTTCTATGTGGGATGCCGTATCTGCTGTACATCAGCTTGGATAGATAGGATGGGAAGGGGGGATAAATTTATGTATGTATGGATGAATGGATTGGTTTATTTTATTTTCTTTTTTTTTCCTTCTATGATATGATATGATATGAGAGAGTATGAGATGATAGGTGATATACAAATAGATAGTATTTGATATGAAAAGAGAATAAATAACTCTTGATTGTTGAACTTGACTAGAATCTATATATAAAACTGATGATTGACTGGTAATGTTTTGCAATGATTCAAATAAGAAGATGATAAAGATCACTCACTCACTCATTCACTCACTCCAAACAGATTATTTGTACGCAGTCAGCCTTGTCCTACTAAGAGATCTATCCACAGTATTAGAATTTATTAATCCTTTGTTTGATTGGTGTGATAGAAATAACAAGCTCAAAGGCATTGACCTCAAAATCAAGCTGATCAAGGATTAGCTCAGCCTTGCGCCATGATCCGTTTCAAAGTTTCGAGATTCATTTCATTCATTTGATTGATCATGATGATACAATCTACAGTCCATGAACTTAGAACCTCACTTTCGACCATCCCAACAAGTTTCAGCATTACCTGTTAATGCCACGCTTTCTTTCTTTTCAATATCAAAACACGGTTTAATGCCAAGAAGTTGTGCGACTGGATTTTGAAGAGATCTATAGGATACGAGTAATTGTTCTTGTCAACGGAAGATAATCAACCTTCTTATCATACCATATTATATCCCAACCCACCAACTACCAACACCGCAACCGCAACAATGGATCAACTACCCCCTGAACTTCTTGGTCTAATTCTAAGAAAGATAGTCGATATGTGTCGATGCGACAAAAATATTATTCTCGAATTAAGATTAGTATGCAAAGCATTTGACGAGCAACTAAAACCCTCAATCTTCAAGACCATCCAATTGGAGTTTTCCCGCTTTAGTCGCTTTAGGAATATCGATAATGATGAGGTTCGACTGGGCACGTTGAGGTCGATTGGTCCGTTGGCTGAGGCGCTTTATATTGATATGATGATTGTTAGGGATCCAGGTATGTTTGATCGCAAAGCTATATTACTATCATAGCATGTCATATAATTGAACACCCCATACCAAAATCAAATCTCTTCTATATTAGGAAGAACTAACATATATCAGATGAAATTGAACGTCTCAAAGAAGTCTTCGATAGTATAATGTCCCATGTTCCCGAAATGGCAACCCTAATCGAATCGCTACGAAAATACTGTCTAAACAATAATACATTTATCGAGGAAGATTATCAACATCTAGTCAATCGAGTTTTACAAAATGGACCTGAGATTACTCGACTTAAAGTTAATTTACCTTTCCAAGTCGTGGGAAGTGGTTCTATGACTGCTACAAGGTTGTTTGCGAATACGTTGGCTTGTGCTGCAAATCGTCCGGAGGAATATAGGAAGATTGATACATTAGTTTTGGATCATGTTAGCGACAAGACGATCAATAATATTTTCAACGTACCAATCGATGTGGAAAATGCGTTTAAAACGTTCGAACATTTGAAGAATTTGGTCATCTCAATCAAAAGACAAGAAAGTCGACCATCACAACAAATCGTTTTTACTCGAAACATGTGGTTAATGTTCCGCAAAGCCACAAACCTCCAAAGCCTATGCATAATCGGATGGAATGTCCAAAGGAATACAAAAAGAAGACATTCAACCCGCGTTCCCTTTGCGGAATGGGCCATGAGATGTCTACCATATAATTCGCATCCCACCGCCAGCCTCAATCATCTCCGCTATCTCGAACTAAAACGCGTAGATATCGACCCTTTAATGCTTTACACAATGGTCAAAGAAAACTGCCACTCGCTATGCGAACTCTACCTCAACGAAGTCTATCTCAAGATTTTTGGATCCGCAGATCGAGAGGATACAGCGCTCTGGATAGGCTACCCGGATATCGAAACTCCCAAGCCGGAAAAATGCACTTGGGTAGCCCCGGCGTTGAGGGATTTGAAGGAGTTGAAGCTCAGTGTTTTGAGGGTTAGTGCGTTGGGCTATGATGATTATAATCCGGATCCGGAGAGTCCGCATCCGAATTATGATTTGGATGATCCGATGGGGAGGGGGAGGTCATTTGATCAGAGATTTGTGGAGTGTGTACTTGGTGTTGAGAGTCCGTTACCTAGTCCTCCCCAATCTACATCGTCTATTTTACAATCCCCATCCACTCCATCCCAAGAATCCCAGGATGAACAACATACACAAACACCCCCATCCCCAATAAACCCCTCCACCTACGACGCAGAAACATACCAAAGTACACGAAACACAACATCCCACTTTAAACGCTGCATCGACGGCGTTTTTTATAATCATAATGAAGAGGCGCTTAGGGAGTTGCATAAGATTATTACGGTGGCGGATAGGGGCATGCATCTCATTAGTCGCGAGATCGATAGGAGTAATGCATTGAGGGTAGATGGGCGATTGGGGATTTTAGTTGATGGGGAAGGTGGTATTGGGGATGGTGGTGTAGGTGGAGGGGTAGCGAATGCGGATGCGGATGCGGGAATCGGAGGAATAAATGACGGTGGCGGGGATATGGGAATGGAGGAAATCGACGGGGTATGAGGACATAAGATATGATGACGCTGGAACTCTTGTACTACATATATACCTTCGCGGTGGGATTCCTTCGCAGTGGGATTCCTTCGCAGTGGGGTTTTGCCTTGTTTTTGGTGTATGTGGTTTTACTTGCATGGTATATAGATATATAGATACTTACTTACTTACTTACATACTTATATACATATATAATCACTACTACTACTACTAAATAAACAAACATCCGAGCCGGATTATTCTTCATGTCCAAGTCCAAGTTGTTTGACAGTGGCAATCGTATAGAAATTTTCTTTTGCTATGCTAATTCAAGTTGAATGTATCAATAAATTGTATTAATAAATTCTACTACTAGTAGTATTTGGAAATGAAATTCAATATCATAATAGATGTAGGATAGGATACTAGTACGCTAAAGGACTTTGTTGTAAGTTATTAGTTGTAGTTCAAGTTGTTGTTGTATGAATGAATGAATGAATAGAACTTGAAGTTGAAAGATGGAGATAAAAAGTCTAAGGGTTTTGAATGGAACTGGAACTGGAACTTGGATGGAATTTGAATGATATTGTATTGTATGGATTATATTGTATGGATTAAATAGTAACTATAAAATAAAATAAAATAAAATAAAATAAAATAAAATAAAATAAAATAAAATAAAATAAAATAAAATAAAATAGCAAAGAAAAATCGGTAAGAGTCTAGAAGATAATTAATATATTACAAAATAACGAACTACTACTATGCAACTTCAACTTCAACTTCAACTTGAATGTAAGATTATATACTATGTCCAGAACTTGCCCGTCCCCCTCCGGACCTGTTGGTGTTGAAAGGGACTCGGAAGCGCTGACGCATTGAGCATACTAAGTAAGTGATGGATATCTCGTCTTCTAATACCATATATATATATATATTGCATTTTTCTTCATCTTTTCTTTTGTGCTTTTTATGTTTGTTTTCCTTCTATTAGTACGTACGTATGTATGTATGTATGTATGTATGTATGTATGTATTTTGCTGGGTACTTTGTAGGTACCGATTTCTTTTCTTTTAGTCTGATTTGATTTTATTTGATTTGATTTTATTTGATTTGATTCTATTTGATTTGATTCTATTTGATTCGATCATGTAATGAATTGCTGAGCAATCTTACTTTGAGCGATTGGTTGGCTTAAGTGAGTGAGTGAGTGAGTAAGTGAGTCTGGGGATTTCGGGATTTCCTGGGTTGGTTGGTTGCTTGCTTGGTTATGCGGTCTGTTGGTTTTTTAAACGCCCATGTTTGTATGATATCTTACTCTATCTTACTTATCCCATCCCATCCCATGCCATCCCATCCCATTATTATCCCATCTGCCTTGATTTCCGATTCGGATTGTGAAGGTGTGGAATCTGAGCTTTGAGTTTCCTGTTTTGTTTTTCCTGATGGGAGGGATAGGATAGGATAGGATAGGATAGAATAGAATGGATGACTGTGTGGATGAAGAGAGAGATAAAAGTATTCATTTGCTTGCTATTCTTATGTGGAAAAGGATGGATATAGATAGACCTCCTTTTCCTTTTGTCTGTTGAGTCAATCATTCATTTGTTCTATACCAAACTCAAATATACATGTATGCTACTCTCTCCTCTCCCCAGAATAAGAACACAGTTCGCGTTTCGTGAAGACTTCCTAAGTAGGGAGGAATAAGTGCGTTACCTGAGTTGGTACTTTACTCTACATGAACTTACCTTACCCTACCCTACCCTACCCTACCCTACTCAGTCGAATTGGCTTGGCATGAACTGGACCGGACAGCCGAACGGTTTGGCTGTGCTGGTCGTACTGTGTAGTCACGTTCTTGATCTCGGCTATGGCTGCCGTGCTTGTTGGTATGCTACCAGTATTGTCATTGGAGGGTTTGGGGCTGGTTTGCTTGGTGTTTCGCGGATTGCTATACTATGCTATAATACACCAGATGTATTATGCTCTGCTGAGGAATTGCTGAGGCTCGACCGACCGAGGACGAATGGACAACACCCTCGAGACCATAGAGGATGACATGAAGGTCGATGGTTGGTATAGGATATGTAGTGTACGGACCCACCAAATGATTTCATTTTCTCCTTCTTTATTTTTTGTTTGTTTCTGCTTGTGTGCATTGATATCACGAAGAGTATTGATCTTTTTTCATTTGGACTTTGGTTTCGAGGAAACAATACGTATATTTGATCGCATTCGACTCGAATAATATTAACAGAACAGAAAGAAAAGACAAATACAAACTAGATACTGCAATATATCTAGACACACATATACCGGATTTCACGATTTATTTAGTGGCTGCAATTATTGAAGGAAGTATAGCATCCGTCTCATTTATATCTATCTATCTATCCATCCGGCACCAATTGATCAATCGATCGATTCATCCATTTAATTCTCCCTACACACAGTATATACAATACTATAAGTGTCTCCAGAAAGTTGTTCTAGTTTCGAGGGAAGAGATACAGCGACAAATACACATACATACAATCTATAACAAAGTACATTACATGATTACCCATCGCTATCCCTCAGCTTGGTATCCTCCTCCCTCTGGTTGAAGGGGATTTCTATTTGGCTTCATTCCATATCATCTCTTTTGTTCTCGTTCAAGTTACGCTGCTACTTGAATCCCCTATTTTCTTTTCTCTTTCCCCTTTTATTTCTCCCCAACTTATTGTACCTACTGTTTCATTGAATTTCATTTCTTTCCTTGCAAAATAAAATGTCAACATCCCAAGTCCCAGGCTCCTACCCCATATCCCCCGCTCCTTCTTCTTCCTCTTCCTTCTCCTCTTCCGCATCCTCTATATCCTCAACCTCAAAATCCCAATACCAACCTGAGAAAGAAATGGCGATAACGGTGTTAGATTCCGAGACTACCACGTTACGTGAAGATCTAGATAAGGGGAATGATGGAGCAGATATGGATATGGATATTCCGATCGGTATTGAGACTGCAGAATTACATGATGTGGGTGTGGCGAGGAAAGAGATTGATGGGTGGAGAGGACATATTTTGGAGGAGGTTAAGAAGAAAGAGGGGATGGGGACGGGGATGTATGGTAGAAGTGGGATGGTTGAGGTGGATGGGATGAGCTATGTGGATTTGAGTGAGAGGGAAAGTGTGAGAGATGAGAATCAAGGTGGGGATGGGGGTGGAGATGAGGTGGCGAATTTTGGGGAGAGGGATGGATTGTTGAGGTGGGAGGATTTACGTGAGTCTTTACTCCCATTTTAATTTTCCCCTTTTCATATGTATGTAGGTAGAGGCATTAGGTGAGGATTCAGGTGGGTATCTTTGGATATGAATGTGGAGAATCTACTTGAGCTTGGGATTTGTGGATGAATTTGCGTTTATATTTATGATATTGGTGCTGATGAAGCTTCCTTCGATAGCGGAATGGAGACAAGAAAACGGATACATACGAACTGGATATCGGTAAGTCCTTAATTCATCGCTTTTGTCTCGCTTTGTGTTTTTCCCACTTCCTCTTCTTACTTTCCTTCCTTTCTCTTCGAGAAGAAAACGTTACTAGATGGTTTATCAAGAAGTTATGTACTGACATCAAATCTTTCCAAATCACAGAAGAATGTCAAGATCCACTTACCGCTCATTCCTTAGTTTATTCAAAATTCACAACGAAACTAGTAACCACACCCCCCACCCCCTACCATTCCTCTCTTCCCTCTTTCCCTTCCCCCTCTATCCCTTCGCTAACCCAAACTCACTAGTAAACATATACTCCCACCTCCTCGGATTCCTCCTCTTCTGCTTTCTCCCAATCTACATCTATATCACGGTCGTACCACGATACGATGTTGCTACGGTTGCTGATATCGTTGTTTTTGGACTTTTCTTTTTTGGGGTTGCGGTTTGTTTTAGTTCGAGCTTTTTGTGAGTTATTGTTTTCCCTTCTTCTTTTCAACATCTATGATGCAATAAATGAGAATTTTCTTTATCGTATCCACTCCCTTCCCTAACAATATCTCTCTCCCAGTCCATGACATAAAATTACACCACCAATCCCCAACCCCTGCAGCTACTAACAATCATCCCCTTTCCTCCATTAGATTCCACACCCTCTGCAACCACAGCGAAAAAGTCGCGAAAATCTGGCTCGAATTGGATTACCTAGGTATCGTTATTCTTATGTGGGTGGGTATGGTTCCTACTATTTACCATGGGTTCATTTGTGATCCTACTTTACAGAAGGTTTATTGGTCTATGGTTGGTCTCTTCTATTCCCTTCCCACTCTCCCCATCTATATCCCCACGTCCAAAATCCTCACCTTCACTCCCGCCCTCTTCTCCATTCCTCTTGTTCCATTTCCCCCGTGAAGCTAACACTCCCCCCCCCCAGATCTCAACCTTCGCCACCCTCTGCATCCTCATAACCCTACTCCCCTCCTTCCAAACCCCCACCTACCGTCTCTACCGCACCCTCATGTACATGGGTCTCGGTCTCTCCGCTCTAGTATTCATCATCCATTCTATTATTATCTATGGCTGGAAGGTGCAGGATCGCCGGTTGAGTATGGGGTGGATTGGGGCGATGGCGGGACTAAATTTTGTGGGGGCTACGGCTTATAGTTTGAGGGTATGTTTATTTTTGTTTTTTATGTATTATTGGTTTAGCATGGGGAAGGAGAAGAAGAAAGAGAAGGTGAAGAAGATTGAGAGAGAGAAAGGGGATATAAAGCTCAAAGTTGAGTGGGAAGTTTGGTTTGGAAGGAGCTTACCAATGAGGGTGTTTATCATCAACGTGCTCATTCCTTCATTTTAGAAACATTCCCACTCTCCCCTTTTCCCCACTACTCGCCTTTTTTCTCCGCTCCACCTTCTCTCTTCCTCCCCCTTTTTACTCACAATCCCCCTACCATCACCATCTCTAACATCTTTCCAATACTCCCACTAACACACACCCCTTCCACAGATCCCAGAAAAATGGTACCCAGGAAAATTCGACATCATAGGGAATAGCCACCAAATCCTCCATTCCATGATTATATTGGCGGCCCTTGCGCATTTTGCGGGGTTGGTGGGGAGTTTTGATTATTTGCATTCGGGGGCTGAAGAGTGTTGAGTTTGATACTGTGTGCGGAAAATAGGAATTGGGGGATAGATGGGATTTATAGGAATGGATTGAATTGGGTTGGAAAATTGTATTTTAGGCCTGATACTTGCAGTTGGATTTGGAGTTAGAACTGGGTTTAGAATTGAATTTGGGTTTGAATCATAGGTCTAATTGCTTCATTTATTGCTTTACTTATATGATATGATATGATAATGCTACATATGGAATGATGAATCAATGATCATGATGGTTTTGGAAGTTATTGCTCGAATGATCGAGTTAGATTTACATTTACTTTTGTGGTGAGTCAGTGTTTAGGTGGTATGTAGTGTGATTTAGATGAGATTTGATGGGATTTAAAGATGGGAATGGGGATGAGGGTGGGGTTTATGGGGGTTAAAGACGTGGGTGGAGTCTGAATGGGGGATTTTATAGAGGGGTGGAAAGGGGTAGAGGGTAGAATGGTTGATATGGGATGGACTGAGAGGCTGGGTGTGTATGGTTGCGTAATAGAGATTGGGGGCACGGAGAGCAGAATTTTAATAATTAAATGGATGCATGAGTGAGATTGAAAGATAGGATGGAAAATTCAAAGGAAGAGAGGAGGAGGGGCAATGCATAAAGGCTGTGTTTAAGGGAGGGGATACAGATATGTTTGTAGAATCGATGTAGATATTCAAAAGTTGAAGTGCAACGGATTTCAAAAGTAACAGAATGATTTATATTGGTCGATGGCATATGTATACATTTGTGAACATAAAATCTTGAGAAATTTGCCCATTCTGATTTTCTCTTTTCCTATATTGAGATTATGGGACTCGGAAATGGAGACGCCAATACTTGTTTTCAAATACACATACATATATTGCAAAAAGATATCAACTCTATTCCAATCTATTTATTCAAACCAAATTTCTGATCTGGCACTTCTATATAAAATTTCCACATCACCAACAGCAAGCACCAGCCAGCAATCTACAAATTAATTAATTTTCCATTCAAGTTCACAAGCAAACGCAAAACTAATTTGAATTTATTCACTTATCAGTAACAAATGCATACAACTATAAAATCGCATTGAAAAACACAACACATTGCATATCTCTACTAGTATATCAAAATCACCAAACGCTACATCAAATTTCACAAAACATTTTTTCCAGATACTAGTATTCTATTTTTCAATTTTCTCCTCCGAGTCGTTACCGTGGTCCCTGATATGAGGGGACGTGAAGAGAAGTAAAGCAACACCGTGACGTTCGGCAAAACAATTCTCCGATTCCGAGTTTACAAGTTTACAAGCGAGAAGCGAGATTTTAACGACGACATCATTATCGCATGCAAAACAAAACAAAATACACACACATACACAAACATATCACTGGCATCAGAATTATCTATCTCCAGGATTCGGTTTACTTCATGTTTGTGATTCAGTGTGTTTTGTTTAATTGTGTTGCATTGTATTGTGTTGTATTGCATTGTATTGCATTGTATTGCATTGTATTGCATTGTATTGCATTGTATTGTATTGTGTTGTATTGTGTTGTATTGTGTTGTGCTATGTTCTTAATATTCTATGCGTAATCTACTTTCTTGCCGTGTTCTGCTTGCTTGCATTCCCATTGCTGCGTAATTAATTGTATCCCACCCCAAGACCATTTAGATGTAAGTCTGGATTTACATCGTGATTGAATCTTGACTCGATGGGATTTTCTTTGTTGTCAAGATGGAATGGGGGGGGGGGGGGTTGGAAAGTTGGTTGGGGTCATGTTGTTGATTGATTTTTGTGGATATTGAGCTTCTACCGATGGGATGTGTGGTGGGGGATGTCTCTCGAGTCGGGTAGACTATCGTATAGTACTGTTTAATTGATTGAATCTATGGGCTTTTGCGGCATAGTGCACATTGGTTCATTGATCGGCAGTATTCTTCTATGAGGAATTTGATATTCACATGTTTGATTAGTGTTTTGGGGTTTTTGTTCAAAAGTGTGTACTGGTTGGGTGTGGGCTTGGGACGTATCTTGAGTCGGGGGACTACCGGTAAATTATGGTAGAGTATTAGGCGCTGTTTAATTGCTTATATTGATTGTTTTAGTACAATGGTTATTAGTTGGTCCCTTCCTCTACATTCAAATTCTGGGTTATGTTTTCTAAGGCTTTTCAAAAGTATGTACTGGCTGAGTAGGGTGTAAGATGTCTCTTGAGTCGGGTTTAGTATAGCATCCTCGGTATCGTATTGCATAATTGACTTTACGGATCGTTCCGGTATGATTGTCATTAGTTGATTAGTTGGTTAAAGGCTTTATGCCCACGATCTCGATTGATTTTGCTGGAGACTTTCAGATGTACCGGCTGAGTGGGTGGCTCTTGAAGAGAAGGTGGGTTATCGATAGACTATGGTAATGTACTGATTATTGTCTAGTTGATTGCGGGGACTTTTGCGGTATGGTGGTATGATGGCCATTAGTTATTCAATTGGTAGAGCTTTTCCGTGGAAAATTTGATGTTGACATTCTCGACTGGTTTTTCTGGGGAGGAGAAATGCGAATGCAAATGCGAATGCACCGGTGGGGTGGAGGATGTCTCTTCGGTCGAGTAGACTATTGGCAGAATGTGGTATAGTTTCCAGGCATTACCGCATTATCGGGTTGATTGTACGGAGTTTCGCGGGATGCTGTTTGTTAGTGTAGTCGTCCCATCTGATCTATCTATGTTAGTTCCTCGGTTAGGGGATCAATCTGTTGATTGAGTTAGATGTTTTTGAGTTATCTCGATGTTTTGGCTCTAATTTGGTGGTGGTGGTAATGATAATGATGACATTATTGATGGTGGTAGTTTTAGTAGTATAGCAATGAAGCTATCTAAGTGAATCGCGTGCAAGTCTAAGCTCGGATGGTACCGGGATGTAATTAGTGTCAATTTCAATCTTAGTTCTCTTGGCTGATTTTTGTCATGCTACAGGATTGATTGGAGACTTATTACTTGAAGTCATTTTCATACTTATCGTTGTGTTAATCTCACTTTCATTTGTATTAGCCGCGGTCGTATCTCACCCCGTTTTCTCGATTTAAATCTGATTTTAAACTTTCACACTGAACAAGAACTCTAAAGCTTGCTCACCATCTCTCATGACTGTTGATTAATTGCACATACGAGATAGGGACTAAATTATCCACTATGTATGTTTAGAATCCCCTAGTGTAGATTATGCCCGGTTTGCTACTAAAGTCGCGCTGTCGATCTAGTGCCGGTAACTATAAAGCTTGGTTTCTTCCCCCCCTATTTTATAGCATGAGAGTTCATTCTTTCCTCCTTGGTTCATATGGATATCTCAATGCCTTATTCATTTATTGTTGCGGCATCGTTACTGCCCAATTATTTGCTGCTAAGGTGGTATTGTTGATCTAGTACCGGTACTATAAATCAAAGCTTAATTTCTTTCCCCACTATTTTGTAGCATGACAGTTCGTTCTTTCCTTTGTTGTTCCCTTCGGTATCTTGATTCACCCTTCATTTCATTTGCTTATCATGTTTGAAATGTTGTTCCTACAAAAGGTTTACACCATATACTGTTGGTTGCCTAGGGTATCAACTTATTCCTTAGTCATATGGATGGATAATATCCTCTACCTCTCCCATAGTATGGTACCTGAGACCTTTTAATACTATAATAAGATGCCCTGCATATTACCATAATATAGTGCAAGATCTACTAGTATCACTTCATGTTTTGATACCTTCTGCATCAAAGTAACTTTGTAATGATTGGGTGTGCTGTGGTATTGTGATACTGCGACTTGCTAAAATTGATAAGTGCAAGATTATTCAAATCAACAGTTCACTAATGGGCAAATTCCATTGTAAACTCCATCATGCCTATACAAGCAACTTCAGTGTCTTGAGTTTTGTTACCTGGGTGATCATTTTCGTCATTTGCAGGAACTGGAAAATGCATTCGGGACAATCCGGTCTTGGTAGTGGATAGTTTAACTAGATACCCAACAAGCGAAAATGTTGATCTACGCCTTCCCTTCCGATCATCTTCTCTTCATTCCAAATCTTCCATGAGATTAAGTTTATTAGTTCTATGTTAATGAGTGGACTTGGTCTTGAGATTTACCATCTAATGCAAATTAGCTCTATACCAATTGATCTAGTAGAAGAATATGTATCATCTGATGTATATTCGGATCCAAAGATGAAAAATTTGCTTGCAAGTACATCGTAAGAGCATCATAAGAGCTTGGCTAGTTACGTCGACGATATTGCGTGACTTGAGGCAAAATGGGAAATAGCGTAGTTTGTCTTTTGTATATATGCCCTCCTCCCCAAAAATTTCTCTCCCCCATTTTCCCAATGTTCCAAAAATTTTCATAGATCATTCTTTGCTGCTATGTATCATTTTATCAATCTCATTACAATTTTACCAATTTTATTACTCTTACTTTCACCTTCCTCATCCTCGCGCAATGGTCAAATTCAATCCCACGAGCATCGATGTAAGTAATCATTGATATATTTACATCTCAAATTTCAATTTCTAACCATCAAAAAGCCGTCAAAGAAAATCGCAAGACAAAGAAGTACTTAGAAAAGAAGGGCTAAGTATCAAGTTTGAACGATTTTGTCTTACCACCCTAAATTTGAGAAAGAAAAAACACTGACACATGCAACAGTAGGAGATACTAATCAAAATCTAACTCTAGAATAGGAAAACGAAACCACGAGTCGCGATCGAATTAAGGAAAGAGTTAGCTCGAGCTAATCGGGAGCTCACGGGAGCTCATCTTCTTCAAGCAGCGGACTTGTCGAATCCAAAATTTCAACATTAGACCGGGTTCTCTTCATTGGTAGGTTCCAAGACTTTTAGTCAATGCATCATAACTAACTTTCTTGACTAGCGAACGAACCCATGGGATACTCACACCAAGTACCCACCAACAAACATAGTGGCTAAACCCCACCGAGAACACCAACGGAGAATTTTGCACTCCACCCACAACAAAAAGACCAATACTACTGTCTTAGGACAGTTCTTCTTCCCACCAAAAACCTTTGGCAACCTAGGCAATCCATCACTGTTGTTGTAGCTTGCTCCTTCAGAAATTGTCAGTTTCTTATGAGATGCATACTAGTCGACTAGTACGCTTGTCTAAAGAAACACCTCTCCTACAATCGTCAATCGTTGTATATCAAATGTGTTGGTGCATTAAGTTTGCCCATGGAGAAAACACCAACAGAAATTCTTAGTTCGATGCATTAAGTTTGCTCACTTTGATTTCTCCCCTCTCAAAAGTCCTTGACCTCGCCCACGCGAGGAAACCCACAACCAATGTCGCGACTCAGATTGAAAAAAGAAGAATAGATCTGAATAACGCAATTTGGTTAGGCAACTGAGTTGTACTAGACGAGCCTCAGTATAATCCCAAAACTACTACATCGTGCTATTTTAGCACCGTTCTCACTTTGCGCCAGGATAGACGTTATCCTACCCTAGTGGTTTTCTTTTAGTCTGAGACTGATCTCCGATCCTCTTAAGACACTTTTCTAGCTCCCTCGTCACGCGAGGTCCTAAAGTTAGAAGGAAAAGTGGAAACCACTAACGAATTCAACTAGTCTGCTCCCTCCGGTCGATGCATCTAGTACGAATTCACATGGCAGCGCGACCCCCCGCAGCACACCATGGCAAACAACCCCAAAGCTCACAGCGCAAAACCCCCTGGTTTGTTAAACCAAAAAAACTCTAATTTCATCGATGTAGCTCTTTCCTTTGGCAGATTGAGTAAATTCCGATCGAAATTACCCGTTCACCGGTAGCCACCCTCCCCACCACTTCTTACCAACTATCTTGCATAGTTGGTAAGTGCAAAAACAAAACAACGCTATCGCTCTGAACGACCAAAACTTGGTAGCCAAAAACCCCACCCCACACACAATGATTCTAGGCTCGCTTCGGCTTGTAGACTGGATTACATCATTGTTTTGCTTCACAATCCCTTGAAGCACCCCAACTTTTTTAGCTCGCCAAAACATCATCGTGGCTTGAAGAAACTAAAGTTGCACTTTCTTAGCTCGCTATCGTCAATTGTGGCTTGTAGACATCAAAGTGCCCTCAAGGAGTTTAATTTCTAGACGTTGGAAATAAAACTTGGAATTCTCCGCTGGAATTTCCTGAGATCCTTTTAGTGAGACAAAAAAAAATTCAATTTATGCTCGCATGCAAATGCTTGATGCAGAATTGTCTAACTTTTTCCACCAAACAAAAAATAATGAACACTCAGGCTATCGTCTCATTTCATTATTTCCAATTTTTGAACATATTCACCTTCTAACATGCTCGCTTTCGAGCTTGATGCAGACCTGCAAGATTGAATCAAAAATTGGCCTTTTGTCTTTACTACTGGATACTTCCTGACCCATACCTCAATCGAACAACTTCATGGAAATACATCCGTACGGGGAATGGAATCTCAGCTCGCTTTACACTGAAGCTAGAAGACGTTATTCCATTTAGTATTTCCGCAATTTCCGAAAAAAGTCATTATGATGGATGACTTGAGGAATGTCGCACACCAAAACACCACAAAACAACCAAACAAATGAAGTTGTTCATTGAGAAGTTATCGGATATTCATACTTGTATGGATTTGATGGTAAATAAAAGGTGTCGAGTCGGTTAAGCATAAAATGCTGATTGGACATAAATTGTCTAAGTGAGCATAAATTGCTCATTGACTCGAAGAGCGCATGGACAGGAGGAACCGCGGTGTGTCTACAAAAAAATTGTAAGTATCTTTCCTTTCCTTCTAACTTGTACAATAACTAATTCATTGGTTGATAGCTGGTTTTTGAAGATGGAAGGTTGATCGAATCAAGAGCGAAGAGTTCTTGCTATTGGTTTGGACTATGGTATGTCATCTTCGTTCTGATTCTATCTTATTGTTTGAACTTTATACTAATTGTTTAGTCTCAGCGAATAAAATATGATGGATGGCTTTTTTGTTTCCTCTTTCTTAACTAGAGATAGATGATAACTTTCAATCAAAAACATCTTTCTCTTCATTCATGTGTTGACGTTCTTGATGTTCATACTGATTGATTTGTGAATATGTTTTCAATAACCATGTCCATGATTCAAGTTAGATTCCATCGATGAAATGTTGCGTTACTAAAACTGCCCTTGAATATACGTCACATTTACTGTAACACTTTCATGAAAATATTAGTTATTTTTTTTCTCCTCTCTATCAATCGAAGTAGTTACAAACTTGTACTTTGAGTTTTCTTATTTGATTTGAATGTCCCTCTAAACAATCTTTTACTGTTATCGTCTTGAATTCTTCTTTTTCTTCCGTCTGTTTGAGTATACAATCAAATCTCATTAAACATTGAGTTATACGTATTTGTTAGACAATGTTGAAATTGATAACCATAGACGAATACTTGATAGCCTACGTTATATAAGCATGAATCCTAAATATAATCCCACCTATCTATCAACTTCTCAATCCTCCATCACCTACTTCTTACCATTACCCTTCTTCCTCCCTTTCCCCTTTCCCTTCTCCTCCTCTCCCTCTCCACTATTCTTACCTCCCTCCTTATCCTCCTCATCCCTTCTTCATCTCCTTAACACATTTCTCACTAAACGCTCTCACCCTAACTCGATTATAACAAAAATCAATTCCACCAGTCCCCTTTCCCTCAAGCCCCTTCCCAGTAACTACCAAGAAACTTTCAAACCTGTTTACAAAATCCTTATCATCTTGGTTCTTGACCCAGAATTGTCGCCCCACGGTGTTATAATCAATGTGGCCATCTTCGAGTTTGTATTTGTGGAGGAGAGATTTAAGATTTGAGGCTTCGGTGGCTGTGAGGGAGGATGCGGGTTCTTCGTCTTCGGTGAGGAGTTTAGTGGCGAGGATTTTGGGGGACATGCTTTTTGTATGGTCGAATAGGATGTTATGGAATGGGGGAACTGTGCCGAATAATTCGAATACTGATGTAGTAAATTGGAGTTAATACCATGATTCAATATCTGAAATGATGATAGAACTCGTCAATTGATTTGATATATGATTTGTTGTCCGCTAGGATTCAATCCAAGTAGATATATATACACGTACTCAACATCATAATCTCCATTCATCTGGACAGTTAATTAGTAGGTCGAAAAGATATAAACCCTATCAAATACTTCAGTAATCCCGAAATAAGGCAGATTCATATTTGATGGCTAACGGCAAGATTTTAGATTTATCGTTACCTAAAGGTCATAACATACTAAATAGGTTATATGTGGTTGAAACAATGGTCGATTGAGATATAACGGATACCTAGGACCTAGGTCACCACCAACATTAACCCTCGAATCGAAATCGACGAAAATCAATTCTTTTCAACAGTTCTCGCACGAGTATATTACTCCGTTAATACGTCTTGCAAATACGCTTTACTAAAAAGCGGAGTCGGACTTTTTGTTCGCCACCCACCACGTCGTCGTTGTAGGGTTGTGAAAAGCCCGTCATATGAAATTGCACTGTCATTTCATATCACATCACGCAAATTTCAAGCCTTGTGCGTCTTTTGATATTTACTCTTAAGCTTTCTTCGTCTGGAAAATAATACAATCAAAAAGTTTATATCTTCAAAGTTTGCATATACCAACCACACCATGCAACGTGACCGTCACACTAATTGACTTCAAATGTCATATGGTGTCATCTCATGGCACGTCAAAACACTGTCACGCTCATTTTGTAACCCTGCGTCGTTGACTATTTATTCATTTGCCCACTTATACTTTCCACATACATAAACATTGTCAGTTATTGACTATCTGACGCTCTATAATACGTATTCAATCAATTGATTGTTTCCTGATTTACTTTGGAATCGGATTTCCTATTCCGCCAGTTCCATCTATATAGTTATTTCATTTGTTCAACGATTATTTTCTTTCTTACCTACCTAATTATTTCTCGTCTACCCAAGTCCAATATCATAGCTCTCTCCTCCTATGCCCAATGATCAACATTTTCTAAACATAAAATCATATTCATAGTTCATTATTCTTCATTTACCCTTCATACCCTTCCTTCGCTCCCTTTCACCACTCATTAGAAACCACAGCAAGTACATTCATCCACCAATATTCCATATACCCATACTCTCAACCCTACCCAATCTTACAGCATAAAACCTAAAAGCATTAAAAAGATCCAAACAACTTCTTAAAAACACCAATATTGAACCACGCAAAAGTTTTAAAACTCGTGCACAAGAAAACAACCCCACAAGCGAGTCTAGACCCTTCTAGCTAAACACCAATGATGTCACTTAACACCTATCTAAGTGTCTCTCATTCCATCTATTGCACATCTAACCTTATAAACCCTAAGCCAGCAGCACTAGGAGTATTTACTTCATCAATAGCAGAATATATATCCATTTAGTTGGTGATCATATACCGCTAATATCAAAAATCGGTTCCGAACTCCGGTAAGTAAAGTATAACTCCATCCATTATTCGTGTCAATCCTCGGTATCTATCTACGGAATATCATACAATCGTTCATAACTATCGTCTGGTTACTGCACATTTAAAATACCAGTCAGTAGTAGCAGAGTCAAGTCTTGAGAAGTTGAGTAGTGTCCTCACTAGATTATTCAACGGCGTCAAAATTTGGGATGCGTAATCCAGAAGTTGAGATGGAACTACGCCGTCAAATTCACTTGTTATTGGGTAGAAAAATAAAGAAATAAGTATAAAAAGTTGCCATCTTCACTTGGCAAACTATTATCAAAACATTAACTAATCTAGCAAGAAGCAATAAATTCAGTTCAAGAGACTCGGATATAGTTCTAAACTACAATTGATTACAACCATATGATCGGACCTGATATTATCAATGGTTTTGGAGGATAAGTATATCAGCATTGAAGATTTCTAGTAGATGGGTTTAAGAATGATAATAATGAACCATGTTAAATATTGACAACAGTATTTTACTGAGTAATTCTTTTATAATATCGACGATATGGACCGGCTATTCTGCTGCTAAGTACCAGTGAGTCTGTCTTCCAACAGCAGCTTGATTCATTTCTGTGAAGCAAAAGAAGTCTAGTATTTTGCATCCATAAAAAACAATGCTTTCTTTAACTGACCCTTATCAAGGATATTATATTATAATGAACAATTTAGTTCGAGTCTCCACGTTGGTAACCCACTCTAACCACCAAAACATGTATCTAAATCTCATATATTAGCGAAAGAATATCAATTGGACCATAGCGAGAGATACAAATGATCATCTCTATGTATCAACAAAACTAGCGTTATTCAAATGGTCCTTTCTTCTCATGCTTTAATAGCAATTATACATTCGCAACTACGAATACTAACAGTAAAATTCTACTAGTTGTCAACGACAACACGAACCTCCAAACCAGCAACAACAATTAATCCCAATACAACCAAAATCCTTATCTACAAGCCATCGAATACAATCACTAAACCAAGAAGAAGAAGAAGAAGAAGAAGAAGAAGAAGAAAAAGAAAAATATTGGTTCATAGACCATCATCCATTTTTTCCATCTATCAAAACATGTTCTGTACAGCAATCCGAAAGGGACTCCAAAAACTAAATATATAGTGCCCTCAAGTGTTTACACTTAGAGGTGAGTAGACCATTTTAGTATTTGATCTATTCGGCTAGAGTGTAAACTAAAGATTTAATAATAAGTGTACTTAGTTCCCGGCTAGTTAAGCTAATGGCACTAGGATCGTACTAGGACCGTTAGGCGAAGTATAAAGCATCGTCATTGACTGGTTGGGTATGTCTAAACTATTCCTAACAATTGCTAAATAAATATAGGCGAGCTAGGTCGATGTGAGATATATTCGAATTTTGGTATTTATGTATGGTGTTCAATCACTCCTAGTTGTAATGTTAGGGTTAGTTTGTTTTTTATTGTATTCATGATGATGATGATGATGATGATGAATAATGAATGATAGTAATATAGAGATCTAAAAATTGATTTAACGGCAAGTAGACATTGTTATATGATGGTTCAATAACTAGAATCAAGAAAACTCACGGGAAGGCTGTCTGTTTCAATGAATGCGGTCGTTAGTAAGAGAAACAACGAGAAAGTGATTGAACCCCGCTCAGCCATTATGTAGAACACATGGTATGAATTAGATTGCTGCCAGTGAATTAGTGAGGTAGAGGGGAGATGAATGGTTATTATATACATACAAATCTAATTCAGTTTTCTATATTACCATTCTCGAATGATATTAACGAACCAAAAGTATAAAAGATACCCCTTAATTAACAATTCCATACTCGAGTACAATATCCCACCACCACTTACTTATTATTCCCCTAAACAGTCACAATACCGATTTTTATACGTATACATATACACAATTCCCAAACCGCCGTTCATTCCACCAATAACGAATTCCCATCACTACTATCTCCCATCCATCCATCCCATCCATTCCATTCCAACCCATTCCAATCCAGTCCAAATATCGACAGACTCAGGAATGCACCAATAAACCGCACCACCGTATTCTCCCCTCCCTCTACTAGTATCCAAACTCAATTCCCTAAATAATAAATCCCTAATATAATAAATCACCAAATAATTCCATATATCATCCACCTCGATACGAGCTATCGAAGTTATACTCTAAACTCTAATTTCAAACTTAAACACTACCGTACGGTAGCTATAATTAGCGGGTGCTGATTTCTTGACTAGTCATTATTGGTATGAGAGGAATCTAAATTCACTTATACTTATACTTATTATACTTATACTCATACATTCCAGCCAAGACAAATCTGATAAATCGGAAATCAGACGGCATGCTAGATTCTCATTTTTATGTGTAGAGCGCGTGAACGCCTTTTATTTCATACATCTATTCATCGCCAATAGATCTCTTATTTCATATCATACATCAAATCAATATGATAAAACTATCACTCTTACATTTTCTTCCCTTTCTCCTTATCGCCATACCATCATCTTCAATATCAGTATTAGGGATTCCCACTCCCAACTCCAATCCCAATTCTAACGACGATCCAAGTTCAAGATCAAGTTCAATAGCAAAATGCCTAAACTACCTCCTCACATCCTCCCATTCCTCCAGCACCAGTATCTCCGATTTCTGCACTCAATATCTCAATCTCAATCTTGATCTTGATCAGCATCCTCATAATGAAATCGCAACCACTCAAACCAACATCTTGAATCCGCGTATTCTTGATCTTGATCATCTACACCTCCACACGGAATGCACTACCCCATCCATCCTCTCAGCATCCTGCGTGCAATTTCTCTCGCATCACTCTCCTCCCCCAGAACACCGTCATGAGAATGCAGAAATTCCATCTCATCTCCAAACCGCGAATCGACCCCAAAATCGGATAGCTCGGCGCCAACTAGGTGGTCAAACTCCGCTTGAAAAAGCCGGGTACGATCCTAATTCTCATTCTCATGCAATGCCTAAATCCAAATCCAAATCCAATATCAAGCAACCCCAACCCCCGAATCAAATCCCAAATTCGAAATCTGAATCGAAATCTCAGACGATCAATATAAACCTCTCGCCAAGCACCAAAGATAAAAAGCCCAACTCAGGTACTCAAATCCAAAATACCGGCGGAAACCACGTTCAAAATCCCATATTAAAGACAAAGACAATGCCAATGCCAATACCCAACCTCAACAATCTCCCCTCTGATATCGGTCTTCCGAAATCCAAACCGAAATTCAATTCCAAGTTGATCAAACAACCTCAACCACAATCTCAAGCCCAGTCCCAGTCACAACCCCAACCCCAACTCAAGCCCCAATCACAACCCGCAAACCCCCAAACCAAAACCATAAATCTAGTCCTAAACCCCCCGACACAAGCCCAAGCGAACGCACAAGCACAAGCGAACGCCCAAGCCCAAATGAACGCCCAAGCCCAAGGACCAAAACCTCCCAACACCCACTCCAAGATAAAGCTAACCGGCCATCCGCAAGCAAGGGAGGGGGGCATACGATTAGATAATGGTAATAAGCCGGGGGTATTGCGGCGGCCTGGTGGGGTGATGAAAGGGGGGACAGGGAACGAGGAGGATAAAAAATGGAAGAAGATAAAAGTGAAGCTTCAAGGGAAACCGAAATTATGGGGGGAGATTGAGGGGGCGGTGGAGAGGGGGAAGGATAGAGATGTGGGGGAGGGGGGTAAGAAGGGTGATGGTGATGATGAAGAAGAAGAAGAAGAAGAAGAAGAAGAAAAAAGGAGAAAATTACGAGCCCAATGGTCCGCCAAAGGGTTAGTAGGTGGGAAGAAGATAGGGGGGTCGAAGATCCATTTATTTTAAATGAAATGAAATAAAATGAAATAATAAAGAAGAAATAATAAAGAAGAAAACAAGCATCATAAGTCCGGAGTGTAAGATGTACAAGAATCAATACATCCAAAAGAACAAAAATGCACGAATCCGCTTAAGAATTGCCAATTCTCAATTCCCAATTCCCGATTCCCGATTCCTAATATATCTATCTATCAATCAGATAGATCTAGCTGATCTATACATATCGATATATCGATAAAACCGTGCATTACTTACTTACTTACATACATACATACATACAAACATAAATAAACAATCCTCTCAACACCCCCATATCCATCCCTCCATCCCTCCATCCCTCCATCATCCATGCATCCATCATCCATCATCCATCAACACTCAAACTCACAAACAAACAAACAAACCCAAACTCCCATCCACCGAAATCCATTTTTCTATTTTTCTATTTTTCCATCAATACTCAAGTCTAGTCTAGTCTAATCAAGAGAATGAAAAAAAATGATCTAAATGATCAAATCATCTAAATGATCAAATTCAAATTACACGACGTGGAATAATTAATTAATTGATTGATTGATTGATTGATTACTAATAAATCTTATCTTATCTCATCTTATCTTATCTCATCTTATCTTAAAAAAAGAAATACTCGTTCTATTATAAAATTAGAGTTGAAGATGGGGAATTATGGAGGTATGTATGAATGTAATATATATATATATATATATATATAAATAGCTTCTGAATTGGTGATTTCTTTTGTTCCTTGTTGTTATACTAGATAGATAGATAGATGGATGGATGGATGGATGGATAGATGGATGGATGGATGGATAAAGTGGTTTGTTTGTTTTAGTTCGGTTTGATTTGATATGATATGATATGATATGATTTGATTTGATATAATTTGATATGATTTGATTTGATATAATTTGATATGATTTGATTTGATTTGATTTAATATGATTTAATCCATATAAAGACGTAAATACGCCATTATCCTACCCTACCCTATGCTTTCTTATACTTTCTTTCGGATCCTATCTTAACTCAAACTTAACGTATCCTTTCCTTTCCTTTCATATTCTACTATAATAGCATCAATCCAGTTCAGAATTCAGCATGCGTCTATTTCACAACACAACACAACACATCGCATGCTTACGACGACCTTTTTTTCCGTTTTTGTGTCTCTCCCTTCATTCTCCATCCATCTTCTTTTATAATCTCTCCCCACATTCGTCATACCTACCCCAAAACCTCAACCTCAACCTCAACTTCAACCTCAACGTCAGTCTCAAGCCTTAAACTCCCCCGCAATACTATCCGCAGCAGCCACATTTTTCCTCCCCCCCTGCTCCGCAACAACCTGAACATTCTCCGCCGAAACCTTAACATGAACCTGTTCCCCTCCACCCACACCCACACTCGCACCATTCCCATTGCCATTCCCATTCCCCTTCGCCTCCCACCTCCTCGCCTTCTCCTCATCAAATCTCCAAATCCCCCCCGTCTTATCCGCATCCGCAGCTAACGAAATAACTGGGCCCAGGCTATTCAAAACAGCATCACTCTCCACCCTAGTAAAATATCTCCTCTCCCAAACCCTCCCCTCATTTTTCTCCTTAATTCTCCATTCCCTCTGCTCAACTTCTATCTTTCCCTTTTCCGCCCCCGTCGTATCCATATCACCCGCCGCAATCGCAGCCGCGACTTTTGACCACGCGCGACGGGACTCCATGGGATCTTGTTCTTCGATGGGTGCGATGATTAGGGGTGTCGTGGGGGAATTGTCCGCATCGTATGTATCGACGATTTCGCTCTTTTTGCCACCTTCTCTAATTTCGAACGATTTGGTCCATTGCCCATTGACCGTGTAGAGGATTTCTTTTTCCTTGCCGGTTGGGTACAGTGTTGCGGTGAAACTGTTCTTTTTACCGGATAGCCAGCCTTTTCCACTGTAGTCGATCTTGGCAGTGTATCCTGAACTACTGGTGATGTATGTTTTATCGTTGAGTTCGACGAAAGGAGAACCGAATATTAATCCTTCGATATGAAGATTTGGAAGGGTAATTAGGTATGTTTCGTTGTAGGCTGGAATACTGAAGACTGCATGACCAATTTGTTTGACATTGATTGTACGAGAGAAAGAAGCCTTCTGAGCATTGTAACCTTGTAAATACACGCCATGTTTCTTATTGGAAATTTGATATGCGGTAGCAGGAGGATGATGGCTATCAAATGGATTAGAAAGATTCTATTGACACTATCCGCCACAAGAATAAAATAACATACCTAACTTGCTCCGAAATCAACTCAGTAGTTCCACAAGAATCAACCCATTTTCCAAGGAATAATTCTCCCAAGAAAGGATTGAGAGGTTTCTTTTCATTTCCAAACTTCTCACTTCGACTCGCATATTGTTGTTTCAAGGTACTAAGGAACCATTTTAAAACCAAAAGAGCCCGTTTTTGAGGATCTTTCTCTGCGGCGGGTGCGACGAAAATTGATGGATGTTCTGCCCAATATGAAGAGAATTCAACTAAAGATGTTGAAGAGAGAATAAATGGTGGTGCTGTTAATGAAGATAAATCTCCAGAGAATGAAGCGATAGACTTTAAGAAGGCACTCCAAGATCCCTTATTTTGTGCAGATATACCTGCTCCTTCGGTTTCGTTTGAAGACATTTGAATTATTTCGTGGTATTGATGGGTTTGATATTGTATGAATTTGGAGGTTTTAGGATTGTGAATCCTTAAATTAAGATGCAGTCTTAATGAAATTCAAATTAATAAGTCTTGATCAAAATATCAAAAAGGATAAGTAAAAGTATTTCTCGTTCTTGTTCTTATACTGTAATTATTTGAATAGAAGTAATGCCTGTAGCAGGGGAAGAAGTAGAAGAAGAAGAAGAAGTAGAAGAGGAAGAAGAAGAAGTAGACGTGTAGTGTAGTGTAGTGTAGTGTAGTGTATTGTAATTGTAGTGTAGTATATTATAGTATAGTATAGTATAGAACAATTAAACCGCCTTAATAAATCCTTCTACTAAAACTATAACTATTATAATAAACTGGCGGTGGTGGTGGTGGTGGTGGTCTTGATTCTTGTTGATCTTGTAGAAGGGAGTTGGTTCCAATTCTTGAGTTGCAGTTCGAGTTTAAGCCAGAGTGACCAGAATGACTATTTTGTCTTTGCTTTATCATAATTTATTCATTTATTTATGTATATATTTAATTTATCTATTTATTTATCTATTCTCTCCACATATATACTATAATACGTACCACCTAGGTACTCATCACACATATATTCTCATAAAAAAAAAGTTGCCCCTCAATTCAACTTCCAGGGTTTTTCTTAACAATTGCATAATAATAAATCAATCCAGTTATAGCGTTACCAAGTAGCGATTGTGGAGACCATCATCCACTTGAGACTATAATTGATACCAATTGACACCTGGGCAAGCTGGGCAGCTAATCTCTTACCAATTGATATCATATGCACAGCCTTCTTGCCAATTCATCCGGATAAATTGTACCTGCAGAAAATACTTGATACAATTCCCCCATTCCCATCCCAGGAAATAGGGAGAGTACTCGTATTCTTACATAGAAAATCCCCAGCTAGATAGATATCGTACAGGTTTCTATAAACGGTATATTCTATTTTACTTTTCTAAACCACAATATAATACAATATAATACAATACGAAATTATATATACATCTCCTCTCCTCTCCTCTCCTCTCCTCTCCTCTCCTCTCCTCTCCTCTCCTCTCCTCTGCTCTCCTCTGCTCTCCTCTCTCCCACACACATACACACAAACATACAAACAAACAAACCATCCACCAATCATATAAACAATCATAAATCCACTAATAAATCCCTCAATCTAATAATCTAACATAACAAATAAACAAACCATAATATACTCGAGCTCACTATATAATATCACATCCATCCATCCATCCATCCATCCATCCATCCATCCATCCATCTCCACTCACAAGGCACAATACCTTACATGACACGAATCATCAAATCAGTCCCCCTTTTACAATGGGTTGACTTATTTGATTTATATCTATCTAAACCATCCATCCATCAATCCATCAATCCATCCATCAATCCATCAAAACCATATAACCACCCACCCACCTACCACACAAAATAAAAAAAATAAAAAAGTACATCTTCATCCCCATCCCCATCCCCATCCCCATCTCCAAGATCCCCCTTTTCCATTTCCAATCCCCATCTCCCAATCCCCATCTCCCATCTCCCAACCCATCTCCCATTCCCATCCTCATCTCAAGCCCCGATCACCAATCCCCAAGCACCAAGCCCCAAGCACCAAGCTAAATAACTAATCCAGTCCTGACTTATATAAGTTAATTAATATCCCATTCATTCATTCATTCATTCACCACGTTACCGTATGAATCACCAAACCACAAACTCCAAATACAACAAATAAGTTATAAAGAATTGAAGAATTGAAGAATTGAAAAAATCAATTTAGATTAAAACACAAATTAGATATTCTATGATTAAGAAGCAAGGAAGCAAGCAAGTAAGGAAGCAAGCAAGCAACATTTGAAAAAAAAAATTATATATATATATATATATGTATTTCATGGTTACTTTATGCCGTACATTGTTGTTAATTGATATACATTGGATATGATATGGTAGTTGTGATGGCGAGGTTCATTTGTTGTTGAGATAGAAGAAGAATAATAAGAACGACCTTATAGGAGCTGATTTAACACATTCGTTTTTCAATTCACACATTATCACATCACATCACATCCAATATAACATCGCATCATTAAATAACGAGTATTTCAATTCAATTCATTGCATTCATTTATTGGTCTCCCCCTAACCATCCACCATCCACCAACCATCCCATCCGTACTTCGCCATGTAATGTATTTCATCATAACAATGTCATATCTTTAAACCGTGCAATGTTTCGAAACGTAGAATGAACAACAATAACAACAACAACAACAACTTCATGGTAGCCATGATACGCTTATAGCTGTCCTGCAGTGTTGAAATCCTCAAGTCCCTCCTTGAGACGGATAGACATGGTTTTCTCTCCCTCACGAACCCAGACTGTAAAATATTAGCATGCGAATAAGTGCAGAAGAAATGGGAAAACTCACCTCTTGGGTCGAACTTCTTCTTGTTTGGCTTGTCGGCTCCATCTGGGTTACCGACTGGTGTCATGAGGTAATCCTTGTTGGTGAGAATGAAGTCTCTGATACCGCTGAGGTAAGCGAATTGCATATCGGTATCAAGGTTGACCTTAACAACACCGTATGAGATGGCGTCCTTGAACTCTTGCTTGGAGGATCCAGATCCACCGTGGAAGACTAAGAAGACTGGCTTATCTTCCTTAGCTCCAATGGCATCCTTAACGTGCTTTTGGTGCTTGCCGAGAAGCTCTGGGTGAAGCTTAACGTTTCCTGGCTTGTAAACACCGTGAACATTACCGAAACCAGCGGCAATGGAGAAGTATGGGGAGATTGGGGAAAGAGCTTGGTAGATAGCAAGGATATCTTCTGGTTGAGTGTAAAGGGAGTTGTTGTCAACATCTTCGTTGTTGACACCATCTTCCTCACCACCGGTGATACCGATTTCCTATAAGTTTGTTAGCCATAATTTTAAGTACCAATTATATATTAGCTTACCATCTCGAGCCATTGCTTCATTGGTGCGGCTCTCTTCAAGTACTTGGCGGTGGTTTGAATGTTGTAGTCAACCTCCTCTTCACTCAAATCGATCATGTGAGAAGAGAACAATGGCTCTCCGTGTTGCTCGAAGTATTTCTCATCAGCATCGAGGAGACCATCTAACCAAGGAAGAAGCTTCTTGGCGCAGTGATCGGTGTGAAGAACAACTGGGATACCATATGCTGGTGCAATGGCACGAATGTAGTGAGCACCGGCGATACCACCAGCAATGGAAGCCTCTTGGCTACCGTTTGCAACACCCTATCGAACATTAACTTATGATATTTTTATTGAGGATATTGGGAATTTCCAACCTTTCCGGCGAAGTAAGCGGCACCACCTTGGGACATTTGGAGGATGATTGGAGCTTTGGCATCGCGAGCAGCTTCTAAAGATGCTACAACGGTAGATGAAGAGGTAACGTTCTGCGAATATTAGTTTCTCTTCATAACATCGTCTCCTTGTGAATTCGAATACATACAATGGCAGGAATGGCAAATTTGTGCTCTTGAGCATAGTTGAAAAGCTTAAGGACATCATCACCAACGATGACTCCGGACTTTCTGCTGAGAACGTCGAGGGCACCCATATTGTTATATTGTAATTTTTAATTGAAAGTAATTGTTTAGAAAAAGGGGGTATCTTAATTATTCCAAAGAAATCAGTAAAGTTGTTATGATATGAAATATTTGGAAGAGATGAAAAAGGTTTTCTCAAGAGTAAAGCAAGGAAAGAGAGAGAGAGAGAGGAAGAGGAAGAGGAGGGGTGGAGTAATTCCCTTTTTTCAGGACCGATAAGTGTAAAATGACGCTAGTAGTGGGGTTGTTTGTTTCCAATCCTCAACGAGTTGTTGGCTATGACAATCCATCTATCATGTGACAAGCCATCTATCATGAAAAAGAAAAAAAATATATATATATATATATATATATACATATGTATATGGAGAATTGAATGTGATATATGGGAATAAAAGTGACGTACCTTTTTTGTTTTGTTACTCTGATGTCAACTGATGGTATAATGTTTTAATGTATCAATGTTTTGATGCAAACTTTTTATATGTAGATCAATATAAAAATCAATTCTTTTTCCCGCTTGAAAAGAATCATCAAAGCTATTTAAATAGCGGTAATAATAATAATAATAATAATAATAGCCCTTTAATCGAGGCAGTACAAGTGGGGTTTCCGGCGAAATTGATGGAATTGACCTCATACTTTTTCTATTGCCGAAGAAACCACGGCGAGATCCTCCGATCTTTGTTGAATAATCTTCTTCCCCCCTCATGCAATGATATATATGCAGCTAGGGCAAGTAATAATATTCTTCCGGTAATAAATGGCTTCTGGTTCGTTCTATCAAGTAAATGATGCTTGGCGACGGGAAGGTAGAGGGAGGATCATAATTGTCATAGGGAACGAATCTTAAAGGACAAGACTGTTATGAAGCATGCTGTTAATTATATGCATACTTCAATCGAGCTGAAAGTCAAGCATGAGGAGAAATACTTTTTCCTTCCCGTTCTTCATGCAAGGCAGGTGTATGGCCCGAAGGATTGGGACCAATGAGGGACCTTGCGAATCAACACTCAAGGTTTCTTTCTGCGAATGATTCTTGATTTACTGGTGTTCCATTCGATATCTTGTCAGTTGAATCCGTTGCTTTAACAGCAATTCAGATACATATATGAGAAGACTAAGTTTGGCATCATTGATAGAGCCTTGGTCCAAACTGAGGGTTTGTATTCTGTACTCGTATGCAATACGAGTATAGATAGAAGTTTTATCATTTCTCTCCATATCTCATAGATTTTTGAAAGCTTTTACAATTCCTTGTTCAGAGACAAAAAATTGGTATATTACACCGATGAACGCAACTTGGTATCTATACATTCTATAACCTAGCATTCTAATCTTGAGAATTAACTTTAATCGTCCTTCTGATGGAATCAGGAGCTCCCTTAACCCTAATATCAATCTCAAATACACCGAGATACTTGACACGATCTTTCTCCTTGTCATCAGTCTCCTCCACAAATGTAATATCTTCTGCCGAGAAGACTACTCGTCTCCCCTCTTCATCCTCTGCCAAAGCAGCTTTCATATTTTGAACGATATCTTCTGTCGACACTGAACCATAGATAGGCTGGGGTCCATTTGCCACATTTCCTCTTGCCGCAGCCGAGAGGACTGATGATGCTGGTAGAGATGGAGATCTAACCTGCATAATCGGTGAAGGGATTGAAATAACAGGTCGGAAGAAATCGAGAGTGGGTGGTAGTAGATTTGATAAAAGTTCCATGGAGCGTTCGGGCTACATAGAATGAAAATTAGCAAACCATTGATTCTAATTTGTTGAAGAATATAACATAGCCTTACGCTCAATAATTCAAGCTCAAATGGCTTAACCACAGGTTGAGCTGGCGTCGACACACGAGGCTTCTTTTCTTCTGGTTCAGATGGAATTTCAATCGTTGTCTTGATCTGAGGTCTTCGAACTCCATATGTGCTATCAGGAGGAGCTACAATTTTCCTCGAACCAAGTGCCTCTAGCTCAGCAGGCGTCACATAAACAGCCTGCTTCTTTGGATACCATTTATTTCGCATCAATCCCGGCGGTACTTGAACCATACGTCCTAGGTAATAGTCAGTTTCGAAAACTCAATATATTACTGGTATATCTGACCTTTCCTGCCATACCCAGGCATTGAGCTCAGTAACCTAACCGTCACAGCATTATCTTTTTCTTTCGCAAGCTGTTTCTTCCCTCGAATTTGTTGCCCAGCCGGGAATAGTAACCCATCTCCCAAGCTACTTGTTGTGCAACGGAGACATGATAGGCAAGACGGTGCCCGAGATTGTAATAACGATGCCATTGCGATCAATTCTAAAAAGAATCTCATTCAAGCTCTCTCTACATGCAAGCAAAATATCTGGGTTCATAAATTAATACACCCACGCCTCTGGTGCGCGCCCACACCCCATTGAGTGCTCGGCAAATCGGGTAAACTCCATTCCACTCCGAGCCACCGAGCAGCGGACTCTCACTTGGTCTATGAAGAGAATGAACTTTTGTTCTTTCAATACTCTCCACGATAATTACAATGAGAATTTTGTAAATATCTTCATTTACATACCACCTTCAACATATGTGCATGGCAGCACAAGTTCTAATTGTACCTGTAGAAGGAGTTTTTGGATCTATTCTGGAATTGGCGCATAATAGATAATTTTCCTTATAGATTTCCAGATCGGCACTTGCAGCGGGGACCCTGATTTCTTCCTTTATACTTCCATACTTTCTACTTCCATTTTTTACCTCATTTTTTTTTTATTTGGATACAAGATATCTTCTCACATATGCGTAGAAGAGATACTTCTAGTTGAGGACTTGTTCTAGATGGAACGGTAACATTAAAAATCATCTTTCAAATTACTCTAATAATCACATTTATCCTCTTTCTCCGAATATTCACTTTTCTAAACTCCGAACTCTCTGCCCTTCTTTTTCACTTTCTACAAATCTTTCTAATTCCTATTGATCGTCGACATTATGCCCGAAAAATCGCAAGCCTTAACGTATGCCGCCGGCCTTTCACTTACTGCAATCACATTGGTCTACGTATTCGCTCCCACTTACTTCATAGACGAACAAAACGAATCATCATCGAACTCGCGAAAGAAAGGAGTTGTAGGATTGGTTAACAACGCCAATGACTGTTTCATCAATTCCGTACTTCAGGCTCTTGCCGGGCTGGGAGACCTCAGAATATACTTAATAAGAGAAACACATAGAAGAGAACTGGATGGTGTCGAAGTATACGAGCAACTCGTGGAGAACCCAGCGCGCAGAGGTCAAGCCCCGTATATGATAAAGGGTCTTCAGATGGGACTTGTAACGGCAGGGCTGAAGGATATTTTGGATGCGTTGAACGAAAGACCATTACACAAGAAGACTATTTCAGCTGCGCCTTTCGTATCCACACTTGAATCCGCGTTCAAATCGCGGATAAGTCGACAGCAACAAGATGCCCAGGAATTCCTTCAAGTAATAGCTGAGAGACTTTGCGACGAGTATCATGCAGGTCATCGGGCCAGGAAGCATGCAAGGACACTGAAGACTACTAACGAAGTCCCCTCAGTGCAGGATTTAGATGAACGTTCTGTGGACGAAAAATTAAGCAAGTTGGCTCTAGCTGAGGATGTAGCTACCGCGACAGTATCTGCAACTGTAGAACAGGATTCGATTTCTTCACATGGCTCAGCGGAGGCTAGTCCCTCTTCTTCAAAGATACCTCAACTGGAAGCTCCATCTCATGGGGGTGTTGAAGAAGAAGAAGAAGAAGAGGAGGAGGGATTCCCACTTGAAGGTGGTTCTGAATCCCAAATCGAATGCTTGACTTGCGGTTTCAAGCCAAAACCTACACAAACGACATTTTGTTCTCTAACATTGACGGTTCCGCAGGTTACTTCTACCAGTTTGAATGCATGCTTTGACGGAATCTTCAAAACAGAACATATTGATGATTTTAAGTGTGAGAAGTGCAGGTTGATACACGCTTTAGAAACATATGAGCAAGAATATGCTCGTTCAACTTCGGAAAAGTTCAAGACGAAGACTAAAGTTGCGATAGACAGGCTAAAAGCTGCTATAGTGACAGATCCAGAAGAGGAACTTCTCGATATTGAACTACCCGACCCAAAATTTGCTCCAAAACGGAAAATTGCAAAACATGTTCGCATTACCAAATTTCCCAAGGTTATAGCTATACACCTTTCAAGATCAATTTTTGAAGCTAGGTCGACCATGAAAAATTCAGCGAAAGTGGCATTTCCTGAGATTCTACCTCTAGGTGGTATTCTAAATCAGCGAAAGTACAAACTATTAAGTTTAGTTTGCCATAAAGGCAGTCATAACAGTGGGCATTATGAATCGTTTCGGAGACAAAATGTTCCAGCCCCATTTTCAACACCGAATACTTTCCAACCTTCGAGATCTTTTAGCAAAAGTCCAACCCCTACACCATCACAACCATCCACGCCTCAATTTCAGGCACTACCCAGAAATGGTTATAATAGTACGCCATCGTCATCAACACCAGAACTTCTATCACCAAAAACAACATCCACCACATCTCTTCCATACACCAATGGCCGCGGCTCTATCGATTCCTTACGACGTCGTAATCCAGGATTAGTATCAAGTTCTGGAACTGTCCTCAACTCTCCTTCTAAAACACCTGGTCCTACATCAGCTCCTCGTGACTCTGATAGTGGTAGTATACGTTCATTAGGACGATCCGCTCGAGATTCTGCTCGGGAAGCGGTTTCAAGAGTTTCAAGCACCCTAAGTCGATCGGCAAATACTCCAGAGAAGGTCGAGTTCAATAAAGAAAGTACTCGAACATCGAAAAGTGATGTAGCACGTGGCAAAAAGAAAAAGAAGCCAGTCGATAGGTGGTGGAGAATCAGCGATGAGAAAGTCAAAGAGAGTAAAACCAGTGACGTTTTAGGTATGCAGAAAGAGGTTTACATGTTATTTTATGAGTTAGAACGGGAAGACCACAGCTCTTAGACACGATTTCTGGGCTTGCTTGAACTGGGGATTGGGAACGGTTGATTGTATTTTTGTATATTTATTTGTATTTAAGATCCAGGAATGGAATCGGAAGACTTCCTGGGTGACGGATAAGGGTCAATGAATCTGAATATCAACTATAGAAGTTGAAGGTTCTTAGAAATATACATACATAATCATGCTTATTGAATATCTTTTATGACGCGGAATAGATGCCCAAGATGCAAGTATAGTCAAAATAATGGCAAATAATAAATAAACCCCGTCAATGATTTTTGTGACTTACTGATGAATATTATAGATATTTGCACATGTCATCAAAGTTAACCTCCTAAGGACGTACAGCATAGATCGGAGGGAAAAATAGAAAGTAAATAACAACACCAAAATCATTTCACCGCGAGCACACCGCCGGAACTGAGTGAATTTCAACAACTCTCATCTCATCTCATTGCAACAATTGCTATCAAAAATTGCTTCAATTATATCACACCCCTAACAAATTGTGCGCGAACCAATCCACAAATACACATTCGAATTAAGTAACCCGCAAATCCTAAAAATAAGAAACATCCGAGCAACACGCGCTGCGCATCCCCCGCCCCAAACCGAAAAAAAACACGCGCAACCGCGTTCCTCATTCACGAATCCCGAAAATTCACAACTTAATCCCTACAATTGGATAGCATTCGCCGCAGAAAAAAAAAGACAACTTTCATGGATATGCTCACAAATGGCTTACAACAAACAACATCGCTATGATAGCTCGCCATCGCCGCGCGTACGCTCCTCATCTGCTAGAAGCATTGGCGCAAATACAAATATAAATGGAATAAGTGGAAATGGGAATGGGAATACATGGGGCAGTAAAGCGCGCAAGACGACGGGGGAGAGTTGGATGAGGAAGATATTGGATGAGGATGGGGATACGGAGGAGGTGGATGTGGAGGGTGTTACGAGGGATATTGGGAAGATGAAGGATCTGGAGAAGGAGAAGGAGAAGGAGAACGAGAGGGAGATGGAGAAGGGGATAGCCGGGTGGGATGCGGAGTTGGAGTTTACGGCGAGGTCGATGGAGATTAGTGCGAGTCCGCGGTTGGTGACGAGGGGGATTCCGAGTAGGATTGAGGAGATTATGGATGATGAGAGGAGTATTGCTGAGGATGATGAGGAGGAGGAGGAGGAGGAAGAAGATCAGGGAAATGAGAATGGGGATGGGAATGGGGATATAGTGGATGAGGTTGCGAAAGCTTTAAAACAGACCCCGAGAGGCTCGGATGGAATTGTTAATAAATATTCGGACTGGAATCCCCTGCAGGCGCCAAAAGAAGTGGAGGAGAGGAAGAATTCGATTCGAGCGCGATCAGAAGATAGAAGGAATGCTTTACGACGGGAATTGAGAGAACAGCGCGAACAACGCGAACAGAGAAGGCCGGTTGTTTCTTATGAAAGTGAGGATAACAAAGTCCCCGCAGCAAGACAGAATGGGATATTAAGGAATAAATTGCGCCAGGAACGAAGGTCACAAAGCGATGATTTATCTGTGATTGATTCAGTAAAACGGGACAATTTTAGCAACGACAACGGGAATACTCGCCCTGTTTCTCGATTGGAAAGAAGATATCAGAGGGATGATGGGTTGCAGGCAATACAGAGAGCTAGGGAGAATAGAATAAAACAGGAATTTAATCAAAGAGTTCGATCACGATCATTTGGGCAAAATGAGGTCAATAAAGATGTGGAAGAGGAGCATGAGAAAACGATATTGGAGGAAGAAGGAGAGAGGATACCAGGAACACCTATCACGATATTCAGTAGGAATGAAAGACAACCCAATGGATCGAGTTCCAAACAAGAAGATTCCCTTCAAATTCTAAGGAACCTTTCAAAAGCTATCACAACGAGTACAAATGGGAGTGAGAAAGGTAATTCGGGGAAATCAGATATCAACCCATCATTAAGAGAAAAATTCGAATTACAGAATAAACCTGAAAGAACTCCAATACGTATACCTACACCACCACCATCAGATCCTATCGATCCCTTACTATTACCTACACCCAGGGTATCAGGAGCATTTATCGAAACCCCCGCACCACCACGCATGCGAACCAACCAAACCATCCCCAAAGAAGAACCCAACTCACAACAAGCACCTCCCACAAAGCCCTCTCAAGAAGCCACAAAAACCAATCGACCACCCCTCATTAACCCCCCCATCATCCCCTCCGCAGTCGACGATCTCCGCCGCATAGAAAAAGAAGCCCATATCGACGACACCACCCTCGATAGAGATATATCCCTAATCCTCAAAACTCAATCTCTCTCCCCAACCAACCCATCCCTACCACTTCTCCTCCCTCCAGATATAAACCTGGATTTCGACGAAAAGGGTAATCCCCTCTCCCAAAAAGACCGAGAGAGGAAATTGGAAAATTTAGCGTTCGATCGTATGAGTAAGAGTTTGAGAAATACTTCTTCTAGTATTAGGGATGCGCGTCATGGGATCGAACGGTTAGAACAGCAAGTTTCATCGAATTCAACTTCAAATGGAAAACTCTCACCCCAAGAACTAGCATCCCTAACACCCCCCCTCTCAAAACTATCATCAAAACTCAAACCCAGCATCCACACCATCACCCCCCCAGATTCAAATTCAAAATACCACTACCTCGCCCTCCCCCTCCCCACCCTCCGTCGTCTCAATCCCCGCACCAACACTAAATCCCTCACCACCCTCGGATTCCTGCTTTCCATTTTCACAGCTTGGTTCGTGCTGGAGGCGGTCATGTGTGCGAATTTCTGCCATCCGACATACGCGAGTACGGATTATTGGCATCCGAGCGATCCGTTTTGGCCGTGGGCGTTGCCGACGAAGGTGGATCAGTGGACGGGGGGGTGGGGGAAATTGGGGGTGGAGGGGGTGAGGGAGGTTTGGGAGGAGTGGGGGGCGGGTAATGGCGATGGGGGGAGGGGGAGGATGGAAGTGACGGAGACGTGGAGGGAGAGGGTTGTTAGGGAGGGGGCGGGGCTGGGTGGGTATGGGTATGGGGATGGGGGGAAGGCGAAAGGCAAAGGAAAGGAGAAGGGGAAGAGTGATAGCATGTGGGCGAGTTGGGCGGGGAGCTGGGATAGTGATGAGATTTTGGAGTAATTATCCCATAATACCATTATTGACATTACAGCGGAATGTTTCACTTGGATTATACAATAGGACTTTACAACTTACTTGGAAAAAGACGGAAGCAAGGAATGACGGGACTTGGATTAATCAGAATTGACCTATACATTCCTAGTTTCTGGCTACTATCATCATTTTAGGGATTCATTGGTCCGGACTTGGATTTAGATTATATTGCATTGCATTGCATTGGATGGGACGGGACGGGACGGAGAAGTATCTCACATGTTTGGTTATGCGGTCTGGTATGGTATGTTATGGTATGGTATGGTATATCCACGGGAAACCGGAGTCCAGAAGCTAGCCAGCCAGCCAAACAGGCAGGCAAACAAGAAGACAGGTTGAATGAATATGAATAGGGAAATGCATACTCGAGTAGTCTACACAGAGAACACAGACCAGGAGATAAGAGAAACAATATACACATACACCCATCAACCACTCTATCGTAATCCTCATGTATCGTGATCTCGATCCTTATCTTCTCATGCCATTTAATCATCTGTTTGTCTGTTTACGTGCTTTGTTCATGCTATCTATCTATCCATCTATTCAAAAACCCATCTACACGCCATTTCCACCCATAAACTAGCAGGCGAAGCGCTGCACTCCTTCACATTCCCAATAAACACACACAACATGATGTTCCATTATTAAGGAACTAATGATTACCCCAAGACCTCAACCCATCCATCCCATCCCATCCCATCCCATCTCATCTCGTCTCATCTCGTCTCATCGCCCCCATAGCCCTACCATCACAAATGCATACCGGTATCGATATAGAAGTAGAGAGACAGAAAGAAAGAAAGAAATGAGAGGGAGAAACAAGAGGGAGAAATAAGAGGGAGATACTGATAGGAGAGGATTATATAATATTCTTATAGAATAGATAAATAGGTAGTTTTGAGATGATGGGATAGATAAGTAGGTAGGTGATTATAATTTGGTAAAATAGAAATGGTGTCAGGGAAGGGAAGTAAGTTATTAGAAGTTTAGTTGTGCATTGGGTTATTATATGATAAGTTAGTAAATGAGTAAGTAAATAAGTAGACAGGTAAATAAATCTTATAGGCAGGTAAATAAATAGTCTATAGAAGTACTAAGCACTGCAGTTAATCGATGAGGTTAATAAATATCCCATGCTATGCACCGAGAATTGACCTATCTGAATAAATCGTGCAATTCATATACGATTTCTTTGTTTATCAAATCTTATCTTATCTTATGTCATTTCATTTTATCTTATTACAATATCAAACAATTACATATTTCAAATCAACCAAATCAAGACTCGCATAATTAAAATATATAAACATATCATTCCATTCCATTCCGTTCCATTCAATATCATTCAAATTCCTAATTCTCTTACTCTCCCTTTCCCGTCCTTCCCTCCCCCTTCCCAGATGCATGTCATATCATATTCATATCATATAAAATTCATACTCATCCCATCCCATCCCATCCCATTTCCACCCCACCCCACCCAACCGTTTGAAACCAAACCAACCCAACCCAACCCAACCCAAGCTAAATCAAATATTTGAAAACAGAGTCGAGTATGATGTGATGTATGATCAATTTCTTCCTTCCATTCCGTCCCCATCCGGAAAAAAAAAGAAAAGAAAGAGAATGTGCTTCACCGCCAACAAATACAGAATAGCCAACCAGTCTCTCCCCCCCAATCCATGATGTATTTTATTGTTGATTTGAATCCAGATGTGATGTGATGAGTGCGATGAATGTGCATTTGAGACGTAACATAACATAAACATACCATAACATGAAAATAAACGTAACAAAAAATAGAAAAAGCGTGGCAAAAATATCTTGGTAGTAACACAGTAGTTATTTCTTTTTGTTTCCCTTTTGATTTGATTCTCTTCTGATTTGAGAAAATCAAACAACGACAACTAGTGCAAGCTACTCATTGCTTGTACAAATAAATTAATGTCCATAGTTGCCGCCCCATCCACCACGCTGCTGACTGTTACCGTAGTAACTTCCTCCAAATCCCTGGTAGCTTCCATATCCGCCAGCTTGGTGTCCCTGACCAGCTGCTTGATGACCAGCTCCTCCAAGACCACCATATTGACTTCCAGCTTGACTACCGTGGAGTCCGTGACCTTGTTGTTGGAGGTGACTGGGATATCCACCGTAGCCAGCTTGTTGAGATTGTGGGGGAGGTAAGACTGATCCGGGAGCTGCATTGGTTGCAGATCCAGGTCGACCGGCTTGAGACAAGGATGGGCTTGGTCCATTGGTTGTCTTTGATTCGCCACTATATGGTTTCAAGTCATCAGTGGCTCCGGATTGGTTACCTTGAGGTCCATTATAGTGTTGGCCGGAAGGATAAGCACCACGACTGAATGCATCATGGGCACCGCCAAATGCTCCACTTCCACCTAATGCTTGTGGTGCTTGGGGTGATTGAGCTGATCCAGCTCTACCATATTCGCCCAAACCACCTCCAAGTGCGGAATCACGGCCGTGTAAAGATGAACCTGCAAACGCGCCAGCAGCAGGAGATGATGTATGATCATATGGTGCTCCAGGAGACATGTAACCTCCATATGGTTGATGAATACCACCCTTTGCACCATATGGTCCGGCACCGTAGTTACCAGAATATTGCTGGAACTGATTTGCATATGCTTGATAATATGGACTTCCATAATAAGGATGTCCGTATGGGTAGTTCCCAGCTTGCTGGGGTTGTTGAGGATGTCCTAATTGAGGTTGGGCAGTTTGAGCAGCAGTCTGCTGTTGACTTTGAGCGACTGGATTTGGAGTCGTATGTCCACTGTTCTGTCCTTCTCCAGCAGTTGCATAACGAGATTGGGATTGTTGACCGGAGCTTTGAGGGAATTGGGATGTCTCAGCTTGAGGTCCATTATATCCGCTATAAGATCTTTGTGGAGCCGAGGTATCTTGTTGACCTTGTCCACCTTGTTGCAGGCCGTATTGTTGTTGATAATAGCTGTTGTAGTTTTGTCCTCTTTGGTCAGCGGTATAGTAAGAGGAGTAATCGTTTGGAGCTGATGAGAAAGCGCCAGATTGTGATTGAGGTTGTGTTGTTTGACTTCCATAAGCATCGAATGGACTTTGTGAAACTGGAGCTTGCTGACTAAAAGCGTCATACGGTTTCTGAGGCAATGAAGATTGGTCCTGGGATCCAGGCTGCGAGAATCGACCATATTGTCCCATTTGAGAACCGGATTGTGGTAATTGCTGAGATACGGCTAGAAGAGATGTTAGTATTTGGGTATCAGATCGTATCATATAAAGCTTGCCTTGAGGAGTGGAGTGAGTTTGGGGTGAAGGGAGACCGGGCGCAGCTAAATCAACGTAAGTGTCATGTCTTGTGAAAGGGTATGTATCAAAGAAATATTCACCTGTTGGGTGAGTGGCAGCTGGTAATCCAGAAGATTGCTTTGGAGTTGGTAAACTCTCAGGAGCAGGGGCTGCCTGTTGAGGAGCAGGAGGTAAAGTAGCTCTAGGGGCCACCGGTGAGTGTTGAGGTGGTTGAGCCCTGGTCTCTGGTTCTTCTCGATCACCATCAACGTCTTCTTCGCTTCCATTAAGGTTGAATGCGCCAAATTGTACAGCAGCTCTGTCTACCTCACGGTTTCCAGGCATTCGAACAGCTTCTTCTTGATCGAGAACACGTCGTTGGAAACTTGGTGTACGGACAGAAGGTGCTGTAGCTTTCAATGCTGAAGCTTGGAAACCACTGGTTGGAGGTCGAGAAGATCGTGGTTGAATCCGTAATGTCAAGTATTGTGGGGAGGTTCCTCCTACTGGATCCCATGAGCTAGCAGCAGTACTTGCGGCCGTTGCACTTGGTGGTGGCATAGATTCATCTGGAACTAATTCGAGGTTTGTCTCAGTCAATTCGTCTTTCGATGGAGTAAGATCTACATCGCTAGGAGTAGTTGCAGTTGATTCGACAGGGGCAGCTGGTTCAGGAGTTTCGACAGGTTGAGGCTCTGGAGCTGTAGTTTCAGGTTCTGCGATAGGAGTTTCGACGGGTTCTTCTGGCTTGGCGGGCTCGGCAGGTCTACTTGAAAGTCAGTATGATTAATAAACTTGTAGTATCCACAACCCACTTCTCAACAGGTTCAGGTGCCTTCTTTGGTTTGGGCGCAGGAGCAAACATGCTTGCCCAACTCTTTTTAACACCATCTGGAATGATACTCGAGGCAGCAGCGACAGTAGTGGAAGCAGCATTTGTTGCAGTATTACCCCAGCTGTTATCAGTTTCAGCAGGCTTTGCGGATTCCAATTCAGACGTTTCTTCAGCTTTAGCAGGAGTTTCCCAGGCAGTCGATTCGGTTGTAGGAACAGAAACCTCAGTGTTCTCCTTGCGAGTGGTACCATTTGTATGCGCAATTGGGGCTCCACGAGTTCTACCACCTCTACCTCGGTCATTTCCACGACCACGACCTCTGCCACTATCGAATCCGGCGCGGCCACCTCGAGAAACTCTAGCATGATTGGTCGCATCACCGAGTGTGTTGGATGAGGTAGATTCCTGGGCCTTGGACTTAGATCGATCTTTCTTAGAATTTGAAACTTCTCCCCATTGTGAGATGGTACCTTGAATGAATTGTTAGCAAGACAGATTAAATACTTTGGATTGAATACCATTCTAGATGGATATTAAATCAATGAAATTCTTACCCTCTGAAATGCGCTCGACGGTTCTTTCTAAATCACCATCTGTTTCCTCAAGAGCCATAACAATGTCCTCATCTGTCCAATCCGGGAAGAATTCTTGAATTGTGCTGACTTTGGTACCATACTTCTTCTTTAATTGACCTACTTCACTATCATCATCAATTGATGTAGTGGTGGTTGTATCTGGTTTATCGCCGTTGGTAGTATAACCTCTGCTACCGCCTCGACCAGCTCTTGAAGCAAAACCACCTCTACCACCACGAGCTGATCCTCTGCCACGAGGCGCTGGTCTTGGTTGTACCTCAGACATTTTGTGAGGTTTATGTGATTGTATGAAAAAATAAGAAGAAAACAAGAAGATTGAGGAAGTACAAGAGATTATTGTTTTTATGAAGTTTGTAGAATAAAATTTTACTTTTCCTCTTTTTTTTTTGTGAATTGTTGAAGTGTCAGAACTTTGAAGTTTAAAAGGAAGAATGACGCTTTTGGTTTGGGTGGTAGGTTTTTTAAAAAAAAAGAGGCCAAGGGCACAGATTTTAAGTTAAGCAGTTGAGCTGTTCTCCTTTAAAAATCGACTGAACATTTTATCGCGTCAGTTTTAAGGATTAATTTTGCCGCCTGAGATAGTAGTACTAACCAATATTATTAAAAAAAAAACAAAATAAAATAATATAAAATAAAATAATATAAAATAATATAATATAAAATAAAATAAAATAAAATAAAATAAAAAAGAATTATTGAAACAATAAATTATCTTGATATTTTACATAGATATTACTATATAGTAACTACTTTTTGGAGGGGCATTTAATGATTATAAAGAAGAGGGGATAATATTTATAAATACTACTACTACTACTACTACTACTACTACTACTACTACTACTACTTCTACTACTAGCAGTAGTAAGAGGGGAGATAATATTTATAAATTTTTATCAAATAAACTTGAATTATGAAATACAACAGATTAAGGCAGAAAGTTTATATTATTAGGCATTATTTTCAGGCATTAATTATATCCGAGGCTGAATTCAATCCCACCTGCATCGGGCGGTTTGGATGATGGATTATTATATAAGTTAAGTTATTCTCCATCATGGATTCCCCATATTTACAACGCCGCAACTTTTCTGATATATATCTGATTTATTATATCAAATCGATAAATCATTTACCACCTACTGCTGGTATACTGCTGGTATCTTTCAAAAGGCAACTTCTCTACTACATAAATAAATCTGCACCGTACATTTATCATTAAGTACCTGGCATATCTCAAATCCTATCATCTAGTATTAGCTGGTTATTTGTATGTCTTACCTAGGTATGTTGTTTGCTTCTGCCATCATCACCCCCACCTGCTTCAAAGATAAACGGGCAGATGAAGTGTACATGCATACTGACTTCTATAGCATTGTTTGTAACAAACGGACTCTCTTAAAACCTATCAAATAATCGACGAGCCTTGTGAATTCGAGGTCTCCGAAAAAGCATTACCTATACCAAAATCTTTCTCTAACTTATGAATTCCCGACATCATGTTTAAATCAACTTCGCCTGCTCTCTTCCACCAACTACCTGCTTTACTTAAGTTTAAGCTCCATCAACCTATACCGATGAACCCTCGAGAATCTAATCAATTACTCGAACTTCTTACAACTTCATTTAGACAACAACTTGATACTGAACATGGCCCCTCTACCGCAAGTTCTACGAACCATTCATTGGCCAATCATGAAAGAGTTGAAGGTGGTAGGCAACGGCGTCATTCAGATTCGGGATCTGGTTATACCGATAAACATATGAAATCGATCCTCACCAATCCATTATTTCAAAATCCAACAGAGTTTTCAACAAACACAAAAGACCCAATGGATACATTTGATCGGGCTGTCAGTCGAGGAATGATGACCTTACCATCTGCCAAAGCATGCTTACAACTTAAGAGGAGACAACTTGATAATTCACTCACCGTCGAATTAAAGCAGAGTATGAAAGACTCTGGTGCTGGTCTCAAAGTCTTGAAATGGCTTAGTGCAAGTGGGAAGCTCAATGATAATAAATTCTTGAATAACTTTTGGTTTACTACTTTACTATACGAATTCATGGAAGCGGAGAGATTGGAAAATGTCTTCTGGACATGGATTGATCGAGATATTTCAAACCTTCAAACCTCAAAGTCTGCGGCCATGGCTCAGAAATTAAGTCAACACATAAGTGCTATGATTCGAATACACAGTAAACAGTCTGGAACATCTAACCAGTCCTACGATGAAATCATCTCTATCTTAAGTAAAGCAGCAGAGAAACTCAAGGGATCCAGTATACAACAACAGCGATCTGTTCTTCTTTTGGCAGGACAACGTTTCTATGATCGAATAGTCAGATATCCTCGAATGTTTCTTGATGCCACTTCACCAAATGCCTTTGAAACATTTCGCGGGATTCTACCAATTATAAGCATTCATCCTCTCGATATAGAGGGTATAGATCTGTTTCATCCCACTCAACCGTCTCCAGATGGCTGCCTGAGATACCTGAAAAAATGGAAAGATCTCCTCCGACCCAACCTTGAATTAGAAGCAAATTCCCTTGCTCACGCTGGTTCCTATCCGAAAAGGCTTATCGAGATGTCACTCACGGCAGCCAAGTTGCTTCTCTTGCAAAATCGGGTTAATGATGCAACATGGATTATGGATTACCTTCGCAAGAATTATCCTAAGGAACTTGGTATTAAAAGCTTTTCTCAACAACGGAAGGTCAAAACTGCTAATGAAGAGGACTCGAGTATTCAATTTCTTGAATCTCTCAGTTTGGTCTGAGTTGAAATATGAGTTTTGAAGGTTTTACAGCATATAACGGCGTTGAGTTTTAGGCAATTCCAGTATTTGAAGGCGTTTGGGTATTAGGATTAGGATACGATGGAATGGGATATCCATTTTAATGTCATATATTATACGAATAAATCTTGAGTTCACCAAGAGTTCTTCTCTAGGATCTACAGAGTTCTGTAAGTACCAATTTCGGAATAACTGAATGATAGGTACGAAGTGTTTAGACTCATGGAGATGAAGTTGGAGATATCATAAGCATTGATTCCAAAACAACGTTTCCAAGTCGTCATACAATCCAGGTCCTGCAGCTAATTTATAGTAAACATGAGTGGTTTTGTGCAAACGGCGCAGCTTTGTGGATGTGATAGGAAGTCGTAACAATTTCGATGAACAAAATTACAACATTTCTCTCCAGTCAGCAGGAATTAACCATCAAATTACAAGCTGAGAAAATTCATACCGATGACTCAATGGAAATTTATCCGGTTGAACGTATACTTCTGATCAGGACAATTGACGATATTGAGGCTAAATACACCGAATATCTTCAAGAGAGTTTTTCCACAAGCAATAGCTTAGGTTGTTTAAATTTTGACAGTTTATATTGATCTCTATAGTGATTTTAGGTAAGTTAAACATCATTATAGAGTCTCTGTTTTAGATTTGAAGTACGATATTTGTGCGGTTTTTTTTCGATGATAAATGCATAAGTTCGAAATCCTGTTACAATTGTGGAATAATCTTGTCGAGAAATTCATTTATGTATCTATCCAATTTTGCTCAGATGAATGATTCAATCTAAAACGAATTATCTCCAGTAATCTCATACAATTCGTTGCAAGTCGCAATATCCGAAAAAATCTGCTTTTCCTTAGTTGCTCACCCAACAATCTATCTGTATCTTTGAATTTCTCATTGGGCACCATTTTGAGTAATTTCTTCTCTACTCTTCTTTATATGATGTGCTATTAGTTTTCTCAACTGCTGCCTGCCCCCACATTTCCGCTCTGCATCTTGCTATGGATCTTACCGTATAATTCTTTGTCCTGATTTCTTTTAATCTGTTTCACTGTTGCTTGGCGGAATTTGGATATTACTTGCAGTATATAACTCCGTATGTTTGTTATTTCTGTTGATCTACTTTAGCAGATCCACTTAGGGAGACTCTCTTTAAGTATATTGATATATATCGCGGTTTGACCAAGCTCGACAAGTCTATACCTCTTTTGTATCTTCTACAAATAAACCGAAAAGAAAGGAGAAAGAATCTTTCTTTTTTTCGTCTCATCTCAACACTACAAATACCATATATCCACATTCCCTTTCACTCCGATCACCCACCCCAAAGGAATGTCACCAGCAACCCATTCCAAACCCCCATCACCCACCACCACCGTCGACATAACCCACCGAAAAGCCTTCGAGCCCCCCATAACCCCCGGTTTCGGACCCCGCGTCCCCTCAGCCTGGCACCCTCCCCAGGAATTCTCCGATAAAGATACGGATCTCGATTTAGATTTGGATGTGGATTTGGATTTGGATCTGGATCTGGATAGAGATTTAAGCGTGGGTATGGGGCTAGATTTGGATATGGAGTCTAATGAGGGACTGCTTTCGAAAAATGGAAGACAAGGGTTGGGAGTTGGCAGGGAGAAGAGGAATTGGTGGGTTGATGTTGTGAGGGCTAGGTTGGGGGTGGTGAGGGGGTGGTTTAATTGGTATTGGGTTGTGGTTGGGATGTTGGTGGTGGGGAATTTGGTGCAGTTTGCGATGAGGATGGAGAGTGGGAATTGTCTGTTATCTGATGGTATGTTTGTCTGACGGAATTTTAAATCGAGAAGAAGAAGATGAAGATGATGATGATGATAACAAAGAGGTAAACTTACTAACAAAATAATAGAACTAGAAGGATTAACATTCCAACGCAATCAACAGCGACATCTTGCGAGAACAAGTCTCTTTTCATCCGATAACGAAACGGAAGCAAATGATGCTTGGAGAGGTATATTGGCTGGGCATGGCGTGGTGGCGCTAGATAGGGAGTATGTGGAAAAACATCATTTACCGGAGACGAGCTGGAAGAAAATTGGAGGTGTAAAGAATGAGGAGAAGGAGAAGAAGGCGGTTTATTTTATTGAGGCGTATCATGCTATGCATTGTGTTGTGAGTTTACTCTTCTCTTTCTATTCTTTTCTATCTACCTACATATCAATCTACATACATACTAATCCCCCCTCCCCTCCCCAGCGCATGCTCCGCAACCACTACCAACACTACCGGCACCTCAGCGAATCGCCCTCCCCTTCTTCCACCCCCCCAAACTGGCCCCTCCACCACGACTACCACTGTTTCGACCGTCTCCGCCAATACATCATGTGCAACCCCGACTACACTTTAGTCCCGAACCTCGAGGGCCACGAGAAATCAGGCTTCCAGCAGAGCAAAATGTGCATGGATTGGGATGGACTGAGAGAGTGGGCGGAAAAATGGAGTGCAAATTTCTTTGATGATTTCAATAGGGATGGGAGTGGGGGGGATTGGGGGTATAAGGCGGGGGATTTGTATGATAATTTTAGGCGGGGGGATGGGTTGCCGAGGGGGGGGCTTTAGGGTGGTGGGAAGGGGTGGGGATTGGGGATTAGATTTTTCTGTATTTCCAGAGAGATGATATAGATAAATTGTTCTAATCAATCAATTCAATCAATTTCAATTTCGATTTCAATTTCAATTTCAATTTCAATAAACGTGACACAACATCCGATTCGATTCGATTCAATTCCAAGATTCGGTACGTACCAATTTAGCCCTGGCCTGGCTAACATCTCATTTCCCCGCATTTACCAACCGAAAAGCCACTTGCATATTCGGGGTTCCTGATATAGTAATGATCGGCTATTAGCTCACCTTTCTGTTCTGGTCTGTTCTGGTCTGGTCTGGTCTGATCTGGTCAGCTCCCCGATTTGGTTCAGTTTCGATATATTGGAGAATTGAAAATTGGTAAATGGTAAATGTAAAGAAGCAGAAGAAGAGAAGAGAAGAGAATAGACAATTGAGAATGTACAGCTTCAGTACTGAATGAAAAATGACGAGTGAGGAGTATGTATGTATTGAGTGAGGAGCAAGCTAGTCCGACTCCAGAGTTGCGCAATTGCAATACCTAGCAGCCAAAATAACCGAACCTTTCCGCGTTTGTCCATGACATGACGTCGTTTCAGACATCGAGCTTATTAGCTTAGCTTAGCTGCTGTTAGGTACATATTTGATGAACATATTTGATGAATAAATAAAATAGTTCAATTTACGTGAATGTGATTCGTTGAAGCTCTTGGGATTCCTTAGAGCTTCTTCTTCTTCTTCTTCTTAGAGCTTCTTCTTCTTCGACTTTGACTTCGACTCCTCATCTCAGCTTTGAGTTTACAAACTTACTACTGCAACGACGCTACGGAATAGTATCTACCAAGATCAAGCTAGTTTACCCCATCTCTACGACAACGACAACGACAACGACAACGACAACGATACGATTCGAAGATTCGAAGATACGGAGATACATACATAGTTCTATCGCATTCTTATTTACCTGGATTGAGAATTGAAGATATACATACATACCGCACACAAGCAAACAAACAAACAGAATTCCAATCATCAATCATTCAATTGATCAATTATCCATATCGCGCAAGTAAGGTTTGAATTCGACTCCTGATTCAAGGTTACAAACGAGTTTGATTCGATCAATCGATACGTACTTTGTTATACAATACAATAGTTATCAAGTAGGCAAGGAAAGAGGCAAATAAACAAGGACAATAGCAAATATGTCGACTGCAGTTGAGAATGGAAATGTAAATGCAAATGGTGGTGGTGGTGGTGGTGAGAAGATTCAGGAGGGTGATAGTGGTATGTGTTTTTCTTGATTTTTATCTCGTGGGTTTGTTTTGTGGTTGGGTTGGGATGGGATGGGATGGAAGATTGGATGGGGTGATTGTTTACTTGGGATGAGATGAGATGAGATGACAATTTGGAATTAGAATTGGATTTCACTTTTGACGAGATGATATGATATCGTCCCATCTCCAATTTGCAATTCCCAATCCCATTCAATCATACCATCCATCCATCCTTTTCTCACATATCGATTTCCCTACAATCAACGAGACTAACATTTTACTTCTTAAATCCACAGTATCCTGGAAATGGGGATCCAATCATCCTAGCGGAACAGTAGCAGAGGTTAAAGAGGGCGAAGTGGAAATTACAAGTAAAAAGGGGAATGAGATTACGAAGGAGGGAGAGGAGGGTGATAGGGCTGTCAGGATCGAGAGGGGGGAGGGCAATAATGAGGTTGTTAAGTTGGAGAGTGAGTTGAAGGTTGAGGGGAAGAGTGAGGGCGGGGAAAAGGAGGGCGAGAAGAATGTCGATGGTGGTGAGGAGGCCAAGAAGAATGAGAGTGCGAAGGAGAAAGATAATGAGGATAAAAATAAGGAGAATCAGGGCCAGAAACAAGATGTCAATGGTGCTGAGCCTCAGGTTAAGAATGATAAGACAGAGGAGAAGAAAGTCGAGTCCAAGGAGACAGAGCAGAACAAAGACATCGAGACGAAAGACACCGAGGAGACCACCACGGAGCAAAATGGTGATATCAACGGCGCAACAAAAGAAGAAACAACCACCGAAAACGCCCAACCCACTGAAGAGAAAGAAGCGGAACTAGAACCCTCAGCCCAAAAGAACAATTCCTCGCAATCACAAGAACAGGAACAAGTCGGTACTAAACGCAAAGCCTCCTCAGATAACGAGCTCGAGAATGGAGAGCAGAACCGAGAAAATGGAAATGATGCTAAGAAACAGAAAACAAATGGTTCGGCTAACGATGCGAATGGTACTGCTAACGGTAACGGTTACGGTAACGGTAACGGTACATCCGAGAAGAAAAAGCCAGGTCGTCCAAAGGGTACTGGGAATGGAGATGCAAGCGAGAAGAAAGAGAAAAAGGAGAAGAAAGTTCCGGCTAGGGGGATGAGTCAGAGGAAGACGAGGAGTCAGGGGGCGGTTGATGTTTAGGGGGTGGGATTGGTGGTGGGTGGTTCGGGGGTTGCGGTTTGGGGATCGGGAAGGAAAATGCCGGGTTATGGGTTATGGGTTGGCAGTTGGCGGCTGGCGGCTTTCTTTACAGATGATGGATGGATGCATGCATGCATGCATGGATATATTATTTGCTTTGATTGGATTGGATTGGATTGGATAGCACTGCACTAACTGAACTGGATGATTATGATGATGATGATCATATAGCTCTTCTCATCTTTTTTCTCTCTCTCGTTTCTCTATTTCTCTATTATTATCGAAATCGTCAATTTATTCTTTCTCTCATATCATATCATATCATATAATATGATATCATATCATTCATTCTCACCTTCTCATTTCTCTAAAATGTGTTATTAGGATTGTTATTGTGATTTATGGATATGGATATGGATATAGATATGGATATGGATATGGATACGTAGCAATCGATAGGAACGATGAAAAGAAATAGTAATAGGAATAGGAAAATGGGGGATGGTGGGATGGTGGGATGGTTACTCTACTTTTTTTCTTTCTTCCCTTCTCCTCTTTCTTCATTCTCGCGCTTTTTCGTTCCGCTTTATTTGCTTGCTTGATTGGCTTTTTAGGCGGTTATTGGTTGGTGCTTTCATTTATTTATTCATCTTGAGCTGGCTGAGCTGGGTGAGCTGGGTGAGCTGGTGGTTGTGTGCGCGCTTGCTTGTATATAGGTTGTAGATGAGTGGATGGGTGATATCGGTTGGTTGGTATGGGATGGGATGGGGGAAAAGGAGAGGGAAGGGAAGGGAAGGGAAGGTATGGGGATGGGTGATGGTATTGGATTTGGAATTGAAATTTCACTTGGATATGGACTTGGTGCTGGATACGGATGGATGGATGGATGGATGGATAGGAGAAGGGAAGAGGGAAGAGGGAAGAGAGGAAAGAGAAATGGGGAGAAGGGAAAAGGGAGGATAGCTTTATCGGTATTGGATGGTAGGTAGGAGGATAGGGGGGTAGCATTCTACATTCCTCTGAGGGATGGAGGTCACAGAAGCTAGAGGATTCTGGTAAACTTGTATGATAAAGAAGAGGGGGGGGGGTGGGGGAGAGGTATCGATACTGGTATTCGGTTCTATACCTGAGAGGAGGCGGGGGATTAGGCGAAAAGGATTTGAGAAGATTGAGAAAACTCGTATTAGAATTAACTCGCTACATCAAATCTAACCCTTTTCAGCTTATCACTTAATAACGTACTTTTCATATCAGATCATATCAACTTATGATCTGTTCAGGCGCTTGCACTGACATTTACTCGTAGGTACACTGATCCTGGTAATCAACCTATCACTTACTCTGCCTAACAACTCGCTTGCATTTCTTATGCAAAGCTTACGTGTGATTATTGATAAAGTGCTGTATTAATATTTACCATCAATAAATGTTTGTGCATACTTGGCATCTGCCGTCGTTAGATATGTACCGCGCTTCGGTATTTATATGATGTTGTAAGAATATAGTGTATGTGGTGAGACGGTGTTACCATTTTAGTAGTTCGGTAAAAAAGCCCTGGATGAAAGAATAACCTCACGTTGTACAATATGTACATATATGGGCGGGCATGGGCAGGGCATGGATAAGCTGCAGTGTTTGGAATCTGAGAGCAAAGACTTCTTTCTCGGGGATGGGATGCAATGGTCTCAGATTCGGATAGGATACCATGAGAAATACCTGGATGAGTATGGATGAAGATGTTAGTCGTCACTTAAAGATTTGCATGAGTAATATATTATATCCTCAATATAGATCTTTAGACGATCATTAAACTATTTCGGTCAACATCATCAACAACAACAACAACAACAACAAACACTAACTTCCTCCCTTCCTTCTCATTCGTATCTACACCAATAATCTATCCACACCCCAACCCTTACCCTTACTCTCACACCAGCGCACTGTTCTCCCACAGAACAGCAACCTACTATAATTTTTGAAAAGTCTGGTCTGTGCCGCACCACGCCATCCTTATTGTATACCCATCGAGCGAGCTATTGAAGATACTGCGTTGTTATTCGATGTTTGTATTCATCGAAGCACGTACATTTTGAGGGATCATTGTGGATGTTGTGGATGCTGTGGGCGTTGTAGGTGTTATATGTGCTCCGCAGATAGGTACTATACTATACTACTAGTATACTATAATTTACTTTTTTTCCCTTATTTTTGGGAATATATGGCAATACTATCGGGAAGAAAATGGGGAGGGTAATGTTGAATGAGGTGAGGTGGAGTGTGGCGTTTATGATGATATGTACGTGTGTATGATGAGATGAGACGGGATGGTGTTATAAGTTACCTATATTGGTTACTGGGCGACTGTACGGTGCGTTGCGTTGTGGATGTAAGTTTCATCAAGACTGATAGTTCTTCCTACTTTGGAGTTATATTGTAATATATGTTTTCACCGCCAGAGTACTGTAATAGTTGCTACGTTTTAAGTAAAGATTATCATGGTTATGGTCATATATCTCAAAAACCCTGTGGTTGGTCAAATATAAGGGTTCTTTTATCATATGTTCAGATATATGGAAATTCTACTATAACACTTCTTTCTCTTGGCGTTTCTTGTTGCCATCTTGACCTCTCCGATCGACTTTCTCTTTTATGTGACAGTCATTAGCCTAGATACATGAATATCATGATACAGAGAGTGATAAAGCGCGTTGCATATCTCTAGAAGTAATCTGTCCTGTCGACGTTGATCACGCACTACACAATGCTTGGTCAACTAGATCCGCTATAGAGTATATAAATCCTTCATGTCCCACCAACCGTGATTCCCCAGCATGAGATAAACTAGAAACTTGAAAGCAGAGTCCCCACGTATTACACTACTTACGTGATTCCAATGATCCAATCCTATCCTGTCTCATCTGCTACTAAAATGGTTAATCTTGTCCCCTGATCAAAGATCCGCCTGTTATCACCCGGATCTGATTTGAGGAGATTGGAATTTAAGCTTAAATCATAAAGCTTATTCTCGGGGGTTTGTTTTGACATATATGAAGACTCTAGCGGCACGAAAGAGTTGATTTATTGAGTGGTTTTTGTGTCACATTTAACGTTGTGATATAATTCCAAATTCTTCCAATCCCCGCCATTCACCTCTTATTAGCTGATGGTCGTGCCTACCTGAAAAGACTATATCAAGACCAACTAAATCGGATTTCAACGATACTTCAAACATATTATAGTATGTCGGGGCATAATTAAAAAGTATGAACAAAGATATTCATCTTTCTTCACTACATGTATGGTGATTCTAATTGAGAAAACGGAGGAGGAATAACTCTGAAGATTCCATCTCAGATCAAGCATGTACTCGTTGTCGTGAGCGCAAGATTCGTTGTGGTCGAGAGTTTCCAGAATGCAATGCTTGCGAACGGGATGATAGCGTGACATGTGTTTATCAAAATCCTACAAAAAGAGTAAATCATTTAAAGTCCTTGTGAGTTCTGGTTCTGTCCCGTATACGATGAGATAGAGCCTTTCCTGATTTGCTGTCCGGCGCAGATTTGATAGCGTTAATGGGGTCAAAGAACGCTTGAGCAATATAGAGTCGCATCTCGGCCGTTTATCTAATAGCATTATTACAAAACACATATGACAAGACGGCTCCAGCGGCAGCTCGGATCGGTCTATGCCATGGCCTGAGGTCTCTTATGAGCCTCCCATCACTAGGAAGAGGACAAGAACTGAATAGTCAGGAATTTCCACAGAAAAGAGTGGTGAACTTTATATGCGCTTTGATCCTCAAGCTAGGAAATCCTTTTCTTCAGCCAATATTAGCGGTAGTATGCCATTAATTTGAGAGTACAATTTCAAATGGCTGTTAACAAAAAAAAAACATTGCATCAACCACTCGAGTAGTTCTGTTAGCTAGAACCACACTAGTCCAACCCTCTAGTTCCAGCCACTAAGACCCTGCGATAAGAATTATTAAAATAATGTATCACATATGTCGAGTCTCGCGATGTCAAGCTCTCGTGAAAGATCACATTCCTTCCAATCATCAAAAAAGATTTCCAGGCTCGGGTCCTTCTAAAATCAAGAATGAATACCTGAGGAAGGAGTCCGCAGCTTGGAATTGACAGATAGTTGTGACATTGAAGAGGAGGTCCATTTCTCAAATATTTGGATGATGGCAGAGGATTGGTAGTTTTTTAGCCACTCAAAGAAGCGATTTCTTGGATCAACGATTAGACATTCGAGGCTTTAATATATGAGCTCAAATTATCCAATTCGGGATCGGAACATGACTACCTAGATAACAATACTCCGAGTCTCTTTAAAATCGGGCTCCGTGCAATGTAACTTTGAAGAATAAGCATCTAAGAATGGCTGCTTCAGATGTAATTGTACAATCCGACCGACCTAAGCGTAAGATTAAAGGCTGGGGGAAGAGAGCTTCACAGCTGTGTCATTGTCGTGACTCGGATTCCGAGATCCGTTTCTTTGGCTTTCATTTATCCTCCTCTATTCACAACCATCTGCTTCTTGATGACGGAATATCTGCCTGCGGACTGTCGCCTGATAGTTAGAATTCGAAATCTCCGACCAGTACAATGGCATTCCGATTGATAAAATGTTCCTGACAGCGTGATATAATCGATTCGGTGTTAAATTTCTAACCAACTAAAACAAAAATATCGTAATCGAAGGAGACTTAGTTGCGGGTGAACAACTTATATTGTCTTTGGTCGCATGCACAAATGCCAATGGGAATGCCCGGAACGAACGGGTATACTAATCCTTCAATTCCAGAAATGAACATTCTGATAATTCCTTTACCTGACTCAGAATTAGGTGTTTAGATTACTTGAGTTTGAGGTGAACATTATTGTATTGTCATAGCTAAATTCGAAGGTGGTGGATGAACCAGAACATATTTTGGTATATATGTCATATTTTATTCTAGTTGCTTATTTGAGAGGTGATGAATGAGTTGGCGCGCACCCTTGTGCTTCAAAATAGCTAATTACTAACATTCTAATCTTCTAGTGGTCAAGATATAGGAACATATTTTATTCCAGGGGGTGCAAAGCTTTCAGTCCTAATCACATCAACTATTTCCTAAAATTCTAGAAACTAAGTTACAACATTGATACCACCTATTCATCCAGTTTAGCAGCGATACAAACTACCTATATCCCTCTCTAGAGTGGTGATATCGATATAACCATCATAGAGAATATGAACATCATCACCAACTCAGACGTATATGCCTATTTAAGTAAAGATCACTTTTCATCACCCACTAGCGGCTGTAAAACATGGGATGAAGAGGCAGATAGTTATTATCATGCCGATAGTATCAAAAGTGTTGTTATTAAACGACTTAAAAATACTAAAACCAATAATGATAATATTCTCAAAATAGTTCTAGCAGCAAATATTGATCATTCAACAAAGACTGTATCTATTACACATCTCCATGACTTAGCACAAGCTCATCTTTTCAATCAGATAGTTAAAGGTGCTAGTATTGATCCTTTATCCGTAAGTTACGTTGAGTTTCATGGAACAGGTACTACTGCGGGAAATCCAACCGAGATGAGTTCAGTTACTGAGGTCTTTGCTAATGAACAGCCAAGAGATACAAACCTCTACATTGGATCTGTAAAATCCAATATCGGGCATAGTGGAGCTGCTGCTGGTATAATATCATTTATTAAAACAATACTAGTTTTTCAAAAAAGCGTTATCCCTCCACATATTGATATAAAGACTGGAATGAATCCGGCTTTACCCAAAGATTTAGACAAGAAAGGTGTTATTATTCCATTCAAGGATACACCATGGGAATATCGTAGCAATCGAAAGAGGTTAGCAATAGTGAATAATTTCGGAGCAGCTTAAGGAAACACAGCAATGATATTGGAAGAAACGAAACCACGTCCAAGAATCGGAGAAGACACACGACCAACTCATCCGATCATAATCTCAGCAAAGACACCATTTTCTCTTCAAGAAAATCTCAGGCGTCTGGTAGATTTTATTGGAACTCGTCCACATGTCTCAATTGCTGATCTATCTTATACCTTGTCTGCACGGAGAAATCATTACAATTACCGGGTTTTGATACTTGCGTCTTCCTCCGATGAGGCTGTTACACTCCTTCGTTCACATATTGGAACTGCACTAGATCAATTACCTGTTTCTTCAAAACAGGCACCCGTTGCCTTTGGCTTCGCTGGTCAAGGAACATTCTACACTGGTATTAGCGCACAACTATACCGTGATTCCAAACCTTTCCGCCAGTAAATAGACCATCTCGACAGTATTGCACAACGTTAAAAATTCCATCCTTTCTTACCGATCATCAAGAACACCGGCGACATTAAAGATGTACCAATAGTATTTATGAATCTAGCTATCGCGTGTGTAGAAATTGCTCTAGCACGGCTCTGGGCTTCTTTTGGTGTAAAGCCGAATGTCATTAGAGGTCACAGTTTGGGTGAACATGCTGCATTGAACACCGCAGGTGTCTTCTCTGATAGTGATACTATTTTCCTTGTTGGAATACGTGCAATCTTACTAGAGACCAAATGTACAGCTACCACGTATAGCATGCTGTCCGTTCGAGCGTCTCACGAAAGGATCATAAAGGCAACCGATGGTATTTCTTTTGAAGTGGCTTGTATCAATGGTCCTGAGGAAACAGTAATTGGCGGTTCTTTGGCAGATTTGGAAGCTGTTGCGACTGTACTTGGCAAAGCGTGGTACAGAACCATAAAGCTTAACGTAGCCCATGCGTATCACACGAGCTAGGTGGATGTTTTGGTGGATGATTTTATCAAATTGACGCGGGCTGCTGTGTGCAAGCCGCCTAATATTCCCGTCATCTCACCCCTTTACTCAAAAGTCCTTTCTTCCGACATCGATGTTGGATACCTGGCCAAGGCAACTAGAGAAACAGTCAATTATATTGGTGGACTCGATGCCGCCTGGGCATCTGGAATTCTGTCGAAGTCCACCTTTTGGATAGAGATAAGTCATCATCCTTGCTGTGTTAGCTTTGTCGCAAAGACATTGTCCGATACTCGATTGACAGTTCCAACATTGCATCGAGATCAAGATAATTGGACCACATTCGGCAAAGTACTAATTGCTTTGTATAATGCTAGTTTAAACATAGATTGGACAGAGTACTATTTACGATTCGAACAAGCTTTTAGACTGGTTGATACCACTACATACGCGTGGAATAATAAGAATTATTGGATTTAATATAAAGGAGACTGGAATTTGACAAAGGGGCAAGCACTGATTGATCCTAACTTTACCAAAGCCATGACTCAAACTGTCAAGGGTTTTCGCACCACGAGTATTCATGAAATTCGTTGGGAGAATTACACTGAATCCTCATCTCAACTGGTAACTGAATCAGATATGACCGACCCAGCTCTCAAGGATATTATTGAAGGAAATGCTATAATCAATTATGGAGTAGCTTCTTCTGTAAGTTTAGAGATACGTATCTACCGACCAATAACCATTTCTAACACACTATCAATAGTTCCTCCACGCAAACATGGCATTCACAGTTGCAAAACGCATTCTTGACAAGTGATTCCCAAACCCATCCAACACCGGCATCAACGTAACATTTCTCTTTACGAGTGATTCTAAAATTCCCATCCAAACGGGTCTCTTAACACTCCCTTCCGCTCGAAGTGTTTCATCAGAACCTCAATCCCCTTCATCTCCATCCCATCAAACCTCCCCGTCAAATCAAATCAAAGTTCACGTTCAAACCCAAATTCAAACATAGACTCCAACCCAACAATAACAAAAGCCTTTCAAATAATCGCCTCGGAGGTCTCCCTCGACATAAAAATGCTAACCGATGACGCGCAAATCGCAGATTTCGAACTCGATTCGCTGATGAGTTTGATGCTGGGTCAGAGGTTGAGAGAGGAGTGTGGGGTTGAGATTAGGGATGGGTTTTTTTTTATCTTGAGGTGGGTAGTTTTGGGGAGTTTTGGGGGTTGTTGGGGGTAGGTTTTAGGAGAGGGTTTCCAGGCCCGGGTTATAATTTTATGACTTTACGAACAGGCGTTGCGGTACGGTTTTATATCGATTATAAATCCTACTAGTAGATTCTAGATCCTAAATCCTAGAAACTAGATAAGAGTTAGAATACTAGTAGATGCGTGTTTGAATAGATATTTCATTGATTGAAATTTATCCGCCAAATCCATCCCATCATCCACTATCGACGATATCTATCCTATCCTATCTTATCAGAAAAGAAGTTAATGATATAGGTATAGGTTTGATTAGTCAGCAAATGGAGGCTCTTATAGCCTTTTCCGTTACCTAACTTATTTTAGATCTACAACTTCAAGAATACAACTACTAGTATAATTACCCTAATTGGATTCTGTCTTTTCTCTATCCTATCCTATCCTATCCCATTCTATCCTATCCCATTCTATCCCCGGCCCATTCCATCCTATCCCATATATATCCGAGTCAAACCCTCAGGCTCAGGGTCTCATAATTACAAAAACACTCTACTACTACTACTACTACTACTACTACTACTACTACTACTAGTATATCTAAACAAACAATGCTACTAATAACACAAACAATCAAGAACCAACTTGAACAAAAAATCAATCATTCACATTCACATTCAAATATAAATATCTATACTAATATAATCTCTCCGAATCAAATCAAAAAAAAATAAAATAAAAATAAAAGATCATCAAAAATATAATCAACTAAATCTTCAAGTCATTTCTAGATATTTATTCTATTACTAGTAGTATGCGATTGAAAACTCAATTGTTATTTATTTATTTATTTACATCATGATACTAGTAGCTAATAACTACCTTCAAATTATCTCTTAATTATACTAGTATAGACTTAAATATTAATCTAACCTTTCAAATTCTCAATATAAAACACAACTCGAAATAAAATAAAATAAAATCACAAAATAAAATCACAAAATAAAATAAAATAAAACAATACCATATTCAAGTTCAAGTTCAAATTTATTAATATCATAAACTTCATCTATCTATCTACCCATCCATTTACATATCAAAATCCACAATCCAAACATAAACATATAATCATAAATACAAACATAAACACAAATCCAAATCCAAATCCAAATCCAAATCCAACTTGAAATTTAAATAGAAATAAAAATAAAATCTAAATCCGAGTCCCAATCCTCGCAAAACGAGAGTTTCAATCAAGTTGGTAAGATTACTGAGAGAGATAGATAGATAGATAGAGAGAAAGAAGCGCGAAAAACGAAGAGCCCTACAGTATCACGTATTCAGGGAGCGAACTTGAATAGAATTTAATGACTTCTCTAAATGAATTTCAAAAAATCGGTTATTTTAATATTTGGATATACTAAAAGTTTAAATATTGATGTATTAAATTTGCAATTAATTAAAAGTTGAATTTTATATAATGTGAATTAGTTAAATTTAAATTTAAAGATTAATTTTAGGTAAAATTTAAGTAAAATTTAGGTAAATTTTATCGATTTGAATATAATTTTAAATAGATTTTTATTGATTAAAGATTTATTTAATTTTTTATTAATTTGATTTAATTTATATAAATATGATTTTAGATTATAAAATTATAATTATTTTTATATAATTGATTTTTTTTAATTAATTTATTTATTTATATTTTATTTTTTATAAATCAATAATTTTATTATTTTAAAAAAAATAATTTTTTATAAAAAATTATAGAATTTAAAAATATATTTATATTATTTATTAATATATATTAGTATTAATTTAAATATATTAATAATAAAAGAAATACAAGGTTAATTTTGATATATTAATTGAATTAGAAAATAATAAAGCATATCAATTATTAATATATATTAATATATTTAAAAATAATAATATATTAATTTTATATATAAATATAAATAAAAATATATTAATTTTATATATAAAGTTTATATTAATCTAATATTAAATAATTATTTAAAATAAATTTGAATATCTAAATTGAATTTATATTAGTAGAAATTCATTTTTCAAAAATCAATTTATAATGTGATTAAAATTTTAATTATAATGCGAAAAATTTTTTTCTTGAATAGTATTTAAGAAATCCCTGAATACGTGATACTGTAGGGGAGGGATATGAAATAATCTACTAATCTACTAATATATAATTTCATTTCCTCCTCTCTCTCCCTCCCTCTTTATACCCCTCTTCCTCCTCCCTCCCTCTTTCCCTCTCCCTCTCTATCTATCTACTTATTTCCCCATCTATTTCCCCATCTATCCACCAGTATCCACCAATACCAGTACCAACTTATATATACAAAATACAAAACACAATTACAAAACACAATTACAAAACACAATTACAATTACAATTAATATCTCCTTCCTTCATTCATTCATTTATCTATCTCATCCCATCCATCCCATCCCATCCCATCTCATATCATCACCATCACCATGTCCAAAAACCAAATCAAGATTCAAAACGCCAATACATGTATCCATCCATACATACATATCTTTCACTAACAAATTCAAGTTCATACTTCCATTACCCAACCCAATCCCATCCATACCAGTCATATCATACCATTCATACCATCCATATCATACCAGTCATACAAATAGAGAAATAAATAAACAAATAAATAAATAAACACCGCCCAATGCATTTCATCCCACCTATTTCACTTCATTTTATTTTATTTTATTTTATTTTATTTTATTTTATTTTATTTTATTTTATTTTATTTTATTTTATTTTATTTTATTTTATTTTATTTTATTTTATTTTATTTCATTTTATTTTATTTTATTTTATTTTATTTTATTTTATTTTATTTTATTTTATTTTATTTTATTTTATTTTATTTTATTTTATTTTATTTTATTTTATTTTATTTTATTTTATTTTATTTTATTTTATTTTATTTTATTTTATTTTATTTTATTTTATTTTATTTTATTTTATTTCATATCATATCATATCATATCATATCAAATCAAATCATATCATCCCGTTCTATAACGATCGATCCAAGTCAAATCCATCCAATCATATGATACAATCCGCACGCCTTTCATAAAGAACCACCCTTCACTTATCCCCTCCCCTTATCCCCCCCCCTATCTCCCCGTCCTTCTCCCCCTAAAATAATCATAACTCATCGGATCATGTTCCTCCACCGGCAGTACCCCCGCAGCACCATTTAACTCCAAATCCTCCTGCGGTAAATCGCCATAACCACCCGGACCACCCCCAAGAAATCCAGGCGCCCTATTATTCCCCCTACTGCTATGATTCTGATCGAACGGTATCCCCTCCGGCGTGATGTGGTGATTCAAGTGGGAGTTCATGGGCATATCCTGCGCTCCCTGCACCAACCCCACCATTTCCCCGCCACTATCTTTCCTCTCTCCCCAGAATCTCATCCCACTACCCCCACCCATCCCGCCACTCATCCCAATATCCCCCGCCAAACTACCCGGCGTCCCCGGACTATTCATAAAACCCGCAAGAGGTACCCCACCCATCCCCCCAATCGGCGTCCCCGGTCTCGAATCCGGGCCTCCCCACCTCGAACTCCCCGGCGTATCCGTGCGAACAATATCCTCCGCCCTCCCATAAATACCCCCCTGACCACCATGTTCCTCACCAAATTCCGCGCGTCCTTTATAATACGAGAAATCGAGTCTATTTTCCGGGACCATTTCGAAGCCTGGAACCGTTGGCCCTCCTTTTGCGGATCTGCCTGGTTGGCCAGCTCGCATGGGGTCGAGGGCAAATGTATCCGAGTACCCTGAGACGGACATGTTATCTGCTCCTGAGTTGAAACGACTGGAGTCTGTTATGCGGCCGCCGTAGATAGTGGGGAGGACATTTTGAGCACGGGCGTGAACCATGGGTGTGATGAGTGCTTTGTAGAGGGCTGGATGGCCGAAACGAGAAGCGAGACGATCGCCTTTTGAACCAAAGAGTTTGGATCTCGAGGCTTCGGGATCCTTGAGCATATTTCTGATACTGTGGTAGTGGATTTTATCATCGAAGGCTCGGCTACAGTAGAACTTGAATGCGATCATGATGAATGGTAGTGGGATGACTGCATAAGCTTCCATGTGTTGACCATCTCCTTGAACCCATGTTGATAGGAAAACAACCAAATTTGCAAGGACAGCTGCGAAAATCAATCGATTGAAAAGCATACGCCAGAACATACCACCTGATTCCGTCTTGGTAATGAAGATATAAAGAAGTAAATATTTCTTCAGGATAACATCCAAGGAAAAATACATAGCGGCAGCCGGAATGACCAAAGGTTGAATAGTACCGAAACATAACGTAACGGTGCTATAAAACAAGAAATAATTATAATAACTTGCATAATCGAAAGCAGGCGGTGCTGTAAGTTCGATCATTTCTCTTGGTGTTGGACTAGAGAATTTTCTAGCACAGAAACTCCACACCAAAGTCCATAATTGAGCCAAATCAACAGCTGCACCCAAATTTCTCTGAAGCAACCAAGTCACCCAAAATGGTGAAATGTCACACAGCGAAATAAAGATCAACAAACCTAAATCCGTCTCATAGATAGCGTTCCAAGCATCAGTTCCATTCTTAGTTTTGTTAATAACCGTAGAGACAAAAGTCCAAACAGTACTAAAGATTGAGAAAACGATTAAATAATTGAAGACGAAAAAAGTATAAAGTTTACCCGTAACATGACGTTCTCTTGCAGTTTTGGTACGATCTCCAGCTCTGACTGAAAGTCGACGAAAGATGATGGGTAACACCAAATAAACCAAAGATGTAATAGCTGGTGAAGCAACACCTTGAACAATAGACCACAAGGTTGTATGAGCTGCCAGTGAATCGTTGAATGCTTTCCACACACTACCCAAATTGGTCAAACTGACCAAGAAGATTGAAATCAGTGCGTTTGGTGCCATCCAGATGAAGGTAAGTACCAGAACCCAAAAATTATTGAGAAATCGTCTCGTTCTCCTAGTTTTACTACTCAAAGGCATATTTTTCCAAATAATATCGTTCGGTCGAGGCGCTAGCACAATGGTAGTTCCATGAGGATGTTTCTTTCGTGCTGCAAATGCAATAGCATGAGCTTCATCAATAGCTTCGAAACTTGCAAATCCATAAGGAAGAGGATTTCGATTATCCACAGATAATCGAACTTCCTTAATCTCCAATTCTAATTCCTTTATACGTGCTGTAAGGTATTCGATAGCATCTAGTTTTTGACCTCTTGGATATGAAGTGAAATTTGGATCATCTTTCGAAGGGTTGCATTCTGGTCTTTTGGGTGGAAGATTCGCAGGATCTTTTAAATATCTAGCCAAATATCCTTCTAAATCCCTCACAGTTTGATTATGTTGATCGATTAATTCCGGAAGCTCTTTAACATTTCTTGCGATCGCTGTTCTCGAAAATGATGATTCTGGCGCAACTTTATCAATCAATCTTCCAATACCTTCATCTGTTCGAAAATTCTTAGGAATATCGTTGATCTATAATTTCCGAATTTAGCAACTCCATCCAAGCCCATAGAAGCAAATATAAATATCTCACCATCAACGTTCGCGCATGCAAACTAGCTTGATATTCCGAACTTTCGAAATAAGTTCTCCTCAACCTAAGAACAGCTCTATAATTCCACCACAAAAAGAAAATAACAATAATATCAAACAACCAAGCACAAATCGTCATACCCCAATTAGCAGAACCATAAACATTAACCGGGGTAATTTTCGAAACGAAATCCGTCGTTGATCCAAATTGCCCTTTGATAATATTAATCGGAATAAGGATACCACAACCCACGACGGTAATACAAAGGAAGATATTGCGACACATTCGTAGAACTCGTAGAAATACTGTTGCGTCTAATCCGATTAGAGTTACTAATTCTTCTTCTTTGGTTTTAAGTACTGGTCCCATCCATGCTAAGGGACCTTTTCCCATCGGCGGTGGTGCATGTTTATCATCTGCGATTTTGAGTTTGGGTGCATAAACGACGGAATTGTACGGTCGAAGGAGCGAGAATCCAATGGCTAGTAAAAGGGTAAAACCTATCGATGTGCCAAAACTTGCATATACGGAATTTTGTGACAACTAGAGTTGTGAATGAATATGTTAGATCAATTTGATATCACCCCTTGACAAACGAAACAAAAGGGAATCTGTGTAGTATAGTATAGAGAATATCAATACGAACCTGCGATCTAAAAGGATTTGACAAAAGATCTAACACTTTTTGACCATCACTCTCTCTCTTGGACAACACTCCACCTATTCCACTACCTCCTCCTCCCACTCCTATGGAAATCCCCATCCCCGTCTCCATTGTGATATATTCGTATCGTATCGTATCGTATCGTAACAAAAGCGAGTGGCAATGACAGGCCCAAGGCCAAACGAAAAAGAAAGGAAAAGTTTTTCGTATGAAGTGAGGTCTATAATCTATTTATCTATCTATCTATCTATGAACGAATGACGATAAATTCGAAGTTTATATTGGTCAAATTCGGGATTGAATTGAAGGATGATGTAAATAAGGTCGAATGAGAGGTAGGGTTGATTGTATGATATGGTATTGTATGGTATGATATGGTATGGTATGGTATGGTATTGTATCAGATAGAGGAAGTACAGATCCTCACAAGGAAATGAAACTTCGTGTCTTCCTTTGATGTAAGTAAGGTAAGGTAAGGTAAGGTAAGTTGAAGTAAGTAAACGAGTGTAATGTCACTACTGTCTGTCAAATGTAGATAGATATTGATTCGTTTGATATTCGATGATCCTCGATATTCAGATAGATAGATTGATTGATTGATTGTTAAGCTTTGGGCTTGTTGGTCCTTTGGCGTGTGTTCAAATGTCTTGGTACTAGTACCTTGTCTTGTCTTGTCTTGTCTTGTATTGTATTTGTATTCTATCCCTTGATTAAAACCAGATAATGAGAGAGGAGCAATCAAAATTTCGTAATTGAAGAACAAACGACAGGAAGAAGAACGAGAACGAGATCGAGAACAAGAACAAGAGCCAGCAAAGAAGAATAATAACAAAAATAATAATAATAATAATAATAATAATAATAATAATAATAATAAATTCACCCCCTGCTTTACAAAATCAAGGATCTTTCTTATATAAAACCTTGAAGCCAATGACGATATTTTGATGCGATATGCCCTGCGATTGAGCTCTAGTACTCTCTACTAGTTTTTTCAATCAATCGCAGCAAAGTCAAAGTCAAAAAAATAAAATAAATAAAAATAAATAAAAAAGATCAAATTTATTTTCTTTCTTTGTTTATACTAGTAAATAAATAAATTCCTTAATTCCGCTTTATTAATTCGATTTATTATTAATTGGTTCATTTCAAGTTATTTATTAAAGAAATCAATTTGAATAGATTTTTAATATCATGATTTATATATAGATTTTCGTTATCTTCGCTCTCTTCTCTCTCTCGTCTAAAAATTGTTGAGTATCTAGTACTAGTATCTATCTCTATTCTCATTCATTCAACTTGAATCACGGTAGTTATCAGATTCTAGTCCGATCTTTGGTATGGGTAAGTAAGATTTCTATTTATAGATCTATACATACATATCTACGTACATACAAAACATTTGATACCAAGCACGACATACTCCATACATACATATATACATACATATATACATACATACATCATGTACGTACATACTAATACTTTCATCCTATCTCTAACATATGTATATATGTGTATGTATATATGTATATATATATATGTATATATATACATAAACCTCAACATCTTCAATACATTTCCCATCCCCATCTTTCCCATCTCATCAACATCACACACATCATCACTACAAAACAACCTCTCTCCGAGTCCCTCCTAGAAAATAAAAATCTCATTCATCCATCTATTTCCATTGTCACTCTCTACCATATCCCATATCCCATATTCATAAACCATATCCATAAACCATATCCCATAAACACTATTATTAATCACCAAGACCCTATCAAATCCAATCCAAACACACAGACCGGTACACCCACCCACCCACCAGGCTGTGCACCGCCGTACAACAATCATGATGGTGGCTTGGCGGCGTCATTAGCATCATACCTCCGAGTCTATACGAATTATATACTAGTATGCTCGTATTACAGTATTACAGTATATCGTCACGGTGATTTGTATTTTTGTATTTTGTATCGAGTGTAATCATGATGCATGCAATCCATTCGGTATCTAGATATTTATATTTATATTTATAAATCGGATAATCTTCAAGTTATAAATGTTTGAGAAATTATTTTATTTTATTTTATTTTATTTTACGTCACTTTTTGGGGGGGGGTTTATAATATGGAATGCCAGTGAAATAAAATCATGATGAAATCTATTATGTCAAGGTGATAGTTTTATTTTAGAGCTGTTATCATGATGTTGGTAGTAAGTTATAATACTCGTCTCTGGCCGTAGCTCTTCCTCTCTCTCTCTCTCTCTCTCTCGTCTTTTCATCTACAAAAATAATAACGGGATTAATATACGTACTATACGAACTTAAAGTAGATACTAGTAGGTGTTATATCTATTCAAAAAAACATCATGATCCTTCAAGTTAATCGGATCAAATGAAACCAAATGAAATCAAATCAAATCAAATCATCATCAAAATACCCAATAAAGCAATATACATTCAAGTTATATATGATATGGGCTAAACAATATATTCCAGTATGATAATACTAGTACTAGTAGCAAATTGCTAGAACTAGGTGTTTTATATGCTTCAGGTCTCTGGATGAATTCTTGTAAGTTATTTTACTGTTTAATAATATTTGATCTTGGATCTTTATCATAGTCAAAGAATTTGCAAATATTCAGTTCGTTGATTAGTTGTTCTAATCGATAATGTATTTGTTTAGGTCGTGTACTTGATATTCAAGTTTTGTATTGAACTCTATTCATGCCAGTAACAAAAATGAAAACAATCCCAACTCTCCGTTATATACTTTTATTATATATTGCTGTCATGTGCGATGAATAAATCCTTTTGGTTCAGAGATCCCATTATATCTCTTTTTCCACATTAGCAAGTCAAAGTCAAAAATATCCTTATCTATGGTAAGCACCATCATATAGATCAATTGCTGTGAATATGATTGACGATTGCCACACTATCATCCGAGTTATTTCAATATCAAAGTATCTTTGCCATCCGCTATTTTTGTTACATTAGATAACCGAAATCATGAGATCTAACGATTCTCATTATTCGATTCCAAACACCTCTTATAGATGCTCTATCAATCTCTTTATCAACTGAACCTCTAATTCATGCATCTTGGATTCTACTGTAAGCTGTAAGCTGTAAGCTGTAAGATATCATCTCCTTCATCTCCTTCATCCATCTTCATATATAACGCACCCAATTCCACCCAATTCAACTCCATTCCATTCAATTCCATTCCATAAATACCCCACCCCAAACCAAACCAAACCAAACCAAACGAATCTAATCATCCCCAGCCCCAAACAAAACAGATAAAAATCCCACCGCAATACTATCCCCCCAATCTCACTGGTATGCGACTCGAAAACCCCCCGTCTCGAAAACCACCCGTCTCAAAACCCTCCGAAACACGTGCTCGCACTCCCAACGTCTACATCCCCGTCGTATGTCCAGCTGGATATTATTATCCTCCCGGTGACCTTGAGCAGATTATTTATTCGCCACAATACTATGGTTCTCTAGGATCTTACGGGCTGATTTGCTGTTCTTGATTTGAGTTTTGTCGAGCTGGAAGTCTGTGGAGCTGGAAGTCCGAGGAAATTTAACTTCGCGCGTATTGCCGCGGTGGGTTTGTTGCATGTTGCTTTGTTGTATGTTGCTTTGCTTCTTGCTTTGCTGAAGCACGTTGTGAAAACGTACTATCGTCGATGTAAAAGAGATAGGATAAGATTGGAGAATTGAGAATTGAGAATTCGAAATACTCGCGAATGGTCAAGAGAAGTGATGGATGTGAAGCGTGGGATGAGATGGAGGAGAGGAGGGATTTTGAATCGGATTCTCAGCATCGGAGTATTAAATCGCTGATTACGTTTCTCAAAAGATGTTTTGATTTGGGGAATCTAAGGTTGGAGATCATTTAAAGAATTGGGATTGGGATTGGGATTGGGATTGGGATTGGGATTGAAATTGAAATTGAAATTGAAATTGAAATTGAAATATGGTAGATACATCATTCAGAACATCTCGGGAATGGTAAAATTGGGCTCTCTTATGGCTATCATGAGTGCTTCAAAGGCTGGAAAATGTCAGTATGGTTTTCATTTTGTTACACAATTTATTTCTGATTATTTTGGTCTTAGCTACATTTATTCGATTACTGATGGGGAAAATAAACCATACATCTGGTAAAGTATACATACATCAATGGTGAAGAAAGAAGCATGTCAGAGTAGGTTCTCTATAATGAGTATCAATTCAAATATCTTAATATTCAATAGATTTAAGAAAATCATCGGCTACGTTCCGCAAGAAGACTCAATTCTGGCGGAACTCACAGTTAGAGAAAATATTCTTTACTCGGCAAGGATACGCCTACCATTATTCTGGACTGATAGGGAAATTCAAATTCATGTAGATAACATCATATCTTGTTTATCTCTCACTAGTGTTAGAGATGTCCTCATTGGCGAAGCCATTAACCCAACGATATCAGGGAGCCAGCGAAAGCGCGTTAGTATTGGAATTGAACTAGCAGCAGCAGCATTAATATCGATACTCGATGAACCCACATCCATCTGAACTCGACGCCACTTCCGCACTATCAATCATCGAGATGCTAAAAGCTTTACGCAAGCTTGGGATAACTGATATCTACACTCTCCACCAACCACGTTCTGAGATCTTCCAATCACTCAATCATCTCTTACTGTTGGCCGAGGGGGAAGAACTCTATTTTGCCGCCGCATCGGATGCAGTTCGGTACTTTAATACTTTACACGCTTGCGGTTTAGTATTCCTCAAATATGTAACCCTGCTGATGTTTCGATGGATATCGCATCCGGGCAGGATCAAGATTATACGCAAGTCAAAAATAAGCGCCACCAGGCGAAGATACCACAACTTGTGATCCGGTGACAAGCTACCCGTCCGTCATACAACGACAATTTCGAAGAATTTACAACCCCAAAGTCCGCAACACTTCGACGAACGAAATCTTGAAATCTGCATCCGCACGAGGAGCGTCCTGGGTTTGACACGTGGTTCTTTCTTCCGGACGATCTCAAAAACAGCAGATAAGGCCATCCACGGCGTTCTTGTTGCAAATCGCCGTTCGTTCGATTTCGGGGCTGTGGATTGCTCTTTCGGTTTATAGAGTTGATGGATTACTATTCCAGGGGATTTTTCCTTGCGCCTTTTCAACGTCTTTCTAGTGCTACTAATTACACATTAGTGCTTCAATTGGGGTGACTGTGCTGTTTAGCGATTGGTAAGCATGAATGGCGATTATGATCATCGCTAAATAAATAAAATATACGTCTTTGCAGTGCTAACTTTAAATAGGATTGTAGGCAGCGACACCGGGTGTCAAAATCTTTGGAGATGAGAGTGAGACTACCAACTCCCATTGCCGATATCCAGCTGTGCATTTGAAATAGAAGCTACAGATTGGCGAGAGGCAAGCGCAGCATATAATCGACCCGTCTATTTCATTGGAAAGATTTCGTCCACCTTGTTTTGAATAATATTCTCTTCCATTCATTTTCCCGCCTTTTACACGATTCTCGCTACTGGATTTATTGAATCTTTAAAACCGTGTGTTGGGTAGACTATGTGTCTGTCGTTTTATCCCCAAATCTTGATATCGCAACTTTTGTCAACAGAATGGTAATATAATATATTTACCTAGCGAATAGGTCTAGAATCTAGCCTATATGGCCGAGACATATACAGGTAGCTACCTACCTAAGTTATTAATTGAATACTATTTGTTACCGAAAATCCAAGTGCGTAATGTTACTCTAAATTTAATTATGTAATTGTACTTGCGACTCAAAGTTAACTCTTGATTATCTAACCTGGGAATTGCAAAAGGTCAGATACTAGTAGTCTTGGTAGTAATGCGGTAGTAGTCAATTTTTGTAATAGTTGACGGGAATTACATGCTCATCAATATTATTCTTAGAGATATATTGGATCAATTAATTTAGATGTTCATTTTAATTTGTGATTGATGTTCCCTATATATCTACAATCATCTAGATTGTAGATAGATTACCTCGCTTAACCACCGAAAATATTTTAGAAATATTGGTGAGTTGTCCCAATTGGCCGCCTTAATTACGCTCGCTAGACTTAACATTGTAGTCGTTATAATAAATCTATGGAATATCGTATGCTTATAGTATCTCAACGTATATAAGTTGAATGTTTTAGTGGATTCTATATTCTAGATTTGGGTTACAATTTATGTTGCAGCATATAACTATAAAGCCTTGAGCGTAGACCGGGCGATTTTAGGTATAAGCGTTTCGAAAATCTATTTTATGGATTTGAAGGTTAGTAAGGGCTTGATTAGACCTAGTATTCTCGTATGTCATGTACAAATCACAGGTGTTTACGGCATCACAATTGACAATGCAGGATCCTGATCCTTATGATATGTGGATGACTAATCATACAACTTATGTAATGCGTACACGCTAGTGGCGTGTTGCTCGATCCTCTAGCTTACCTCGCGGGGAGCTTACCTACGATACAATCTACTTCCACTATGCCAGTACTATTTTAACCCTCGATTCAATAATTTGTTGTGTGGGATGAGAATGGAAAGAGTTCTTGATTGAACCACAACATCAGAAACAATGGAATCCGCGAATGAAATATCCAAACATAAAGAACCATATCAATATATTCCAAATGACGCACCAGTACCAATTACTAATCTCAATCGATGGCATCTAAGAAGCAAAGAAGGTGTCTATAAATGGAAATATCTATCATCAGAAGAAGCCTCGCTTTCGAAGCCTTAAACATTCGCAGAAAGACATCTCGTTGGTCTTAAACCTGTATGTACGCCCCGCCCCCTAAGATTCTGCACCCCCGCTATGGCCAATTAAATATGTCCCAATATAGAAATCTCCGGATCTTCAACTAGCCAAAGCATTCTCTGATAATGCCATCGACGGCTTCCGTTTCTATCAACTTCTCCAACTCCCCGAGGGGCATTAGGCATCAGATTATGGCGGTCCTAGTTTTCTTCTTCCAAGTCTAGTATTCGCTCTATATGTATCCGAATCATATTTTCCGATGAAATGGAAAGTTGAAATGGTTAGATATATTAGAAATATGCAGAATAATGATAGTGGCTGGGGCTTGCATGCTGAAGATAAAAGTACTGTTTTTGCAACGGCTTTGTAGTACGTCGTTTTGAGGATTTTGGAAATACCGAAGGACCATTGTGTTGCGAGGAGGGCTAGAGAGAAATTGTTGGATGTTGGTAAGCGGACTTTTCAAATCATCTTTAGAATTTGATTGATACTTAGGGTCTGTAATATTGAATTTATGGAGTCTCTATTTAGGCGGTGCAATTGGGGTTCCTCAATGGGGGAAGTATTGGCTTTCGATTTTAAATTTGTATCAGTGAGAGGGAGTGAACAAGGTGTCTCCTGAGCTATGGTAAATGTTCTATTTCACATGTAGCACTCTTTGTATCATCTACTGAAACGAATCCAGGCTTCTTCCAGAATGGGTTCCTTTCCACCCATGGAGATGGTGGGTACAATGTCGAGTTGTATATCTTCCAACATCTTATCTCTATTCCAACAACTGCCAGATGGAGTTGAATCCACTGCTAAAGGAATTGCGAGAGGAAATATACATGCAGCCATATTCCACAATACACTTTGCAAACAACCATGATACAGTAGCTGCAACAGATATGACGAAGCCATATCTACCGTTTGTGAAAATCATGAACTCTTCAGCTAGGTTGTGAGAGAAGTACTTCCGACCTAATTGGGTTCATAATGCTGCAAATGCAACAGTGGGACACTTGATAAGCAGAGAAGATGAAAACACCGATTACAATTGTCTTGCTCCTGTCAATAAAGCATTCCATATGGCTGTAATCTCCTTTCCTGATGGCAAGAACAGTACTGCAATAGCTAAAAATGACGAGATAATCTCAACTTATCTTTGGCAAGGTACTAAAGGTATGACAGGCGGTGGAACAAATGGACTTTAATTGTGGGGTACAGCATTTACTGTCATTGCTGTTGTTGAGGCAGGACTTGCTGAACGTCCCGAGTTTAAGGATACAATGGAGAGGACACTTTCATTTTTGGATATTACACAGTTTCAAGATAATTTAGAAGATCCATATCGTCTCGAAGATTGTGTTGATACCCTTCTCACAATGCAAAATTTTGACGGAGGTTTTGGTAGCTACGAAAAGGCTCGGAGCTCATCCGCGATGGAACTTCTCAATCCAGCTGAGATATTCGATCGAATAATGATCGAATATTCTTACACTGAGTGTATTACCACAGTTTTGACTTCGTGTTCTCTCTTTCGCAAACATTACCCCACTTATAGGGCGCGAGATATCCAAGATACTATCTCGCGTGTGGTCAAATATATAGAGGGTGCACAAGATTCAAACGAATTGTGGTATGGTAGTTGGGGCATATGTTTTACATATGGAACATTCTTCGCGCTTGAAAGTTTAGCTAATACGGGCCAGACTTATGGTAATAATGAGAGAGTTAAAAAGGCCTGTGATTTCTTCGCTGGCAAACAAATGGCTGATGGTGGGTGGGATGAGAGGTATGAAGCTTGTGAGACAGGCGTTTGGGTAAATCATGAGAAGAGTCGGGTAGCTAACACGGCTTGGGCTGTGTTAGCTCTTATGAGTGCTAGATATCCTGAGAAGAGGGTTATTGAGAGGGGATTAGAGGTTTGTGGCTTTCTTTTCTGTTCTGGAGTTTTTCTGGTGCTGTTCTCTTGCTAATATGTGAGGTTAGTTGATTCAGAGTCGTCAACAATCTAATTGGTGAATGGCTACAGGAATCAATTGAGGGAGTCTTCAACAAAACCTGGTATGTCTTCTTGACTAGTTGTATGGAAATTGAACTTTCTGACGGTAGTTCAAATAGTATGATTCGATACCCGAATTATAAATTTTACTTCCCTATTCGAGCTCTAGGTCGTTATGATACGGATTATATACCCAGTTTGTTACAAGAAAAATTGGCTGCCACATATGAGGAGATGGATTCCTATTAATGTCTCTGTAAAGAGAGATGTTGTAAACAGTCTTTATGGTATCAAAAGCTGTACATGGTGGTGTCAAAACCTTAGTTTGACCCTCCATATTTTGCATTTTCCACGATTACCGCTTTAATATGTCTCGTTATAAAGCTTTTTACAATATTCTAATGTCAAAATTGATTCCCACTCTTCACATGATTCATATCTCATTTGGTAAAATCTTTTTGCAGGTGTGAATATTTAAGTTCTTGTGAGAGATATTTCTCTTCCTAACCAGCTACGTTTGATCACTCTCTTCGTTCAATAACACGCCACACTCGCTCTTACTGTGGGCGATGGGGAGTTTAGTAGTGTTGTCATATACAAGCAATCAATTGTCTACCAAATGAGGTGTATACCAGCTGACGAAAGTCCCTACCAACTTACTAGCTTTGCATCCTGTTCTCAAGTGAAAATTCCTGGTTGTTACCAACTCAGCGAAGGAATTCCATAACTCGAAGTCCTCGACTGTGACGTGAAATCCAATTTAACAGGAAGCATAAAATAGATTCCTTTTCCAAATTTCAGGAAGGTACACCAGTACATGTACGTACAATGCCAAGCCCACCGCCAGCAATCACCCCCTTTCCTCCAGCACATACCCATAACCCCGTGATCTTCAATTCTACCACAACCTCTCGTATAAACTCATCAATAATCTTCCCATGGCCTTCTCCCAGCACCTCTATACAAAAAACCCGTCAGTAAACCACACAAGCACATGACGGTAGCTATTTTCCATCCATGACATGGATCAGCCGACAAAAAGTCAGCACTCCCAAATTATCCGACTCGTCCCTATCATTCATCCTCGGTCTCTTTTCTCATCTATCCGAATTCCTCATATACACCTACCGTATTTAATATAAATCCCTGTGAAAATCCCCCGGATTGCGGAATATATCCATTGATGCAGCAGAAGAGCTTTGTGGGGAAATTATTCGATGTCATGTCATCTCATGTCATGTTGTGATACCTGAATTCGGAAGTCGGAATCAACGGATCTGGATATGGATATGAATGCGGGTATTGATTTGAGTGATGTCTTTCGGGGTTGGATAGGTACTTGATCACAAGGATATTTCATGGATGTCTTTGTGATTGTAGGAATGGGTGATTGGAATGTAAAGGTATATATATTTTGTTTGTCCAGAAGGTTTCACAAACATAAGAGAAGGATAGATAGATTTATTCAAGCATACGTCTTCAGAGCTGTCTCGAATCTCATGTTTTATGACAACGTAGGAAATACATACTTATTTCAAAATGGTCAGGATATCCTCAATAACGTCCTTTCTTTCAGCGGTCCTAATCTCTACTCTTCACGCCTCCCCAATCCCAGAAACTTCCATAGTTTTAGTAAACGACTATACATCCACCGGTCACCGTAAGCCTATATAACTGTTCACTACCTCCATATCCCTCCCCATCTCATTCAAACCGCGCTAACATCCACCACCAAGTCCTCGCACTTAACGCATCAGCCCCGTATCTCCCTGGCGCTGGTCCCTTAGCCGGTTGCATAACATCAACCTTTCAATGGACGCTCGATACCTCGAGATGCGGTGTCTTCGATGGTACGCGTCTTACTTACGATAAAAGCATGGACATGTATACGTATGGTTTTGGAACCGACAGTGGAAACTGCGGTGTTTTGGATGGCGGGAAGGTTGTTTGTGGCACCGCCGCCTTGCAGAGGGGAAGTTGGAGTGCTGTATGTGAATTTCTTTTCTCCTTTTTCTTCGTTAGCATTTAGCCTTTTTGTGGGATATTTTGGTGATTTGGAAAAGTTGTGGAATGTTGATTCAGAGTGTGTGTTGCGGATTGTATGCTAACTCAGAAATTGAAGCCAAATTCTACCGTTCCGGGTGTACCACTTTATATGCTGGCTTGGGCAAACTGGCCGGTTCAGAGTTGGCCTACTAACGGAAATGATGTTGATGTCTGGAATACATTAGTTTCTAATCCTGTTCCTGGCGTATATCTGGACGGATTCTCTAAGAGTTTTAGTTTGCGATGGCAGGCAATTCGACATGGAGTTGATTTATAATTCGAGAATAGAGGGGATTTAAGCATTATAAATTAAAATGCTATGATCATTGCTACTTTTTGTGTCTGTCTAGTAAACTTGAGTATTGAAGTCGCGGAGCTATTAGTTTCTATGCGATGATGAGCTCTTGAAAAGAACCTCACCTGCGAACTAATCTTCTCATTCACTTGATTGTTACAAGTGAATGTTTATGGGACAACAACAACACCTGAATCAGGCAACAGAGTTTGATTTGATATCGCTAAAAGGATTAAGGGGTGGACGAAAGTTATGTTTCCAGGTTGGAATGTCACAAACATCCCAATAGCATCAAGCAGGAGGTTGATTTCAAACTTCAAGACCCCTATATATAATATTAATATCACAAAAACGACGCGCCAGAGTGGAAGAAACAGCTATTCAATAAAAGTATGTGAAGAATCTCGGGACAGTCTTAAATTTGCAATCAAGACAATGACACGCCATTAAATGCACCATTAACTGGAACGACAACATCTTGACCATGGAGAAAAAAAGAAACTTAGTCAGCTCGGAAGAAAATGTCCAATGTATGCATATCAAACAACATATTGCTCAGCCCGAGCTCAGTCTCGCTAAAATTCAATCATAATCTAGACCAATATAGACTCAGCAACTATTGGTTGCACATGCAAATCAAACCTCTGGATCAACCATTATCCAAATTCGAACGGCGAACTTCGAGAGTCTTTTCCACCATCCATCCTCCCTCCCAAAACATCGAAAGATCATTTGCGTAATCTTAATCATGGTGCGCACCCAAGATCTTTGGGTTTCAACCGAAGACGCAATCGAGAAGTTCACTTCTGATGCCGAATTCTTCACACTCCTCTACCGCCATCACAAGAAAGACATCCCGTACGTGCTTCGCATGTGCGATTTATCTCCAGGTCTTTCAATTCTCGAGATGGGTTGCGGCAATGGGATGGTAACCTTTCCTCTACGATTTTCCATGCCCGATAACGGTCATGTAGTTGGAGTTGATTGTACGCCAGCTATGATCTCGATTTGTAAAACCAAAGCCGGTTCTCACGAATTAGTTAACGGTCTGGAATTCATTGAGGGAGATATTAAGGATGAAAACTTTATCAACTATTTAATGAAAAAGTTTCCAAAGGGTTTTGATCGTATTGTTAGTATTTGGACTGTGTATCATTTGCCAGAGCCGGAGAAGATTGTGAAGAGGTGGCATAAACTACTGAAGAAGGATGGCTTCATGGTGTTAGATTTGACACATGAATCAGCGCATGTTGATACTCTTGAGGTTTGGCCTGGTGCTTTTGGTCATCAGATTGAAGTAGAGGGTACAAACATGACGTTGCCTTGCTATAGGGTTGGAGACGATCAGTCGTACGATGAGAATAAAGAGCAGATAGTTGCTTTTGCGGAGGGTATTGGAATGAAGGCGACAAATATCGAGCGATGGTTTTTAGACTACAAGAATCGAATTCAACCAGCTGCCCAAGAGGCTAGAACCTTTCTTTGGGTTATGGATTATGACGACACAAGAGCCAATATGTTGGGTGCGAAGAATGTTCTCATGCAGGAAGAGTTTAATAAATGGAAAGCTAAGTGGCCAAGAGGATCGATGCCGGGATTCATTGTTGGTCATAAGAATGTGTGCATGCTAGCACAATTTGAGATGAAAGTAGATGAATAGGCTGGACAGGTCAACGTGATGAAATGGGGACTCGGATACAGGGAATGAAAACGAATCTGATAGCGAATTGAAAAGAGACCAGAGTATGGTTTTGGATTGACCCAAGATAGTCCAACAAAGCCGCCAGGAGCTGTTACGAAAATCAGTACTTGACAATGATACCCGAAGAGAATGAGAAAGAATGTTATCTAATTTTAATTGTGAATATAAAGTTCTGCACGATATCAACTTAGCTTTTTATGAGAATGCTTTGTCTACAAGGACAAGTCTCTTGACGATGATGGATTCTTTTATTTTGTCAGAGACAGACGTATCAAATACATTCCATTTTGTGAAGGATTTGATTCGACATTCTCAATATATTATTGTTGATTCATATCTCAATGGTTTGTATGCCTTTCGATTTCAACAGCTGTTATAAATTAGGTCGGTATTCCATTCAGCTTAAAGCACGAATGGTGATTGACTTTCAGTTGCCAGCATTAGCAGATTTCTGCAACTTCCTCTCGACGATTCTCTCTACCATCTTTTCCAAAATGGTAATATCACCACCAGATCCCTGAGCGAAATAACCCTCAACTGCCCTCTCCACATATTTACCAATTTGATCGACCTCAATATTGATATATTCGCCCTCCTTCTTCAAAGCCGTTACGATTTTTGTCTGAGTATATGCGATTAACATAATTTCAAACCATTCTTCATCAACATTTGTGACTGTCAAACTGGCTCCATCTAAAGTGACATATCCCTTCTCCACAATATATCTCATAACTTGTACATCCCTTGGTTTTAACCTCAATGTCAATGCCTCTCCATCTGCCTCTCTCTTGATCAACTCTGCAACAGTATCCACATGTCCTTGTACGAAATGTCCTCCCATACGCGTATTGGCAGATACGGCACGTTCGAGATTAACCTCTGAGTTTACTTCGAGAGAACCAACATTGGTACGACGAAGGGTTTCGGGTGCGCAGCCAACTGTGAAGCTATCGCTCGTGAAACTAGTTACTGTAAGGCAGATTCCATTTACAGATATACTATCGCCCAATCCGCAATCTCCAAGGATAGAAGAAGCATTGCTTATGGTGAGAGTGGCACCATATTGACTGTCGAGTTTGATGTCGGAGACGACTATAAGATGTTAGAAGAGTTTAATCAGAATCAGATTAGCAGTCAAATATGACCAACCTCCTTTGATCTCCACAAGACCAGTAAACATGGTGAAGATTGCTGTGGTGTTGGATCAATGATGAGGAAGCTGCAACATTTGCCTGTCTTGCTTACTACCCCGCCGGAGCTAATAATGTCCGATCTCATATATGGACTAATCTAGATTTGGAAATGCATTTCCAGCACTAGAACAAACACTTTTCAAAGGAAAATCATCCCCTACGGTATCACGTATTCAAAGAGCGAACCTGAATAAAATTCAATAAGTTCCCTAAATAAACTTTAGGAAATCGGTTATTTTAATATTTAGATATATTAAAAATTCAAATATTAATATATTAAATTTATAATTAATTAAAAATTAAATTTTATATAATATAAATTAATCTTTAAATTTAAGAATTAATTTTAAATAAATTTCAAGTAAATTTTAATTAAAATTTATCGATTTAAAAATAATTAAACTTTAAATTTTTAATAGATTTTTATTGATTAATAATTTATTTAACTTTTTATTCATTTGATTTAATTTATATAAATATAATTTTAAATTATAAAATTATAATTATTTTTATATAATCGATTTTTTTTAATTGATTTAAAAAATTAATAATGTTATTATTTTAAAAAAATGATTTTTTATAAAAAATTATAGAATTTAAAGGTATATTTATATTATTTATTGATATATATTAATATTAATTTAAATATATTAATAATAAAAGAAATATAGAATTAATTTTAATATATTAATTGAATTAAAAAATAATAAAGTATATTAATTAATATATTTAAAAATAATAATACATTAATTTTACATATAAATATAAATAAAAATATATTAATTTTATATATAAATTCTATATTAATCTAATATTAAATAATTATTCAAAATAAATTTAAATATTTAAATTGAATTTATATTAATATAAAATCATTCTCTAAAAATCAATTTATAATATGATTGAAATTTCAATTATAATGCGAAAATTTCCTTCTTTAAATGGTATTCAAGAAATCCTTGAATAGTTGATATTGTAAGGATCACTTTTCAGTTGTATTTACTAAAGTTTGATTTCTTTACGGTATTATCTATTTAAGGAGCGAATCTGAATAGAATTTAATGAGTTTTTTAAATGAATTTTAGGAAATCGATTATTTTAATATTTAGATATATTAAAAATTTAAATATTAATATATTAAATTTATAATTAATTAAAAATTGAATTTTATATAATATAAATTAATCAAATTTAATTTTAGATAAACTTTAAATAAAATTTATCGATAAATTTAAAGTTATATTTAAAATGATTTTATTATTGATTTTAAATTATAAAATTATTATTCAATTTTTTAATAGATTTTTATTAATTAAAGATTTATTTAATCTTTTATTAATTTAATCTATATCAATATAGCCTCAGATTATAAGATTATAATCATTTCTATATAATTAATTTTCTTTAATTAATTTATTTACTTATTAAACTTTATTTCTTATAAATCAACAACTTTATCATCTTGAAAAAAATGATTTTCTATAAAAAATTATGGAATTTGAAAGTATATTTATATGACTTTTTAATATATAATATTAGTAATAATATTATTAATAATATTAACTTGAATATATTAATAATAAAAGAAGTATAGAGTTAGTTTTGATATATTAACTAAATTAAGAAATAATAAAGTATATTAATTATTAATATATATTAATTTTATATATAAATATAAACAAAAATACATTAATTTTATATATAAACTCTATATTAATTTAGTATTAAATAATTATCCAAAATAAATTTGAATATCTAAATTGAATTTGTATTAATATAAAATTATTTCTCAAAAATCAATTTATAATACAATTGAAATTTCAATTATAATATAAAAATTTCCTTCTTTAAATAGTATTCAAGAAATCCCTGAATAGGTGATACCGTAGGGTTCATCGAGTGTATAAGTGTCTACCACTCCCAAGTTTCAGTCAAAAAACCCATAAAATCACCTTCAATCTATATTTCTTCTGTCATGAAGGTTGGGATCCATAGATCATGATATCTTCGAGCTCTCGAACATTTATATTCCATATAAAATACGAATACGAACCTGCCTTCAGTTCCCCTATCAACCAGCCGAGATGGGAATTTGATCGAGTAGAGGAAATGCCGTATTACTATTTATGTAGATCGTCAAGCCTTGAGTCTGTGCCTGATCTACTACCCGTGCCTAGGTGTGCCGTTAAAGTTCAGTGTCTGGCCATCGGTAGAAATGTGGAAGAGGGCGTCATCTCATCGTCATTTTGGATGATGAGTGTCATCTTTTGTTGTTGTTTACTCATTGAATCCTGTTTAGTTGCAGTAGCAACCTGTTAGATATGGATGTGATTAATAGCCTGAGAAGACCAAGAACTGGGATACACAATAAAGATGAGATTTCAACCAAGCCAATCTAATTTGCCCTGCATATCGTACCTACTCAGCTACCTGGAGCTTCCATCGATGAAAACCGACTTCGTCAAATGGTTGACCTCACCATTTCTAGTTCTCCTCGAGAGCATGGATCTACTAGTCTCTTACTCCCAACCACCCATCTGATATGCATACAAATACCCTTCCACATTCCTTATTATTGACATCTATTATTTATACTATTTCATCTCAATCCACCTCACTCTATCTCATCTCCCTATCACACAAAAACATTCACCCACTTCACATAATCACCCCCGTTCACCATCATGTCTTCCGAAATTCCACAAGGAAACCCCACAGACAACGATTACGTCTCCCGACCTGGCCACAAGAACGAACCAATTCCCGTTCAAAAAGACGGTGCTGCAATCGAGGATCCAATAGATGCCAGATCTGCCAATAGTGATGCACAACTTGGTAAGCTTTTAGTTCCCATCTCTTGGTATTCAGTATTGTTGTATATCTTACAGCCAGAGAAGCTAATGGTTTGGGATCAATACAGAACGCGATGAGAAGGAGGCAATTGATCAGGATAATGTGATGGATTCAAACACAAGAGGGGCTACCAAACCCGCCGGTACTTATCAGGAGCCGGGTGATGAGGAGGGTTTACCCGCGAATGATGGGACGAGTGCTATTGCTCAGTAGGGTGTGAGTGTTAGGGGCATTGATCCGGAAAGAAGGGGTGTAGAGACACATGTACTGTATGATATAATATGATGGAGTTATATAGAATCGATATAAACTCGATTATTGTACAATATATATACATTTTTGTTCTTCATAATAGACGTCTAACAACCCGATGTTCATGCCGGTACCTTGATTCCATTCACAGACTCTACCGGTTGATATATCCTTGGTATCAAACCCTCAACCATCTCAATAGCACCCTCCATGTTATCCTTATTGAATAAAAAGAGGCCCTGTATAGCCGCAGTACTGGTATGAATCTTGGGACTGCTCATTCCACCATCCGCATTGGTAATCAAACCAAGTTCTTCCAGTCTCTCCAAAAATCGTTCTCGTCCCTTCCCATCTACATCAATATCACCATAGAACCTATCCCACATCTCGGAAGCTTGGTACCTAGTAGCCTCACCAATCCTAACGGCTAAATCGACACGACCGGGTCGAATCAAAGCTTCGTCAAGTCGATCTATATGATTTGTAGTTAAGAAAGCGATTCTTTCCTCTCCGGCTGCCACTCCATCTAAAGCATTCAATAACCCTGAAAACGTAACCGTCGCCCCAGAATATCCATCCGCATCTACCTGTCGTCTATTAACAAACGCAGCATCTGCATCCTCCAATAATAAAATCGTCCTCGGAGGTAATTTCGTAAGAAGTAACGCCAATTTATCATCCGTCATACCCCTCTCACTAACATTAATGATCGAGACACCGAAATCGAATTCTCCAGCCAATGCCTGTATGAAAGAGCTTTTACCACTGCCAGGTGGACCATACAATAAATATCCTCTTCGATATGGTATTCCCCTATCCACATACCATTGTTGACGACTAAGGAAATCCTCCACATCATCTACGATGCGTTCTTTCACCCCTTGATCCAATATCACAGATGATAACGGTCGCTTTCGTCGTGGTATCCCAAATGTGGTCCATTCTGTTCCCGAACATGTATACATAACTGTCTTTCCCTGGTGAGCCGTCACAGCCAATTCATGAGCCTCTGCGAATATATCCTGAAAGATATGACGATGTGCATATAACGTTTTCAGTGTAATAGTTTCATGCGGCACACCTGTATTCATATTCGACGAACTCTGCTTTTCCCTCTGAACGGATATAAATGCATTTTTATGTCGAATTATATATCGTCCATATCCTGGTTGCATCATAAGTTGTGCTTTGGAAGGATCATCCGATGCGGTATTCATAGATAGATCGTGGATTCGTGTAATTCGGGATGTGAGAAATCCTCCATTTGGTCGTGGGAGAGATAGCCATCCTAGGAACCATGGGTAGGAGGGGTCTTGTTTGCTGATTTCGAGGGTTACTAGGAGTCGTCGTTTTATTAGTGAGGCTCCTTGTATAGCAGATCGTCGCGCAATTGCAGCAGCAGTTCCGAGACCTGCGAGACCGATGCCTCCGGCAAATACGGGATTGTCGAAGAGTGCATCGAGTGATATTAGTGATGTTGGTGTTGGCGGTTCAGACATTTTTTGTGATGCAATTCTTTTGTTTGGTTGCCGCGTCGCGAAATTGAACCTTACCGAGGCTGATATTCTAAGGCCTTTTCACAAAGAAACGCAATTATTTCAATAGTTGACCACATGTTGCAGTTTTCTTGCTTTATACTCACTGTCGTCGTAATATACATTTGTAATGTTCCGATATTTTGATTCTAATTTCTGTCTAATTCATATAGGTAAGCTCGAGTGAGCATTAACACCTAAACTATACCCATTATTTCTATATTTCAACGTCACATAATTTTGAGCATTCTGCTTGTTATCCTCTTTTTCCAAGTTGCCAGTACTTTCCTTCTCCCACCTTCGACTTGCCATTACCAGATCTTTTACGTTCCCATAATCGAATGCATGCAAATCTCTCCATCCCTTAGTCCTTATTGCCTCTATCACCACAATTGTTACAACCAAGCAGTTGATTACGAATATCGCATACACATATACCGACTGACCCAAGTGAGCCGCTCTAACTGTGACTGTAGCATCCACTTTTCTCGTATCGTTTGCGATCATTAGTTGAGCACTCGCATATGTGGTTAGGAGATCATCTGTCATGGATGTGATGGAGTTTGTTATCCCCTCAAGGGATATTTCTTCTTCTGTTCGGGTTGAAGTGGAGTTTGACTTGTCGATATAAGTCTGGTGGTCGGAGATACTGAAGTTGAGAGCATTACCTACCACGCTCTTTTTTGGAAATTAGTAATGACTGTCATACACTTAAGCTATGATAATTATTTACCTGATAGAAGTTTGTTAAGTCATTTGAATATAATTCATATTGTCTCTCGACCACATGTGTCAAATTCATTGACGGGTCTATATCCACCACATTGCTCGTTTCGTTGGCTTTCACCGTGATATTGCTTCCCGCGATTGCAACGGATACGTCAAAAATTGCCGGTGTGAACACGGTTTTACATTGCGTAGCATTCAAATTAACATAATCAGCCCCGGCAGCTATCCCTAAATACCGTTCATTGAAACCAGAATCATGTGCTGCAACTCCAATTGCAACAATGGCTTGATCTCCGTGTCCCACATATACCGAATATTCGCGAGAGGTGCTATCTGGAAGGAAACCTTGGGCAGCATAAAATGCATCGCCATCTGGTACAAGAATAAAGTCACTGCTGGCATTGTAGATACAAGTTGTTTCGGATAGATATCCGGTTTCTCGATAGGTATAAGCAGTTGCCAAAGGATCGGCTAGAATATGTGCATCGGATAGACCAACTGATGATCCTACTCCAAATGAACGACCGATATATACAAATCCAGAATTGTCGTACTTCGAATGTTGACGTGGGGAGTCGTTGAGAGGGCTTCCTGTTGAGAGACAATTGGTCAAGAGACCTTGATATTGAACACCGGGTGAGTAGGTGAAGAAGCCTTTTTCATTTCGCAAAGTAGGCCCGCTTTTGTTGATTTCCATTGGCCATTCTTTGATCGAGGTCATGTTCTTGTATTGCGGAAGGAGGATTGTGCTAGATTTGGTAGATTGAATGGCTATAGGTGTGATGGCACCTGCCCATAATGCAGCTGGAAATGCACAAATTGTTATAAACAGAAATAGAGGGATCAACTGAGATAGTGGTAGGCTCCAATTTACAGTTGAAAGGCTGATTAAATTCCAGAAATTGAGAAGATGAATTGGAACTGGCCGTTTGCTCAGATATATTCGTGTGGCGTAATTGAAGAGAAGACATATTGCCGACGTTTGAATGAGACCCAGTAGACTGGAAATTATTTGGATGGCTATTTGAACAGATGCTCGACTTGAGAAAATGACATTGTATAAAGAGCCCCCGGAAATGGAGAACTGGGTCAGATCTGCTGTCAAAAGAAGGATGCTGATGATTGTGGGAATAATTAGAAAAAAAAATCTGGTGTACCGATATTTTACTTTGAGTTGAGAGTCACAATCGGGGAGCCTTGCTTGTGTAGGAAGCTGCTTAATCAACCCTGTTTCTTCAGGTGTTAACTCTCCACTCGAGGTAACATATTCTCTTGAATGCCGTGCGATAGTATTAATTTGAACTGGCAACGCATCACCTCGCGAAGACATGTTTTACAAGAATGACAAAAAGATCACTACCAATTTCACATTCATACATTCCAAAAGATTATATATATCAAGAAGTCACTACCGAACGGATTAGCAATATGCATCGACGGGGCACAGTATTGCGATGGCTCGATGAGCCTCATCAAAGGATTCCATAGTGTCCAATCAGGGAGGTGGGAGAGGCATGAGACTGATACCCAGCTGAGAATCTGCAGTGAACCACTGTGAGCCCTATGCATTCAGCTGAATCATATAGAGTGCTCTTCAACAATACTTGATTAGATTATCGCCCCCATGTATGATGAGATTTTTGAAATATACGCGTAGAAGCGCATTAATGCGATTGTGGACAGTATTTTGTTCGCCAAACTCAGGTATGAGGAGAGCAATGAGAGACAAGCCATTGGGCGTTGAAAGCATTCTATTTGCAGATGAATTGGGACTCGCGCTTTGTACAAATATCCCCGTTGGAGTTCATGAAGTAGGGCTTTCTCATCGATTTTTAAGCCGAGAAGTACTAGCTGCCTTGAGCAGCCCTGGTAACTGGAGAAGGAATGCAGCAAGTGGCATTTGGAAGACAGGTTCCTTGTAAAAGTTGCGCCTCTCTAAATTTAACAAATTTGCTTCTTTGATGGGATACGTTTCGTACTCAATGTATGTCTTCTGCAGTAAGCAGCACAGCAGGTGACACATACGGTATGATGTTGTAAATATCATTGAAGCATTGAAGTTGTGCTGTGGTAGCCTCATTCTTCACCGCCTTTGGATATCCAAACCTTTCCACTTTCAGTGTTTTTCTGCCGGATATATTTTCCGCATTTTCCAGAAAGCAAAGATCGAACATACAGGAACCAAATCACCATGCTCACCACTTCGGTATCCAAATCAGCATAGAGCAATATCATAATGGTTTATCTAGCCATTTGGATCAACATGCTTTTCTAGGCCGAACTAGCGTTCAATAAGTAGGACTGAGTTCAACTTTTAACCAGGAGACGTATATGTTGTTATGATCTATTCAAGCATATTGCAATATAATGTCTTTTCTTGTAACCAAAGTTATAATACTATTTCGTATTTTGAATAGTATCAAGATTATTTTCATGAATTCGTATGGTCGTACAATTCTCGTATACTCGCATATCGGAGGTTATATCGTCACTAATAAGTACCGAAGCAGCTAGTAGCTAGAGTGTGAATTTGTTTGAAACAGATAAACGATTACGTTCATTAGCACATGGATGCAGAATATTTTTTTCAGTTAACCTTGATTTTTTCGTCTTATAGCGCTCTTCTTTGGATATATGATCCATGGAGATGGTACGTTGAGCAAGTGTGAAACGTGCTGGAAACGGATGTAAATCTGTGCGCAGTCTTCAATTGCAGACCACTACTGTTCCAAAGTTATATCTATATTAATTATTCTTTCCTCAAATCCTGGTTACCCCAGACGTTTTTATGCGTCATAAGCCTCCGTTTCGTATGGTAGCAACCATTTCCTCATATAGTTAGGATTCTCATTTGCTCAACAGTCTACTCCATTGCAAACTGCTTTATATATAGAATCCATTCGAAAAGTGTCGCAAAATGGTATATATAAAGACTCTAACATCATGCAGAAATCGATCGACTTTTATATAACAATTATAAACCCAGTAGATCCCATAGTTCAGTAGTAGAATTTATGATTATAATCACCCCACTGACGATGTTTATCATTATACATTAAAACCAAAAAAGATATACCAAGCTCTATATATATATAGATATATATAAAAAAGTATTTCTATCCCCAAAAAAAAGAAATCAGAGGTCTTTTATATATTAAAAACATAACGATTTTATAAGGAAAAAAAGTTTAACTAACAAAATTAACTAATCTTGAAAGTGTGCAAGTTATAAAATAATATATATAAAGATTTTAACATTATGCAGAAATCAATCGACTTTTATGTGACAAAAAGCTTAATGAATTACCGCATAAAAAGGCTGGCCGGGTCTGTAATTGTGACTCGTTGGCACTGTAGAGAGAATCTAAATGCTTCGGCTATTTGCTTCACCTTAAGCAGATGCGTTCAAAACATCAAAAGGGTTTAATCTGATTTGCAATTCATGCCTTCCATGTAAAGTAAAGAATAGTATTGCTTGCTGCTGTCTAATATATTCCAAATCTATTATTGGATAACGAATAGTCCCATCTATCTATGAGAAACATATATAAGATGGGATGAAGCCAAAACAACGTACTGCGAAACTGAGATAGACATGAAGAATTCCCATGATGTTTAGCAAGAACTATTTGAATATCAGACTGTCCACTTTCTATCTTTCAGTCTAAAGTTTAATGCTTCCAAAATCCACATTGATTGGTTTCTCTCACTTCTCATGGTTTAATCATCACATCCATCGAATTGCTCATACTGCAATATCTCCCAGCAGCACCTACCATGAATAAACTTACGAAGAAGCTGCGTGAAATAAAAGAAGGATTTGCTAAGGATGAAAATCTCACTCGTGGGAGGCGTGGAGTCGTACGGGGTATAAAGGCACTCCCGTCAGCTACTGGAAGATACCTGGTTCAAAAAGTTCCTGTCGTACACTGGCTACCCAACTATTCGCCACGATGGCTAGTCGATGATATAGTTGCTGGTATAACAGTCGCCTTGGTTCTTATCCCACAAGCGTTGGCAACTGCAGCACTGGCCGGCGTGCCGTTACAAGATGGCTTATTCGCAAGTTGGTTGCCTTCGGCAATTTATTTCTTTATGGGCACGTCAAAAGGTATTAGCTTTCTTATTTGATGTGCTTTTCAAATACTAAATGATGTAGACATTGCTACAGGACCAACGACCTCCCTAGGACTCTTAACCGGAGCAGTCGTACTATCTATAACAGCAAAAGGCCTTCCCATACCTCCAGCCCTGATAGCTGCAGCTCTTTCGTTTTCTGTCGGCGCAATCTCCCTCGTTGTTGGACTCTTAAAGCTTGGATGGATTCTTAACTTTGTAACTGTGCCAATGATTGTTGGGTTTCAAATGACTTCGGCTTTAATAATTCTTCAAGCGCAAGTCCCCTTGATTCTTGGAGAATCAAATGTCAGTACTACCTTTATCTCACAAGGACCGGACATCCTCAAGCAGATTAAAACCACCCAACCATTATCTCTGGCCATTGGTATTGTCTCCGCTATACTCATTATCGGATTGAAACTTGTAGGAAAATACTGGGGCCATAAAAGTAGCATCATCAGGATTTTATCAAACACCCGCTCCGCGTTTGTGATCATTGTTTTCACCGGCGTCTCTTTTATCATAAACAGAGAACTCATCATTCCGCAATTCCCAATCTCCCAGCCGGTTCCTCGTGGCATTAAATTCCCACAATTACCAAGCCAAGTCGTTCTCCTCATAATAACACGAGCTTTCCCTGTCTTTATCGCTGCTGCTTCAGAGCACCTCATATTTGCAAAGTCATTTGCTCGTCGAAATGATTACACAATCGATCCATCCCAAGAACTCGTATTCTTAGGAGTCTCCAACTTTGCAAACGGTGCATTTGGGGGAATGCCAGTTTCCGGATCGCTATCTCTCTCCTCGGTAAACTCAGTGCTTGGAGTCAAATCACCTCTTGGTGGATTATTTACAGCCGCTATCGTACTGCTGGGTATTCATGAGTTGACAGAAGCCCTGAAATGGATCCCAAATGCGACGATCGGTGCTGTGATCCTAGTTTCGGTTGGAGAACATTTACCTCCCAACAGTATTCTCCTCACATACTGGAAAGGGTCATTCGCGGATTTCCTAGGTTTTTTCATTGTAATGAACATTGGTATCGTCACGACTCCAGAAATTGGACTCGGGTTGGGTGTTATCTATATGATCTTCTACACCCTTTTACGAACGCTATTTTCTTCCATTACTCCAGTCGATAGATTCGATATTGAAAATCGATTCAGCGGTCTAGAGAGGATAACAATTCCATTGCCAAATGGAATGATACCCCAAGGCACCCAACTTATCTCTCTGGAAACCCCATTCATCTTTCTCAATGCCGAAAGAATTAAGACAGACATCCTTGAAACCGTATGGACGAACTATGAACCCACTCCTTTAAGTCCGGTAACCAGCAAATCCTGGAGTGATTACCGAGCTAGACGAACAGCTTCTCTACGACGAGAAAATGATGTTAATACCCCAGTTCGATATCTTCCTAGATTGGAGGTGCTGGTTCTAGATTTTACTCGTGCCAATTTCATCGATAACACAGGTCTTACATATCTTCAAGATCTCAAGGACGAATTGATGGCGTATAGCGGTGATGCAATTGAGATACGTTTTGTGGGTATGAATTCCGTGTTAAGGAAGAAATTCGACAGAATTAAGTGGCCATTAGGCACGTGGGAGGAATCTCAAATTGGGTTGGTTCCAGGTATTGATATTCTGTTTGAAGATTTACGGGATGCGGTTTCGGCTCCTAGAACGGTTAGAGCTTCAATGAACGGATTAGATTTTGCGTTTGGCAATAGCAATGATTTGGAACGCGATGATGATGTTGCTTTTGAGAAGGAAATGATGAATGTTATTGTTACGAATGTTATGACGAAGGATGGGAGGGCGTATAAAGAGGAATTTTGAGTAGGGATGCGTTTGGTTGAATATCTATGGTTATTTGTAAATTCTTTTTCTTACTTTAGAGATCTAAGTGCTGGTCGTGGTCGTTCTATACTACACATTCATTTATCCTTCGCCCCTATCCTCACCAAGTCTCCAAACCTACTCCCCACTTGGCCAGCCAACAAAGCTGGATTCCCCACTTCCACCACCTCTCCCGAATCCATCACAACAACCCGATCAAAATTCATAATCATATCCAATCGATGACTAACGGCAATAACAGTATACTTTGCAAACGCATCCCGAATAATCTGTTTAATAACCTTTTCCGTCTCATGATCAACACTCAAGCTAACTTCATCTAAAAGCAAAATTCCTTTCTCTCCCACAGATCCTCCGTGTCGTCCCCGCATTCGTCGCCGAAGTAACGCTCGTCCAACAGAAATTAGTTGTCGTTGTCCCATACTAAGTCTCCCAGACCTCATCTCCGCATTCAAACCATCACGATCATTAACAAAGTTCCAAAGACCAATAGTCTAAACCACGAACTCGCATTCTTTTGGGGTAGAAATATTACTTGGATTGAGATAGGCCATGAATGTGAATCCATCGGGTAAAAAGACGGATTCTTGAGGTACAGCAATAATCCTTTGCCGTAAAGTAGATCGATCGATGCGATTGAGAGGGGTGTTATCAGTAGTTATGGTACCACCGTTGGGGGGTAGTAGAGGGTCAAGGAGCTTGAGGAGAAGGGCAATGAGACCTGATTTTCCACTTCCTGTTCGACCGCAAATAGCTGCTTTCTCGCCTGAGCGGATTCTTAGGTTAACGCTGCGGAGTGCAAGGTTAGGTCTGATCTTCAGCACTGTATGGTAAGTTAGAATTAAGTGAGACATATTGTGCTCCTAGTATCTAAAGCTCTTACTCGTAGGCTGCAGATACTTCTTTCAATTCCACCACCCCAAATTCAAGCCACTGTGGAGATGGAATAATGGTTTCTTCATCTTTGTCTTCTGGAATGATAGTCTCACTGAACGTTTTCAATCTAGCAACCGCACCAATTAAAGTTTGCAACTTTGTATAGAAGAAGACTATGCCGAAAAGGTTCTCCCCAAGAGTGATAAGACTGAATAAAGATGCACCGGCGAAAGCAGAATTAGAGTGAAGGCGAACCGAAAGAGTCACCATAGCTACTGCGAGTACCATGACTACGAGACCAAGAACTAGATTCAACCACTCTTGTAGAATCAGAACAAGATAAGCAGGTCTTTGGCTAGTATCGAGCAATCGAACATTTTTCCGAAGGTCGTTCGAGACGTAACCTGCGTATTGTTAGCACCAGCTACACACTCTAAGATTCCATCTGTATTTCTGTGTCGGACCAAAAAGATTTTGTGATCGACTCAGTGAATATCTTACACAAAATAGAGTACTCAATGTAGAGTCCGGTAGCTCTGTATTTACAAGGTTCAGATCCTGCGAAAATAGATTTGTGATAACTCCAGTATTGGTCTTGGTGAAAAAATGTGTTGGTGCTCGGATAAGTGTTCGCAGGGCATCTTGATGTGAACTGGCCCCGGCTTTCCTTATAGCAAGAAACTAAAGTGTTATAGCAAGCAAAAGTAATGATACTAAAGCACATATTTGAAATAATGCATAGAGAACAGCATAATAAGCGTGAGAGTGCTTTGGATGTTCTGAATTGAGGTCATCGGTACAGTATGTGAGCCTTTTAGATTACTAGTAGAAGATGTTAATTGGTGTCAATATAGATTGCTTGACTTTGGTATTATTATAATTTTATAGTTATATCTCACATATTCATGAGTAAAGATAAAGCAGACTCACAAATTGTTGGAAAGTTGGTGAAGAACCCTCAGAGAGCAGCGAAGGATAGACTTAATATTACCACAAGTAAACCCACACTCTTGGCATAGTACTTGTAGACTGTCTCATCACCAGCCTGTCGTGACGGATTCAAGTCTAGCGCAGGAGATAACTCATCGGCAGCTGTAGGATAACCTAGTCGAGATTTCGTTTCTGGTACACTTTGTTCTGATATAATAGCCTCGGATGAGAAATCACTAAGGGAAGAAATTTTCAATCCCAAAAGTCGGACATAACCTTGATTTCTCATCAATTCTCTGAAATTACCTTGTTAGAGATGTGGGATGAGGTTGGAAGAAGAAGAGGAACACAATGAAAAACTGAAGCAAAGCTGTTGACTTGGGAGCAATTGAAACATGATCCTGAAGAAACTGCATATACTGGGAGAGATGTATTGATGCTGGAGTTTGTTCTCACAAGGGAGAGGTGATAAAAGCTTGGCTCGAAAAGTAGACATTTTTTGCGAAGCTTAATCGAGTCTCAAACCTTAGTTTATAATTCGAGATATCAATCCATATGTCCTTTTCTCGCGGTCACTGGATCTTGTGTCTGTACCAGCTGATGTAAAATGATTTCAACTCATTTAGCTCGATATTGGGGGACATATTCATGTGAGCATCTGCGATTCTCTCAGAATAGAGAAGTTATCGTATGGATTTCAATGATAATTATCCGAATAACTAGGGAAGTCAGGGGAGTAGTGGCGGTTTTTATCATAAAGCATGAAATGAGAAGATAGAGTTCTTCTGCCTTGGTAAAAAGAAACTTTCCCACCAATGTGTTACATATCGACACTCAACCACTCATCTATATTGTAATAATTGAGGATATTACAGCAACGCAAAAGTTTTCCCAGATGATGTTGTTTGATATTCTCAGAGAATTCTAAGAAAACTTGATTAACAAATCCAATCGCTGGTTTCGTCCTGTTCGTTTTGTCACGCGGAAAATATTGTGAGACTGCGTACAAAGTGACCCGTGTATGTAGCATTCATAGTCACCTACTTGTATAGGGATGATGGCATTCCACCGGTTCGGTTCGGATATAATTCATCGTTACAACCAAACTTCACTGAGATCTTGATGCATTCCGAGTGAGATTGTTCTACAAAAGTTCGAAAGGGGGCGGGGCGGAGATCATTTCCCACTTTGATGATTTCACGCTCATGATTAGTCAGCAGGCAACACAACTTCCGCCAATTTTGAACTTCCCCCTCGAGCTGAAAACTCTCGGTGTTAATCTTATATCTCAACAGCAATTATCAACATTGATTACTCAAGATATGCTATATATTTCCAAGAAACGAATTGATCGAGAATTCTTCATCATATAGCTTGATATCTTTCCTGCATTGGCAGCTCGTTATCTGAACACCATACCTCTCATGTAGAAACATTCGACATTGTCAACAATCCGAATGATAACAATTGGTATCGCGTGGAACACTTCTGCAATGGCTAACGCAGTCTTTTAATTGTCATAATCTTATTAATACGTTACCTTCCTACATTATATGTTTGCTTATTGCAATTTATGATTATCGGCAGCTTATTATCTGTTCCAATATATGGATCATTCGCTCTATATTCTTTGTTTATCAAAGGGCCAGCCAACGCGTTCGAGGAAATTTCGAAAGGCCTGTATTGGTACATGGAAGAAACGCGGCATTGAAAAAACGCGTCATTAGTCTGCTGTCTTCGCTGCTTGATATCTTTGATATCGTCGTCAACTAGCAGAGTTGAGGAGGTTTTGTCTCGCCGGATACTCATCTTGAGGGGGCATCTGAATGGTAGGTTATGATGGCTATTCTCGTCAACTTGGACAGACAAGATATATTAGCTTCCGGGGTCTGTTTAGACTGAATAACCACGATGCGTTCTTTATATTCTTTGCTGCTCAGCCACAACTCTCATGCAATCATTTTTTACACTACTTGTAGATGTTCATTCATATTCAAGTTTCATGACAGTGGAAAGCCACCATGAGGCAGCATTTCTTGTTCTCTTATGGCAATCCTTCTTAACCTTGTCAAACAATAGACTCCCAATAATGGTTGCTGACCATAGTATTATTATTTGGAACAATAGACACAACCAGATGTTTCCCTTAAAGAGTTATCATATGATAATATGGGCTCTACAATCAAAAATTTGGGGCATTTCATCAGATCCCAATGCTATCATAGTTCGAGGGTTTAGCGGAGCACACTTGAACTCAGTTGATCAAAACTCCACCCACGATTTAGCATTCGATATCGATTTGGATAAAGTCATCAACCAATGGACTGCCTGTGCTACTATCTTGCGTATGCTTCTACAGCTTGCCGGGACGGATAGGGGATAACATTACCCTCCGTCTGGTTTCCAGTTGTATGTGCACATCAAGGCCTGAACATTATCCTCACCGCTTCATTTGAACCTCAGTACCAAGCTATTCTCTTGGCGATTCATATCATGAGGATAGTACTACCTTCTAACCATTGACTGGAACGGATCCAGTTTGCTTTTCACATCTATGTGGAAGAAGTTTCTCCTTGTTTAATTGGGTGCGACAAAATACGGCAAGATATCTGCACATATGCAATTGTAAGATATTATTTCGGTCTAAGACGGATTGCCATAACTATCCTTGGCTATTGAAATAGACCGAGACCACAACGTCCAAGACCAAGTACTCTTGTTTTTCCGAATCAAGGCTGCTGTGTCATCTTTTCCCATCAGTGTGATTAATTCATCTGTCATGTCAGCGAGCTCAACTGTTTCCCAACAAGCCAATAACGCAAAATTCAGGCGTTTACGGCACATATCTCGTAGGTTAAGCATGAGATTTCGGCCAAATACTGCTCCAATGCTTGCCCGATGACGCATATGGTATCACTCTGTCTCTGGTTCTTGGTAAGCTATACCTAATCCGCCTCAATCTGCTAGGATGATATGGAAAATAGATCCAGGAACTTTTTTACTTCTGTTGCTACTTTGTGGCGAACAAATTCGCTGGCATAATGCATGGAATGTGTCATTTTACCTTTTTGATCCTGATCCGCCTTGGCAATGAGATGTACTTCTTCAAACTCCTGCTTTTGGCTCGAGATGCTTGTCTTTTCTGATTTTACTAAGAGGCCGCTGTCATCTCATCACTTCCTATTAATTTCCAAAAGGAGAAAATCGGCCTTGAGCTCCGATTTTTTGGTCTAGTAGATCACAAGTCTCATTTTGGTAAGCTGGGAGAGTACTAATGTTACCGTGGATTTACCGCCACCATTTCATAGTCAACAAAAGTATGTATGGAGATTGGTTCACTGATATTCGCAAGTTATACCAAAATTTCTGAAGAAATTTGTGATCTATCTGCCCCGTTTTGTTTTATGTTAGTTGTTTTTCGGAGCTTTTAAGACCAGTTGCTAGATTCGCGACATTTCACGAATCTTGTCCTACAACCCAACGACGTTCACGATGGCTATTCCCTTTTGTAACCCTGTTACGGCATAGCTGTAATCTCTGTTGATCACAAGCTTCCCCACAAGCCACTAGTCTCCAGATTCTTACCCCGCAATGTTGGTGGTTATATGTTTTAGCCAGGCTCCCCGGATTTTGTGTAACTGAGGGTCGGACCGGAGAACGGCCGTTACCAGTTTCATGCATTGCCTTAAAAATTCATCTAATATTTTTCCAGCACATGTTGTATCGTGGTTTTCATTCCGCTTACAGGGTGCTTACAGTTTTAGATTTATTGAACGATGAAATTCTGGTTCAAATATTTAAGTATCATTTTCTTCTTGGCATAATTTGTTCACAAGGCCACATTTCGGCAAGAATTCGGGCCCATTCCTTTCCATTTCACTGGTTTCGCTTGTTCTATATTCCGGTCCCAGACTTTCAAGATCACCATCAAGCACGAGGTACTCTTAATTTTGATATTGTACTGAATGATCATGAGGTTGAAGACTCACATGTTAGTGGTGGGGCCTGAAGTGAACATGGTACCTCAGTTTCACAAAAGCTTCTGGTTGAAATCTTGTGACAATCGATTTTGGACCAACACCTTGCTAGGCACGGAGCTATCTGAATCATACCCGGCTATCATCCTATTTTCCAATGGAACCAGCGGTAAGTTTAAATCGCCCGCTCAAGCCACCAGGGGTGTTATATCCAAGTCACGCAAGCTAGCTCACTGAGTACATAAATGGTAGATAGACCCTCATCAAATTTCACCCAAACACTTGTTTATTCACCAACTCACTTTCACGTAGTATCTCTTTCAACATGGTCAAGCTACTTGGAGGTGTGATTTTGCTCTCCCTCGCTTTACAATCATCATGTCGACAATTTAAAATACCCCAAGTTGAGAAGGTCGTGGGGAAGGTATTGGACAAGTTCTCACCATACGTACACAACAAAGGAAATCACACAGATGTCGCAGTCATACCTCCGAAAGCCGACATGGCAACCATTTTACCCCGTCAAGGTGACGCTTATTGGTACGAACAGATTAGACATCAAGGCAAATCTGCATTTGGACCAGGAGGCTACACTGTATACCGCAATGTTAAAGATTATGGCGCTAAAGGCAAGTTGTGATATTTTTTCATCCTTTTGTTTACTAATTCTGTGTAGGTGATGGTGTGACGGATGACACAGCTGCTATTAATGCTGCTATCAGTGCTGGGGGACGATGTGGTCGCGGATGCTCGTCTACCACCCTTACTCCTGCAGTCGTCTACTTCCCCGCAGGGACATATTTGCTCTCATCCTCCATCATCGACTATTACTACACGCAACTTATTGGCAATCCGAACAGCTTGCCGGTTCTCAAAGCTACCCCAAATTTTTCGGGGTTTGGTCTGATTGATGGTGATCCATACTACAGCGAAAACCCAAATTGGGTAACCACCAATGTCTTCAATCGACAAATTCGTAATTTTGTTTTCGACTTGACCAGTATACCCGCAGCAACCACAGCAACTGGCATCCACTGGCCTACTTCTCAAGCTACTAGTTTGCAAAATCTTGTGTTTCAAATGAGCTCGGCATCAGGAACACAGCATACTGGATTATTTTGCGAAAGTGGTATGTTGAGTCCTAGCTGGACGACAGTATAATTCTAACTATTGGTATAGGGTCCGCTGGATTGTTAACTGACATCACTTTCAATGGTGGTCTTATTGGTGCTGCTATTGGAAACCAACAGTTTACTACGAGAAATCTGGTCTTCAACAACTGTGTCACCGCTATTAGCATGTTTTGGGATTGGGGATGGCTATATCAGGGTATAACTATTAATAATTGTCAAAAGGGAATCGATATATCTGCTGGTGGATCAGGTGCTCAAAGCGTCGGCTCTATCGTGGTCATTGATAGCACCTTTACAAACACACCCGTTGGTATTGTAACAGCTTATACTTCTTCTTCTTCACCAGCGACAGCAGGAAGTATTATTCTCGAGAATGTTGTACTCAACAATGTACCAGTTGCGGTTCAGGGAAGCAGTGGCGCAACAATCTTAAATGGTGGCAGCACGACAATTGCGGCTTGGGGGCAAGGTAACCAATACTCTCCAAACGGTCCGACCAGATTTCAAGGATCTTTCACTCCAAACAACAGACCGCCTTCCTTATTGAACGGCAACAAATACTTCTTCCAATCAAAGCCTCAATATAACAGCTTACCTGCCTCATCTTTCAAGAGTGCTAGAGACAGTGGTGCAGCTGGTGATGGACAGACAGATGATACTAACGCATTGCAACAAGGAATCAATGCTGCTACGTCTGCAGGACAAGTTTTCTTCCTTGATGCAGGAACTTATCGCGTGACCAATACGATACTAATCCCACCGGGAGCAAAGATTGTAGGAGAGGGTTATCCAGTAATCATGTCAAGTGGATCATTTTTCAATAATATCAACAGTCCTCAGGTCGTTGTCCGAGTTGGAAATGCTGGTCAAACAGGTCGTGTCGAGTGGAGTGATTGTATTGTCGCAACCCAAGGTGCACAAGCTGGTGCCATCTTGATTGAATGGAACTTGAATAGTTCCGGGTCACCTCCCTCAGGAATGTGGGATGTACATGAACGTGTGGGTGGTTTCACCGGTTCGAATCTTCAGGTCGCCCAATGCGCAAATAGTCCAGGTACTACTACCACACCCAATCCAAATTGTATCGGTGCATACATGGGAATGCATATTACAGCAGGAGCTTCTGGATTGTACATGGAGAATGTTTGGCTGTGGGTAGCTGATCACGACATTGATGATCAGGCATTGAGACAGATCAACGTTTATGCAGGAAGAGGACTATACCTTGAGAGCACGGCTGGGACATTCTGGCTGTAAGATCTTCAAATCTTTGATGTTATTCTTGAGATTTACTGATATTATACCAGTTACGGAACATCTGTGGAGCATTTCACTTTATACCAATATCAACTTGCAAACACTAAAAATATCTTCCTTGGTTTCGCTCAAACTGAGACGCCGTAAGTGCTCTATTTTAACATCTCAACCCAACAAAACTAACAAATCATAGATACTACCAACCCAATCCTATCGCTACTACACCATTTAACGTTGTTACTTCCATCAACGATCCAAACTTTTCCACATCGTGTGTAGGATATTCAGGCAACTGCGCCAGTGCATGGGGTATGCGAATAATCAATTCCCATGATATCATGGCTTATGGCTTGGGACTTTACTCATTCTTTAACAACTACTCTACCAGTTCGTTCCACTGTTCCCATAAATATATTCTCATAAATTAACTAACATCATCCCAGCTTGTTCCAACGGTGGGGGTCCCGAAAACTGTCAAAGTAACATTTTCAGTATCGAAGGTACTATTTCGAATATTAATGTTTATACCTTGGCTACGGTTGGTACGACGAATATGATTACCCGCAATGGTCAATCTGTCGCAACTTACAATTCTAATATCAATGTTTATCCGACTTTGATTACCTTGTATAGGCCTTCATAGACGGAAATGGGAGCAATGGGGTTCTTGAGTTGGAGCTTGGGTGCTGTGTCCGGATTGAAATTGTTTTGGTGATAGTCTGTGTTTATGGGGTCATAGCTCGCATTTAGAAGACTATAAATATATATCTAGCAAATATCATTTTACTTTGAAAAGTCGTCATGATGCACAAGTGCAATCAACCATCTAAACTTCACATATCATGCGAACGTCAATGATATAAGTGGTTTGCTGTGGATATACTGTTCCGAGATCTTATGTGCAGCGTCATCCCTAGCCACCGGGTAGTGTAACACACGCGCTATTCGGTTCTTAGTTTAAGAATAATCAACTAGAAAAGTATATCAGCTATTTTGGTTTCGATCAATTACGGACTCTGATTCAATATCACCAGATAAGAACCTTCCGTTAGTCAAATAGAACTTACACATCAAGAATAAAAATTTGAAGGTGGTGTTGAACCAGCTGGTTTTATTGTGAACTAGATGGTGGGTTGATAGTCTAATCCACGCAATACAATCAGCTCCCAGTACCTCGGGTTCTAAGCAACTGTTACCTATTTGAGACAACACTGGAGAACGTTGGTATCAAATTTGTAGAGCTTCTTCGAAAGAGGTGAATACTTACTTTCGGATGCAAAAAGTCTAAAGAAGCCGAACACTAACTCATACTTGTGGCACAGTTTGGAATAATCCGAGTTCTAACCTCACCGAGTACATGCCATAGATTCACCATACTACGCGTTGTTGTCAAATATGATTTGGAACCCAACTTGTAAACCTTTCAGTATCGATACATGCACGAACATAAATACCGTAAAGAATCCTTGTGATGCATTTGTTACTTGGGTTTATCAGATATCAATAGTTCGTAACCTTCGATTGTTTAATTTAGAATCAAATAATCGAAATATAGATACCAATAGACATACACCCTCTGGTAATCAATTCATGTTTCCGGATGCATGCACATCTCTTAATAGGATCAATACCAGATGCTATTGGTTAAGTCTATCGGGAGCAGGTATTCTGCTATGGATGTGATCTTGGGGCTCAGCAAACATTTGTCATTGTTGGTTCCAACTTTTAACAAAACAGTAACATATTCCTCTCGAGCTACTGATCATATTCGCAATCTTACACAAAAATCCGGAAAACTGACGGAGATGACATTATGTCTAATGAATCAGAGATATCTGCATCAATTCATCACCATAACTGGCGTTTTTGGGCCATGTTCCCAGGACTCGGTCTCATCTCCCTCCTATGTACCCTCGACTCCACAGTTCTATCAACAGTCCTCCCAACAATCACATCCAAACTCAACTCTTCATCCAACTACATTTGGATCGTGAATGCCTACACAATAACATTCACAGCAATCCAACCATTCTACGGACAGGCTGCTGATATCTTTGGACGAAAGAATGCGATTATTTCTTCAATATGTCTTTTTCTTGTGGGAAGTGCAATCTGCGGTGCTGCGAGAGATACCAATATGCTGATTGCTGGACGAGCGGTCCAAGGATTGGGAGGTGGTGGTCTGAGTATCTTGCCTGCAATGGTTGTATGTGATCTAGTGTCACTGAGAGAACGCCAAAAATATACCGGTTTGATTTATGGTGCTTCTGCTATTGGTATATTTATCGGTCCAATGTAGGTACTTTGTCCTCTGCAGGCAATCATCTGTAGCTTTTTCTCCCACCATAATTTGAAACCTATCTATTGACACATATATCTCGTAGTGTAGGTGGTTCTATGGTTGACCATATAGGTTGGCGCTGGATTTTCTGGCTGAATCTTCCCATCAGTGGACTATCCCTCCTCTCAGTCGTCATATTCCTCCAAGTTTCTCATGTACGTTCTGATTCAATCTGGTTGCAACTAAGAATAATCGATTATCTTGGGAATCTGCTTTTGATGGGATCAGTGACTTCGATCCTGATCTCGTTATCTGGAACCGGTCCAGCAGATTCGTGGAAGTCTTGGAAGAAACTAGTGCCACTTCTACTTGGAATAATCGCTCTTCCATTCTACATGTTCTTCGAAGGATCGAAATTTTGCAAACAACCAACGACTCCTCCACGACTCTTTTCAAATACTACCTCTGCTGTGGCATTTTTGCTCACCTTTCTCCATGGCATTCTGCTATATTGGGGAAGTTATTTCTTACCTGTATATTTCCAAGCAGTTCTCCAAGCATCGCCTCAACAATCCGGTATCAACAGTCTTGCAGCAGCCATTCCGATAGTACCATTTGGCATCGTGGGAGGTATTTGGATCGCGAAGGCTGGCCATTATAAGGCCAATCAAGTACTAGGGTTTGCACTCACTTCTATCGCTTTTGGTTGCTGTAGTATTTTGAATCAATTTTCTTCGACGGCCGTTTGGATCATACTTCAGATTGTTCTTGCTGCTGGGGCCGGTATCGTTCTTACTGCAACACTTCCCGCAATACAAGCCCCATTACCAGAGTCGGATGTTGCTACTGCTACTGCTACATGGGGATTTGTTCAGGGCTTGGGTTTTGTGGTTGGTGTCGCCATTCCTTCGAGTATTTTTGAGACAAAGTTTGATAGTATGCTTGATACCATAAGCGATACAACTGTGAGGAATACATTGAGGGTTGATGGTGCATACCAACATGCGTCGAGAATATTTATGCTTTCATTGCCCAAGATGGTTCAGCAACAAGTTATTGAGGTATTTGTGGCTAGCTTAAAGCTTGTATGGGAAGTTGGTACTGCATTTGCGATCCTTGGATTTTTCGCGTCATTCTTTGTGAAGAATATTGAGCTTAGAAGAGAATTGGACACCAATTTTGGATATAAGGATAAGGACACAGAAGCTGTCGTTGTGAATATTGCAGATGAATCTAGATGAATGCCCAAACTACCAATGGTAGCTGTCAACTGGATAGTGTTTTTACAAGTTTACCTGGTACTCGAACGGTCAAGGAAACACAAAAGACTAGCTAAACAGAAAAGGGGACCAATTCAAAGGGATGATTATGAATTTAGGTATTATGTACACCAGAGAATGTATTTATTCATACATCATCTTCAAATTCATATGTTAATTATCTAGTTTGAAGTCGAACAATTCAATGGTTTTATTTATTAATATCAGATAAAACTATATGATAATCATATAAAATAAAAATAAACAATGTGATTTCTTGACTGATTTATTCAATCAAAAAATGCGAGATATAACTCCGGTTCATATATCAGCATATTCCCTGGAGGTATTATGATATTTCTGGCATCATTCTTCATAATGCTAGAAAGTAACTAGTCTCGCTCAGTAATAGTCGAGTAATAACATTACTTCCGATTCTTCAATTCTTTACTCCTCATTCTTCTCCTCGACCGTTTCTCACTATCCTCTCTCGCACCACCACTACCCTCACCTTTTTTCTTCTTTTTCTCATTCTGAGCATCCACTTCCGCTTGAATCTGTCGCTTCTCCTCTTCCTCTGCTTGAACCTCATGCCTGGGCCATGTGCGAGGAGGCGAAGTTCGTTCATACCGACCAGACACTTCCCAGAACTCTGCTAAATATGTATGGATTTCCTTCGCTAAAGCCATCCTTCTAAGATTATGCTTTTTTGTCTGCTCATACCCGTAAAGGAATGGCCATATGGCGTAATTGACGTTGTTTCGCAAACACAAACCCGGCCACCCCTATATTTGGGTTTTCGTGTCGATTTGAGGGAAATCGAAGTAGTTTGAAGACTACTTTGGATTTCGTGAATAGCTTCTTGATATCTTCAGTTTCAAGTAGATGTGGTCAGGGCAGACATCTCGCAATATGACACAGTCTCTTTCTTGCTTCCGTTCCCTGCCCCTCTATACTGAAATAGTATGATGTAAATATTTACTATAGATCGATAAAGATATGCTGGAAGGTCTTTTATGTTTTGTTTGGATTTGTTGGATATCTAGGCAGTAACGGCACATCTTTAACCTCATGATACTCGGCCATTTCGGAAAATTAAAGCATGATTCAGATGAGATGGTATTTTTCTCACAATTAAATATCATGTTGGAAGTGACAATGACTTGCGAAGAGATAGTAACGATTTACGTGTAAACACGAGGCGATGTCCAATAACAATAATATGATAATCTAGCACTAGCAAAGTATTCAATATTAAAATCAAGAGAAATAATTACTCAGCAAGAATAGAGTCAGAAAACTTCTGATACAACTTGGTGTTTCATTGTAGAATAGCGCGACTGGAACTAACTAAGAAATTATTTAGGTCGTTGCCAGTTAGTAACTTCGATACATTTAAGGTAAAAAATGTAAACAGCACCCGATATACCCTAATGACTCTACCAGCCAACTGTACGCTTTTTATCTCTAGCCTGCCATACCGATAAAATACATAAATCATGAGGATTTGAACTTCCTCTCCGCTGGGGTGAGAACAAGTCGATGAACTGTCCCATTCCTACAAAGACTGGTTAGTCATCAAAGTAATGCCCACTGGATTCCAAGCCAGAGTACACAACTTACTTGGAGAGTATTCACTGTGATTCACCACGCTCGAATAAACACCATTTAGCTCACTCATATGTACCAAAGTTATATGTACCGCATTATTCTTCATGTCGTCAACCTCCGTCGGATGAAACAACTTTGCTTCAACTAATCTCATTCTCCTCATCTTATATTCGAGTTGAGTCGAAGCCCATGGAGGATCCATACTAGTAGGCGGTGGGATACGACTATTATCCACTAACCAAAGCATTTTCATATATCTAAAAGTTGCCACAGCGCGCTGTAATAACGACGGTTTGACTTGGCTGCCCGGGTCAGCAAGTATAATGACTGACTTGATGTGATCCAAATTGTTGTGTCTGGGTGGAGAATTCATAATGCCCCGCCAACGTAGTGTATCGAGAGTTTTGAATTTTTGGAAGGAAATGCAAGCAGGTGGCAAATGGAAGGAGTCGATAGCGATTTAAAATGAATGGCCATCAAGTGCATCTCTGAATATAGCTCGATAGTAGAGGAGTGCGATTTCTCGAGATCGTTTGCAGATATGTAGAATATTGGGGATGATGTATTTGACGTGGAGCCGTTTGTTAGGAGATATACCAATGCCATCTTGAGGTTGATTAGATTGCTCCGTTTTCTTTAAGTCGACTGGTTTCATTGATGTCTCGATGATCTGAGGACCAACATTTCGCGCTACGAGGTGCCAAATGTCGAGTTGGATCTCAGTCGGAATTGAATGGAAATAATTGATCTCATTCGCACATGCCATTTTAACCTCAGCTTTGATGTAGAGTAGACCTAAACCCATGTCAGATCATGTACTTGAGATCATGTTCATAGGACTTAGGTGTTTATATTTGAACCATCTGTTGGTGGCAAGACATCATCGTTTGCCAGCCAAATCAATTAGTTCTACGTGCGAACGGCTTTTTGAAGTGAATTGATGTAAGCCAATCTTTCAACAGAAATATCGAATTCTCTTTTAATTCACCTTTGGATACTTGAGAATTGAGAATTCAGATGAGTTTGTATTTCTCTAGTTAAAAAAATTCAATGCGATATATGTCGATTGTTTATCAACCCCTTCCAATTATATGAAAGGTTTTGAATAATTGTATGATATCTGATAACCACTGAATTCCAAAAAGAAGAAACTCGAATAGTTTGCCCAGGTGATTGATTGACTGCATCATTCATTCATGGAACCTCTAGACGGTAAAAAAGGGAAACTTTCCATTCTTTACTTACGAGGGAACAAAGCCATTCCTCACAACTGGAGCATCAAGATTCAGACTCAATGGAGTCATAGCGAATGCAAAAAGCCAAGTTAAAATTCAATGGGTTTTCGAATTCATTTAAGAGTCCAGCATCAAGAATTGAATCGCGTTGGGAGGGATTTCTGCATGTCTGTCGGTAGCAAGAGGGGAACCCATACAATACCTTTGAGAGAGCCATGATAGTTTTTTTTTTAGAAACATCTAATGTTGGTGTCTAACAATATATCTTCGGGTATGTACCTATTCAGGCAGATTGGCCTTCGCGCTGGGTCCCTCTCAGTGACAGCCCGAAGTCATCAAGGATTACTTCGGAGCATTATATCATCATATAGTATGATTTTTTACAGACGACCAGAGACACAATCGCGATTTAGAAATTTCGTATGATGAAACGATATCGCTCTTGAGCAATGCAATGAGATGTCGTTAAATTTGGGTTGGAGATGCTTTTGCTGCACGTCTCCATGAAGACAAGTGATCTTGGCGCCAATACTCTAAGATCTTTCCGAAAGTCTCGGAACTTTTTCATCGCGATTCTGATCATTTCATTTATGTTTGCCATCATTGTCTTGCTTTCATCATCACACAGAACACGATGATGAGGTTGAACCATAACAAACGTTGTTACAGTACCACGTGATATTATGCCCGCCACCTTTATTATGGTTGCACGGTTCGGCTGGATGCATCGATTTCTGCTTGTCAGCATGTCAAGAAACAAATCTTAAATGTTTGGTTGCACAGAAACGTTGTCTCTTCACAGCATAGATTTGTTACCCGGCGACCCGCATGATACATTTTCGTGGCTTTTCTTTCAATATTCGAGGAGTTACTAGTAAGATCCGAGTCTCTTGTATCTATTCGTACTGTACGAGACCACTTGCTTTGTCCTTTCGTATCTTTACATTCATTTAAGATTTTAAGCAGCTGAGAAACATGGGAATCAATATCAATAGATTTATGTAAGAAGATCTTGGATTCCTACTTCGAGCTTCGAGTATTCAATTCGGGGTTTTATCAGTAGAAAAGGATCTAATGGGATGGCTCTTCAAGTTCGTACTAGTACTAGTACTAGTAGGAGAAAAAAGAAAAAAGTGGACTTTTTTTGATAAACCCAACTGTTACTACTAGTACTAGTATAATTTGAAATAAGAAATTTATATCTTTAAAATTGATAGATAGTATTAGAATAATTACTAGTATTAAAAATTAGAATTTATTAATATTTAAATTACTAGTATGATCATAATATTGATATTTAAATTCAAGTTACCAGTGTATTAATATTTAAATTGTATTACTAATATTTAAATTATCATGATCATGTTAATATTTTAAATTATATTAATATTTGAATTCAAACAACTTGAAGTACTACTACTAGTACTAGTAGTATATTAATACTATACAAACTTGAATCAAGTCTGAGTTCAAGTTATTATATTAATATCATATAAATTATATTAATATTTAAATCCGAGTCACTAGTATATTCAAGTTCAAGTTAATAGTTTATTTTTATAATTCAAGTTGATTTAAGAGATTAATTAAAACATATCATAATATAGTATATACTACTAGTATTATATACATTATTATATATATTATATATATATTATATATATACTACTATCAAAAAAGTCCACTTTTTTCTTCTACTAGTATAAAGAGCATAGTTTAGTTCCAACATGATATACGGTGTATACCGATAATCTTTTCTAAAATGTTCAAGATCCCGGGGTATTATAATTATTACTACAACGTTCGGCCAATCGAACTCGATAACAAAATGGAGTACCAGCCATCTATCATATCTCTCTTACCTTGACTCTCGCCAAATCCCACTAATCATTAAAATACCTTCCTGTTAAAGGATGGTCAACAATAATTCAACCACTATTCTTATCTACCACGACAACTGTATCCTACCAAAACTTCCCACTTCTTAGATGCTCTTATCAGCTTTCGTATTTTTGCCATACAACATTATACCTATCTTTCTTATGGATTTCTCATTCGTCCCAATATCTGCGAGGGACCCTCGTTCAAAGTTGGAACTAATTTAATTATCGACCAAAAATGTCAAACCGTAGATTGCCGTTGCATACATATGTATCATCCTCGTGCCCTGTCCCCTCAGATTGTCATACCTTCACGTTGTTCTAAAAAAATTTTCTTCTTTTCATTTTGCCTACCTCAAATATTGTGTCAATCTTTGCGCAATGTCGGATTTTGTCCATGGTGATCAGGCAGATCTAAAGCATCCTCACGATGTTAAACAATCCCATGATCTGGAAGCTGGAAATGGCATCGAAAAGGTTGTTGGTACTGCGGTAATTGAACCAGCATCCGAGGAAGTAATTCTGGCCAGAGAACTTCAAGAAAAGAGAGGCTTCCTACGCCATCTGCGACGTGGTGAGGAATGGCTTGATGAAAAGATGGGTATTGAAACCCAAGGAATCGACAGAATTCATGAAGAGGATAAGAAACCTCCGTCCATTCTCAATGTCTTCTTCCTCTGGTGGTCACTCACACTTCATGTCGGTACCCTTCCAATTGGACTTCTTGGGCCCGATCCCGAAGTCTATGGTCTTTCTCTGGGTCAATCTGTTAGCGCAATCATTGTTGCAACTATTCTTGGGGCTGCTTGCACGGCTTATTGTGGTACTCTTGGTCCAAAAGTAAGTGACTTCCTCATTATCGATTTCACGAATAAGGCTGACAACCTCCAAGCTTGGTCTCCGTGCCATAGCAGCTTCTCGATATTCCTTCGGCTTTTACGGCGCAAAACTTTGTTCAGTTCTCAACGTCATTATCGGTGGAGGGTTCGCTGTCGTTAACATTGTGGTTGTGGGTCAAATTCTAGCAGCTGTTTCCGATTATACCATGACAATTGCAGTTGGTATCATCATTATAGCCGTGATCAGTTATGTGGTATCCATCTTTGGGTTTGCACTGATTCATACATGGGAGAAATACTCATGGATTATGACATTCGTTCTTGTGTGTATCCTAATTGGTCAAGTCGCACCAAAGATGGAACCCAGTTTACCATCATTTGAGACCGGTTTAGGCTTCTCTGGTTCTTGGCTCAGCTTTTTTGCAGTATGCTTTTCCTCTGCTTCGGGATGGTGTTCCATTGCGTCGGATTATTATTGCAACTATCCCGCGACTACTAAGGGCTGGAAGATGTTCTTCCTCACCATACTCGGGATTTCTCTCCCAACAATCTTCTGCACAGTCATCGGAGCATGTATCGCAAATGCTGCATTGGCCTCAGAAGCGAACCCAGTTCTCACGGACGCGTATGCAAATCATGGACTGGGTGGTCTCCTCTTAGAATGTTATCATCCATTCCGCTTCGCGAAATTCTGTCTTGTTCTTCTGGTATTCTCAGTTATTGGAAACAACGTTGCAGTTAACTACTCAAGCGGTTTATCCCTTCAACTTCTTGGTCATTATTTCCATGCCGTTCCACGTTTCATCTGGTCATTTGTTAATGCTCTCGTTATTGCCGTTTTGGCGATTGCTGGTAGATCACACTTGTCTTCCATTGTGAGCAACTTCGTCTCTTTGTTGGGATATTGGACCGTTTCATTTACCTTCATCCTTTTAATTGAAGACAAATGGTTTCGTCGTACCGAAGGCTACAACTTAAACGTATGGGATGTTCCTAGCAAATTACCTTGGGGTTTGGCTGCTGTTATGTCACTCCTAATTGGATATTTAGCTGGTGGTTTACCTGGGATGGCTCAGGTTTGGTATGTCGGTAAGTAAATAATCTATGCAAAATAACACCTCTTTATCCCATTATACAATGCTAATGAAGTATTTAGGACCAATTGCATTGAAGTTCGGGCCATACGGAGGAGATGTAGGAATCTTCTTGAGTGGCGTGTTTACAATCGTCACGTACCCTCCCCTACGTTGGTACGAACGCAAAGTCACTGGTAGATAATTTACTTCCCTACCAGTGTCTAATAGCTTTTGCTCTACTTATCTCTATATTTTACATAATACTTATTGTATCAAATCAAAATAATACGGGGTGGTTACATAGTTACTTTATGATTCAAATACAACATCAAAAGTTTCAATTTTCCCATCGATTTGTCCAGCTATCCACACCCAGTATGTAGTTACCTAACTCAAATGACCCCTCCTTCCAAACCCAGAAAAGGGTGCATCATACATATAAGACCTGCATCCCATATCTTGCCACTCACCTAATATGAAAAGTTCCATCATATCATCTCATAACACATTGTAACTCCACATAAAACCGTCATGTACCTTTCCGCCCATCATCCCCTCTCGTACTACAACATGTACATCACCTTCCGCCAAGCACAACAATAGGAAGGTCACATGGCATTGATGTTTCAACCGGCCGAGTGCATTGGTTCTCTTGAAAATTGGTCATTGGTGTACAACCCGCTGCCATATATCCGAGAACAATAGGTGTGCCAAGCAGTGGATAGGGCAGGTGATGGTGGTGGGAGATTTCTAGACACGTGTATATGTACTCTGTTGGGTTAGGTTGGAACTCAGGGATGGAACATGCATGGAAGGTTAATTTCATGCATGGTGCTAGGGTTTCTGTCAGCGTAAACATGCCAGGATGAGGGGGATTTGTGGCGGATGTGTTCAACAGCTCGGAAAAGGGATTTTCCGACCGAGCCTTTACATTTAGGAAATATGGAATTCTTGACCATCAAGTGCTGGCAAAATCTTTCTGATGAGCATTACAATCTATGTGATACGAAATCATTATTCCGTCGCCTTTTTGTTCCTGGATTCGATATTGTTCCATAAAAGATACAGTATTCACAAGTTACATGTAAAAAGGAGTCTGACTTAAGTTGAGACATGCTTTAATTATGCTATCTATTTTTTCCTGATTCCTTTTTACGAGATTGCTAAACTCTATGCGTTCCGTCTCTGATGAACTTCACTTTCAGCATTCAAATATATCCTTTCCAACCTTTTAATTCTTTCCAATTGGTCAGTCGACGGTTTCCTTTCAGGTTGGTTGTCAATTAATGCTTCCCAAGTTGTTTCTGTGGCGAATAAATTGACAGAGCTGTACCTTTCTTCTGCAATCTTACCTATGGTTTGTTTCACTTTGTTGCATTCAATCCCTTCATGTTTAATCAATGATTTGCAGACATTGTTGAACAACTGTGGGCCCGGATAATAGCGAACATGGTAATGTTTCTAGATATCATGAGGAATTTGCGATATGAAATTCCTGACAAAAGTGGCATATTTTGTGTCCTTGGCTCGAAATTCCTCAATGATAGATTCGCTTTCTTTGATCAGAAAGTTTGCGAGATGTATTGTTGTCGTTCGCATTTCCTCAAAATTCATAAAATGAATTTCCCTATCATTCGAAGGTGCGTTGATTGCGATGGTTGGATTAGGAAAGATGGAGGGATCTAAATTTGAGGATTGGCAATGTAGGATGTAGAGATCGAGCGAGGTATAGATATAAGCTGGAGCTTTGAGATGAAGATTCAAAGCATAGATTCATCCAAAAGGTACTTATATAGTGGCATGTCAAACTCTCGAAGCTTTGATATAATAATCTATATTAGTCGTGCGCCAAAGGCTCGTATGGGGACCTTCTACCCCGGCTTCGACCCCTCATTCTCATAGAATAAACAGTACGGCCAGAAAAAGATCATTCAAAACACGAATATCACATAGTTGATTTTCTACGAGGCTGCATTGTCTCGATTTATATCTCACCAATATCTAGTAGAGAAATTGCGTAGTCGTCTACAACAATCAAAATGTTCACGCCCAACGCTCAAAATTGTATACGTACCATGTAGTTATATACAAATTTCGGTTTCTCAAACTTTACAAAAACGGAATATCTGATTATTTCGTATACAAACACGCGTGTAACCTACTAGAAACATCAATGATAAAAATGTTGACAAAATGTAAATTTAAGCTGGCATCTTGCTTGCTTCCCTTCATTGAGAATTTGACGACAACGCCACTAGACGATCGGCCAATAGTCAATATCACGTAAAGTTTATTGACAGTCCGCTTATGTCAATCAGTACGTCAATGTGTATGAAATAATAAGGTTTAAATGTAAATCAAAGTTCTCCCTTTGGGTAGGAAATAATACCAGGAGTGTTCAAATAGGTGAGATTTTTGCCAAAACTAAAGTCGTTGTAATTCTGAATTGTGCTTCAGATCATGGAACTAGACCATTTGGTATTAACATTTCATATCTTGGAATCAGTAGCGCGTGCAATGCTAGATTCGTGGGTTTGCTGCGTAGAAGAAATGTAAAATTGGATTAAGATTTAAACTCAATTAATATCCATAAACTAGTGATCGATGCATAATTAGATGATATGTATACAAAAAGTTCCCATTGTATAGGTTTGAATCAAAACATATTATTATAAATCATTGATTGTTCATGTTATGGAATGACTGTGCTGTCACAACACCAATTTTGGAGAGCTCTAGAACATTATTGAAACCCGGTCATAGAACACCAACTTTGATCCGTACATTTGTATAGATATGTTCGCATAGTCGAGTCTTTGGCTGGTCAATTGAAGCCTTGTACTAATACATGCTGGTGATGGTCACTCTACTGAACCTCCTGAATGTAATGATATGATGGCACTGGCATAGCACGGGGGAAGTTTTCGATTAAAACATTAATTCTATTATATAACTACACAGAAAAAGAAGAAGCGCAGAATTCCAGCACAGGTCTCACTGTTGAGCCTTTTCCACATCGGTGTTCTCCGACCTGGTGGTACTATCCGCCTTAAACCCACCCAACATAACCTCTTCCCTCCCCGCGCCCTTAGCACTCCCATTTTTCTTCGTCATCCTCCTAAACCAAACCCTTTTAACCCATTTCCATCCCTCAATACCCACGAAGAACAAGATCGCCTCCACAAACACAATACCCCACTCCCAACTGATGCCTTCATGTTTGAACACTCTACGATTGATGACAGGGATGTAGAGTGTTGGGAAAACGGTGATGAAGCCAGCCATGATAGCCCAGAATAGGAATTGATTTCGCCATACATCTTCCATCCACTGGGTAAAATACTTTTTACTACCAGGTTTCATGCGGAAGAATGAGCGTCGCATATCAATCATTTCCCAGGCCAAGAAGAGCGAAAACCAGGTTAGACACACGAATGTGGTGGCACGAGCTCGGAATACGTTATCACAATCATCGTATGAGTCGTTGCAATTTTGTCCAATGTTCCCATCTCCCCAGCCAAAGAGAACCAGAGAGAAGGCAGAGAGACAAAGAGCTGCCATCCAAAGTCCGTATACCAGCATATCAATCATTATTTCGAGTGTGAAGACACCCGTTTTGAGTGATTGTGGTGGTCTTTCCATTATATCGCTCGCTGCGATTTCAAATCCGAGTCCCATATCCGGCATACCTGAGAGGAAATGTTAGCAAGGCATATTATATCACATGTTTTAGGTTTATCTTACCAGATGTAATCATGATAACCCACAAGATTTCCACGGGTGAAAGTGGGAAGACCGACAAATTCGTATCGTCTTTAAACGCAAGACCGATCAGTAACGTGCATGCTTGGGCGATATTTTGAGCCAACAGATGCAAGACAAATTTCTGAATGTTGTCGAACATTCGTCTGCCTTCCTCAATGGCATTGAGAATAGAAGCAAAGTTATCATCCGTAAGGATAATATCCGATGCATCTTTAGCAACGTCTGAACCGGCTTGTCCCATTGCAATACCAACATCTGCTCGCTTCAATGACGGAGAATCGTTTACTCCATCTCCAGTCATAGCTGCGAAACATTTTCGTCTATGCAGCGCTTCAATCATACGAACTTTTGTGTTTGGTGAGCATCGTGCAATGACTAGTGGTAGTACAGGTAGTTCGTCGATCTCAGCATCGCTGAGTTTATCAAATGAGCTTGCTGTCATTACCATTGCATCAACAGTATTTTGACCAAATACCGACATGTTTTTGGGTAAGATACCAACTTGCGCAGCGATAGCTTGGGCGGTTCCTGGATGATCACCAGTAAGCATGTGAACTGCGATACCTGCAGTATGACATTCTTCTACAGCCCCAGCCGACTCAGGACGTGGTGGATCGTAAAGTCCAACTAGACCTTGGAAGGTCAAATCCGTCTCAATCTCTGCGCGATCGAATTCAGCTGCGGGATCAGTAGAACCCTCCCATTTTTTGCTAGCCAATGCTAAGACACGAAGTCCTTGTGAGGCTAAAGCTTCCATATTCTTCAATACCTGACCACGATGCTCCTCTGTCATCTCGATTGGATTTCCAGCTTCCCAATTAACACTTGTGCAGGAGCCCAGAATTCTTTCTACAGCACCTTTGGTAAATACCATTGCAGCATTGTCCTTGTGTTGGAATATGACGGACATCTTCTTGACATCGGAGTCGAAAGGGAATTCAGCCACTTGTTTCCAATCGGGAGAGTCACCGACGGTCCATCGCTCCCGATTCCAATTAAATCTAGAAGCAAAAACTTGAATCGCGATTTCGGTAGGGTCTCCTCGTGCATTCCAACCATGTTCAGTCTTGTGAACATGGGCCAGATTAGCAAGTGAAGCAACGTTAAGGAAAGCCTCTAGATCGTCATTATCTCTCAATAATTCAGAGAATGGGGCATCATTTCCTTCGTTCTTTTCACTTTCTTGACAGGGATGGCATGCATTATGAGAAAGTGCTCCTTCTTCGGGATTGAATGGATTATCAGATGGACCAACTGAGTAAGTACCTCGAGAAGGTATCCATGCCTTTTTTGTAACCATTTTTCCTTGAGTGAGCGTACCGGTCTTATCTGAGCAAATATCTGAATAAAATTAGCAGTTGATAAACAATCAATGAGAAACAGAATATCTTACCAGTAACAGCACCTAGTGCCTCAAGAGAGTCAAGCTTTCGCACAACAACATGTCTTTCGACCATTCTTTGCGTCCCAGCAGCCATGGTAATTGTAAGAACCACAATGAGAGAAGCTGGAATCATCGAGAGACCTGTCGCTACAGCATAAATAATGACTTCACGATTATTCGAAAAGCTATTGGCTCCTAGGACGATGATCGCACAGATGACAGCAATGCCGAACAATAGAATTGCCAGCTTGGACAACTTCCTTTGCAATGGCGTACCTACATTGACACCAAGAAAACGACCAATGAAATCACCTGCGGTCAGACCCCAGGCTTGAAAATATCGATGTGGTTTTGCTTTTCCATTTTCGTCACGCTTGACTTGACGAGTTTTCTTTCCTTTGGCTCGTAGGGCGGCAGCGATGGATCCGATTTCTGTCTTCATGCCTACGGCAAAGACAATACCACGCGCCCGACCTTTGGTAACCGTAGATGAGCTGTAGGCAACATTCAATCGATCACCAGGACCAGTATCGGCATCATAAACTTCCTTGGCACTTTTTTGAACAGGAAGAGATTCTCCTGTCAATAGTGCTTCATCGGTCTCAAAGTTCATAACTTCGACCAACCTATTTGGTGGTATTAGCTTGTGAATGACCTGTTGAAAAAGTGATGTTGATCATACCTAATATCTGCAGGGACCGTGTCACCAGTTTTCAGTTCAACCATATCTCCTAAAACAATCTCCACCGTTGCAACTGTCTCGGTTTTTCCATCTCTGACTGCACTTGCTGTAGGAGAGCTCAATGATCGCAAAGAATCCATTGTTTTCTCAGCACCAAACTCTTGAAAAAATCCCACCACGATATTGAGTACAATGACTGCAGCGACAACGCCACCTTCAATATACGATCCTATACCGAAACTGACAGCCATTGCCAATATTAGAACCTATATAGTGTTAGTAATGGTAAGATGATTTCACCTTATGCGTTGGAACACTGACTAAAATCATTGCATTGGCAATTTGATGAATGAGAATTTTTAATGGTTGAACACCTGGTCCGTCATCAAGTTCATTCCTACCATATTGATCAAGACGCTTTTTGCATTCAGCTTGGGATAGGCCATCTTCCAGATCAGCTTCCAATTCGCTGCATACAACTTCGTACTTTAGGGCATGGGCAGGAAGAGATAAAGGTTTGTTCGATTGTCCGGAAACATGTTCGAGACTAGCGTTCTCGACTTGTGACATCGCGAAATATTCGTTAAAATATTGCGATATTAGTACTCAAAACGCTATAATTGCAATGAATGAATAAAAGTTCCATAGAGCTTGGCACTTGAAATTTTGAACTCCAGAACATGGGGACAAGATGGCTTTATATGTAGTCCTTCGACAGTAATGCCATGGCGGAAATGAGGAGGTTCCAAGAAACTAGTTTCCCAAAAGTACGCTGTCTACATAGCGTTGGTGAATAATCACCAAAATTTTTTGATTCTATGACGATGAAATGGCTTTAGTCAGTTCAATTTAGTGGTGTTTAGCAGCGGTGCCAATTCCCCGCCCCCGCCAAGGGACGACCGCTGGGAATTGTACGAAGCTAGAACATAATAAACCTTCTGGCCAAGAAACAATACTGTGGAGACCAAGAGAAACAATTGAGGACCCAAGAAATACTATTTGAGTGGCCAAGATGATGAATGATAAGAGAAAAATGTATGGTGATTCGGCAGATCGCGATGACACAACACAGCAGTGATATGAAATCGAAACAATACTGTTGATTGGAATTTGATTGGAATTTATAACTTCAATTTGGAGTTGGCCACAAGAACTTCTCAAGATGCTTATCAAGAACGAAATGCCCTGATTGGTGGTGAGTGTAGTGCTTTAATGTTTTAAATCAGCCCTAAAATTTCCTACATATTTAGCAGAGGCGCTTGCATCACGATTCTATCACCTGATGAATAACGTCATGTGAGATCCTTAAATATCCTGAGATCAATTTATAGTCAAAGTTTATTCTCCAACGTTCTAGACTGCAAATATCAAGATACTAACTTGGTAACCAATAGTGACGCACTAATAGACTGCAATAAGTAACGTCACACGGATGTCATCTAACCAAACTTTTTTCCTCCAGTCTTATCTGAGCTCTCCCCAACTATATTTCGACAATGACTAGCATAATAAAGCAACCCTTCTCGATAGCATAAACAGCCCGAACAAACCTAACTAAATCTTTCAATGATCTCACTACCTGTCATGCTCAAAGACAATATTACCAGCCATATATTCCACCAGAATTCTTTCCACCACACTAGTATGGACTTTCTCCAGAGATCCGAAGATATGGCAACGAGAGATCTTAGTGATATTTGCACTCTTTGAGCAGGAGCGTGATCAAAGGTGTTTGATGCAATGATGCTAAACTCGAAATTGACGGACCCAAGACCACACGTCATCGCAAGAGATGCTTCCATCTTGTATTTACTCGTTACCATGTCCAAGAAGTTTGGTTGAGGGTAGGATCATAATAGCTATTTATGTTGAAGTTGATCTATCTGTAGCAAGTGATATTTCTGGAAGACTGATCTGATTTTCAACGCGAATAGGAAAGAGAAACATCGAGTCGCTAACATCGTGACCTTTGAGTATTGAACAAGAAAAGTAACCACTTTCGCATTCATGCTACTCTTGAACGATGTTCTTGTTATCTCCTGGCTGTGATGATCTTTGTTGCAATAATTACCGTTATATTTATGTATGCAGACAACTTTGTCACTGCCTTCCACGAAGTCGGTCCAGCTTTCAAATGAATGTGATTGAAATTCACATAGACGTTCTTTCCAATTTGTGGTGCGGAAAACTATCGAATCTTCTATTTCTATAGGTATTGTGCCTAGCCATTGAATATCATTGCGAGTGATATTATCTCCCCTGCATACGTATCCAAAGAACTTTACTTGATTGTCATGAAGAAGCCTTCTAAGTTGCTCGAATAGATCACGATTGAACGATTGCCGGCCCCGATCGTCCAGTAGAATGACTCTATCGATGCTCCAATTGATATATGTCTTGGGAGGAGCAGTGAAGGTGCCTGAATAAGTGAAATCAGGTCCCGTAACATCCTCCTTAGAATGTACGCCGAAGTCCAGCTCGTAGTGTTTCAACCCCTCCATTCGAGATTCCCTACAAATGTGTAGAACGGCCGGGACCTCATGAAATGATGAGAATTTGAATGTGTATAATGGATCATCGAACAAATGGGCTACAATCTTGACTATTTTCATCCAAATTGTTACATTGCGTCTCCGATTGAAGGAACAAATTCGCCAAATTCTAAATCGAATTTCGGTTAGAAGTTTTCTGAAGCATGTCAAGGACGAGTTTGTTCGAGAGATACCTGGAATTTTATCAGATTGTTCGACATTGGTAAACTGAACGAGAGTTGCATTCGCTGCTGGCGCGTCATCTGATGAACTCATGCTTGATCGTTGGACTCTTATTTCCAATACGTAGTGGCCGATAGCTAGCTGCGTTAAACGAATGGATATTATGGGATGTCAAGTACAGTAGCAGATCTGTCAAGTTAGAATTTGGGAGCGAGAGGTAAATATTATAGAAATTGTGGTGAGGCTGGGCACAATCCCGGTTTTTATTGGAAACAACTTGAATGCAGCATGCCGTAGTGCATGCATGATTTCCCAAGAAAAGGAAAGAAACAAAAAAGTACACCTGATCTGACCGACAAAAAGTAAAACTGGGCTTTTCCGTGCCAGTAGAAGATGTATGGCCGATCAAAAAAGAAAATACGGTATGATTGAAAGACATCTAGAGATTCACAAAGCTCGCAATCTATCCATGGAAGTGTATATATCAATTATTTCTTCTCTTAGACGAAGCAATTATTATACATGGCAATTGGCAAGATGAACTTTTCGTTCCTCCCTAACAAAGTTTTTGGATATCGAAGCCACAATAAGTTCCAAGAACACCTTTTCCTCCATCTAATTCTACTCAACCATCCTTTTCCATCACCAATCATCCCTCAGTGCCACTGCTCCTGAAAGCAGCACAAAGTGCCGCATAATGGTGCGTCAAATCTAGGACATTTTGTGGCAAGCTCGTTGCTTGTATGATACTTCTGACCTTGACAGCACCTTCGTCCTCAATTAATGTACGTATTGTGTACAATAGCTCCGGTGAGAATTCAGAGTACCATCTGTATTGCCAGGTAACGAGTCTGATTACGCTGGCAACTGTATCTCGAGTGTTTTTCGATTTCTCAAAGTCGGCAAGAATGCCAGCCAAAGCTTTTGGAGAAAATCTTATAGATAGACAGTTCCGGTAGGCTTCTACTGCTTCAGGTTGGTGGTGAAGTCGATTGGCTAACGATCCAAGAATTTCCCATTCCTCAGCCGACTTCTTATATTGTATCGATTGAGCACGATACTGGGCCATCTCGGTACGCCAGATTGTGTAAATACGAAGGTCTTCATAAAGAACCATGAAAAGACTATCAAGCCAGCGCTCGCAAAGACGTTTATTATTGAATCTAGAAAGTTGTTCGTCGGTGGTATCGCTCTGTTTCAAGTTAGAAACTTGTCGCGAATTGTCCATTGAAACATAACTCACATCTTCGTTGCCACTTTTGACTTCCTCTGCAGTTACTGTGGAAGGTGGCTTTTCTACAGAATCATCCGCATCGGCATTCTCAGCAACTATTGTTGGAGCCGAGGAATCACCGTTTGTGCTCTTCTCATCTTCAGAACGATCATCGCCATTCACACGAGGACCTGGACTGCCTCTCAGTACGTCGGTGCTTGCATTACGCTTAGTGGGTTCACCTTGTTGACCAACAGGTGGTTGTTTCTCACTCCTATACTCCTCTTCCATGACAAAAACATTGCTTCTTATCTTTAATAATTGATCCCAACCAATCTTTGCTGTCATTTCAGTTAATATAGAGTAAGCATGCTTGAAGGTGCCTTTATATTGAGCAGCGCGTAGACTGAGAAGACTTGGATGTACTTGTTCCGAATACTTTGACTCTGGCTCGCTATCAATCTCATCTAACCGGGTTTCGGGTAGGGTGGGAAGGTGGACTTCTTTTGGTTCTGGCATAAGTGGTGCATCTTTATCTTGATAAGTAAACATCGGACACGAATTTAAAGTCGTCAATGCATTCTCCCAATCTTCCATAGCCACATAAACTTGAGCCAACCGTGCCCATGTTCCAAATTCACTTGGGGCAGCAATAGTACTTCGATCGGCGCATCCAAGGGCCATTCGCAACCTTTCTGTCTTGACTTCGGGCTTGTTTGGATCCAAAGCTTTCTTTTGGAGGAATTCGGCCTGAGTATCGAGCATCACATAGTCCATTGGGGACTGCTTTACGGATTCATGTAGTACTCTGACAGCTTGAACTTCCTCATTTCCCATGAATAGAACCTTTGCCAAAAGAGACGATACCTCTACATTCCGAGTTCGCAGCTTTTCAAATAAATTAATTCCAGATGCGTAACGACCAGTAGTATGAAAATATCTTAATAAACCAGATGTAAGATGGTTCGAGACATTGTTTGGTACTTGAACGATCGAATCTGATCCAAGTTGCCAACCTACACAAGTTAGCAATTGCTGGTATCTTTTGAGAATGTTTTGTACCTCGGAAAAACAATTGTTCTGCGGCTTGCAGGAATCTATGTTCTGTTTCAGTTGTTGTTACTGGATTGAATCTTCGAACTCCCATTATCTTTCGGATTGTATCCCCACTCCCATCATCTGCGTAGGAGTATGCGCGAAGTACACTGCACAAGTATGTTTCTAACCACAATTCATCTGAGGTTACCCGCTTATCCCCTCGTTCGTCAATACAATAACTCTCTACACTACCAGGGATAGTAACATGAACACGCATATCGAGTCTTGAGAATGCATTGTAACAACTAAGATGGGTTCAGCCTATGCGCTTAAAGACCATGCTTGACAACTGACCAATATATTCCCTCAACTATCTTTGCGGTAGATTGATGGTTCTCTTTGTATGTGAGGGTATTGATATATGCAGCCAGACTTGCAGAAGACGATGCATCGACACCAGTAACATGATGGTAAACTCCAATCTAAAAGAAGAGTTTAGAATATTCAGAAAATATATAAGATGTTTGAATAGCGCACCTGTTTTCCAGGATTCCTCGGGGCTTGCTTTATCAATTGAACCAGGTCTGGTGGACCTAGCTCTCGCAGGGCTGATAGGACTTCCGTTCGTGCTTCGATGGATTCATGGAGTATTTCCTCAGTAAGTCTACATGTGTGTATGAGGTTAGCTAATATAACGTGAGAGAAACGAAAAGTTCAAAAAGGGGAAGTCTGCGACAAAGTAAGAGAATATGCGTACTCGGGAACTGCTGGCGCAACCATTGTGTTAAACTGTTAAGCCGTCGGCTCAATATAGCTAATTAGAGGTTGAAGCTGTCCCAGACAGAACAAGTTATTATTATAATATGAGTGTGACACAACGCCTGAAAGTATTCTCAAGTCTTCAGAGAATAACAATTGATTTCCGGTGAAAGTCAAGTAGCGTTGTATGAGTACTTAACCACAACAAGTATGCTTTATCGACATCTAAACACCTCGTCTGATTGCTGCTCCCAAGCTCGGACCCACCCTTCACAAAGATCAGCCTCGTCAACTTGCACGTGATAGTGTCATAAGTTAGAGTAAAATCTATAGCAGTTTTTCAAATCTCCACTTTGATGAAGACTACTGACTCCTCACTTTTCATCATGTTAGCTGCATAGATAAGGAAGACATCTTTTTTGTAGTACAAGTGTACCAAACTCAAGCATCCCAAGGAGCAACTGAGTGCCTGAGTACGTTCTCTCTCAGAAGTGTTCGAGGCTGAGATGGTAGATACCATGTGTGTGCTGTGCCTGGTACGTGAATCATGTTAAGGTTACATCCCCGGACAAGCTGAGTAATGAAGTCACCCCATTGTTGATGTCTATCACAATATCGCGAAGTATTATTGAAGCTCAAAAATTATTAATCCCATAAATTCGGGAGAAGTGTTTGCAGCAGAAAAATCCAAGATGTATAAGCCGATACCATCTGACTCTCACCTCAATCATAATCACAATCAGAGAGCGGGTCGGATTAAGTTTCCATTATCAATTATATTTTTAATCTCAATTGTTCTTACTCTACAGTTCCTTGTCCTTCCTCAATATGTTTACAAGGCCGATTCTGCCACCGAGAAACTCTCGCATCATCAGCTTTCCCAATTAGAACTTGGATTGGAGAAATGCAGAGCTTTTCAGACTCTACCGCAGGACTATTCCGACAGCGAGATTCTATCACGTGAAAATCCTCGATGGAACCCTGTCAGTGGCGAGAAGAGTACTATCCTGTTGCGCAATGCCACTCTCTTCGATGGAAGAACCATCTTGAGTGAGCCTGTCGATATTGAATTCGAAAATGGAATCATTAAATTAGTATCTGCCACATCCAAGTCTACTAGGCAACACGCAGAAATTGAAATGATTGACTTAAATGGTAAATATGTTACTCCGGGCCTTGTAGATATGCACTCGCATCACTTCCTTATGAGCTGGCCTGGACTTGCTGCTACAGATGATTTAAACGAAATTTTTCTTCCTAGTGGGCCACTCACCCCGTTCCTTAGAGCCATTGATTCTATGAAAGCATATGATACTGCGACTGCTATAATCGCATCAGGGGGAGTCACCACCTCTCTTCTCATTCCTGGATCTGCAAATATTATGGGTGGGGAAGGAGTTCTCGTGAAAAACTTTGTAAAAGGTGGCGAAAATGGTGAGGAAGTTGTCGAGGAAGTCTTGTTCGAACATGGAATTCCCCTTGAAGAAAGGAGAAGATACATTAAGATGGCATGTGGTGAAAATCCAAAGTTTTTATATTCACATACTCGAATGGGAAATGCATGGTTGTTCAGACAACAGATGACGAAAGCAAAGGAGCTTCTTGAGAAGCAAGATACTTGGTGTTTATCTGCTGCTGCTGCACGAGAAAGTGGTGATACTGCCACTATTTCACAAGTGATGAAGGATGGTGGTCTACCTGAGCAACTTGAACTGGATTCATCTGTAGCAATGTTGCGTGGGAAAGTTGGAATAAATATTCACTGTTATGAACCAGAGGATATGGAAGACATGCTTCGACATAGCAAAGAATTTGGCTTCCGAATTCAAGCTTTCCACCATGCTCTTTCTGCTTGGGAAGTTCCGGAGTTAATTAAAAGTAGTGGACAGTATGATTTTTGGTCAAATGCTTTCATCGGTTGGATTGCTAATGATAACACAGGAATATCACAATTGCCACATTTTCGGAATTCGGGTTCTACAAGCTGGAGGCTTATGATGCTAACCTCTGGGCTGGAAGTATTCTAGCAGAACATGGCGTTCCTGTTGCGTATAAATCAGTATGTGCCAAAAGATCCATGTATATCATAGATTGGTTCATTTTTACTGACTTCCCATCCAGGATCATGTCGAGGAAATTACAAATGCCCAATATTTGATGTAAGTTGTCAATCTCATGAATTTCAAAGCCATACTGAATATTGTTACTAGGTTTCAGGCTGCAACTGCGCATTCATTCAACCTTTCTGAGAATCTTGCTCTGCAATCTGTCACTAGTGTACCAGCCAAATCACTAGGAATAGATTATCGAGTTGGGCATGTAAGGACGGGTTACGATGCTGATATTGTCGTTTGGGATTCACATCCACTGCTCGCAGGTGCTGTTCCGCTACAAGTCTATATTGACGGAAAGGCAACTTTAGATACCGCAAAAGTGGAAGGGACTACAGTTCACAGCACCAAAAAGGGAGATATGGCATTCCAGAAGCCAAATGCACGAACCCTGCCCCCCGCAGAAATGAGAGATGAGACATGTCGGCTTGTGGTGGAGCATGGACAGAAACTTGTCATCACTGGTATTACAAGAAGTTATTTGATGGCACCTGAAATCACCACGGGCAATTCAGACAATTTAACCATGGTGATTAGCGATGGGAAGATAGTTTGTTTCAACGCAGAGACGCAATGTGCTACCGTTAGTGAAGGAGGCATGATAATCAAACTAAACAACGGTAACATATTACCGGGACTGACTGCTATTTCACCCGTTTTGGGTCTAGCAGAAATCCTTTCGGATCCGAAGGCCAAAGATGGTTCTGTTAAGAAAACCTCATCTGCTCTCGATCCAGGAAGCATCGCTCATGCGAAATATGGTGTTCATCTCGATGGGCGAGGATTCTCAAGGGCAAGAATTGGTGGTGTCACTAAAGCAGTTACAATACCGATTTTCGACTCGTTTTTTGGTGGTGTGAGCACCGGTATAAAGACAAGTGGGAAAAATACAATTTTAGATGGTGGGATCTTTCAGGATGATGTTGCATTGCATTTTGCTGTTGGCCAGATGGCGACAAGTAGGTATTCTGCAAACCAAATGTCGTAGATGTGCTGATTAGGTCAATCTAGATTTCGATTCTTCACTAACGATATCTTCGGCTATTCAAAAATTACAACACATATTGGTAGAGAATTCGGGTAAAGATAATGTTTATGGCAGGGTCTCGAATGGTTCATTACCGTTGGTGGTACACGTTCAGAATGAGGTACATTCTCTCAACCTTTGAATTGCTATACGCGACCACTGACCTTTTGCAATAGTATGATATTCTTCAACTTATCAAATTGAAAGCCGACCACCCATCCCATCTTAAATTGGTTCTCCTTGGTGGTGCTGGTGCTCATCTTGTATGTATTAATCCAATCCTTAAAGGCTGCATCTATGTTTCTCAGCATTCCTGACTCACAAATTAAACAGGTTGCCGATGAAATTGCCAAATCCAAAATCCCTCTCATTCTCACCCAAAATCGCGGCGCTCCCGATACATTCGAAAAGCGAAATGCTCTCTCCGGTCCCCCCTTAACTCGATCCCCAGCATCTGTACTCACAGACGCAGGCGTACTATTTGGTCTAGCTGTCTTCGGCGAAGGAAGTATGTTATTCAGTCACGCTCCACATTTTGATTTCGCAGTTCTCTGACCATATCATAGGTGAATCTCACCTCCATAACCTAGCAGTAGAAGCTGGATGGGCAGCCAAATACTCGGATATCGAGAAAAAAGAAGCTGTAAATTTGGTGTCTCGCAATTTGGAGACAATCCTGGATTTGGATATTGATGAGGAGACGAGGGATTTTGTGATTTGGGAGGGTGATCCGTTGCAACTTGGAGCTAGTGTGGTGTTGAGTGTTGAGGGTGGGAAAATTGGATTGTGTTGGCCTATGTCGACGTGATAATCATCTTACATGGTCGAGATTAGTGTCTTACGTGAATAGCTAATTGCAATAGTAAATGATGAGTAGGACATAATATATCATACAGAATATTGAAAATTGTTGAACTACGGACTATGATGTTCATTGTAGTTCCCTTTGAACATGCTACTAAGAATTGGATTTGGAAGGAATACTTTCTTTTGTAACTTCCGGTTTACAAGTGAAAGGTATTTATAGCGATTCACTTCTAGGTATGTATTACCTAGGTATGGTTCTGATTGGGTTACATAGTCGTTTTTCAATATCAGATATTGAGCAAGCCAAGTTCAAGTAAAGAAAAAGTTTCAGGCCGTGGTGTATCAAATGTGTATTTTGAGAACAGCATACAGTTAGATTTTGAGCATACATATCTACGGATAGTTGTAGACAGCCCAGATGGAAACAAGATGTGGTTTTATGCATCTCAAGGGTATCAATTTTAACATCTTGATTGGCAGGTCAATTCGCGGGGCCGGATAATTGAATCTTCCGAGATTGTCGCGAACTTGAATTTATATACAGTATTATACGGGATGTTTACATCACAGTTATTGACTTTTTATTCTCTTGTTGTTTGCTTGCTCTATTAGAAATAAATACAAGACCACACTGTACAGCTGTTTCTTCTTTTTTTCTTCGGATCTATTGCTATACGGGTTTAACTAATACACTCGAAACTCTTAACTCTGTCGCATTGCATCGGAGACAAACGAACTATTTGTGCTCATACGGGTCATCGTTATTAGGAATTACACGTCAAAATCTGCGAATTGAAGAAGGGAACATCTTGCAGATGTAGATGATGGCAACCCAAATCTGTGTTTACTGAATAATTACACCCCCACCCCGTTGAATCAATAACCCAATTCGGAGTCAAGATGGCGACGTTCACAGCACTGAACATTGAACCCGAGGATCAAACCGATATTGAGGTTGACAACACAAAAGAGCTGAAAGTAAGTTCAATTTTTAAATCCATGAATGTCGTAATTTAGCTTAGAATCTAATGATCAATCAATAGATAGAAGAAGCCCTCAAGCTCTACCAAACTGCACTTAAACTCCATTCCCAAGGCGTCCAATACTATACGCAAGCTGCGGAAGCATACAGTAACTTATTGAACTCGGAAATTTTTAGATATCCAGAAGCCATAACAGAATTCGCAAGATATGAGCAACACCCCGAATTGGAATTCCTCGATTCTCCAGTACCTTTAGAGCTTGATATCGGTCCTACTGCGACAAATGGCATATCGAATACGTTACCTCAGATTCTATATCTCACATACAAAAATCATGGACAGTTTATTCTCGATTGTATAAGATGTCGTTTACGGAATACAAAAGAGTCGCTGGCCGATGCTACGAATCGCTTAACACTGGAATTACAGGCACACGCTTCTTTGGAGGATTTTGGAAAGGCTCTTGCTAGTGATGAATCAGATACGGAGCTTTGGAGGCGAACTGCTCGCGTGGCTGCAATGCTCGGAAGTCGTAAAATAGCCAGGTTCTGTCTCGAGGCAGCTGTGGAGGTTGATGACGATCCAACGGTAGCTGAGGTTGAGCCTCTGTCGCTAGAGGAAGGATTCGCGGGAGAACAACTAAAGGAAGAACTCGAGGTTCTTTCTGATGAGCTATCCTTATCTCACCCAATCATGGGACCTTTTGTTAAGAGATCGATGCCACAATTTCTAAAAAAGCACATTGATCCTTATCCGTTTCTACCAAAACCTAGAGAGCTTGATTTCGCCTCATATGGCGATGATGCTATGGAACGACGTCAAAGTCGCCCAGTCATAACTATCCCAGAGAGGTCGTGGACTGCTGTTGGTCATGAATTATGTGATGCCGCTACTTCTGCGCTTGGCGTACCTAGTAGTGGGTTCATGTTCGTTCTACCGCCTGGAGAAGAACAAATGGAGTTAGCAGAACCCTCACGTGGTCATCCACAGATAGACGAACAAATATTGCCTGATATCGTTATGGGGGTCTCTCCTGCAGCAGAGAGCAGTGGCAATGCTACACCTCAGACCGCCAACACAGAGGACCAAGCATCAACAAATGCAACCTTACCTACAAGAAAAAGATCACAATCCACTGCAGGACTACGCGATACCCCAGAAGAAGAGAATGGCACCCACAAGAGAAGCAGGCGTATCCGGAATCGAGAGAGTACTACTCACGAGACTCCTGTCGATCCAGCTACGCAATTTGCTGAAAAGTTGGAACCTTTTTCTCGAGCTGATAATGATGTATTTACCTTCGTTGGTGGGCTGCTTTCGAGACTCTCAGTCCATGATCTTGGGACTAGTCAAGAACTTCAGATAGCTCTCACTAATGATGACATTTCCGACCGAGATGAAGTGAGAAAAAACACCGCCACCCGAGATCTGCGCGATATTTTGCGAAGCTGGGATGATACTAAAGCATCCTTATTCCAGACTACTAATGCTGGAGACATCCTGGGCATTTCAGCAGGTGGTGCCAATGCTGGTCTTGCCGCTTTTCTTGAGCATTCCAAATCGGGACCTCAAAAATCGATCAATAGACCTATGCATTCAATATCTGAGGGTCTCGCCATGTTTGCCCAGAAAATCGAAAGAGAATGGCTACCACTACAAGATTCTATACTTGAGTGGTTATATATTATTTTATCTACTTATCAGCAGTATCAGTGGCAAGAGGAGCTCAAGGTCACGGTCGTGCGTGTAATCAGTTTTATTGACTCTGATGTGTATGATAGATTCCAGTCAGACTTAAAACTTTACTCATCTACTCCTGAACACTCAGATAAGCTATCACAATTGGAATATTTTACACAGACGATTTTTGAGCTGCATCTCGATGTATATTCCCGCATCACAAACCCGGAAAGCGTGGTCCAATATGAGGTCAGAGTCAAGACAAAAGATCGACTTGACCGTTGGGCAAATTTCACAGCACTTGTGATCCACAACCGAGAAAGAGATCCACATGATGAGCTTTCTCTGCGATACGTATGGGCCTCTGTTTTTTATGCGACTATCCCAGAAGATGTTTCTCGTGAACACAAAGTCGCCCTCTGGACTGACCTTCAACGAATCCTTGGTACCGTTGAGACGCCAGCAATTGAGCTCTCAAACAATGCAGTGATGCCTGAGATCTCTGTCTCCGCTGCAGAGCGAGAGGTGTCAAGGTTGACTACGTTGGAGTTCTTTCAAAACCTCTTTCATATGGATACAACAGATCCTCAAACTATCATCGAGACTCTTGAACCAGTATTAGATCCAGAATCGACAACTCAACCTACGGGAAGTGATGTTACGTCCTCTCAAGATAGCATGACGGATGGTGTGGATAATACACCTGCAGCCTTACGTGAGATGTGGAAATTCTTGCAAAGTGGGAGTACGTCACTGCGACTTTTCCTCTGGCAAAGACTGCGCGAGGCATATGAAAGCATTGGCTATAACACCAAAGTATTCTCGTGTCAACTGAAATGCATAGAAATTATTGTCGCTGATTTAAGGAGTGAAGATTATATCAACAATCCTCATGAACCTCGCCACCACAAATTAATAGTTTGGCTTAAGGCCCTTGATGATTTGCTAGTGAAAACACTGACAACAGCTCTGAATGATGCTGCAAGCTGCTTTGAGATCATTGACGATCGTCATATCAAATCAACATGTGCTGCATTGGCACAGCTTAATCGCGTCTTACACTCATGTGCGATTTTTGACGATGAGGTGATGGTGGAGAAAACACCTTTACCACAAACTCCAGCTTACTCGCCTCATGGATCATTCAGCGGATTTCTTTTCAAAGTTCGGGAAATGCAAGTGCGAACATGGGCATTGCAATATACTATGATAAAGGAGGCAACAACCCAAAACCGTGAGCTGTTCCCAACACCAGATAATGATCTTGCAGATTACCTTGCATTAGTTCACTATGCTCTTGGTCTCCGAAAGTGTTGCAAAGCATCTAACAAGATCTTCCTCAAGATGATGAAGGTCGAGATGTCAAGGTTGAAGCATGTTGATAAGTGGGAGGATTATCTGGGTCAAGTGTTGTTCGATCTTTATGGAATTCGACTTGGTGTTGGCACCTTCTTGCTTGATGATCATGGTTGTCCAACTGAAAGTCTCGATAAACGAACAGTTTTTAGCATAGCGGAGCAAGTCATTTCGCTCGCGAATAGTATGCCTATGAAAGAATTGATGAAGCATGAATTGCGTCCAACAATCGAGAAGATGCAAACAGCTGTTGGCACAGCGAAATCTACGGCTGCAATGACACATAACTTGCGCAACATCACGGAATATCTAAAGGGTCCGATTCGTCCGCGTGACATGTACCAGGCCCTCAGGGGTCAGACTCAAATTGATTCAGTTGACGTTCAAACCCCGGATAGTCCTCTTTCCAATAAAGGATGGTACTTCCTTCTAGGGATGATGGCTTTGACCAAATTCCGTTCACAAAAACGACTTGGTCCAAATACTCAAACGGACGATATGGAAATTGGTGCTCATTTCATGAAACTACAACTTCAATATACTGTGGACCATTGGGAAGCATGGTATAGATTGGCACAATGTTATGATCTGGAATTGGAAGAAGAGGTTTTGTGGACCGCTAACAAGATGAACAACCAACGTTCGGATTTGGTCAGGCTTCAGAAATGCTCTATTCACTGTTATATTATGGCATTGTCTACAGCAATGCGTTGTGCTGATACTACTTTTGGTACTGCAGAGAAGCTATCAGAGATGTATCATGACTTTGGAATGCGTCTCTATGCATCTTCTCGAGAACCATTTTGTATGGAAGCTTTTTTTGTAGATGAAGAGAAACACATGAGTGGTAACTCTGGCATGTACAAAGCAATTCAGCATGAGGAGATGACACGATTTAAAGTATGGAGATATGCGTCGAAATTATTCCGCCGATCTTTGTTAGATCGACCAAATTTCTGGATGTAAGTTTATCACGGAAACCCCTAATTCCGATTTAATACTAATTTCTCAAGGAATCATTTCATGCTCGGCAAATGCCAATGGAAACTTATTAATAAGGGACGTGAAGAATCGGAAATCGATGGCAAACCTCTTCCCAACAATCTACCTACCATGGATATGGTGATAAAACACTTCGTTCGTGCCATAGAAACGTGTCCAAAGCCACGAGATAGCCGTCAAGAACCAGTTCTCGAACCACACTACAAACTAGTTTCCCTTGTTCACAAGCTGGTAGCACGTGGAGAAATGCCACTACAAGATGCTTGTAAACTTTTACAAGATCAACCTTACGGACCAAGAAAGCAAGATCCATTCGTTATTGGTGACGAAGATGAATGGGAAATATTCATTCTTGCATGTTTCCGGCAACTACGACAAGCGGACAAACCACATTGGCATCATCGAATGATTGCTCGTGTCGCCAATATCATCTATGATGATTCTAAACCAGATTATGTACAAGCTTGTGCTGCTCGAATGGAGTTCCGAGAATCGATATTCACCAAAACCATGTCAATGAATGTCTGGAAACCAGACGCTGAGAGGCCAGGAAGACATTTCGTCTACATGCAACGTTATGTTATGTTTATGGCTAAGCTACTATTTCTCATCAACGACAAAGCAAACATGGAACAACTAGCCAAGAGGGTTAGAAAACGACAAGTAGATTTTTATAAATTTACAGACGTATGGAATGAATGTTGCACAATTTATCTAAAACTCATTCGCAAAGCTGCTTCTATTCCAGCAAATGTAGACGAGGTTTTCAAAGGAGCCACCCAAGCTGAGTTCGACGCCTATTCCGACCGACTAGAAGAATCAATTCGAGACGGCAGCCTAACCGGTGCAGCATTAGAAGCCCTCCGCGAAACCATAGAACTCAAAAAAATCAATGCTGCTCTCTCCAAAAACGCCCCAATCGACGACATGATCAACGATATCTGGGCAGTCCTGTACATCCAAGTCGTAAAAGATACACCCGCTATCGACACATCATCCATATCAACATCGATCCCACAATCTCAAATCGACGGCGATGCATCACCTTCAGCTGCTACAACAACAGCAACAGCAGCAAGATCCTCCGGCCCCATGAGTCTCAACCACGTCCTCATGAATCCAGATTTCAGCGATTTAATCCCCATTGCCCCTCCCCCACCTGCCCACTCCACCACCCTACCCCTCATCGAAATCTTCAAGCAGCGAAAGGGAATCACGCGACGCACCGTCATTCTGCGCGCCGAACAAGCCATTAACCGCGCGGCGGAAACCGCAAAACCAGTTGCTAATATTCGTGGGAGAGTTTCGACGGGTAATACGGCGACTGTTTCGAATCTTTCACCGAGGACTGGTACTTCTTCTGTAGCTGGTGCGGGGACGGGAGCGGGAAGTGGAAATGGGGGTCAGAGGAGTGAACAGCAGGTGGAATTGCATGATCGAGAAGCGAATAAATCGAACAACCATGATCGTGATCGTGATGAAGAACATGAACATGAGAATGAGCATGATCACGACTCCTCGGCCCCGGGGAGTGTCCATGATAGTGCGGATGATGAGAGTGATTTGAGTGATGTGCCGGATATGGATGATGAGGAGGGGGAAGGGGAGGGAGAAGGAGATGGAGATGGAGATGGTGGAGGAGCGGAGGGGATCAATCAGATGTTTCCGGGGTTGGCGAGGAGGGTGGGGAGTATTGGTGGTGGTGGTGGGGGGAGTGGAAGTGGGGGTGGGACGCCTGTTAGATAGGCGAGTCATGTGTAGGATTAGAATGAGAAGATTGAAGAAAGGGGGGATTGGGGATGAAAAAGAAGAGGCATGGGTTGTTTTTGTGCAATGCGGGTGTTATTTGGTGGGTATTAAATAGCATGGGATGCGATGAAATGAAATGGGATCGGTTAGGTATTAAGGCATACATAAATAGATATACCCATGCATACATAGTATATAGTTTACTTTACCTTGTTTGTTGCTGTATGTATATGCAGCAAGTGAGGAGGTAGCAAGCATGTAGAATTTTATTGTAATATTACTGGAATTATATCAGAACTGTATTATGTAGATGGGTGAGTAGTGAGTTTGATATGGAACATAGAGCATGCATGCTTCAGTTGATTACAATTAGTGTATTCTTGTGATGTACTTTACGCAGTCAATTTATACAATTCAGGTTGGGAATTTTCAATAACAGTACCGTGCCATTCAGTACACAAGATGTCACGAGACGAGAAGAAACGATACCAATTCCATAATATGAGGAAGACCAAAAAATTAATTGACTAAGTCTAAGTATAATATACCCATCCACAACCAACTACAAAAAGACCCCCCTCGTTTCCACATTCCCTCCAGCTCATCCATTGAGTTACAAGTCCCCTCGACTATCTACCTATGGATCATCACCACCATCACCACCATCACCACCACACATCCCCCCATCTCACACACCCCTCACAACCAAGCCATCACCGCAATGAAAATCATCCAACTCACCATAACTCCTACCATCATCTCCATTCCACATCTAACTCCTGCCACTGCTCCACTCTTCTGGTTCTGACTTCCGGTATCAATATCCACATTATCAATTCCATCTCCTGAGTTAGAAGAAACTTGAACAGTAGAATTAGAAGTAGAATCTGAATTCGAAAAAGTGGGAGTAGCCGCCGTGGTTGAAGTAGTTTTACTCGTAGATTTAGTTCTCGGTGTTACTACCGGCGGAACACCAATATACTGACGCTTTGTGATGGGGATTTCTGCTGCTCTTTTCTTTAATTTTGACTTCGGTGTCTCGAGTTCTGGACGTTGAGATTGAGTAGTAGTTGTGGATGCGGTGTTAGCCCCCAATATAGGAATTTGAGACACTTGCATAGGACCAGTCTGAAATAATGCACCCATACCCAAAGATGGAATTGCAGGATTACCACTGATTTGCCATCTGCCTGGTTTACTTGATGGGCAAGCAGGTGCTGTATTGGTGGGTGTATAATCTGCTTTTGGAACACCTTGTGGTTGAGCTAAATCCCATCCGAGGAATTCAATAGCTGTGCTGGGATCTCCACATGCAAGATAGTTTTTAACTTCAGGGCATAGCTCAGCAATATTGGCAGCAGAGTTACCAATTGGGATCTTTCGGTAACCCATAACATTGCGATATGCCTTCATATCCGTGACAGCGGCCTTGATATACAAAGCTGCATTGGAGCCAGCCTGAGTATCAATGACCTTATTGCCGATTAAAAACCCAGCAACATTTGAGTACGTATGAAACGCATCCATAACACGTGCGAGGGATTGGAATTGCATGTCTGTCCACTTGGGTTCTTTCGATGACATGGCTATTGGGAATGTATCAAGATCGAGCCAGAGATAGATTCCAGCATCATCAAGGGCTTTCATGCAAGGTCCGTGGTCTGCTGTAGGATCAACATGGGGTACTCGAACGGAGTTTGCGCCGAATGCTTTCATTAAATTGATATCGCTGGTGCATTGAGTAACGTTAACGAGAGGATCATTGCCTGTTTCACGGTACTCGAAACCTGATTTATTAGCATTTTGTATCTTAAAAAGATGAGTGAGTGTACCTTCAATGAAGAATTGCTGGCCATTGGCGAAAAATTTTGACCCCTTCGTCGTGATCACTGGGAGAGCAAATCCTGTCATGGCAAGTCCTGCCAGGGCGAGAGCCTTTGCAACGATATGACGCATGATGAGATAACCTTACAATGTAGGTCAAATAATAATGAACCAAAATTCGAAATAATAAAGATATACTTGAGAAAGTAGAGCGATGTTGTTAAAATACAAGTTGCTGCTTAGATGTTATCTAAGAAGTTGAAAAAGAAATATAAAGTTGGAATGAACAAAAATTGGGAGAAAAGAAATGTATATATATTGCATATTGTAAAGTATATAGTGACCTCTGTTTACTTGCAATAATCTAGTCGAGGAAAGAACAAAGATCAACATTGTCATGATTCCAATGTTGGTCGTTTGGCTCAATTGTCCCTTCCTTGAGGAGGAATCGATTGTCAAAGTTCAAAAAACAACACTGCCGAAGATGGTAATGGGAAGAGCTACTTCTCTACTTCTCTACTTCTCTACAACTCTATGAAACATGTCAAAGAAGGCTTGAGTAACGACAAATATATTGAATGTTGAAGATGTTTCCCTCTCAATGCTGCTTTCCCCATGCATATGTTTTCCAATCAGTACTTCGGCAGGAGGGCTGCAACAACTATGTTGATTTCATTGCGGTCGTCGCTCCTTCTTCGTAAGTATACATACATGTACAAGTACAAGCTCCGTGTCACACAAAAAAGAGCATAGTCCAAAACTTGTTGATTAATATATTTAAAAAAGGAATAAAGCTTTTTTTATATGATATAGTGTTCAAGTTATAACTTGAATATACTAGTAATAGTAGTATTGAAAATACTATGATAAAATATCATTTTTAACTTATATTTAGTGATTAATTATTGAAAGATAATTATATAAGTATATGATTTAAGTTATATAATTTATTTTTTATACTAGTAGTACTAGTAATATACTTTTTATTTCAAGTTCTTGAATACAAAATTAATAAATATTTTTTTTCAAAAAAAAGATTAAATTTTTATAAAAATATAATTTATTTTTTTATATTATATTCTTTTGAGTTTCATATCTTTTTTTATAACTTGAATCCTAGTAAATATTTAAAAGTTTTTTTTATTAATATTTTTATATGAATCTGAAAACAATCAAAATACTACTAGTAGTAGTATTAAATTTTAATAATCGACTCGGATAATTCAAAGTTGATTTATTACTTCAAGTTAGTAGTAGTAAAAAATATTTAAAAAAGTATAATAAAACTTGCCAGTGAATATACTAGTAATATAATAAAAAAAGTATTTGTTTGTTTTTCATATTAAATTAATAACTTTTGAAAACTTTTTTTCAGAATTCTTTATTCTTCAAGTTCAAGTTGTAGTCACGGTACTAATCTTTCAAGTATTCTTTTATGACCGTGACACTCCAGCTAAAAACTCGATAGGAATCGTGATCAGACATGTTATGAAAACTATTAAACTTGAAGACATGTTGTAACTTGAATGTAGATAGTGTCTCCTTGAGGGATAGGAAGGTAGTAAGCTAAGATATTCATTCATTCCTCCACGGTGGTTTCCTAGATTCTTCTAGAAAGTGCCAATGGTTGTCTAGCCATATTGCAAAACACGCATTTTAAGAGCCAAATTTACAGTGATTTGGAGGTCTCGATAATTCTCTTCATGTTATTAACGTTGGGTGGTATACTATTGCTTGAGGTTAACATCTCATCTGTCAGGATACATTTTAGTAATCCAGTCGTCATTTTCAGTAACTTGAATGGAGTGTAATAACATAAACACGAGAAATGTCTTAAATGCCAAGAAAGAATAGTAGTAGAATTAGCGTATCTGTTCAATAGATATCGATATCATAGATCAATAGCTTCAAATTTATCCTAACAATCAGAATTCATTTCTGTCTAACCCGACGGTATGGTTGCGGAGTGAGTATGTTTGTTACACTGTCTCCACACATTGAACATAGCAACAATTTTCAGGGTCTACCACTGGCATTCTCTAATTATGGGTTTCCAAGGTTCTTGTCGATTTCTGTATCAAAAATAGTAATAAATATATTATGGGTAAATTAAATAATGAAACAACTCCACAATGTACTATGTATACCTCGTATATGTTTCATATTTTTTTTTTATATATTCTCATTTAAATATCGATTGGAATTATTCCCTTACGGAAGTAGATATGGAGCGGATCTCCGCCCCGCCTTATTCCTTCCCTCCCCTTTCCTCCCCTCCCCTCTCATCTCATCTCATCTCATCTCATCTCATTTTACTCAGGTATTTCAATCCACTTACTACTAGTATCAATATAATAGCCTAGAATTTGATCATCAAACTCAAGTGGGGAAGTTGAACCCTATAACTTTTGATCTGGCAATTTATTATTATTATTATTATTATTATTATTATTATTATTATTATTATTATTATTATTATTATTATTATTATTATTTTATTATTATTATTATTATTATTATTATTATTATTATTATTATTATTATTATTATTATTATTATTATTATTATTATTATTATTATTATTATTATTATTATTATTATTATTATTATTATTATTATTATTATTATTATTATTATTATTATTATTATTATTATTATTATTATTATTATTATTATTATTATTATCTATAATTGGAAAGGTAGAACTTTTTTTAACTGTTTCTACTCTTTTATCAGAGCTTCTCACTTTGCCTACATAGTTCTAGGTGATTTCAGTATATCGGACATAACGAATTCAATTCATTCAATCGAGACCGTCTCGTCTTATGAAACAGATTTATTTAAACGCTTGATCCAACAACAAATTCCAATCACGGAATAGTTAAACTACCGACTTCCCGTCAAATCCCCCCCCTTCCCCCCCCAAACATTGGAATATCGTTCATCTGAAATTTCCCATACATCAATTCTCGTCGCATTATCATTGATATCATTCTTTCAATACAAACAAGATGGCAGATTCAGGAAATCAACATGTATGACCGATCGAATATCTTTCTTTTGAGGGGTCGCGCAAACCCCTCATTTCAACCTAACGAATCCAACAGAAGACTGATTCTGTGTGTTGATAATATCTAGGGCCTTAGCAATGAAGAAGTTCAGGCATATAGAGATGCATTTTCTATCTTTGTGAGTTATATTCATAAATATTCTATCCGCAGAACCACGAAACTGATATTTTTTTCTTCTATTTCAGGACAAAGATGGTGATGGTACGCAATTCGACCCCGCATCCCCTCATAATACGAGATTCCCTTCTTTCCTAACAATGCAACCAATATTCAGGAACCATTTCCACCAGCGAACTTGCAGAGGCAATGAAATCACTTGGTCAAAATCCTTCAGATGCTGAAATTCAAGATATGATAAATGAGGTAGATGTTGATCAATCAGGAACAGTCGATTTTGATGGTACGCAAAACCTTTCACTCTCTCGATTACCATTCCTCCCAACCCTTTCTAATATCTTTACCTTCTCGCAGAATTCCTTAAGATGATGACTACGGAAACAAAAGGTGTGGATTTTGAACAAGAGATGCAAAGTGCTTTCAGAGTCTTCGATGTTGATGGAAGTGGTACTATTTCACCGGAGGAAATTTACAAATTGATGGCTTCATTGGGAGAGAATTTGTCAGAGGAGGAAATCAAGAGTATGGTTAAGGAGGTTGATAAGAATGGTGATGGAAGCATAGATTGTATGATGCGCCCTTTCTCCATTACTTTTTGAAGTATATCTACTCACTAGACGGTGTATCACAGATGAGGAGTTCGTTTCATTTATTCGCGATAACAAATAAATGAATCTGACCTGAATTTGTTGCGGGGGGATGCGAATTTGGAAAAATCTCAATGTTCTAATTCTTTGGGGTCATATATGTTCTACATAGCAACAGCATCTTTGAAAATTCTACGTATTTACTTCTGGATCATACATATGAAAGTCTTAAAATCTCAAATTTCGATTGAGTGAACCTATTATAGGATTCCCTCACCTTTAGTATGAGGTTGCATACTATAATATATGCTATTGCAAGTGCAATAGTTTCTAGTGCCTCTACATAAGAAATGTTAAGGTTTTGATATTCACCCGATGAAAAGATAGTTCTGGTTTCTACTATTGATTCCAATATTAGAAATGACTACACTAAGAGAATAACAAAGATATAGCATAAAGGAATATTCATAAGTCTTGGTTTCTTCATAGTATAATGAGGCTCTTTCTTCCCTGAACAAAGGCATTGTTCGAAATTTCCATAGAACAATACCTCTCCTTCTCGAACAAAGTTATTGTTTTGATATTTATACATACAATCACCCAGATCATCCCCTGCAATTTCCCCTCCCGACCACTTTTTACATCATAAACCCATTTACTGACATTTAATAACCACCCAAACGATAATCATGTCTAGAAGAATACCACTTGGAGTAGGTGGATCAGCATCGCAATGGGACTCTACTGATTATTCATATCTTTCAGAAATACCACCAAAAACAGAGACTCGTTTAACATATGGTGTAGAGATAGAATACCTAGTAGGCTACATACCAGAAGGTAAGTCTGACCCCCACCCGTACGATCCCCGTCCCGTAACCGGCACCCAATTCGGATCAATTTCATCACTAAACGAAGCAATCAAGGGCCATCTCGCCGCCGCCGGCTGTCCCGCCATGAACGGCGATAACCAAGAATCTTTCCTCACCGAGGAAGACAACCTGGGCCAGTGGCTCCTCACCCACGACGGCACCGTCGTGAATTCCTTTCCCGACGAATACTCCTACCACGGCATGGAAATGTGCACACCGCCCTTCTACTTCTGCGACCGCACACTCGACCACATTGACGCGGTCGTCAACATCCTGAAGGAAAAGTACCGCATCAAATCAGACCCCTCATGTGGTCTCCACGTGCACGTCGGCAATGAATTCGACGGTTTTCAATACCGGGTTCTGAAGAATTTCATGGCCATCGCTTGGACCTACGAACGCCAGTTCCAATGCATGCACACCGCCGACCGCATAGCCAATAGCTGGGCACCCCCATTCTCGCGCACATTTCTCTACGAGGAGCTCAAACGCAAGCCGCGCAACCGTCTCGAATTCCTCAACATGATTCTCGATCTTGAGAACCTCGAGGCCATCAGCGCGGGCTTCATGATTAATTTCGGGCGTCCCGCGTTCAATATCGATAACCTGACATTCCCGTATCTGAACAGCAAGCGCACGATTGAGTTTCGCCATCACGCGGGCACGCTTGATAAAGAGGAGATGCGGAATTGGATAACGGTGTGCGTCAGGCTGGTGCAGAAGGCGTGTCTGATTCGCGATGATGACGCGCTGCATGCGAAGTTGAGGAGGGAGGTGGATATGCCGGTGCAGCTGGGGCCCGAGGGCGTCAGCACGGTCGATGTGCTGATGTGGATTGGGTGTCCGGTGCAGGCGTTTTTCTATGGGCTGAGGATTGAGAGTGAGAGTGAGGTGGATAAGGCGAGGAGGACGAGGTTTTGGGAGGACGGGAGGACCGATCCCTGGTTGCCTGGCGAGACGGATGTTCCGATTAGACCGTGGTATGACGGGAATTATCTGGATGATATTGAGGAGGAGGAGGAGGAGGAGGAGGAGGATGAAGACGTCGATGTCGTTTCAGTGAGTGATAAGTCGATGACTGTATCGGAAGAGTTGAGGCAGAGGTTGAAGGAGATTGAGGATAGGGAGCCTGAGGATAAGGATAAGGAGAACACGTGAGTCTTTCTTCCAATTTCTCTTTCTTCTCTTATCTTTTCTGATCTGTTTTATGATTTTCCATTTCAAGTTGCACTAACTTGAACCTCTTGTTCCTATTCCCCTTTCTGCTTTTCTTCAATCCTTGTTTTCACATCATGATCTAGGTAAGTCATCTAATCAACTTGAATCATTCTCATTTTCTATCTAATACTTATTCAAATATATCTACTACTATACTATCAACAAACATGACTTCTTTGACAACTAAATCACATTGTGCACTGGCACACTGGCAACATTTATCTCAGACTGATCCTCAGACTCTTCGATATACTGCATCACATAAAAATATTTTGAACAATCATACTATGATAATAGTACTACTAGTAGTAATGCTGAATTTTTCATTTGAAGTTGATTAAACTTGAAGGATTTGAGAATTTTTAGTTATGATCATGATTTTGCGGATGTAAAAATAAATAAATCGACTTGGATGTTTATTCAATAGTTGAGTTTTTAAATATTAACAACTTGAACATGATGATACTAGTAATAAATGAATTAATATTTGTTATTTTTTACTACTACTAGTAGTAAAATCAATTTACTACTACTAGTACTAGTAACCTGAACTTGAATATATAAAAATAATTTTTTTGTTATTTTTGTATACTAGTCCTAGTAGTGGTATATTATATTAAATAACTTTTTTTTTTTAAATGTCAAACTTGAAAATTTCTCTACTAGTACTACTAGTAGTAGTAAATCTTGAAAATTATAATTCAACATTAATTTTATTAGTATTATTATTAATAAATATTCAAGTTATATCTGGCAGCGAAAAAGTTTCTAAGCGTTTATTAAATAAAGATGATTTCTATCTAACTATAACTGACTAAGATCACTTTAGCGTATGTCAAAGTTTTTTATGCCAATAGAAGTAAATCGATTAGGACTTGTGGTCGATTGACTGTCGATTGACTGTCGATTGACTGTCGATTGACAAGAGCCTGCTAGAAGAGAACTTCGTGTCAGTGAAAATAAGAGTAAGAGTATGTCAGTGACTTGGAATATTAATAGAAGTAATAATGAAAATAATTAAAAATCATGATATAAGAAAAGACGGAATCTAGTATGGGGTACTAGTAGATGTGTTTGTATTGTTGAAGCAAGTTCAAGTTGTTGATCTAGTAAAACTAACTTGAAGTTGAAGTGACGGCGAGGACTATGAGAGCCTCCATATTGCTGACTATTCAGACTTATATCGTTAACCTCTTTTCTAGTATATACTAGTAGTGCTAGTAACTTGAATAACTTGAACTTCGAATAACTTGAAGTTTAAACTGATAAATCTCCCCATGCCCAGTACTGCTTTAGAAATATTGTAGTCTTCCACCTCAGTTTGAATCTATTCGTATTCAGAACGTATCGAAACGGCGATCAGTACGCTCCCCATTACCAATCACCAACCCATCATCTTCATCTATCAAACCCCACCCATACCCCTTCAACTCATGCATCTCGCCATCCTTATTAATATACCAAGCCGTCAAACCCCTCCCCGTAATTCTAACGACCATTCCACCACCATAAACATACGCCGCCGAGTGACCAATCTTCTTCCATCGACCACCTCTCGCTTCTCTCGTATAAATCACGAACTCGCACGCCCCGGATGGGAATGTGCGGCGGGGTACAGAGAGTAGACGATGCATATGTCCGTGGCGCTGATTAGGGTTGTGCATAAATGGTCCGTTGGGATTACCGATTATGTGGATGGTTTCGCCACCGTAGAGGCTGATGTTGATGGACCATATGGTGTGGTCGTTGATGTGGAGACTGGTGACGTAGGTGGTTATTTGGTTGCCGTGCAGGATTGGTATCACGTCGACCTCGACAACGACGATTTGCGATGAGAGATCGAACTCGGCGGGTGCTAATGAATTTGACATTGATAGTGAGTAGATGAGATACAATTGGTTGGTTCGTGGTAAGAAAGGTTTATAATACATATTTGATGGATTATTTAGGGTTTAAATAGGAAGTTGAGTAGGTAGGGCAGATATCTAGCTGTAGAAATCGAGAATCTAGAAGGCAGAAGAACATATGATTATAAGCTTTCACGATTGCTCATTATCAAAGCGAAGTGAATTGTTTGCTGAGTCAGATGTTGTCCATTCAAATATCATAAAATTCTAGAAAGTAGCAGCAAATGCTAGACATCCAAAGGGAATTGAGGAAGTGTTGCTTTTAGTTGATCTCACCTTGCGTAGAAGTAATAAGATGAGTAGAAAATTTATCTGAAAAACTGTTATATATGTAACTTAATTCACTGTAGTCTCCTATTCTAGTATACTCCGTTTGCTACAATGCCACAATATAAACTGCAAACTACAAATTATCATGTCACTTATCCAATATTTTGGTCATTCATAACTCTACACTTTACTATTGAAGATTCTACCGCCATTTATCATATACATCTGAGTCACAGTTTTCAATTGGCCTTCGTGCTTCGCTTCTATTATGCTTGTGTCTCTTTGGCACATATATACATCGCTTCGACTCCGAGTCGGAGGTTCGGTTAATTTGTACTAGCATTTGATCTAACCCTTGGCCGGATATGATATGGATGATGGGTGATATCCTCTTGACTCATGTAGCACTTTATATGTAATGATTATAGTAATATTTAATTATCGTAGAACGGTTTCTATTTTTGATTGATCGTATGCAACACACTGTGGCTGATAGCATATTAAAATAACTTGAAGCGTATTGACTAACGGCCGTAGAAACATTCAAGTTAATGAAGTCAGTATTGAGAATTGCCTCGCAACTATTAGTGTGTAAGATGAGGTTGGGATCGTAAGACAAAACAACTTACAAACTACTTTTTGAATTGATTGATAGCTATTATCCAATATTATTCATTTCTCTGTTTGGTCTCAAATTCTCGTATCATTCATCCGCACCCATAACTGTAACTTTAAGATCTACTAGTACCCTAACTCCGTCAAATGATACCCATAACTCTTACTCTCAAGATAAGAGACAGTACTACACCTAAATCTGCTCATAATTATGACGCCAATAGCCTGAGAGTAGAAAACGTTGCATACCTTCTCTCGCAACAAAAGCTCATCTTAAATTCTATCATTTAAGTCAAATGTCATAAAAGAATAGATTCGGGTCAGACTCGGATGATCATATAATCACATAATCATTTTCAAATACTAACTAGTAACTTGAATTGAAAATAATAGAAAATGTTTTACTACTACTACTATATTTTTAATATCATATTATCATAGTACTACTAGTAGTAATCTAGTATACATAAAAAGAATTTCGTTTTTTTAAATAGATTAATAAATAAAATTTTAATTGTATTCTTTCTTATATAATAATACTAACTTGAATTATAGATTCAAATTTTCAATATTGATTCATTATTTATTATTTTATTATATATAACTTATTCTTTTATTTTATTTTTATTACTATATAGTAGTACTAATTAATTATTATTATTTTAATTATATAAAAAATAATCACTGGCATTATTAAAATAAACTTGAACTTGAAAATAAATCGAATGTTTTGCCAGTGATAAATAAAGACTTTTAGTAGATTCAATAAGATTAATAAAATTAATAACTACTAGTAAATCCTTATTAACTGATAATTACTAATTAGTACTAGTAATATACTAGTAACCTTGTCAATTAACCGATAATCGACTGTTAATTCATAAAGACTTCAAGTTGCTGCTAATTAACCGTTAATTAACCGCAATTAACTTTTATTAATATAAATTTTTTGGATATAATACTAGTACACCAGGGTGATCATAATCAATCATTATTACTATACAAGGACTAGTAGTACCTAGTGCTACATAATTTATTTTTGATTTTTAAATTATTTCTAAAAAAATTTATCTTAAAATTATTGAATAAAATATATAGTATATCTACTTTTTTATTTTATTACTACTAGTACTAGTACTAGTAATAACTTGAATAATTATAAACTTTTTTTAAATCATTTAAAGATATTATTTATATTATTTTAAATTTTAATAATAGATTTTTTTACATTTTTACATTTTTTGATATTAATTAAATTCAAGTTTCTTTAAATAAAAACTTTTAAAAACTTTTTAAATTTTTAGATTCAAGTTTTTTATTTTTTTATTTTTCTTATTTTTATTTGTAATATTTTTTTATGTATCTCATATTATTGTTTCTTTTGAAAATTTTATAAAAAATGTTTTATTTATTAAATAATGAAATCAAAAAAAAGATTAACATTATGAATCTAATTAATCAACAACTTGAACTTGAAACTTGAAATCATGATGAAGGTTTTTATGATAGACTTTTTTATTATTCAGTTTTACATAAATAATTTCGGTAATACGATTGTAATTATCCCAACTTGATTCTGTCTTTTCGAACATCATGAAGATCAATATTACATATATTTTAGGAGAGAATCCATAATGACAAAGTTGACTTTTACCCGTTACCCTAATATCCCATCCCAAAATTTACTTTTCCATATCCAATTTACCCCGAACCCCAATTGGTATCAATCCCGCAACCCCATATATCAACCACTAAATAGCTAAACCCTGTAACTCCGACAACTCAGAGTTAGTAGAAGCCTGAGTACTCTTCGTCCCATTCGTCGTCGCCGAGCTCACGCTAACACACTCCGAATCCAATTCATTCAATCGAACAAGTCCCCATCCCCTCTCTAGAAAACTCTCTCTATCTATACTAGATGTATCGCTGTTATCCTCCTCGCTCTTCTTTATCAGTGATATTTCAGGCGTTACAATTAAACCGCCCACATCCCTCATTTCACCTATCGCGTTCGCAATATACCATTCTTTCCTTCTGCCTTTTTGCCCTTCTACCCAGCCCAACGCACTTTTAAGCACCTTTTCTCTACAGTATTGTTTGAATTTGTTGTCTCCGAAATACATCAAGTTTTGAAGAAAAGAGCTTCGTTGTCGTTCTCTATGCCGTCGTTTGATGTTCTCCACTGCAAATGCGCGAAGTTCGGATCTTAAATGTATCGTCGATGGGACTTTCGTTCGTGACAAGTTCTGTGGTTGAGCAATTTGGATGTTTTCCTGTGTCCCAGGTGGGGAGATAGGAGCCGATATTGCTTCAGCAAGCGAAACCGCATCAAGTAGGGCGCAATTTGCTCCTTTTCCTAACGTAGTCATGATGCTAGATATAAGGTTAGCCAAATGATTTTCGTGGGGGAGAAATGGTATTGGCTTACTTGAAAACTGCATCCCCAATCAAAGTCACGTTACTGCAGTCCCATGGCTTTACGGAGTCGCACTTCTCAACTACTTGCATATACGCTGTGTTTGTCAAACACATTTCCGCTAGTGCCACGAAGTTCGGATGTATGTTTCGATTCGTTTTGGAGCGTGCGATAATTTCTGTCTTTAGTTCTTCTGGAGTGAAGTCCTCTGGTGCTTTGGATTTATTGACGAAGGAGCCTATAGGACCTCCGTATCCGTACATTATGAAAGATTCCGAAGGTTCAATTTCATCTTCGGTATAATCTGTTGCCCAAGGCTTGAGGGGATTTTGCCATGAATGTATCAATATATTTTGATTTCCGGGGCAGAATGCCTGTAACTAAATCAGTTTTTGATGCTTCCGTAGAGCTTAGAAAGGGAGAAGAGTAATACCATGATTCCACTATTCGATCCCGCCAACTTAAACGTTTCTTCGGTCAAAGGAATCTTGAAATATATCACGCAGACATCTGTCGATCTTATCCTAGCTTCTGGAAACATCTGCTGTCTGACTCTTGAATTTATACCATCGGCACCAACCAATAAATCACACTCATCAGTTGATCCATCCGAGAAATGCACCCTTACTACTCCGCCAGGTAATCTTTCATATCTCTCGAATTTCTTCCCAAATCGGGCAAAAGACTCGCTCCAATGTAAAAGTCCTTCTCTCAAGCGCCATCTGGAGACAGAAAACTGATCTTGTATTTCTTCTGGTAACCATGTATATATTGGGTCCCCATTACTCTTAACAAAAGATATCTCCTGACCACCAACTGGCTGCGAACCAATACTGGGTGCTATTTCTCGCCATACCTCATGTTGCAATTTTCCTTTTAGATTCCTCAATACGAAGGATGAAAGCATAACCCTGTATCCAGAAAGACGATCGGTAGGGCCTCTACTTCGCTCATATAGCGTGACATTTATATTCGATGCATCCGTAAGTAGCTGTCCCAAAGTTAACCCGCTCAGTCCTCCACCAATAATGATCACTCGGAGAGGTTGATTTCTATCTGTTGACATCTCTAATTGTGTGAAAATAAAAAATAATACAATGCACCGAAAGACAAATATAGAAAATAATATGAATAAGAATGAATGATCGAAAAGTCGATAGAAAAAAGAACTTGATATAATTCATCTAAGGCTGTACTAGCGAGGCCTCGGTTCATGTACCGAGACGCCCCTCCTTGATATCATACTACTACGGACGTATCATAGTTTTTCATAGTCATTCGGGGCAAAACATTCAATTATCGATCGTTTCACCGAAGGCTCCACACTGACGAAGTAATATCCGACTCGGAGAAAGAAAATTCATCGGAATATTTACAAATTGTTGAAAGCTCGAAAACTACGGCGGTCTGGTTGAGACTCCAGTAGAATACCCTGTAGCTTATATGCTTTGCAGTACTAAATTATAGTGGTTCGTTTGTTTCATAATAGTATGTATAAAATGTGTATAAATTTTATAAATTTTGTACTACTAGTAGTAATTTTCGATTTTAATCTACTAGTATAATTTAATTTACTAGTAATTAAATAGATTTTAATGATTCAAGATTATTCAAGTTAATAATTTTTATAATTTATATAAATAATACAATTATAATTCAATTTATAGACTACTAGTATGCATATACTAGTAGTAGAAGTCTAGTTCAGACTCAGACTCCGAGTCGGACTTGAATCATGATGAAATGTTTCAAATTTTAGTGTTTAACTTAAGTTCAACTTGAAGTTCGAGTCTATAATTATAAAAGTCTCAGGCTTCAAGCTTCAAGTTTAGGCTTTGTAGATTATAGTACTAGGAGTTTGAAAGTTAGTATCATAATTTTGTATAATTTTTATAAATATAAAAGTATTTTATACTAATACTAGTAGCCTGAGTATTTCAATTTATATTTATAATTATATAATTCATTTTCAAGATTTTATATAACTTGAAATTTAAAGTAATATAAAATAATATAGAATAATTTGATTATACTAGTAATAGTACTAGTACTACTAGTAGTAATAACATGATGATCTTTTTTAGTAAAAAGATCTTTTTTTAATTCGAATATTATATAATATTATTAATTATAAAAAAGATTATTATTTATTAATATAATTAATCAATTTAATTAAAATTTATATGTATATACTATTAATCATGATATATTAATAAATAATAAGAGTATTAAAAATATTAAACTTGAAAGTACGATATAGTCTAAAAATATTGAAAATAATATTAAAAATATCAATAAAATTAATAAGATTGATAATTAGTAAAAATATAATATTACTAGTACTAGTATATAGACTCGGAGTAAATTTTCAAGTTATTCGTTAATTAATAATAGTAAATTATTAATATATCTTTATTAATTGATAATTAATTACTAATAATATATCTTTCAAGTTGCTACTACTAGTAGTAATTAATAGTCAATCGATTATAAGCTGAGTACTAGTATAATCAATTTATATTTATTAATATAAAAATTTTTGATTTATACTAGTAAAGTTATCATTGTTAATTAATGGTTGATAAAGACTATCTTTATCAGTTACAAACATAAAAACTTTTTTGTTGCCAGTGATATTTAAGTACAAGATTACTAAGAATTATTATTACTAGTACTAGTAGTAGTACTAGTAGTAACTTGAAAATATTTTTACTATATGGAGTAGTACTATCATTCGAAGGGTCTGAGGATGAGATAATATAATTTATTGTTCCTAATAATCATGATATGATAAATCATGCGATTTTCCAAAAATGTATGACCAATGGATCCACTCTATGAGCAAGATTGAAGTATATGTACATCAAATAGGTTTAGAGAAATTACGTAATTTTGATCACGCTTTACGTTTCGATATATATTATTTATTTTAAGCTTCATATTGCTCTATATCCATGTATTTTTGAATCAATAAAATTACAAGAATGAATGACAAATGGGGCGAATTATAAGTGATCGACAATGGGTGGTAAAAAAATATTTGTTAGTACAAATCTACTAGTTACTAGTTGAACTAAAATTTCTTATTTTCTATCATGAAGATTCAAGCAGATGCTCAACACATACAGTCACGGTATCACATGCTTTATTAATTCAAATGACTTTATGTCAGAGAGCGACACCTAGGATGCCAGTGGGTAGATGCTTAAGGCATTCAGACAGATACACGTAATAGAGTTAGGAAGAATCCACTCATATACATAGAACTTCCAATTCTAGATAAATCCCTCTTCTTTAATGACTATTCCATTTCTTATATCGACCCCTACCTGTAATTTCTTGAACCCTGTCATACTTTAAAATTTTCTTTTTAAAAAGTCTTGATCAACGTCATAAAAAAGGACCCTTATATAATGCTTATAATGCTTTATACGTAATATAAAGTGAGGATAGTTTATACTGCTTTATGTATTACTTAAAAACCCAACCCTAGTATCAAAAATTTGTTTAGCAAATCTCGCGTTCTTACAGTTTACCAGAAAAGGTTCTAGACATATGTTATTTAGATTGCGGAAATTTGAGGGATGTATGCCGCCTGCTACCTATTGAGATTCAGAACATGGCCTGCCTGCTGAATCTGACGTGATGTTTTAGTAATTATCCAGATGGATTAGGCTACATTACTCCCTGAGATCATGAGATTCGGACATTGTCAAATGTCATCTTGGGTTCTTTATGTTTGATCATTGCTATCATGGGAATAGTTTCCGGAGCTCTCGGAACTCCATTTCTTATGAAAATGTCATAGCTTGTAGTGGCTTGTCTGACTAACTGCGGTAAATTATTCTAGAAAGATTGTAATTTCTATTATTGTGGGCTGTTGGTCCCGGATTTATAGTCCCGGATTTTTAGTCCCGGGTTCTTAGTCCCGGATTATGAGTCCCGGATAGCTACATCATTTTAGCCCTACCAACACGTGGCATTCATAACGGCTTTTTAACTAAGCATATGGCAAGGACCACATTTGAGGACGTGATTAGTTGCTCGTATCAAGATGCTTGCAGTACCCTATGGCCTCAGCAGGTCAGGAATAGAACTTGACGCCGAATCAGGGATTTCGACAGGTTTTCGGCAACTACTAGTACTAGCATATTGTGGCTCAAATGATATTTCCGGCGCTAAATCATGCACTGGAAGTCCTTTTATAGTACAAAAACTAACAAAAACTCAAAATAGCCAAAATCCACTAAGTTTGAATAGGATTCGGTTATAGATTAGTTAAGAAGTTATCAAGAAATTAATAATCTTTTCATAATCTTAACAATTATATACTTTACAATCATATATTTTTTAATTGCACTACTAGTAGTACAAGCACGATTTCATCAAATAAATCTCAAATTTTAAATATTCAATCTTACATACATACAACTCAATTTACTTTTGTTTTGCTATTTACCGTGACTTTTTTACTATCTCCTCTCCCTTCCTTTTTCTCCTCTTTCTCGCTACATCTATCCAACTGTTTTATTTCTAATTAGGTATAAAGGCACTCTAATTTAAGATTATGCGCATATTATAGCACTTGGCAAAGTCCTTCTACAGGTTTTCCTTGACATCATGGCACTGTTAAATATGGATCACATCCCGAAGTAACCGAGATGGTGGGTCTCGTATTCTTTACCCCTATGGGCTCACGTCGTCAAGGCATCTCATATATATGGTGATCACTCTCAGACTCCAGCATTGGCCCCACAATCTTTAAATGAGATGGAAGATACTTTTGCAGTTGTTGTATTTCCGCCTGCCTCTGTGCAATGAGTGCCGTAACTTCTGTGGAAGGTAAGGGCATTGAAGTTGCCAAAGAAGCGCATGCCAGATCATCATGAGGACTGTTTGCATGTGATGTTGACATCTTAATGTTATCTCTAACAGGAGGGGAAGACTGAGAAACAACAGTCACATTCTCCTCAACTACTTGTACAGCAGTTTTCTGGTGTTGGGTTTCAGGTGCTGGAGTTGAAGTTCTGTCGGGGAATTTCTCAAGTTGGACATCCGTTTCATGCTTTTCACTAGGTAACTCGGTTCTTATCATTGATCCACCCAGTTCTTGTCGTGGTATTAGTGGGTTATGTCGGTATCTCGTATTTCTTTGACCATTGCCAAGCTCTATTGAAATGCTATTATCAAATCTCTCACTCTCACGATCTCGATACCTTTTCTCCATTTCGTCAAGAAGTACACGAACTCGGTTCTTTCGTTCTTCAGAAATTTCTGTAGCATCGGAAAAGCCTATCGTCGCAGGCATCAATAGAAAACCCCATCCATGAGTGTCTTCCCCCTCGTCATACAGCTCGGCTCCTTCTTTTATCAACTCCTCTAAAACTTCCGGATGGCCATAATACGCTGCATAACGTAGGGGTATATATCCGAACTCGTCACGTTCTTTTACTGATGCACCCTTCTTGATGAGTAGTTGAACGATAGCAAGATGCCCAGCTTTGGCAGCAATACAGAGCGGGGAATCTTTGTTCGCGCGGTCACGGATGCGCATCCTGAGAGGTTCATTGTATGACAGCAACTTCTCCACAACTCCGACATGCCCATGATGACACGCAATACATAATGAGCGATCACCACGAGAATCTTGAACATCCATGGTAGCTCCCTTTCGATATAGTATTTCAACAATTGGTACAGACCCTTTCGCAGCAGCAATGTGTATAGGTCGTCGATTATCTCCTCTAACTTCTTCCTCGGATTTCGCTCCGGCATTCAAAAGTAAATTGACTATATCCGAGCTGTCCAAACCGCATGCATAATGTAATGGTGTCCGGCCTTCTCTACATCTGCGATCCAATGCAGCTTTTCTTCTCAGAAGTAATTCAACGACTCCAAAATGCTGACCAATTACGCCACAATGAAGCGGTGTCAAACCATCAATATCAGTATCATGTATGGGAATTTTCCATTCGAGAAGGTAATTAACAACTTCAGCATGACCATTACGAGCAGCCAAATGTAAAGCATTGGCTTTCTTTTCATCTTTACTTCTAGAAGATGCTTTCTTCTTCGAAAGAAATTCCACAATATGCGCATGACCCATGGCTGCTGCGCAGAGAAGCGGGGATTTTGAATTATTTCCCGGAACCTCAATACTTGCACCTTTTTGAAGCAAGAATTCGACAACATTTTGGTGCCCATTTTCACAAGCGTAATGCAATGCAGTCATAAACTGACTGTCTCTAGCTTCCAAATCACAGCCCGATCGCAATAATAATTCTGCCATACATCTATCTCCACGTTTCGCAGCCGCATGCAAGGCGGTACATTGATCATTTGCTCGTGCACTGATCTTAGCACCTCTTTTCAAGAGTAGTTCGACCGATTTAGTATGTCCACGAGAAGCTGCAACCCATAGCGGCGTTCGTTCATTTTGATCTCGTGCTTCGATATTAACTTCCTCGTCAAGAAGTATCTGCAAAGATGAGAAATGATCTCTGGATGCTGCCAAGTGTAGTGGTGTGCATAATTTAGTATCTCGAATACGTGGATTTGCAGCAAAGCGTAGTAGGAGATCGACCAATTCAGCATTGCCACAATGCGCAGCGACGGCTAGAGCAGTTCTTTGAGTAGGCCCATGGCAAGCTTCAATATCATGACCCTTCGACAAAAGTGCTTGTATTTCAACGCTGGATCCAGCTTGAGCGGCTCTTACAATGGCTGGTGTTTGTAATCCATTCAAGGAGCTAAAATCAATACTTTTATTCATTTTCGGATCTTTTCCTCGCTTTAGAGTAGATATGACCGGAATTGTAGATTTTGATGAATCAGAGCTTGATAGAATGTTCACGGCAGTAAAACTATTGATTCTCCCAAGCCTATTTGGCCAAAATCTTTTCTTGCGACTATCGGCAGATTTATCCTGCAATTGTGACGACTTTCCGGACGAAGATGAAACCGAAAGCCAACGTTGAACCTTAGGTTCTGACTTGGTAGGTTCCGATGCCATACTACGACTTCGATATATATTGAAATTGGTTCTCTCATTGGATGGACTAGGTTGGCTGATCTCTCGTCGCATCTCTATTGGAGACGCAACAGTGTGATTATCATGCTCACTTGGAGATCCACAATTGGGTTGAGAAATTCCCGTTTCATAACCTTCATCGGTACTAGACATCGAAGTTGACTTTCCTCTATGGTGTATAATATGTGGGTGACTTCTTGTTGTATCCACAATCCTCCTGCCAGAGGTTATATCTATACCATTGTATGCTTGTGATTGTTGTAAAGTACACTCAAAATCGAAAATTCCCCCACCCTGATTTGTTCCCAAAGTAGAAAAGCGAGTATTCCTAGAGGTTTGCGACGCAGCTGAACTTTGAGATTCACGAAGGGTTTTCGTATCGTCGGCGACTTTTTGTATCAATCTCTGATTTTCTTTCAACAATAAAAGCGATTTCTGTGCTTCGGCATCCCGACTATCAATTTTCACCAGTCAGCAAATATCATTACCATATCATGGGAACGCACCATTGCCCAGCCATAAGTAGAAGTTGCAATGCTTGTACTTGTCCATGCAATCGATCTTCATGAGCTTTCATGGTATCTTCACTCCATACAGCGATAACCTTCGCCCTCAATCCAAGTGGCATGTGCGTTTCATCGTCGGATGTCTTAACATTGGTCGCTAGATCTTTAACCTCTTCGGAAAGAACATCAATCGCTGCCTGGCACCCATCAAGCGCAACATGGAGTCCATCCATAAACTGTCTTTCTTTGGGCGAATCGATGGAATTAAATTCTGCCCAATCCCGAATCTGGAAGACCGCAGCCTTGATTGTTGACAGTTTACTGATAATCAATCGAATCGTCGTGTCGGCATTTTTAAATTTCCCCCTCAGTGTATGAAGACCTTGGATTGTTGAACCGATAAATTGAGCAATTTGAAGAGCTGATGCCGCAACACCAAGAAGACTCGCCGGATCCATCACATCGAACTAGTACATAATTTAAGACTCAAAAAAGAACAAAATTGACATGATTGCCGTTCATTGAGATGACAGCCAATTTGTTCAAGGCTGCGATCGAGTGTAAGTAATCAATGGAGGATCTGATGGTGGCACAGCCTATCTCCATCCTGGGGTTTTCAGGAACACAAGCTGAGCCCCGTACAAACCACGGTTACGAACTGTACAAGGGTGGAAACCGACAGCCAATTGCTGAGCATTGGAACTGCATGCCCTAGTCCTTTGAGCACAACCCCATAGAAGCCATCACATATCAGGGCCGTTTTCACGCGATTTGACACACCGTGGGCGTCTCATGGTTTTTTCTTCGTGATGATCTCTATAGATATTGGAAGCTCACGAATCATGATCATATATGTGCCTAGCATATCCGTCTGGAATTAATACGATTTCTACAATACCTCAATATCTGATTAGGTGTTTGTCTCCCGAACAATAGGCCTATTGGCAAAATCTTTGAGCTGAAGATCTGGGAGTCGATAGGCTGTAAACGTATCGCCATGGTGTGTAAACGCATGTTTAAACTTGCAATGTTTCACTCATGTAATGCATTTAACGGGGGAGAATTTACATCACTGCCATCTTTCCCTCGCTCAAACGACGAGACACCTCCAGGTGTTTTGAATTCCGCATAATAGCCTACCACAGCAGCAATTTATTTAGGAAGTCGCTCAAATGAAGTGTAGTCCAAGAATTGGAAATCTGTCTCTTCGAAAACTTTTTCGACATGATTTCTTATGCTTTCCTTGATCTCCGGTCGCAAATTCGCGACGATAGTCCATCAACATCTAGATCATAGGATTCATGAAAGACACACGTGGTGTCATAGTTCAATGTACAAATGTCTGGCTCGGATCGATAAAGAAGTCAAATCCTAGCATTCTTCCTAATTATTGCTGGATCGAACTCGAAGTTCAAGCGCATTAGATGTGTGCTAGTGCAATTGGAGTTTAATGTCAGTACAGTCTTAAGGTAAGGTTATTGCTAAAAACCATTGCGGACCTGCAGACGAACCGAGAAATTTTGAAAGCTAACGGCCCCTATTTTAGCTTTATATCTTTGAACGTTGACATATCCTCGCGTTCTTGTGGTGAAAGCAATGCATGAACACTATAATTATTATTCACAATTGCCTGGATATATATAGTAATGAACCGCAATCACCGATAACTATTTATGAAGATGTTATTATCTAGTCATTGTGAAAAATAAACTTCTACTGTAGTGTATTAATGCGAAAGTTTGTAAAACCGGGCACACGAAGTTCGCTAAATCAGAGGCTTGAGTTGAGTTACTTACTTTAATATATGTCCAAGATAGCTTTTTGGCCATCCTAACAATTTTTCAATATAAACCAGAAGCTTATTTATAATTCCTTAATAAGACATATTTTAAAAGCATCGCCGAGGAACTAAACAACTCCTGATACAATCACAGATATCTTCTCAAAACAAACCACCTATTTACTCCACTGCTGCTTAACCCTCCATGAAAAGTTCAGTCCTCTCTAAATCTGCCAAAACCCCACCATCTCTCTCCCAGCTTTTCAATAGCTCCTCTCCCCTCTTGTCCTCCACTACATCTAGGTCACTACCGTTCAACATAATCCAGGCCACATTACCCTTCACCTTTCTGGACTCCGTCAATACTTCCCTGAGCCTCTCATTCCAACATGTAAGCAAACCATTGGTAAACTCCAATCTCATCAAAAACTTATTTATCCTGCCATCCGTCTTTTCGGGAATCATGTGCACAACATGATTCCACACAGATTCCCAGAACTTGCCTTCCAACTTGAGATGTTGATTATTTATGTGTAATTCTGCCCAAAGCATAGTGACCAACAAGTTTCCCAATGTTTTTGCGTCGTTTCCCGGATGGATCATGGCATCTACACTTTTTTCGATAAAATCTTTAACGGCTTGGGTCTTTGGCCCTTTTTGATATACATGCTTTTCGGATACATTAGCAAGACGAGGCCAGCGTCGCGGATCTTGCGTGAGAGAGAAGAGACGACGGTGAGGAGGCACCCAGTAGCTGATTTCGTGATCGAGGAAGTATTGACAACCGAAACGGATGGCTGCAAGTTGAACCTTGTGATCCATAGGTCGAACTGACCACGTTCTGTGGTAAGGCGGAAAGTAAGAGGTAGATGGAATTGTGGAATAGGGTTTAGGGCGAACTGAAGCCGATAACGGTGGATATGGATCTGTTGATGGATTGAGTATGGTGCTACTGCAGGAATAAAATGTAGAAATTGAGGAGGATGAGGAGTTGGGAGAGTCCAGAAGAGAGCGTAATTCTTGGTTGTTTTCAGTCACTTCTAGCCCCTCGGGTGAAGAATACCCTGTTTCGGCATCTTGTATACCCAATCCATTCATTGGAATCGCCGAGTTGACAACTGGCATGATGGAGGTGGAAGCCACTCGAGAATACAGGTCTCGGCTTTCCGTTGCCAGATTGATTGGACGAGGGGGAGCTAAATGGTTTTCGAAGATGGCTTGAAGATTTTGTCGCGAAGATGAAACCTCACCGTCAGTGTTCGACACATCTTCGACTTTTTCCTTTTCGCCTCCAGACGCTGTACTAGTATCCATGTCGATGTCTTCGTTGGAGGCATCGAAAATGGGGAGGACAGAGTGATAGCGTGTTGGATTAACCATATTTAGAAGCTTCTGAATAGAAGATAGAATATAGTGTCAGTGACTGCTAGAAGATTCCACAACTTCGATGCTGTGATGCAAGTAAACAATGAGAGGATTTTTAATGGGATTCTTATTGCCTTTTACAAAGGGCATAGTTGAATGCGTAGAGAAGTCAACTGGCAAGTTTCGAAACCTCTATTCTTTGTGTTGTGTAAAGAAAAAGGAAAGGGATCACCTAGGGATCCAACACGTCTGATTTTATTAGAAATAAAATCCAGAAGTGTCTCACAGGAGTGTTGATATGACTGTCGACTTGGTTTCACATTGCAAGTGAATTATCTCTTTATGGTTGTATGGAATCCTAACCGTAGGTTCCATTGTTTGGGAGTGTGTATCGCTATGTTCAATAGTATTTGATTTGCAAAATTTATCAATATTGGGTTATTTCTTTTCAGTCTAGATTGTGTTTAGATTCATCGATACAGTCCTTCTCAGATCGTATTTATTCGTATATGTTAGAAGATGATATCATATTTTCTATTCTCTCTTTATTTCCAATTGAATTCAAAGACTATTCAGTCCAAGTGAATGATGATGACACATCACAAACAAGATGAATATCTAATCGATTATGTTCATCACTAATTCCGAGTCAACTATCAATTCTTTTTACCTCAACTTACGCAGTAAAGTTTAAATGGACCTATTCTTGTAGTCATAATGATGGTGCAACTCACCAGTACTAATCGCGAACCCAACTCGGTGACTCGAAATTGCAACAGATTGCCTTCCTCTCCGGGCTTCCCCTACTGCACATAATCGATGAAAATCCAAAATCTATTGTGAACTATCATTAGTCCAACATCATTAGTCCAACAACTTCAGACAAACCTCTTCAACTTTACATATTTCGATATATTCACAAAATCAATGCCTCTCACCCATTTACAAAACCATCCGAATCAGAATCAAAACTAGAACATTCACTCACTACCAACGTTCACTGGAGACTATAGACTCATATGATATATGTTCATGATTCTGTTTCTAGTGATGCATTATGTATACCACACCTACCTAATCTCAGGCTTCTACCTCCGTCTAGGTGATTGTTCACCTACCTACTCCTCTAATGTAATTCTGAATGTAAATCTAAGCTCAGCCATCTATCCACTAACCTATACCATTCCATGTAACCCCATGCATCCATAAACAATAGTTCCTCAAATCTTATTCATTGTGCCATTACCATTCACATGCATTCCATTCCATCCTGTTCATATGCCAGTCCAACCCATTCAATTGCCAATACGCCAGCCATCTTTCTATGTGAAACGTTAAGTGCCTGCCTCAACATCTATCTAGCACACAGCCGCAATTTTTCAAACATCCCAAAGAGTTCCGCGCAAGCAAGTGACCAAGAAAGGTCTATAAAGTACTTGCTTACAGTCGCCAGTGGACCATAAATGCGGGGTGAGAACTCCAAGTCATAACTTGCCCCAATTCAGATATCGAATATAATTTATAGCATCTTCAGAGGATTCCGTTTGTTCCACCCAGGGGCAAGTAACTCATGTTCCTTTTATAGAACATCTAGGTTAACTAAAATCCAATCTCCCATCCATAAACCGAACATTTTACCCATTCAGTCAAATCCATCTCACCCAACCACCATCTTCTTCTCTCCCTCCTCTTCCACCAAGCTCCTAGCGAATCTCTCCAACCCGACGACCCCCTTCTCAACATTTTTATAAGCACCACCCAATTCCTTCACTCTCCCTTCCACAAACCCAACAAATCGCCTCAAACACAATCTTTCACTTCGACTTGGAAGCCCCATCATCAACCTCTCATTACCACAGGAACCGACAATTCCCGCCCTAAGAACCTCATCTAGACGTCTTTGCATCTCGAGATCTTCACGGAGGATTGTTAAGATTTGATGCAATTTGATTTTTAACGAAGAAGCGTTGGTTTGGATTTCGGGTTCAGTGTGGGAATGTGAAATTTCGGATGTGGGTTCGGCTTCGGATTCGTCACTTTCTTCGCCCTCCCGTTCTTTTTCTCCCATTTTCCTCTCCCCAACTTCCTCCGCATCGAATCCCGAATCCCTTCTCTCCAATTCCCTTCTTCTTTCCTCCCTTCCTCTGACCTCCTCCGCGATCTCCGCCAGGATTCCTCTACTTCTTCTACATAGCACTGTTTTGTGAACCATAGTTTTCCCCACCAGTTCTCTCAACTTCGTCAATGTAATAATCAATAATTCTTTCGTATCATCGTTTATCTTACGGGTCCGAATAATCGCTACTTCTTTTCTTCCAAATAGGTAGGCGAGGTTGGTGGAAAATCGCGTCGTGAGAAGTTCTTGGTACAGGAGGCGTTGGGTAGCGCGATAAATCAGACGGAGGAGCGGTGATGTAGTGGGGGATGGGGTGAGAGATGTGGTTGAAAGGGAGTAGTAACCAGAGTCGCTGCATTCGAGTGGTTTTGGTGATGTGTTTGAAACGGTTAGGTCTGGGATGGAAACTGCTGTAGGTAAATTTATATGGATTGGTGTGAAATCTATTGTTTCTTTGGTTTCGATCACCAGGGTAGTAGAGACTTCGGATTTAAGCGCCGCATCTTGAGCGTCTGCTTCGATGCATGAATCTTGTGATTCGGCATTATCGTTACTAGTTGATAGTGAGGAAGAACTGAAATGCTTTAGAGTACCAGAAGAAAACCGTAAGCCATTTAGAATTTTTCTAATAGTTCTTCGACGGGGTCGTTTATTTGTTTGTGGAGAAGCTGTATCAATAGTGGCAGCGGGAGCGGGATCGGTACAAGTATCCGAGGATTTTTCCGGAATAGATTCAGGTGACGATGAAAACGATGTATTGGTACCAGATGTATGCATATCCTTTCTCGTAGGAGGATGAGAGGTCGAACGTGGTGAAATAGTCGAAGAAGAAAAGAATTGAGAAAGTCGTCTTGTAAGAGGCATGTTGATCAGGTATCAACGAACAGACAAAAAGATCGTGAAAATATCGGCCCTTTTGACTCAAACTTTCAATAAAATGGTGGAGTTCCTCCACAAACAAACCAAATCAAACGGTCAAGTGGTCAATGAACAATAATAATTATAATAAAAATCTCGAATGAATTTGTAGCGAATGGAATTGTAAATGGATTCAAAAAATTGTTTATGCAAAGTAATGTTCGGAAAGCACGATGCGGAAAAAAGTAGAATAAGGTAAGAAGACCACAGAGTATTCTAGAATACTAGATAAGTTCAAGCAAGCAAGCAGGCGAAGCACAAGAAACAGGAAATTACCAGTGCTAATCAAATCCCAAACGAAAGAACGGTGAAAACGATCAACATGAAAGGATTGGCAACCCTTGAAATTGTTTCGTCTCTTCGAGAAACTGTCAGAGGAAGGAGAAGAAGAAGCAAGGGAAAAGGATCAACGAGAAGAACGAACGACTGAACCCAATAAATAAAACAGAATATGTGGTTCAAATCGAAACCTTGGAAAAAAAGGTCAATGTGAAAATATTCAAAACAGAAAATTACAGTAGTACAAGTTGAGTTGTTGTTGTTGTTGTTGTTGTTGGTATGTGCGGGCCAAAAAAATAAGGGTCTTTTTCTTCATGTATTTGCTCAGGCTTTTCCGAATCTATTTTCCGTCTTGTTAAAGCCTTTGTAAACTCTTACTTAAGGAGATGTTTCTCTCAAACTCTTCAAATTCTAAACTCGAATCGAAGTACCAAGCATCAAATTAAATCGAATTCAAATTCTAACTCAAACTCGAGAATCCCATTTCAATTCAAATTCAAATTTAAATGAACGGCAAGTGAATATATGAATCGCCCCAAAATGGAGAAAGAAGACATAAATGACGTTAGAAATCCCTGTTTTGTGTTCCGAAATGCCTTCTTTTCCTCTCCCTCACCCGGACTTGGTTGATTCGTTGAAGCAGATATACACTGCCACGGTTAGAGAGATAATGAATGTGAAGAGTGGAGTGTAGGGTGGAGTGCAAATGTCGATCTATATTTTAATATGGATCCTTGATTGAAGATTGGGATGATAAGAATGGGAAGAAAAGGAAAAAAGCAATGTTATCAGCCCTTGACCTCGTCGCCGTCGTATCCGAATGCAAGACCAATATAATACGTATGTACAATACGAATAACAGACACGAAAAGAACACGTAAGAAAAGAAGGAGAGAAAGAAATACGAGAAACTAAGCAGAAAAATCAAAGCTCCCTCTTAGATCAAACAAGGCGACAGTATAAACAAAACCTGCATAAAACTCCTAAAAGCCACTTCTTCAGTACTGTATCTCCTGCCTAAGTCCCTTCTCTGCCGTCTATCATCCATAAATATACACCTGAAACCAATCACTACGTAGATAAATCCCATAGTTAAGATTTCCCAAACAAAGACGTAAATAATCCACTTGGGAAATGCCGCCCCGCCCGCTATGTTCGTGCTTCTTTTATTCTCGAAACATCCTTGAAAGTAAACACTCGGGAAGATGCAGCTGTGGCAGCACAGTAGTAGGTAGGTAGTGCTATACACAAATTAATGTACTGCATATATGCATGAATTTAAATGGGAAAAGGTCGAGTGATCATGCGAGTTTGGATGGTGTTTTGTTTGGATGATGAATACCAATTAACCCCACACACGTATCATGAACTGTTCGCTACGATTTATTTATATACAACGTGGTGTACCACATTAGATAGTTTTCATGAACAGTATACCATTCACTTTTTACATATATACGCGTGGTAAAGTGAAACTGAGAGAAGAAATTATATATGATTCCCCGAAAATTCACAAGAAATCTTTATATCATCATATCCTATCCTATCCTATCCCATCACCTTCCTATATCCAATAACATACACATATTCCGATTCCCAACCCAATCCCCATTCTTTCCTACCCTATCCTATCCTATCCTATCCTATCGCCAGAAAATTCAAAAATCCCTCACAGATCGCAAATCACCATTCACAAATCTTAAATCCAAGTCCAAGCCCATCTTGTCATTTCGCATACGATAGTATCGTGTCGCACAGATCTCGAACCTATCTGATCACCAAAAATCGAAATGAAAGAACAACTTAAACTCAACACTAATACTTGCGCATTTAATTGCAATCTTTCCTATTTACTCCGATCCCTCTTCATTGTCCTCATCATCGTCCTCGTCATCTTCCTCATCAGCAGCTGAAAGTTCCTTATCTTCCTCGGCTGAATCGAGTTCTGGCTCATCGTCGTTGCCCTCTTCTGCTGCTACTTCTCCTGATGGATTCAGAGGAGGCGATGCTTCGGTTTTTTGCTTCTTGCTTGCTTGTTCGGGAGAGCTGGATGGTTTGGACTCGGCACTTTCTTTAGAGAGAAACAACATGTCAGTACATTATCGATGCGCAGAATCAAAGGTGGGTTAAGAAGCGCATCGCATACCTTCTTCGGCTTCATCGGAAACCTTGCGCTTTTTACTTGCAGCAGCAGCTGTGGATAAGAAACAACATGTTAGTACGTTTTTGATAAAGCAAATGGAAAACATGATTGAAAGCGCATCGCATACCTGGGGCTGCGGCTGGTTCCACTACATCAAGTTCCTCTTCCTCTTCTTCATCGGACTTATCTTCGACTTGAGCTTCAAAATCAGACTCTTCATACCTAGTGGTAGATAAATTAGTATTAATAAAGTGACGAAATCATTGTTCATCGTTCAATTAAGGGATAATTTGCGATGCGCTGTGACGCGATAATGTGCGCAGCTGGATCAATTAACTTTCGCGATAAAGGAAAAAAGTGCTATTGAAATAAATGAGATCTGTCGAGGAATACAAGGATAACTCGACGGCTATATTATGCAAATAGAGAATGTAATTGAGTTCCGAAAAAGCAAGAAATAGACTCACTCATCTTCCTCCTCACTCTCATCCGAGGGAAGAGCAACAAGCTCGGCCGCTGGAGCACTTCTTGTTCTTGAAGTCATGATTATCGATGATTCTCTTTCCAATTGATTATATTAAAAGATATATTGATATATATTGATGTATTGCGATGATATTTTTTATCGAAGTTATACAATAATATGGAAGATAAGCAGAAAGTAAAGTTGGGAACACCGCAGAACGAAGGAGCTGGAGCTGAAGGTTTAGGGTGGGCAATCATTTGGTTGGTTTACTTGCCTCCAGCTGCATTCATCCTAAAGAGTCTAAGAGGGCATGCAAGATCGGAGGAATAAAGAAGCTCGGATTTTTTATTTTTCCCCTCTTCTATCCTAAATCAGGATTAGTTTTCAGGTCTGATTTATCGCAATTAGGTTTAGTTGTTGATATGCAAGTAACCGTAATTTGGAATTGATGATGCAAGGACAAGACCTCGGGAGGGACGGAGTACATTGTTAGTGAGGGACTAGGGGGGGGGGGGAGTACTAGGGGGCGTGTGAAATTGCCGAGTGATCATTGGATACTTTCGCACTAATTGATGTAAGGGGAGTATGGAAGCGAAACCTTTTGTACCTCCCAAAACTTTAGGAGATGTGGAGGAGGGAGAGGAGGCAGAGGAGGCAAGTTTAAACTTTCGTTCCCCGGGTAACTGATGATCAATTATTGTTCCTGAATTTATGTTTTGAGGCTCCTGATTTGGGTTTCGTGGCGACAAAATACTTCTGTTCCCCCATCACATTGTAACACAATATTCTAGAAGTCTAGGCTGCATTGATCGAACACGTGTTACACCAAGCTGATGGGGTGATCGATTCACTTTACATTATCTATATCTCGGTATCAAAGTCTGGTCCCGTGAAGAGATTGAATTAAAGATTCCGTACCATTCGAGTTAGTCAAGTCTTTGACAATGTACATTCACAATCAAATTTCAAGAAGGGTTCATGAATTTGTGGATTAAAAACTAGTTCAAAAGTCATATAAGTCATTACGAATTCCCTGTAAGAACCGTCCCGTTTCCCATCTTACCCCCACTCCCAGAAAATTGCATAGTTGCAAACAATTTCTACTCCTTATGATTTCCCCATTTGTGAGTTTTTGTACCGCTCAAAAGCAACGATAAATTCGCTCTTGAAATCCTTGACATTGCTAACCATTGTTTTAAGGTCTTGCTTCCGAAGCTTTCCAAATTTACCAGCGCGAGCAAGCCCAACTGCGGTTATGACAACGTTTCTGATTTGTCTCCCATCCAATCCCATCTTACTGACATCTTCTTCGAGCCAGTCATTGATTTCCTTCATATCTTGCACCAGCCCCTGTTCATTCAATGGCTTAAGGAATCCTGCAAATATTTCAAGCGTCTGCATCTTGTCCAAGTTGTTGTATTTTATCGATACATGTATACGAGACTTCACTGCCACATCAAATTGTGCAATTTGGTTGGTAATTAGCATGAAAATACCTTGATAATACTCAAGGACACGAAGGAATACTTTTTGTCTTCTTTGATTAGCTCTTGAACTGATATGCTTACAATTAACTATGAATCCATACCAGATACCGACGAGTTTCTCTCTATATTAGCTGCAATACCTTGCCCTCTGCTAACATCTGGGAGGCTTTATTGGCGATACATATATCCCGGAATTTCCTTCCACGCTCCTTCAGCTTCTTTTCGACATCTTTGCGATTTCCATGATACTCGAAAAGATAGTAATTTAGCAGAGAAGACATCACTTTGTATCCCTCGAAAGCTTCTCTAGAAATATTGACGGCGCACCGCTTAAATGTCTTCCCATTCCAGTAACAAGTCCAGCAAGACATGCTCCAATTTGATGCCGGGCCTTTGTCAGGTACTGGCCAAGATCTGGTCTTGTCCCGGACGATAAATAACTGATCTTCATCTTGAAAAGGACGGCCATATACAAGTATTCCTGGTGGAAAGATTGTCCAAAGTGTTTCATAAGCGACTATACTTTGCTGTTTATTAGTTTCGCGCGCTTTAAGATACCCTCTAAGTTTCAAATCCCAAGATCATTAGCGATTGTATCAAGAAGAAGCTTAAGGTATGATTTCACAAGCTTGTTTTTTTTTTCCTGTTTCATTATCGGTTAATGGCTCATCTACACCAGCTTGTAGTTGGTCCCAATTGTATATCAAAGGCTCATATGGTGATCGAAGATTGACCGGGGGACCGTCAAAGTAATGTCCTGGTGAGTGAACAAGATGAGTCTGGAGAAGACTCCATAAGTCCAGGCTTGTGATTTCAATCTCTGCAGTCAATCCTTCCATGTCCACAAATCTGCGCAAAGTAAACGAATATCATTTGTGCGGCCTATCAATAGATGGTTCTGGCTGGTGTTTGTCTAGGGGAAAATCTTTGTATCCTCTCGATGGTCTATCAAAACGATTGACTATGACCTTTGCACGAGTAGAGTGTGTTTCATCTTCAATGGATGATTTTGTTATCGTAGTAGCATGAGACTAAAATTGTTAATCTTGTGCATCGTCCAGAGCTGTAAACATTCCATTACATACCTCAAGTTTTGATGTTCGATTATTCAGATCCGATTTCGAGTCCGTATCAGAATTCGACTCTATGTCCCAAATTGTCCATCTCCGTCAGTTGGTCTTTGAACCTTTTGAAAATTCCAAGCTCTCTTTGATGAAATGCTCACCTGAGTAGTATTGATTTCTGATTCAGTAGCTTCAACGGTTAATTTGTCGCTCGGCTTCCTAACAAGCACTCGTTCCTGAAATTCGTTGTACTTTTTCTCTAGTGTAGAGAGCCTGCCCTCCAATGTAGTGAATTTTTTCAAAAGTTACCTATCTTTCGTTAAAGGTCATTTTGCAAGATTGATAGTGGTTAAGCTTACCGAGATGGACTTCTCTTTACCTTGTAACTGAATCGACACGTTGAGTCAAAATAGCCCAGTCTCGAATGGTTCAAGCAAGATGGATATCTTGATTTGCGATGCAAAAGCTTAGTGAAATCACCAACTCTTTATATCAACCACACGAAACTTTAAATACCTCTTCAATTGTGAACATCGTTTGCTTGAAACCAATAGTCTTAACAAATCATCCGGCGTTACCGTTCCCGCGCACAATAAATTTGAGAACGGATAATCACATAGCATGAATTGAGCGAGTCTCAAGGAGAGGCAATCATATGCTAGGAAATCAGGTTATCTAGATATCAATTCGCGACTTTGCATCTTCTTTCCTTTTATTGACGGGTTGATCCATGCTAACGCCCATCATTATAAAGGACCCGTATTCGGGAATCGTCATACACGAGATTGGGTCAAAAGTTATTGCAAATACACTTATCCATCCCTGCATAGCATTTACATAGCCTTACCGGCAATTCGAAGATGCGGTTGGTGTGAGTGTCTGCGGGATTGGGCGGGCACTTGGAATGGGATTATGGTATCGTAACTCATGGCTTCTCTACCCGTCATGGATAGGTTTTGCATCGTGTTGCCATCAACGTTTTCGGTTTCCATATATTTGGGACTAGTTTGATCGGCGGATTAATAATACGGCTTAATGAGATCAGAATTGCAGTTCAGAAGGTAGCACTGACGATTTTGCCAGCACTGCGAAGGATTCTCATGCAGGGGGTTATCATTGAACACCCGATGGGCAAATGTATCGTACAATGGCATTATACTTGGAACCCCGGATAGGGCTTTCTGCTCGTATGATCATAGAATTGAGGATCAATTCAATTCCTCGAAATCTGCACAGTTTAATGTTCGTGTGTTGAATACTGATAATCAATCAATCAATATTTACCCGGAAGATGGTATGATGGTATGATGTTACTATCTATCTATCTATCTATCTATCTATCTATTTATCTTCATTGAAATAAACTCCATGTTATGCACCGGGACCTTGTATTTACCTAGCCGTTCACCCGTCCGAACAATTGACGCCTTGGATAATCACTATGTAATCACAAAACAATTGCATTCCCAACTTTCCTCCTCTGAAACGCTCACCCATGCACCCACCCCTTCAATCAGGAATTTAATCATACAATTCACTATCCTCTATATCACCCATTCCCGTCTCATCGAAATCATCCTCATAACCCATCCCCTCATCCTCATCCTCATCTTCATCTCTATTCCCAATCTCTTTCTTCCAATCATCTTCCTCCCTAACCTCCTCCTCCTCTTCCTCTTCCTCACCCTCACCCTCCCCTCCTCTATCTTCCTCCTCCTCATCCCCCACCGTACTAGCCGCCCGACTCGTAGCCACACTCCCTGGCCCACTCCCTCCCCTTCCCACCCCCTCAAACATACTAGCAATCGCATCATAATTAATCTTCTTACTCCAACTCCTCTGTTTCATCGCATTGATCGCCGCCTCCGCCGGGGTACTCGCCGCGCTCGTTTGGCCCTCCCCAATCCTCGGTTTTTTCTTCCTATTGCGCGTCGCCTTCGGCGGACCATTGGCGTCTTTTCGCCTCTGGATCTCTTTCATCTGTTGTTTGCGGAGCCAGTCTTTGTTGGCGTTGACCCAGACTTTTTCTTTCTTGGCGGCTTCGGCTTCGGGGAGTATACAGTTGATTACTTCGGGGTCATCTGCGAATTCATCTTCGCCGATTAATTGATCCATGCTGACGTATTTCTGGGGATTGGTGGCTTCGGCGAGAAGGAGATGATATCGAGCTCGTTTGGCTGCTTTAGCATAACTCAGGGCGTGTTCGGTTGTGTGAGGATCACTGATCATTTCGGAGATTTCGCGTTCGAGTTCCTCTTCAATGGTATTCCATTCCTCGGGTAGCTCGACTGCTTTCTCAGGACCTGATGGTCTACCTGGTCCTCTTTTTGGTTCGTTAGGTGTACGGTTTCTATGGGCTACTTCTGCGTCGACTTCGGCATCTGCTTCATCGTCGCCGAATTGTTCGACTAATTTATCGAATGATGTACCGGATTCATCTTCGATTGCATCGTCCAAAAGTTGAGGGTCGATGTTTTCATCTCTTGTTGGTCTTGGAGGAATAGCGAACCCATCAGCATCACGACGAATTTCACCAGTTGGAGTACCTTCGGATGGAGTTGTAGCTGAAGATGTACCGGTTTTTTGTCTTTTGTTGGATGAAGAAGAGTCATCATTTTCTTCACTTTCGCTAATACTTCCATCTTCATTATCTGGGCTTTCTGTGGTTCTTTTTTTACCCTTGCCTTTAACTTTACTCTTCTCCTGACGTTTTCGTTTCCTGTCGGCCTTTTCTGCAAGAAATTCATCTGATTTTTCATAAAATGAAGGGGGATCATGAGAAGATTCCAAAAATTCATTATTAAGAAATTCCTCAACTGTAAGAGCACTACTTGGAGTTCTCTTAAATTCATCAAGACGTTTTTGGATGGTATGTGTCGTAACTTTAACGATATAAACGACTTCGGTAACGGTTCGACGGAAATTATTCATTCTTGCTGCAAGAATAAGACAAGCACCACAGACACCAGAAGGTCTTCTTCCCATAATCATCCAATCTAAACTCATTCTTTGAACCATACGAATTGCATCTTCAGCAACTTTATGAGTTTGTTCGTAAAATTCTAGTTTTGATGCGAATCTCCAAATTAAATCTTCGGGTAGTACTGGTAAAATACCATCTGCAGCTAAAGAAATTTCTTTATGAAGTTTCTTAAATGTAAGTCCAAGTTTAAAGACATTGACCTGAGATTATTAGCAAATATTAGAGATTGATATAGACATCAGAACTTACTTGAATTTTATCAGAAAAATCAATCAACATAACTCTGCAAGGTTTCTCCTTTCTACAAGCACTGTATAAGCAAACAGCAGCAACCATATCAGTTCTTCTACCTTGAATAAAATTATTCATAGAAGCAAGTTTGAAAATTTGAGTTCCAACTCCAACAACAGATTCTTGAATATTAAGTTGATTTGCTAAAGCTTGCATAATACGTCTTCCTATAAAGTTATTAGATATCATACAAAATTGAGCAATATAGAACTGCATACCTTCTCTAAGAGTAGCTTCTTTATCATTATCACCACCACCAGCCCTCCTAAAAGCCGGACCCAAAGTTTTCGAAGAACCTTGATCCGCACCTACAAAACTACCCTGAACAACAGCAGCACCACTACTCGTCTCACCAAATTGAATCTCGGCAACGATATTCGAATCATCAACCACAGTACCACAATTATGACAAACTCCATCTTCAATTTGTGGTTTGTTACATTGTGGATTTGGACATGCTCTTCTTGGTTTAGCTCTTGCGGCTGCTGCTGTGGCTTGGCGTGATAATGGTGTAGGTCCTTGAATTGGTTTCATATTTCTTAATGGATTAGGTCTTGGTGTTGCCGCTGGCGGCTTGGATATTCGTGGTGGCATGGTGAATTATTTATTGTATTGATGTATTGATGTATTGATGTATCGATCGATTGATTTTTTCCAAGCAAGCAAGCAAGGTCCAGATCAAAATTGAAAAAAAAAAAAAAAATGAAAAATTTACCCCTCTACCCCACGATGATCGCCCCCTTAAGCAAAATAGCTAGTTTAATCAAGTTGTCGCAAAGTCACAAAGTATATTCAAGAAGTATTTGATACTACACGTGATAATATCAATTAATTCGATTGATTTGGAAGAAGTTTTTGATGATTCTTGCACAGGTGTATTGTATCGTTGAGCTGAGTTGGGTGATTATGTGAAGATGAGAAAAAAAAAAATTGAAAAGAGGTTTGATCTTCTTGGGTTGTGGTGTAGTGGTGTAGTGGTTTAAGTTGAAGGTTCTAGGTTTGACTTTTCTATGACTGGAATTTATTAGCTTGTTGGATTATAATCTAAGCTAGATTTGGTATTAGCGAGTTGAAGTGTTGAGCAAACTGAACAAACTGATCTTTTCAACCCTTTCAACTCTTTCAACTCTTTCAACCTTTATTACTCAATCGATATGTTAAAACAAAGAAATAAATTCATAAAAAAAATTGTATAATATATTCTAATACTAAGAGTCATTTTATTCGCATGGTCTCAAAGAATCAATTATGAATATATTGATATTTATTTTAGATTATACAGAGATATAACTTGAAGAATAATACGATAGATATTACTTCGTAGGATTTGAAGACTTAGGAAATGAATAGGAAATGAATATAATGCCGAAGATACGACTACCGGTAGCATGAATTTCTTTCCTAAAGTGTGAAGTCTCTCAAGCTGTAGATGTTGTAATGTCTGTAGCTTTCTCTTTGTCTCTTGGTGCCGTGTACTTACTATATATGGTAGGTATAGGTATGGTCCTCATTCCAACGAGCTGAGCTCAATATTATACCATATCACATCAATATACTACCTAGGTAGGTAGACGTAGTAGGTAGACATAGTTGGTAGACGTAATAGATAGACGTAGTAGGTTTGGTAGGTCATGGATAATACTGATATTAATAATACCGATTTTCATATCCAATTCTTTATAATGTTCTTCTCTTCATCATGAATATTATGTGTATCATATCCTATTATACCACTTATTTACAGCCATTCCATTACCATCAATGATATGTACTCTCTTCATCAATGATACTCATATGCTTATATGCTTATATGCTTCTCCAAGACTCTCAACTCGAACATCTCAAATGCATTCCTATACTCTCATAAAAAGTACCGAGGAAACAGATTATTATCATTGGACCCTGAAATAAATCTACTTCAACCATACCACAAATAGAGAAAGGCGGTGGCAGAATAAAAGAAAAAAATTCCCTTCTAAACCTCAAGAATTTATTGATCTTCCTTCTACTCACTCGTATCTGATTTTCTTTTTTCCCGCATTTAAAACAACAACAACAACAACAACAACAACAACAGAGGAAAAAAACAGAAAAAAAGAAAAAATACACAACATTCAACCTCAACCTACTACCTTCATTTCATCCTCTTCATCATCTTCTTACCTCTTCATCCTCTTCTTACCTTCATTTCACCCTCTTCATCCTCTTCTTACCTCTTCTTACTTTCTATCATTCTTTGTGCTACTTAAGCATATCTCATAATCATGGCTTCTGAAGATCCTATGAAGGGATTGGACCATTCCGAGGCTCATTACTTCAACAGGTAAATATTTCCCTCGTTTTTCCCCTCCATGGCATACCTACTACCTACCGCCTACCGCTTGCCTTGTCCCCAGCTTAAGAATTATATATACTAATCTGCGAATAGTTACAATCATCATGGTATGAGAATGAATTTCAATAGGAAAGAATGTTAATATGCTAATGAAAATACTTCAAAAGGTATTCATGAAGAGATGTTGGTATGTACCTATAATAGTTATGAAGCAAAAAAAAAAAAAGCTTCCCTCTCCAAATTCTTCAAATCTCCCCGACTAATCAATTCAATTTAGAAAGATGAAGTTCGTACTCGATCATACATGAATGCTATTGTTCAAAACAAGCATCTTTTCAAAGATAAGATTGTTTTAGATGTAGGATGTGGTACATCAATTCTTAGCATGTTAGTTTTTTTTTCTCTCTCAAAAATATCTCCAAAACTAGAAATAAAATGGACGAAAACTAATCGCATACAATCAAAAGGTTCGCCGTCAAGGCTGGTGCTAAACACGTTATCGGTGTCGACATGTCTACCATTATTGAGAAGGCCAAGGAAATCGTCGAAGTAAATGGAATGTCTGATAAGATTACTTTACTACAAGGAAAGATGGAGGACGTTGTACTTCCTTTCCCAAAGGTTGATATTATTATCTCTGAATGGATGGGTTACTTTTTACTCTATGAATCCATGTTGGATACTGTTCTCTATGCTAGAGATAAGTACCTCGTACCAAATGGATTAATCTTCCCTGATAAAGCTACCATTTTCATGGCTGGTATTGAGGATGGAGAATATAAGGATGAGAAGATTGGATGTAAGTTTTTACTTCTTCTAAGTCTTTCAATTACATGCTAATATATCAAATAGTCTGGGACAACGTCTATGGATTCGATTACAGTCCACTCAAAGCAACCGCCCTCACCGAACCCTTAGTCGATACCGTGGAAATCAAAGCCGTAGTAACCGACCCCACCGCCGTCCTAACCCTCGACCTCTATACCTGCACCACCGCCGACCTAGCCTTCACATCCCCCTTCCTCCTCGACTGTCGTCGCAGCGATTTCATCCACGCTTTAATCGCCTGGTTCGATATCGATTTCACCGCTTGTCATAAACCTATTCGTTTCTCTACTGGTCCTCATACCAAATATACTCATTGGAAACAAACTGTCTTTTACTTGAGAGAGGTTTTGACTGTTGAACAGGGTGAACAGATTAGAGGTGTTTTGGACAATAAACCTAATGATAAGAATAAGAGGGATTTGGATGTTAAGATTCAATATAAGTTGGAAACTGAAGATCCTCTTCGTCAAGCTGAGGGAAGCTGTGAATATAAGATGTGTTAAGTTAGGTTAGGTAATTTACTGGTATGGTTGTTGAGTTGATATCTTTGCGATTGGGGGAGGGAGTATGACGGGGTGGGAGAACCTTTCGCGGCTGAGAGCGCAAGTTTTCTGAAAAGGATGAATTGAATGAAGGATGAAGTTTTTTTTTGCCCCCGTTTTCCTCTTCTTCTCTTGCTACGAGCAATGGCAACCTCTCTCTTACATACTAGGTAGTTTGTAAGAGATTGAGATGATATCGATGATGATGAAATATTGGGACATTTGGCTGGCGTCAATAGATAGGAGGAATGAAGGCAGGGAAAGGTTCTTTTCCCTGGATTTGATTTGATTTGATCGGATTTGATCTTGCATAGCTTGATATATCATGGCATTGCTGGCGATGGGAATGTGTATGGATGGATGGATGGACAAATGGATGGATGGATGAATGTATGGATGTATGTAGTGGATGGATGATATCCGATATAACGAGCGCAATACAATCAATACATTACAAAGCAAAGCAAAGCAATATAATAGCAAAGAAACATGAATACGAGCATAAATACTGCATAGGAAGGAATGTCTCAAAAATAATATATATCTACAATGGAATATGATATAACAAATATGCCTCCTATTTATTGTTTCCCAGCCAGCTCAGCTCAGCCCAAACCAGTCCGTGCCAAACTAAAACATAAATTTTTTTTCGGCTTGCTTTAATCCTTATATATCAAAGCATACTATCTACGTCATGTAATGTAATGTAATTTAATGTAATGTAATGTAATGTAATATCATACCTGCCAGTCCTGCAATGTAACACCGACGAAATCAAGAGAGCTAAACTAATACCTCCCATCCCATGCCATACCATACCATACCATCCTAACCGAACCGAACCAAACCATACCATACCATACCATACCAACCCAACCAACCCAACCAAACCGAACCGACCCAACCAAACCAACCAAACCTATACATGATACATGATACATGATGCATGATGCATGATCCTCAAGATAAGACAATAATAAAAGCTAAGTAAGTGCTCGAAAACACGAAACTTCACCGCACCGCCTTGCACCGCACCGCACCGCACCGCACCGCACCGCACCGCACCGCACTACTGGCATAAAATCACTCCGAGTCCATTGAGAAACCTACATCTCCCATCTCCCATCTCCCATCTCCCATGCTCATCCGTACCCGCAATTCCCATTCCTAAGCATCACCCCACACTTCCGCAATCTTGCCGCTCAAGATCATGCCTATTTTCTTATTGCCGATTAAATCGCCCATCTGCTTGGTGAGCATCGCTCTCTTCCTGCTTGCTATCGTGTCTTTCCTCGTCATTAGCACTACGCTCGGTCCTTTTGTTTTCGTTTTCTTTTTTCCCTTTCCCTTTGCCTTTCCCTTTGCATTCTCCTCTCCATCCCCCCCTTCCCCTTTATCCCCCAAGCTCGGTTCTCCACACGTCTCGCAATTCTCAAACGCCTCCAAGAAACCCCTCGGTGTGCGCCACCGTTTTTGGATCTCGATCGCCCGACCTGCACCGATGGATTTGCTGCACAGGAGCATCTTTAGGAATACGTCTTTTAGGGTCAGGGTGTTGGATTTGGACGCCAGTGCGGAGAAGGCTTCGTAGGTTATGTGGAGGTTGTTTTTTTCCATGTCTGCTACTGCTCCCATGCCTGCTGCCCCTCCCACGCCTCCCTGCATCAGTCCTTTGTAATTGTTCATTGTCAAAATATCCGTGGGTATGACATTTAATGGTTTATTCTCATATATATTTTTAAGAAGCGCAGTCATACGTTCGATAAAGGCCAACGATTCCATCAAACCTTTTGTTTGCTTGACGTGGAATCCATCGACGACCATCATCCGCCCCACGCTCGTATCAAGCGCCAAATCCCACCGTTCCAAGTGCGCCCCGTCCATCTGCACATGCTCGATCAGATACGTCACATCCCTAATCGCCATCTTCTTGATCCGAAACTTCTGCTCGTCGTACCGTTTATCCTTAATACTACTTATCAGATCATCCAGTCTCTTTCGCTCGATAATGTGAGAGAGGACGATACTGTTTGATTCGGAGGAAAGATTCAGATGACGGGCTGTTTCGGGGGCGGGCTTGGCCACCCAGAGGAAATCGCCGAGGGGGAGCGCCTTCACGGAGTGAGGGATCGATTTTAGTGTGAAGTGGTTGGATATGTAGTCGCGGTCCTTTTTGGAGGCGACTTCTCGCGTGTCGATTATTAGTTCTATGGTGAAGGTGCCGGGACGTAGGGTGATGGGTGTGAATTTTGGGAGGGGCGTGGTGTTGTTGATGGGGATTCCGTCGGGGATTAGGGGGATGCTGGAGGGAGGGTGATTTTGAGAAGGGGAATTGGGGGGTTCGTTTTCGGCTTCGGTGTCGGAGTTGTTTTCGTTAAGTGTAGAGTGTGGTTGCGCGCGTGGGGAGGCGGGTTGAAATGTTTCGAGTCGGCCGAGTGAGGGATCGCCACTTGCTTTCATTTTCGTTACTAATTCCCATCCTTCATCTGTGAGGTAATATCTCGTAGCTGGACGTTTCTTCGAAAACACTAGATCCTTATCGATGAGTGTATCCATAGATTTGAACGCGGTGTAATGCTTTCCTGGCAATGTTTTCGTAAAGGAGGAATCGCAATGGGGTTGCGCCAATTCGATTAGTTGTTGTTTTGTAAGTCCTTCTCTATTGGACGGAGGTATGGTTGCTAATGCTAATAGTAATGCATAAGCACCTGATTTTAAAGTAGGCACATATGGTTTTGTCTTTCTTTTCTTCTTTGGGGATGGAGATGGTGCGGCGCTTGCATCATCATTATCGTCGTTTCCACCATCAGTCATTGCGGCAAGATTTCTCTTTTTCTTCGGTTTATTGGGCATCGGTATTCCAATGTCCGCGCAATATTTCTCAAGTCGATGGGTTAGGTCTTTTACCATCTTTTCCCCGACAAATGATAGACTGATTGCTTCGCATGGGTGTTGAAATTGTATGGGACATGCTTTCATTGAATCTCGGGCTTTTCGAAGGGTAGGGAGGGATTTGTATCCTCGTGAACTGGCTTCTTGTACCATTTCTTCAATCCATTCTAGAAGTAATGGATTTCCACATTTCCTCGGTGAAGGCATATTGTAAATAAGTGGTTCGGAGGAGGGGAAGCAAACGAATGCTCTGGAGTAAACAAAGATGTCTTAATCAATTTATTAGCAATTGTGGGGAGTGTGAAGAGATTGTTAGCTCTTGGAGGCAATTGACAATCAGAGTGATATTATGCCATGCGATTGTTGATCAATATAGTAACAATTGATGTTGATGTTATGAAGTTATGAGGTTCAAAACTTCGGAAGCATTAGCATTAATATTAACGCGACTTTTGCGATAAGAAACGCGCTTCTCGCGACATCACGTGGATGATAACACTCAAAGCTATTAATCTTGGTAGTCTTTTCTAACATCATCAAAAGTACTCACCAACTTGAATCCATTTGGATTGCAGTTGTTATCATTTTACATGCCAAGGCTGGTACGAGCCTTATAATCTGCATGAAATCTTTACGTCTTAAAACCATATTTATTGAATGGAGGCTGCTTGGTGATGAAATGATTCCCATGTCAGAAACCCGTCAGAAATGTCAGAAATGTCAGAAAGGTCAGAAAGTGAGTGTCGCTAGACTTCATACGGTATAGTCAAGTCAGGAGAATGACCTCCTACAAGCATGCACATTCAACATGAGTGTCAATAACTTCATTCTTGTCTTTAAATTCGTTTCAAATCTGTTGGGTTAGCTATAAACTCCGTGTGGAAACCATATTTGAAATCGTCTGAGGATGACTGGAGTAGTATCATGGATCCTAATGAGAGAAAGCGAACCCAAAATAGGCTTTCACAACAGGCAAGACGTATGGATTTTGACGATCTAACTGGCATATTGTGTGTACTGACATTAAGTAACAGGGTCAAGAATTGTTACTACACAGAAGAAACGAAAAACCATAGCGGAAACTCCACAGAAAAAAGAGGGGAGTTCATCCAATGAGATTACTCTGATATTTGAAAACCGACCTATATCTACGGGATCATTTGATATACGTTCTCTTCACGATGCCCATTTGAGCCAGAATGTAACATCTCAAGATATTGTTTGAGATCAACACTTCATCACTCTAATGAATATGAATACATGGGCAGCAATCATTCGTATTGGAGAAGTTCTCCAACTCGCATGCTCAGTAGAAGTCGACAGCTTGTGCAATATTAGAGTTTGGGGATCAACACGCCGGGATCTAATGAGGTGGGAAATTGGTTCGGTTTTTGCAAGTAAATGGTGGTTTTTGATGGATGAATCTTCTTCTCATTCTTCTCATCCTTCATAATAATCACGAGATACAAGGTAAATAGGATGAAAAAAGCCAGCATTTTCTTCAGCAGTGGGAATTTGAGATTGATCTATTCATTTATTATTATTATTATTATTATTAGTGATCAGGGTTGACAAGAATAGTAGATAATTGATACACCTTGTGAACCTGTATACCTACATAGTACCTATATAAGTACCTACTATATAGTACCTACTATATATATATAGTACTTACATACCTTGATGTCTTCATTCTTCCAAATCATTAAATCATATAAAAAGATTCAACCAATAATATAAATCAAATTATGCAAATTTATACAAATATTTATTATACAACTCAACCCCCCCAATCAAATTTATGCAAGCACAACCAAAAGCGGTGAAATTTCCATATCCATACCATCCATACCATCCATACCATTTATACCAAAATAGAAAAATATTAATTGCGCCCCTCCAATTTTATCATTCGATTCACTGCGCACCACTACCCCATCAGCCATCAGCCATCAGCCATCAGCCATCACCCATCAGCCATCACCCATCACCCATCAGTCATCAGTCATCAGCACCACACCCAGAAACCAGTAACCCACCGCCGTTTTACATCCAACGCATAAATACATTCTCTGCAAATTTCTGGTACGTTGATATTTTGCTGATCTTATAAAGTACGAGTAATAGGAGAGACAAATCTTTCAGCTGGTACTTTTTTTTTTCTTTTCTTTGAATGAACCTTTCTTTCTGAATAACTACATCTTTCTATTCTATCTATCTTTCTATCTATCTATCTATCTATCGTTGATATTGAAGAAGCTCACCCAGGAAGTAACAAAGGAAATAGAAATTTCTGAGAAGCGGTTTACTATATTTGAGGTATTTAATCATTTTACTTACCTCAAAGAGCTCATTCTCCTGAGCATTAGAAATCTTGTCATTTTTGCCTCTTACTCTTCTTACTTATTATTGTTCGTTCATCTGCAGATTCCATTTCCTCTATCCATCTACCCCTCCAATCACCAAAACATTATTCAATTTTCCACCTTCAAAACACCACCAAACGATCCTCAAAGATGGATGCCAAAATCCTCGAAGCTTCCAACAAGCACCCCAAACCCGCAGATCGTGTATTCCAATATGGAACCGCCGGTTTCCGCATGAAAGCCAACCTCCTCGACTCCGTCGTCTTCCGCGTCGGCCTCGTAGCTGCTCTTCGATCCCGCAAACTGGGTGGTCAAACCATCGGCGTAATGATCACCGCGTCGCACAACCCTCCCGAAGATAACGGCGTAAAGCTCGTTGACCCCATGGGTGAGATGTTAGAGAACAGCTGGGAGACATATTCCACCCAATTAGCCAATGCGAAGAACGAGGATGTGGTGAACGTGTATCGTGCGTTGGAAAAACAATTGAAGATCAATCCGGAGGTTCAGGCTCGGGTTATCTATGCTAGGGATACGAGACCTTCCGGGCCGAAATTAGTGGCTGCGTTGGTTGATGCTCTTGAGGCTGCGGGCGCGGATTATACAGATTATAAGTTGCTTACGACTCCGCAATTGCATTATTTGACCAGATGTACGAATACGGAAGGGACCCCGCAGGCTTATGGTGATGTTAGTGAGGTGGGATATTATGAGAAGTTGGCTAAGGCTTTTGAGAGAGCTATGAAGGGGAAGAGAGCTGCGGGAGCTGTTACTATTGATTGTGCCAATGGTGTTGGAGGTCCTAAGTTGTCGGAATTGGTTAAATATTTACCAAAGGGTATTCTTGATATTAAGATCGTCAATGATGATGTTCTCAAGGCTGAGAATTTGAACCATGAGGTAAATTTTTATTTCGCCATCAACAACTATCTAGGTTATGCTAATATTTCCAAGTGCGGTGCAGATTTCGTCAAGACAAAGCAAAGAGCTCCTCCATCCTCGAAAGCTGGAAACAATGATCGATGCTGTTCTTTAGATGGTGATGCAGATAGACTTATCTATTACTTCAACGATCCTGATCATGGATTCCGCCTCTTGGATGGAGATAGAATTGCAACTCTAGCAGCATCATTCATTGGCGATCTCGCAAGAGAAGCTGGACTCGCAGGTCAACTCAACATCGGAGTAGTACAAACCGCATACGCCAATGGTGCCAGTACAAAATATGTTGAGAAGACATTGAGACTTCCCGTCGTATGTACACCTACCGGTGTAAAATGGCTACATCACGCAGCCACCAAATTCGACGTCGGTGTTTATTTCGAAGCAAATGGTCATGGAACCGTCGTATTCTCCCAACAAGCACTCAAAGCATTCGCAACCAAGGAACCCGAATCTCCAGCTCAAGCAAGCGCACTAGAAACTCTCCGTGCCCTTAGCGATCTCATCAACCAAACAGTCGGTGATGCCCTCTCAGATATGTTACTCGTCGAAACCATCCTAGCGCACAAATCCTGGACACCAAGAGAATGGGACCTCACCTACATCGACCTACCCAACCGACTCGTGCGAGTTGAAGTCGCCGATCGAAACATGTTCAAGACGACTGATGCGGAGAGAAAGTTGATTGAACCGCAAGGCACGCAGGCGCAGATTGATGCGTTGGTTGCGAAGTTTAAGGATGGGAGATCTTTTGCTAGGGCGAGTGGGACGGAGGATGCGCTTAGGGTTTATGCGGAGGCGGCTAGTAGGAGCGAGGCGGATGATTTGGCTAGTAAGGTTGCGACTTTGTGTAAGATGGAGGGGAGTGTTAAGTGTTAGAGGGCTTGGTCTTGTGTTGATGGAGATGGGGGCGGTGATGGGGATGGAGATGGGTAAGGATGGAGGTGAAAGTGCTGAGATGAAGTGCATATTGATCGAGCATATGAGCGAAGTTACGAATGAATACCAAAAATGGAGTTTGTGAGATAATGATGATTGACGATAATGATGATGATTTTTTATTTATGGGCAATATGATTGATGGATTGAGCGATGGATACAGAATGAGAAGCAGATGTGCATACAAAAGCAGAAACAGAAATCAAATGAAATAAATGATAATAATGATAAGAATGAATAATAGCATAGGTAGCGTTATGGATCAGATTTATTTACATCTCATGAATAATCATATATATCACTTTCCCTTCTACCATCTCAGACAATTCATTTTTCATTAATCCAACTAATTTACAGGAACCCTAATCATACAATACACTACCCTACCGACTCAATAATATCCAAACACCCTCAAGTATCCGATTACCCCAACATCGAATTCAAAGACCCTTCTTAGCATCCTCCTCTGCATTCTTCGGAACCCCTACAAAAGCCGGCACAACTACACTATTCAGATTTCTAAATGCCTATTCACCAACATATACATTAGCATAAGATTCACCTATTGTATCAATCAAATCTCACCACCAACCACCCAAAAGAGAATGAGAAGAAGAAAAAAAGGAATGGAAAAAAGGAAAAAAAAAAAAAAAAAACCAAAAAAGAAAACAAACCTTAGCAAACGCCCCCTCCGGAATCTCCCCATCCCACCTATCCTCCACCTTCACAATCCTCCCCCGCGCACCCTCCTCCACATAAATCCTCACGACGCTATCAATCCTCTTGGTGATCCCCAGCCCCCTAACCGTATACTCGGTGCTCAGATCGAGGACGAGCGGATTCCCGGCATCGCGGACCTCGTGCCCGAGACGACGGATCTGCGAAAATGCGGCGCCCAGCCCGTACCATTGCGCGGAGAACTGCGGCCGTCCGGTCGCGAGCGTGATGGGGTCCGCGAAGGTGGCGTCGTCGCGCCAGAGGTCGAGGATCGGGAGGCTGGCGTGGCCTTGGAAGAGCTGGGTGGTGGGGGGAGGGGGGTGTTAGTTTGGGGTTTAAAATTTGGATTTGGATTTGGGGGGGGGGGGGGGGAAGGGGGGGAGGGGAAGGACGTACGTCGAGAATACTACCAATGATGACTTTCTGTCTGTCGTTTAATGAAATCCCGGCTTTGGTCTTGATATCCGTATTTCTAATTCCTAGATCCGCTGCACTTGGATTCGCACTCGTATGTGCATTGTTATTTCCGATTGCGTTTCCGTTTCCGTTTCCGGTTCCGGCGATGGAGTCGGCGGCGCTGGTGGACATGGGTTTGGTGGGTGGTGTGGGTAGGCCTCCTGACATGGTGGTATTGATGGTATTGGAAGGAAGAAGTGGACGGTTGATATTAAATCTGGTGATTTGGACTCTGGCTGAGGATGACGATGATATTGATTTTGAGAGGGATGAGAGAACTTTGGAGGAACGCATTAATTTCTTTATTTATTTATTTATTTATTTATTTATTTATATACTTATTTGGTAGATGGTGGTTGAGAAGGGAAGTAAATGGTAAATACAGAGAGGGAGGGGAATCTTATAGATTTATGCGCGGGGGGGGGGCAATTTACATTACTACTATACTATACTATACTATAGTTACTATACTTACTATATCAGCGCGTCACGACTTCCCGATGGATTAACAGATGGGATATCGCATCCGCACTCATCGGGGTCGATACTTAGATCGATCTCCATAGATACGTCCCGGGGTTCTGGGATCCAGTTTGTTTGTTGACATCATCGCGCGAGACCGGATTTGGTATGGTTGGGGATCCCCCACATGCAGGAGGGAGTAGACTAGTGAGTGAATGAGTGAGTGAGTGAGTGATCCGCCACTTTGAGATTGCTGGTGTTGACTTTGAACTTTATTATTTGATGTTTGGTAGATCTGGCTCTTTATTAGACTGAGATAAAGTTTCTCCTGTTGCCGGCCCTGTTGCCAGGGGGAAAATATTTTCAGTATATATGTGATTCTTTATTGTTGTTGTTATTGTTATTGTTTTCTATCAAGTTATAGCAGATAATACGAATACTCTTGCTTTTTTAATGCTATTTTCATTATGCATACACGAGAAAACAATATGGAAATGAAGAATTCTTTATTGTGGATATATGTACATCAAGTGAAGTTACTAAAAAATACATGGTAGTTTTATTCTTTAAAGTTTGGGTGACTGGAGTTTGTGGTTGAATGAGATGTAGTATTACAAGGATATGGAGAAGATGTTGAGTGGAGAAAAGGTTGAGTGAGGGATACAAGAAATAGGCGAGGTAATGGAAGCGACGAATTAAATTTATTCGAGATTGTTACAGTAATCTTACTACTTTAGGCTTCAATATAGATGTCTGATTATATTTATACAAACTAAAATTTTAAAATTCCAAAACTCTATAATAAAAACATAATTCAAAATTCAATTTCTTTTCCAACACCACTCTCTATATTTCAAGAACCCTCTCGGGATGAAACGACCCTTCTGGATGAGTTCCGTGGGCTCCCCCCCTTTCCGGATTTCCTTTCTGATTGCAAAGAAATCTAAGTCCATTTGCTCTGACCTGTCCATAAGGAGCATTATAATGCGTATGGCCAAAAATCCACGCATCCCTCTTATCCAACAGCGGAATAGTCGTTTTGACAGAAGTATGATCATAAGCATGTTTCCGTAGAGCATCCAACCCCTCAAACTGTATCCCATCGATAATATCCGTTGCGTATTTCGAACTACTATTCCGTACATCCATCGGTACCGGCCTAGGCGAAGTCTGATGGGGCGCCGAGGTTCCACTTCGCGATGGTGGATGATGCGTTATTATGAGGATTCGCGTTTTCGTTTCAAACAGCTTGTTGTTGCGTATCTTTTCCACCTGGGTACGTATCCATCGGATGGAATTTCCATGTCGCAGATTTCTATCCGCGACTGTTTCTCCGCTTATTTCATCCCTAATGATTTGGTTCCCACCCACATGAGTCCACAACGTGCAACCTAGAATCGCTACTTTCCCCCCGGCCTCATCGTGCAACTCTACCTTCTCATTCTCCAAGAGCTTAAGCTTCCCCTGCATATCCTTATCGCTCTCGAATTTCCGCGCAATTGCCAATCCACTTTTAAACGTTTCCGAGCCGGCCGAGAATTCGCGATTCCCAAGAACGAGAAATATTTGCTTGAGTACTTGCTTGGCGCACATTCTGATGAGGAAAGCTCGGTAACTGACTTGATGTGGGCCATCGACAGCTAATCGACCAATATCTCCGGCTAGGATTAGATATGGTGCTGTGGGGGTAAAATCCCATCCATTGTATGTTTCATTTGCTCGTATCCCTTGTTCGAGATGCAGATCCGACATGTAGTGGAGTCGAATGGTGTTACGACTAGCTTTTGGAGCTGGACCAGCTATGCTTCCGAAGGGACTGGGTCTTGTAGCGGATATGGTGGCTGCTGATACTGGTATTGCTCCTGGCTTTGCTCCTGGTTTTGCTCCTGGTTTTGCTCCTGGTTTTGCTCCTGGTCTTGATCCTGGTCTTGATCCTGGTTTTGATATCGGCATTAATGGCGGTAATGATCCAGGTGTTACTCCCGGTGCAACTGCCGCTGCCACCTCCGCTGCAACTGGTGCTGTGGATACGGTTGATGGTGCCTGTGGTCGAGTACTGCTAGATGCTTGAACAGGATAAAAAAGATCTAGCTCTTCGAGAGGTAATCTGCGTAGAAAATCAAGCATTGTATTACGCATGCCATTAAATTGCGCTTCCGACATTCGAGATTGAATCTCTGAGATGGTATGGAGAAATGGTTCTTGTGGGGGTGGTGGTGGAGGCGGTTGAGGACCTGCAGGTGGAGGCTGTGTACCTGCAGGTTGCGTATAACCGTATAATGAACCGCCAGCTTGTGAAGCTGGAATTTGTGTGGTTTGTTGTTGGGTACTTGGAGCTTGAGTGCCTGGAGCTTGAAAAGATGGAGCTTGTGTAGTTGGTCTTTGAGTACTTGGACCCTGAATGCCTGGAGTTTGAAAAGTAGGAGCTTGTGTTGTTTGTGCTTGTGTGCCAAGAGCTTGAGTACTTGGAGGCGGAAAGACTGAAGCTTGTATAGTTTGGGGTTGAGTACCCGTAGCTTCGGTTCCTGGAGGTTGACTTCCAGGAGGTTGAGTTCCAGGAGGCTGAGTTCCTGGAGGTTGAGTTCTTGGAGGTTGAAGACTTGGAGGTTGAAGACCTGGAGGCGGAGATGGAGGTGGAGGCTGAGATGAAGGTCTTGAACGTATAGATCTTGGGGATGAAGAATATCGACGTCGTGGACGTTGAAATATATTCTCATCGAGTTGCATCCATCCAGCCATACGTATATGAAGCCCCTGAAATAACTCATTGTAATCTTCTTCGGTGAATTGCGATTTCAATTGCATAAAATAATTTCCGTAAGTATTGATATCAAGATCTTCCGCCGAATCTTGAGGAAGATATGATTCCATCTCAGCCCATATATCTCTCGCTCTCTGCAAGGTTATTAGCCTTCGATTTTTTGCTATTTCTCTGAATATTCGTATAAGATATCCTACATAACCTGCTCTTCTTCGGTGTATCATTCGAAGCTCCTCACTGGCAACTAGATGTTCAAAATATACTCTAATATCTCCTGGAATACACAGATTTCTTATTCTCACTCTGACCTGATCAAGGGTAATTCCAACGTTTGAAAATATTCTTTCGAATAAAATATCCTGTGTTAATACATCCGTTTCTGGTGTATGGTGCCAAATTATCCAACTGCGACCTCTAGGACGGTATGGTGTCCATAACACGACTACTCTAGCATCCGAATCAACGGGATGCTTATTATTCCACAAACGAATCGCCGTTTCTTCTTCAATTTCAAAACTATTGTAGGTAGCATGCCTGCACACTTCCATAAGATATGCTATCCAACCAGGCCGTCCTCTATGAATGTCGTAAAGATATCGGTGATTTCGTAGCCCTTTGAAGTAGTTATACAACCTACGATCATTTGGAAATAGACGCCTGGCTAATGATCGCGCTCGTTGCCATGTGATATTAGGGTCTTGTAACTCATTTTCCCATCTATTGTACTTAAGGTGTGATGCCCAGCACCTTATTGCATGAGCATTGGTATAGCGCCTACCCTTAGATACCCCATTCCATAAGTTTGTAATAAAATTCACCCAACCACGGGCTCCTTTATGAGTAGCTTGCAAATAAGGATTTTCTACTATCTGGTTGAATAGTGTGATATAATCAGCCGGGAAATTTGCGATTAAGACTCTTACGTCTTGAAACGAGCATTCGGGGTCTGTGATTCTTTCCCATTGCCTGGGGGAAAATTTGATTGTGAATGGGACACATTCTTCAAACGGAAGTTGGTTTATCTCCATATTAGCTTCCTCTTCCGACAATTGAGGATCTTCAATATCAGGTGGGATAACTGGCGCTTTGACAACTGCCGGTTTAATAACTGGTGGTGGCTCATTCTCTAGTCCCAACCTTCTCACCCCTGTATAAGGAGGTGGCGTCGATCTTCCTACCTCTCTGTTGGCTATGACGCCCCGGTCATAAATCCGCTCACCAGGAGTTGTGGTGACATATTCGACATTTCTTGCAACTCTTTTAGCCCTAGGCTGGTTTCCTACATCAACTCCATAAACATCGAGGCTATCTTCTCCGGCAGCTTCTAGATCAAAGGGATAAACCCGTTTTGGAGGCATGATTTCTGTTGATTGAAATATCGCAGATAGTAACCAGCTTGTGGAAAATGTTGATTGTTAATGAGAGCCATATATTCTTCATGCGATAGTACTTAAGATTTTATTTCTCCTTTATGGATAAATTTCATTCATATTTTTTATATAAACTTTGAGGTATTTATTGTTGCTTCTTTATCAAAATTCACTCCAATACAGATCCGGTCGAGTTTTTTTTGGAACTCATCCAAAGGCCTTTGTTTATTATACAATAACAAAAGCAATAAAGAGAGATTACTATTTATTTATTTTTTTGCAAAGAACTCCCTCTTGACAGCAAAGACGTGGTAAGGCTTCTCAGATTCTGGTAAAAACAAAAGGTAGTCGCTCGAACACGATTATACTATGTTCACTGGAACGGGCAGAATTGGCACTCTAAGCTGAGAGCACCTACAAGCACTCTTTCAAGTCAATAGATTCTGGTAAACAAGACTGAATCTGAAATATCAATTAGTCAGGGACATATCACACTCATAGTCTGACTGAGATTTTGACACGCTCGTGTGAGATCTTCAAATTTCGCTGAGCTTCAGAGAAACTATATGGATTCTTTAATGCGTCGTTAACACACTGAAGGTTATTTTGTATCATCAAAATCCCATGCACTTGCTGTTGGTTTATATTATTGGTAATTCGTAGTTCTTCTGTTGCAAAATGTAGTGATACAACAGGATGCTTTCGTCATATATTGATTAATTAATGCACACCGTATTCGTGAATATGCAAGAAAGAAAGGGATTTCAACGCTTGTCATGGATATGGTGTATCAATTTATACTAATACTTGAATCGCCATGATGTCGATGTTGAGTTGCCAGACATATTGGTGTCGGTTGCATTGGAGAAAATTTTACTGTTGTGTTCCAATAGGTCATCGGAAATTTCTCAACCTTTTTCCGATGCTATGTCAAGCCAATGTCTCACAGGAAACGAGAAAATCACCGCACTCGAGCCGCATACCGAAACATTCCTGTATTCATCATACGATAAAACAACTTTCAAGAATCCTATGTGACAATAAAAAACTAAAATACGAACACAGAGAACGAAACTATCATCAGTATAGAATCCAAAGTCGGACCTTCCTCAGTGATGCCGAGAAAACGGGTGATGAGCCGAGTGCAATACGAACAGAGCTGGCCACCGATTCCAATCCTGGCCCGCCTGGATGACTGGCGTTATATATTTAATACGATTGGTTAAGAAGACATTGAATTTGAATGATCCATAGAGTAGAAAATCCCATGTTGGTCGTTTGTACTAATTTGTTTAGAGCAGCTGTTGGCGCAAACGTTTCATTACCACTTAACTACAGGTAGAATGCTTCATGCATAACATTTCCATTCGATATGTATTCTCAATCCCCTTGACCTGCATAATTTTAACGCCTATACATATTCAGCTCGGGAAGCCTTGAGATGATGATTATGAAGAGACGAATTAGACGTCTCGTCTACCACATTTCGAATGTTCCTGACATCAGCTGTTCCAAGTGTCTGCTAGTCTTCATATGCCAATGAATACATTCAAAATACATGGCACATAAGTTGTGTAAGCTAAGGTATTGAAGTCACATGGTTAGTATCGTTAACACGAGAAATTCCCCTGATGCTTCAAACCTTATGCGGGTCCCCGGTTTGATTCTTCTTCAAAATAGAACCCAGGTGGAAATGTTGCATTCAAACCTATTTAGGCTAAGCATCTGCCAATCTACTCATGATTCTACAATTTTTTACATAATCGTTCGGCTACTCCCAATGAAGAAACCTCAGTTGTGTTCTTTAATGCTTTACAATTGGAAATCAAATACGAGTCTGACTCCATGAAGAGGTGCATGAAAGAGGCAGAGAAGTGGTGATCCAAGAGCGTTCTTGTGTACAGGTTGGCGTTGGTGGCTTTTCTATCTTGTATGTTTGGCGAGCAACCGTCTTTCATATCTTGCAGCTTACTGCTTGACAAAATATTATAAAGATATTTGGAAACCCCCAATGGACATTTCCCTTGCTTCAGATTTATATCCACATTGATATCTCTAAATCACCACTACAGGATTCTTGATTGATTATCCACTTTCGAAGTGATCATGGCACCAAAACTTTTGAAGGGCCTTACGGCTCTCTCAATGTTGTTAAGTTCTGCTATGGGTTCGCCGCTTTTAAAAAGTGATAACTTGGACAAACGAGCGACTTATTCCATCACGGGTGTTCAGGATAGTGGTATACAGCCCCGTCTGGAGATTCGTCAACTCGCTGCAGATCCTGTCCAGTTCAATTTGTTCCTTTTAGCTATGATACAATTCCAATCAATTGATCAAAGTCAAATGCTATCTTTCTATCAAATTGGTGGTATGTCTGTATTCTTCTGTGATTATCTTACTAGTAAATACTAACAAAAATTAGGCATCCACGGTTATCCGCTTGTTCCTTGGGATGGTGTCCAAGGGACTGGGTATAATGGGTACTGTGCTCATGGATCAAATCTATTCGGCCCATGGCATAGACCATATCTTGCTGTATTTGAGCAACAGATTCATGCAGCAGGTGTTTCAATTGCCGCACAATTCCCAAGTGGTGGTGTTGAGAAAGCATATCATGAGGCATCATTGAAACTTAGGATACCATATTGGGATTGGGCAATTATTCCTGAAGATGGAGGACCTATCTTACCGGATGTTCTAAGCAATCCAACTTCCTCTGTTACATACCCTAATGGAACCCAAGCAACTGTACCAAATCCGCTGTATTCATACAAATTCCATCCACTAGTACCAAGCGATATACTGGTAAGTTTATAATCTATATCAGTATATTGATGTGAAAGTTAACGCATCATGTAGAACAATTTCCCATTTAGCGCATGGAACGAGACACTGAGATGGCCAACATCTTATGATCCCACAGCTACAAGTCAAGAGAATTTGGCAGAGTTACAATTAGGCGCCAATCAACCTAATTTCCGAACTCAACTCATGACATTGTTCTCCAACTACCAAGTGAGTACAACTCTTTGATATCCACAAATCATTTTGGTGCTTTAATCCGTCAGGAATAAAATATGCTAATCATTATCATAGAGGTACAACACTTTTAGTAATAAAGGGTCAGGAATCGCTGGATTTGGCAATGTAGGTAAGTGTGAATGACAGGTATCTCTCGTCAATGCTGAAAACTAACAACATACAGAATCCATTCACGACACAGTCCATACTATTACTGGAGGTTTCGCTTACATCGGCCACATGTTAGTATTATCATGTCCTATGCTCTATTAAAGAACAATAATCTTTTCTATCAACATTTTCAAGCATCTTTGAAGTGACAAGGAAATTCTTAAACCAAACACTAACTCTAGAATTTCATAGGACTTCTGTTCCCGTTGCTGCATTTGATCCAATTTTCTGGTTTCATCATGCGAATATTGATAGATTCCTGGCGATTTGGCAAACCATATATCCAGATACCTATGTCGAACCCACTGTACAAGGTGCATCAACCTGGACAATCGCATCTGGATCAACCCAAAATCAATATTCTCGTAAGTTATCACTCTAATACAATGTTTTTATGAAGTACCAAACACTGATATGTTGATTCTCAGCATTAACCCCATTTCATCAAGATACAAATGGAAAATTTTATTCTTCAGCCGATGTCCGTAACGTCGAAACACTAGGCTACAGCTACCCAGAAATTGTGGACCATCCCACAAACGCATCTCTTCAAGCCACAATCGCCAGTCTATACGCCGATTCATCCGCAACCAACTCTAAACGTCAAGATGTCAATGCTACGCTCGCACGTGATTACCTTGTAAGAATTGATTTGCCATGGACCGCGATGAATGGAACTTATTCCGTTGCTGTATTCTTGGGGAAAACAAATGCCACGCCTGAGCAATGGGCTAGAGATCCAGCATACGTGGGTATGCATGCCACGTTAGGAGATGAAGCTATAACTCCCAACAGTAAGCAGTATTCATATTTTCCCCAGCCCAGTCGCTCAAAGTCCTCTTTCTTTTCGGGTCTTTCATGATTTACTGGCTAAACCAATTTCGATAGATCTCGTAGCCTCAAGCAATGTCCATCTAACCGATTCCCTTCTCGCCAAATACAAACAAGGCGCACTATCCGATCTCGAGGAATCAACCATCATCTCTTATCTCACCGCCAATCTGAACTGGAAACTTCAAAAAGATGGATCTGAAATCGCTATTAACACTTTGACGGATGTAAAAGTTACCGTGGAATCGATCCAGAATGCGGCTCCGAATGCATTAGGTACTTTTGCTAATTATAGATGGGTGGGTGACTTTAAGGAGTATCCGGGGGTTCTGTAAATTTCAGAGGGAAGGGTTGAACGAGGGGTTTAATACGTATTAGTCCGGAGGTTGTGTATTACATAGCGAGGCTGTTGATGGATGGGTGGGAATCTTGGGAAAAGTCCATCCAGATGAATAGGGATATTGGGATTTCATTTTGGTGGTAATTTGAGTCTTCATTATTCTTGTTGTATAAGCTTGAACTAGAAATTTGAATTCCTCGTTTCTCGCAGACCATATTCGTTACCAAGGTCCATGAAACAGGGCTGGCACTTCCCAATCATTAAACACAAGGCCGCTACTTACTGCTGCCAATGCTTTGACTTGGAAACTAGGTGTTCACTGCACAAGCCTGTTAAATCTTCTATTCAGCAGTTGACACAAGAAAATGGAAATTGATTCAACCTACAGTACTAGGCAACTTATATTTAAGCGAGCTCAAAATCACCCTAATCTATTATTGTACCACCATTTTTTTAAATTTAATTAAAAATCAATCAATAATTATAATTCTATAATTTTAATAAAATAAAGAGTTTATAATTCGATTTATAATATAATATAAATTTTATAATAATAATATTATAATAAAATTTAATATTTTATATATTATTTTTATTTAATTATATAAGTTTTAATTTTGTTAGATATACTAAAATATAAATTTTTAAATAAAGAATTATTTAATATATTTTATATTATTTGTAAATAAGATTTTAAATATTATTAATTATATTTTGTTTAATTTTTTATGTATTTGAATTTTAGAAATATTTTTATTATTTTTATTTTAAAATAATATTAGATATATTTGATAAAATTAAAATTAAAAGAGTATAAAGATTAATTAATAATTAAAGAGATTTTTTAATTTTTAAATTAGTTTTTTATTTTATAGATATAGTATATAGATATATTATTTTATTAAAATTAATATTCTAGATTTAACTATTTGAATATAAATTGAACATTTGTATTAAGTATTTTGAAGTATAAATTTATATTATATTTATTCTTTTTTGATTTAAAATTTTGATTTATTATATATAAATTTATATATTTAATATTTTAAAAGTTTTTTAGATTATAATTTTTATATTTTTATATGTATTATAGGTTTGTATTATTTTAAAATTGTATATTTTATTTAAAATATAGAATTTTTATTTTTGTTTAATAAAATATTTATTATTTTAATAGATTAATTTTTATTTTTTTATAATTTATTTTTTTTATTCTAAATATTATATAAATTATTTAAGTGTATGTTTTAATATAAGTTTTAATCTTTTTTTAGTTTTTTAATTAAATATTTTAAATATTTTTAAAATTTTTTTAATAATAATGATTGAGTATTATATTTTATATATATTGATTGTTTTTTAGTAAATTGTTTTTAAATATAATTGTATAAAATATATAATAAAATATTTATTTTAATTAGTATATGATTTTTATTAAAAAGTTTGAAATAAAGATTTTTTTTGTTGTATAATTTATTTTATTATATAGTATATTGAATCGTGTTTTTATTTAAATTAAAGTTTTTAGTGATTTTGTATAAATTAACTCTTTTTTTTGTTTTATTAGCGATTTTACTATATTGATATAAATTAAGATATTGTTTTTTAATTCTATTATTATTTATTGAATATAAAGAAATGTATATTGAAGGTATTGTGATTAATATAAAAAGGTATAATAGAGGTTTGACGCGTAAAAACATGTCTTTTTAAAATTCGCTTAAATATGTGTTGTGGGTCACTGTAAAGCAACAACCAATAGAAAAAATACATTTCCCCTCCTCCCCACCACCCCACCACCCAACACCTAACACCTAAGACCCGGCACTGAACACCAAGCACTTAGCACTCAACACTCCACACGCAACATCTTCCGGCGCAAAAAGACGCAAAAAATGAAATATTGGGGCGTTGCCCGGGATTGAACCGGGGACCTCTTACAAGTTAGAGCGTTGAAACTCCCTAAGCAAGAATTATACCACTAAACCACAACACCGGTTTGTTACTTCCACACTGGTTTGTTGCTTCCAAACTCGGACAATCAAATATATATGCTGAGATCACTTAGGTAAGTTGTTAATAACAATACTCGGTTAAATTAAAATTGAAGCACGCGCAAAATAAGCGAATCGTCTCAAAATCGATGATTTTATACACTTTCGGCAGGATATAAGCACGCAATTAAGTTAGAGCTATCCATTGATGAAATGTTATTCCAGTGAGTTAGAATCGTTGTAGATAAAACATAAAGAAAAGTAGAGATGGATTGGTTGATGATCTTAGGATGGAAAAGCGGGGTATTTAAATGGAATTAATGGCTACGCGGGTCTCTACAATGTACTGTACCGGTGCGATCATGCAACATGCATATGTTCGTTCCAAGGATATCTAGGTATAATAAGTAAAGGGAAACAAAAGAAGCAATCATTTTCTAATTTTCTAATTGGCTAATTTTGTGTTTTCTCAAACTCACCAAACTAAAAAAATATTACGTAGATTTTTGAGAACTCCAAGAGCCTGGGCAAAAAAAAAACTAAGTTGTAAATCAGTAGGAACTTCCTTAGTAAGAACTCTAGTAAGCGATCTTTGTAAATTCAATGCTATGATGCTTTTACTCATTTTGATCAACAATGCATATCATTTGCATTTTATGAGACCCGATACATCCAAATTTATCTTCACATCAATCTCATGAGTTGTTTCTTTGATCCCAATGTACTTGTCACATTCACCGTGCCACCCGCAGTTCTCGAAAGCAAGTTTAATGTATCAATAGGCTGACTGACAACGCGCCTTTATCTTTCCACTCTTCGCAGACTTAGTTCCGCTCCATCTGTAACTTCCCAATGTCACCTGCAGTGTTGTGATGGGACGGATCGCATTTGGCTTTTTTGTTGTAGATATAATGGCCCCAGGTTGGACACAGAGTTTAAGAAGTTTGAAAAGTCCGTCCGCTTCGCCATTGTCGCCGATAGACGCACTCGAGGCCCTTTTCTCACAATGGCAACACGGATAGTTCTTATCGCAAGCTACGTGCTTGATATAACAGCTGCGACAAGCGACAAGTAATCTATGCCTCACGATTCTTTCTTCTTCTGCTTCAACTTTCCCCCACCCAACGTCAGCCCTGTTCAAACTTTTGCCCTCAACTAGTGGTTCTGTGATCTCTTCTCTTTGATACAATTCTTCAAGATCCTGCCCTTATTGTTGTTGTTGTTGTGTGTAGACGATCCCACCATCATCTGAATAATCAGATGGCAGGAACATGTTCTGCTCATTGGACTGTAGTGTATATAGGTCTGCATGTTGGAGATCGTTGGCTATATCGTTGTTGTAGCCTTCATTTCTTGCTTCGACATTGGTTGTGGTGAACTGATCGTCAAGGTCCGTGTCAATTTTTGGCAATGTATATGAGGGCAAAGAAAATTCTAAATCATGTAGGCTTGGAGGTGTCGGTTCCTCATTCAATATGTGACAGAAACTGCCCTCAAAATTTGCATTCACCGGAATTGTAGATGTCGAAAAGTGATGTGTACCTGGCAGAAACGAATCCGGGATCCCTGATTGTGTATCCGACGTCATGAGATTATGAAAACCGTCTCGCAGAAGAGGTGTTGTATTGTGAATTGGTATGCCTTTTTCGATTGTAAGATCTTGACTATTTCCTCCTTCCGACTTCTTCATCACCTCAATTTCATTTTCCAGAATTCAAATTCTTCTCTGTAAAAATCTCACATAATCTGAAGATATTGGTTTTGAAACAAAGTCAGGACCTGGATTGTATCTAAATTCGGTAGAAAAATCTTTTTCGAACACGGTATTTGCTCTCTCCATCTTAAAAACGATATGAAAAGAAGATGATATGTATGGCAAGTGGTACTATTCAATGAGCTTGCACTCCTCGTAGTTTGTTTTGGTAGAAGAAGGCTTTCCAAATTCAGGTTGGTGGGTCATTCCTACTCACACAATGTAAATGATTATCAAAGAATTTTACCGTTCATGGGGTCTGAAAAAATTATAAATTCCTAGCTCAAAATATTTAACACCAACAAATTACAGGCGAGTTTCAACATAGAATCATAACCTATCCTATGCTTGTTTCTGAGCTACCATGAGATTCTATGCAAGTTTGTAAATTGGTAGCAAACATAGTATTGTACAACACACCAATGACTGAAGGTTGGCATGCCTTGGAAATAGCACTTTATCTCTGGTATTAGGAAGTTCGCCTATCATTTGTTGAAACCGCATGAATTTGGCGTGCTTGGAAGTGATCTGCATTCTCTAAGCGATTTGGATTGATCAGTCGACTTCATATCAAGTCAATTATACTTCTGCATTTGTATGGCAGAAACCAACCGTTTATTTCATATAATGCAGTGTTCATTTCTGGTTTTCCCCTCAATATCTAATTAGAATTGAATCTAGTCCTGTAGGTGAACTATTTATTAAGCACACATATGACAGGCTATAGATTATGCACGACTAGAATCATGATTCGTATTCAAAGTAATCAGATGTTGTTGAGTTGGAAGATCTATGAATAACCGAGAGATATCACGGAAAGGCTGGTGATGGACTTCTGCGTTGGATTGGATGTGTGGTGACACATTTGAATGGAGATCTCATCGATAACTTCAAATACTATGATAGGTATAAACTTAAGATATGCGTGATTCTTTGCTATAGGGAAACATGGAATAATCGTAACACTCATCGAGGGTAGTTGCACTGCATTACAGAAAAGGGAGGATTCTCATCACACTCTAAGAGAGAAGATCTTTTTGCCTCGAAGTTAATGATCAAGGGGTACCATGCCAATGATACAGTGATTCCGTTGCCTGAGATTCTTTTCTGGCCTCACCCACGACATACCTTTCGTCCGACTACGGGAATCATTCGAGATTGGCATTTGGGGGGTGCGGAACAGTATCTCTGTGAGGCATTGCTCACTGTCCATTCACCATTGCCTGTAAAGACATGTGAGGAAGCTCACACGGGTACGATAACACAGGGTACTGACAAAACCTTCACTTATCGTGCAACAAGAATCACCTTCTACATTTGCATCTAATTATCGATCTCAAAAGCATTGTTCGATATAGTGTGGAGTTTTATGGTAGATGGATCATCATGGATGTACCTAACTAACTAAAAGAATGCATTATGCCATTTGATACTAAATGCTTCCGACGTGAGATAAAACAAAAGACTCATTGAACCTATGCAACATTAAGAGCTGAATACCTGCTTAGTTGCCATGGGCTCGCCCATTCAAATTTTCACCAAGGCCATGGACTCGCTACGTGTTCCAGTCTCGGCTACCCGAATTCCTTGTAAATCAGTGAACTCATCAGTCTGGATTAGACCCGTAGAATCATCGCTTTTCACAAGGTCCAACTCCTCATGAAGTCGATTCATTGACTCTTGAAATCTTTCTCTAGCTTCCTCCAATCTTAGCTTGGTTTGTTTAAGCTTCTCTTTTCTGAGATCAGCATCGGTCATGCCCAAATCGATAGTTCTAGGAATTTGACGTTTTTGTTCCTCTGAATGGGAATTAATCGCCTGGTCTGATGTGGTTGCATGGTTGATAGCAAATGTACCATCGTTTTTTACACGGATAGTGATTGTTCCTGGGGAGGGTACATCAATGGTATATTGCATGGGACGTCCGAACATGTCGAGCCTTTCTTCATTCAAATTTTCGATTGGGCGATATGGAGGCAAATCATCGTTGAACTTACTCACAAGTTCTCTTAAAGAAAATCGTGAAAATAGTAAACACATGTTGCTAATATGTATTTATTGTAAGTCAAGTGATTTTTAATTTTGTTATCGAGGAATCTATTCTTACCTTGGAATATCGAGAATGAATGGAGAAGTTTCAGGTACTGTAAAGTGAATAATCTGTAAAGGCCTACATAGATCTTTAAATGTACCCTACGGTATCACCTATTTAGGGATTTTTTGAATACTATTAAAAATTTTTTTTTTCGCTTTATAATTGAAATCTCAATCGTATTATAAATTGATTTTTAGGGAATGATTTTATACTAATACAAATTCAATTTAAATATTTAGATTTATTTTAGATAATTATTTAATACTAGATTAATATAGAATTTATATATAAAATTAATATATTTTTATTTTCAAATTATATTAATAATTAATATACTTCATTATTTTCTAATTTAGTTAATATATCAAGATTAATTCCATACTCTTTTTATTATTAATATATTCAAATTAATATTAATAATATATATTAAAAAATAATATAAATATACCTTCAAATTCTATAATTTTCTTTATTCAAAATAATAAAATTATTAATTTATAAAAAATAAAGTTTAAATTAATTAGAAATAATTAAAATCTTATAATCTAAAACCATATTTATATAAATATTGATAAAATATTAAATAAATCTTTAATCAATAAAAATCTATTAAAAAGTTAAATAATAACTCTATAATTTAAAATTAATAATAAAATTATTTTAAATATAATTTTAAATTGATAAATTCTAACCAAAATTTACTTAAAATTTATTCAAAATTAATCTTTGAATTTAAAGATTAATTTATACTACAATGACCCACAACTCATATTTAAGCGAATTTTAAAAAGACGTATTTTTATACATCAAACCTTAATTATACCTTTTTATATCAATTATAATACCTCCAATACACACTCTTTTACATTTAATAAATAATAATAAAATTAAAAAACAGCATCTTAATCCATATTAATATAGTAAAATCGCTAATAAAACAGAAAAAAAAGCAAGTTTGTATAAAATCGCTAAAGATCTTAATTTAAATAAAAACACAGTTTAATACATTATATAGCAAAACAAATTATATAACGAAGAAAAATCTTTACCTTAAATCTTTTAATAAAAATTATATATTAATTAAAACAAACATTCTATTATACGTTTTATACAATTATATCTAAAAACAACTTATTAAAAAATAAAAAAACATAGATATAATATAAACTCATATCTTAAGATATTTAATATAAAAGTTCAACTTATATTTAAATAATTAAATCTAAAATATCAATTTCAATAAGATAATGCACTTATATATTACACTTATAAAATAAAAAAATAATTTAAAGATTAAAAAATCTCTCTAATTACTAATTAATCTCTATATTCCTCTAACCTCAACCTCATTAAATATATTTAATATCACTTTAAAATAAAAATGATAAAGATGTTTTTAAAGCTTAAATACATAAAAGATCAAATAAAGCATAATTGATAATGCCTAAAATCCTATTTATAAATAATATAAAATATATTAAATAATTCTTTATTTAGAAATTTATATTTTAATATATCTAATAGAATTGAGGCTTGTATAGCCGCACAAAAATAATATATAAAATATTGAGTTCTATTATAATATTGTTATTATAGAATTTATATTATATTATAGATCGAATTATAAATTTTTTACTTTATTAAAATTATAGAATTATAATTATTAATTGATTTTTAATTAAATTTAAAAAAATGGTGATGCAATAATAGATTGGGGTGATTTTGAGCTCGCTTAAATATAAGTTGCCTAGTACTGTATATAAAATTCAATTTTTAATTAATTACAAGTTTAATATATCAATATTTAAACTTTTAATATGCTTAAATATTAAAATAGCCGATTTTCTAAAATTTATTTAGGGAACTCATTGAATTCTATTCAGGTTCGCTTTTTGAATAGGTGATACTGTAGGGGTACATATATGCTCTATCGGTACTGTTCACAATAACTGTTATCCGAAAACGATTATCCGAAAACCGCTTTCGCATTCCGGAAACCTACCAACCGTAGCCATTCATGTAGTTAGTGCCTTTTAACCGTAAAGCTCATCCAGCCAATTAGCGACCAAGCTTAAAAATTAAATATGTTTTGCTTTGAAGAATGATTGGTTTGGTCAGTGTTAGGTGCTCACCGTTCGAGATTGCATATACCTACATTAACACAGTACCAATTTCAGTCCACAATTTAGTAAATTTGTTGAGTTTGTCTTCAATGTAGAAGACTCCAAAAGTCAAGTATGACTTCTTCGCATTATTCTATACACTACACTAATACCAATACTCGCATGCCAGTGCCCCAAAAGTTATTCGCTCGCGATCTTGCTAATTACTGCGATTCTGAACTTGATCGATATCTTGAACTTAATGGAAGGTAGAGTTATTTCATAATTCTTAAATTCAAAAAGAGTTATACTGAAATTTTCATTCAGATGTATTCATGTTGAAGATCCTGAGAATTTATCTACAGATATTATTCAAAGATTAAAACATGAGTACAAACAGATCAAGATCGCTCATCTCCATCTTTATCTCATGCAATCAATTTAAACTATGTCTCTTCACGTCTCAAAAATACACCTTCTTACAAAACAACATCTCCTTCAAGAAGATCCTTCTCTTCCGCATCAACCCTGTCCTTCGCTGACAATAAGCTTGTATCAATTACTCAAGCGTGAAGACTTGATTGAGGGTTTTGACAAACTTCTTCAATTTCCCGGACTATGGGTAGGGTTGGAGCTTGGGAATATCCAGAAGCATCTGGCTTCGAGTTGTGACGAGGTCTGATCCAACCCTGTCCCATTGAATTCACTACATTTTTAATATCGACTATAAAAGATAAGAAGATACTTTGACCATGTTTAGTAATTAATTAATAGCATATTTTTGCTACTACTAGTAATTGATAATCAATTAATAATCAATCGATCATAATTGACTATAAGACCTAATTAATTTGTGCTTATTAACATAAAATTTTTTGATATACGCTAGGGTTATCTTTCAAGTTGTTAGTCATTGAATGACTCGTTTAAAATATATAAAAATTATTGATCACTAGTAATATATTATTGAATGCAAGGGTTATGTGAAGTAATTTTATCATGTGATTTATTTAAAAAAAATTCTTTTTTAACTCGGATATTCAAGTTGTACAGTATTATTAATTGTAAAAAAAATTATTATTTATCAACAGAATCAATCGATTTAGCTAAAGTTTACGTGTGTTCGCTAGACGCGTAAACGTCAGCGGCGTATTGATAGATAATAGGGGTATTGATGGTATTGATGATGTTGATGAAGTTGATGAGGTTGATAAAGTTGATGATTAGTAAAAATATGGTATTATGTGGGGTAAATTCTATTCGTCAATTGACAGCAAATTGCCGGCATACCCTTGCCAATTGACAGTCAATCGGCAGTCAATCGGCCGCAAGATCCACTCATTGACATAAAAGAACTTTGACATACGCCGGGGCTATCCTTGTTAACCTGATTAGTCATTGACTGATAAAGACTATCCTTGTCTGTCAAAAGCATAAAATTCTTTTTGCTGATGTAATTTTATATTGATTAATAAAATAAACTGATTTATCAATGACTCGGAGATAGTCGATTTCAAGTTGTAAATAGAAGAAACTTGCCAATAGGGCGGACTACTACTAGTACTAGTAGTAGATCGAATTGCTACTAGTATGCTATCCGGAAAAAGATACGTAGTTGACATCTTGGCGCTCTTTGGCTCGGTCACGTGCACGCTTCGTCATCGTGCGGAGTAAATCTTACTGTATTATATAACTTAAATTTCTCGGACCTTGGATTCGAACAAACGCGTACACCAGTACTACAACTTGATCCCCTAGATACTTCATACAATATTATATGACATCATGGTTCTAAAAGTTGAGATTTGCAACGATGATGATATGCAACGGGTTTTCGAGATCTTTTGTCTGGCATTCGGTACCAAAGTAGCTTTGATTGAAGCGATGTACCCTAAGAAAGATACCCCGGAAGGACGACTCAGTGGAGGTAATCGTATGATGGAAACTAAAAATAAAGATCCTCATACGACTTATCTCAAGACTGTCGATACAGAAACTGGGGCTATAACCGCTTTTGCTAAGTGGAATATTTGGAAAAATGTTATCCCACCGGAAAAGGACTTAGATGGCGATTACTGGGAGAGTCAAGAGGAGAAAGATTGGGCTCAGCATTTGGGTAGAGAGTTTTTGCAAAAGCGTCGGAAGGCGATCAGAGATTCGGGAGGGAATTTAGTTTGTAAGATAACTGTGAAATAATGACTGTGAGATCTATTGTCATGGTGTTTGTTGACTAGTGATTGTATCTTAGCTTTGGATATTCTCGGTGTCGATCCTGAATACCAACGTCGAGGTGCCGGCAAACTTTTGGTCAAATGGGGAACTGAGAAAGCTGATGAGCTTGGATATATGGTATGTGATTCTCTTATTTGATAATGGTCTCATAACTGGCTTGCCAATGTGTGCCCATTTAATTGAAACAGAAAATTAGCTTTCCATTGGCAATAATCTCTAATGTGAGTGAGAATCTAGGCAGTTGTTGAAGGTTCTGGAGCTGCACGAAAATTGTATGAATCTGAGGGATTCGAATATGTTGATCTAGTTGAAATCAAAGTCCCGGAAAGACGGAGTGACAGGAAAGTGAATCCCAGTTTATGGATGGTAAGGCCAGCAAAGAAATTAAATTGAGCATCAAAGTTCTAGAGAAGATGATCATGTACTTAGATGGATGAGGTACGAGCCCCTAGCTAAAGTTCTTTACTGCAAGAGCATATAATCAACAGATCCTTCAGACTCATCTTCTGTTTATGCCAGCATTAAGTAAGTCGTCTATAACAGAGATAATACCAAAAGGACAGCACAACACCAAGAGCAGGTGAATCACAAAATTCTACTTCTCATGATAGCTAGCAAGGCTAAATAAAAGGACTGTTGTTATTATGGGAACTTGTGCTCCCTCGATATACTAGTGGGTGGGAGAGGAGAAATTCGGTCCATGATAGAATTGCGAAAGCAAGTGTATGGCTTTTTGTTATCAATTTCGAGTTAACTATCCCAAACAATTGAGATATTCCTATAAATTTTGTCTTCAATCAAAGTAAGATTGAACGTGGTATTGGTAGGGGTAGAAATTATCATATCCTATTATTCATTAATGGATATCAGTTCGACAAATATAATAAGTATTTTTCTCGAATTTTATTTTTTATCTAATACTACCCATTATATTCACTATAATAATGTAAATACATTTAGTCAAGAATCTTGGTCCTCAAACACAATTTCCTGTCCCCAAAAGGATTTTGAATCACTATCACTGCTATGATGGTTACAATTCCCTCACGTTAACTTTGTTATCACTGGATAATGATAGGGTAAAGATTGTCGGGTTTAAGCCTTTTTCCAATATTACAATTTGGTCGACATATAAATGCTCGATATTAGTACCTATGCAAAGCTGGAAGGAGAGAGTTGACAATTATTGATGAGTAAAAATGATGATATAACTTGAAATTACAAAGTGGTATGCTGATGTGTGTTAATTTCTTTATATTCATTTCTCGCAATATAATAAGTTATACATAAATCGATAGCCCGATACTCCGAGACCATTAACTTAAGTCAGCCAACTTCTAGAGAACCTTTAGCTCTTTGCCATCTTGCTATTTACTTGCTACCATCACTTTCAAAGCAACATAACGCTCAGAAACTTTATCTTTTATTAACCAGACATTTGAGAACCCTCCAAAACCAAGTTTGTGGATAACTTTGTATCTATCATTGAATTAATCATCTAGATGAATAAGATAAAATCCACGGGGCATAAAGTTCTCAATTTCTTCGATGATATCTAAAAAAGATCGCTCGTGTTGTTGAAAAACGTGGAGATAGAATGCCTACCTGACATCCTTTTCTCTGCCCTGATAGAAAACATTTTGTCGTGGGTACTCCTTCAAGTTGTCTTCATAGACAGGAATATGCTCAGCCCTCCTTAATTTCTATCGATAAATTATATGAAAAAACGTCATATTCTATAAATAGACGTTTAATTGATGATAATAATGATAACTGGATAATATTTGATGACCTCAAACCCAACGCAAATATATATATCTCAAATGCTCCACAAGAATAAACATTGACTTGTCTAAAAACACATCAATATTCCTGTTGATGAAAATGTCGAGATTTTCGTGAATGTGTAAGAAATCCTACTAGATAATACTAACGGCTAATAGCAAGGATCACAAGCAAGCAAAGAAAGCTCTCCATCAATGTCTATTCTCCCTTCGAGAAAATCCAACAATTCATCCCAAGCTTTTAGAAAGAGAAAACGAGATTCTCCCGTGAAGATGAAGGATTATGAGAATAAGCATGCTAATAAACGCCCGAAGATCTCTGACAGAATTAGATCACCACCTCTAAAGTGGAAGGGGATTTTACTCGAAAACGGTACGGAGGATCTCGAGTCTCTACACAGCAAAGTTGACCTACTGGAGATCACTAACAAAAGATTGGAGGGGGGGAAGAATAAATATAAGCAGGACTCAAATGTGCACAGAGATATTGCGAAATAATTGTTCAGTCGACTTCAGAATCAAGTAAAAGAAGAGGTCAAGAACACCAGAGCAAATGCTATCAATTTTTCTAAGTTCTGCGAGGGTCTCATGGAGGGTGCGGAAGAAGGGTTCATTGAACACGCTCTGAAATGCTTCAAAGAGGGTGCGAAGACCTTGGAGAATCTCGCCAGAGAAATAGCGGAGACTTAGTAGTTAGAGGGGTGATTAGCAGAGAAAGGGAGAAACCGAGGAATAAGAAACTGGTGCAAGTTTTCGAAGCGGATACACATGATAATCTAGCATGATCTTTGATTTCGGCATCGTACGGACCAATATTTCCACATGACCTTACATTTCGTTTTACAATATCTTTATTACAAGCTTTATATAATGACTGATAGTGAAAGAAATTTTCTTCGAGCTACTATGTTTGGTTTGGCGTTAAAACTTACCAAAAAGCCAAACTCAATGTACAGGAATTTCGGATATAAACCACGTCAGATAAAGGGCTTTTAAGACATTTCCAAACTTTTCCAGTATCTAATTCGACAATTTGTCTTCGCGATACATGGCAAGAACACATGCAATACAGAGAGCCTGGGTAGACTGTGGTAATCGAAATATGTATTTGCCAATTACGAAATTTCATGAAATAGCATCTCCTCTCGAGCTTTGTATGGTTCTCACAATATCATAATTTCAATCAGTCTTCCCTCCATACATTACATCCTTCAGTAAATTGTCATTTAATAACCTGTTGTTTTCACTATTCATGCTTCTTCACAAAATTTCTCATGATTTCTTTTGTACTATAACATTGATTGAGTATATAACCAACATACAGCAAAAGAGAATTGAATCAAGAGTATGGAACTTACGAGTCTCTCAGCAAAGACTTGCTAGGGTATATAGATGAACCATGTAGGTCAAATCTCCTATAATAAATCTGTCAATAAATAGGTATCAGGGTGAACTTTATTGGTTTCACGTACAACCAATACAATAATAAACGGTCTTCGAAGTCTTCTACTGGTTCTGATACGGGCATATGTTTGACATATTCCTGAATATATGGTCTGGTAATTATATGTCTGGGAATAAGCCACACCCCAATATCATCTATATCATTGTTAGCACCAACTTGAAGCAAGTCGAAACGGACTTACATTCATTATGAGCATATAATGGAGTAGCATCAAACAGAACCGGCTTTCTAGTCTCCAAATCCACAGAAACATTTTCGTCCCAAAGATCTCCATGCACAAGAGTAGGTATCACAGATATTCCCTCGCTTTCCAACGGTCTAATAAGTCTTGGAAGAACCTTATCAAGAACAACACTTGTTAATCTCTCCATCTCTTCATTATACCCCTGAGCTTTGCTCTCAGCTTTAGCGATTGATCTCATCCCTCTCGAAAAACATTGTTTCCAAGTATCCAAAACGGGGAAAACAATCGGATCTTTGTCTTGGCATGCCCCCACACCTGATGTTTGATATGGCCAGCCGAATTTTCCACCTGGTCTAGCGCCACGTTTGTGCATCTCGGCAATTAGAGGGGCCATTTCAGATGCGAGAGGAATCTCTTCGTTCAGGGGGTGATATTCGGATATGTAAAAATATGTATGAGGAAGCTGGGATGACTCCTAGGCTCCCCATACGATGGGGCTGACAACAAAATCTGGGCTTATTTTATTCAATTCGGTATTGGACTTGTATTCGGCGGAACAAAGATGTTTTCCGGCTTCTCCTTGTAGCACCTGGAGCGTATTCCGAGTCAGTTTTTCTAGAAAATGATAGTTCAGTTTCACTTGAGTTATTTACCTTCATGAAATAGTTTATTATATCTCCATTTGCATCAATGGTTTCAATTTTCGCAGTTCGTGCCCAATATTAAGCTCCACTGGGAGAAATTTTGACGATTCTTCCGTCTGATGGTAGTTCTTTGGAATCGTTAGTACGGACCAAATCATCCCATGTAAATGGCAATAGGAACCCACTCTTAATAATCCCATCATCGACGTATGAGATTGTTGAAACCGGAACTGGGGTTTCTTTATCCTATACTTCTGGTTCGAGAATCATGTCTTGTAAATCAATTTGGATGAAGAACTTGAGCTGTTTGATTTCAAGTTCTTGAGACGTCGTGATAAGCAAATAAATCAACCTTAACTCGCGCCATCATCTCAACATACCAGAGATTGAGAATAAATATTCTACTAATGGTCTGTGCCTATTCTAGACGCCCTCTAAGCTATCTCGATCACCATGAGTGGCGCGCAGATGCTTTATCTGACTATAAAACGCTGATAAAGATATCATATGCGCCCCGCCCCCAAATCCTGACATTGGTCCACCCCCGCCTAGAACGGTATGCGTGAAGGAGGGACCAATTTCTGTCTGTGAGCCCAATATTTCCGCGGCTGCCACCCAATTTCATAGATGATGGGCGCCGATATACCTAGTCTCGTGATGACTTTCCCTTTTAGTATCCGCATGCTCAATTTCATCTTATCTAAGGGTGTCATTTTAAATGGACGGTGAGTTTTTCTAAATACATAATTTGTCAATCTGGTTATGGGTTCGAATTTTTAACCAACTCACTATGTTAGGTAGATTTTGAGGCAAAAGAAATTGCTATATATGCATTTGTATTTCTTGCATGACTTGTGGTGGAAGGTATTGATTATCATGTCGTGTTATATTTTAGCGACTTCCGAGTAAAACCAAGAAGGAAGAGCAAAAGGAATCTCCCACGGTTGATTATCGTTGTCGAAATTTTCATGGAGATAACTTTGGGAATCTTGACCTCCATTTCATGTGAGAACATCGAACCCAATCATGGCTGTAGAAACGATCGAGGCTTCAGAGTTGGAAGAACATTCCACCAATTCCTGTGGAAAAGGAGACAAGTCTGTCGATTCTGTGCCATTAGAGAATCTTCAACCATACACGGCATTCTTGATTCAATATAGATGGTTCCTGACAATTTTTCTTGGATATCGGCCCTTTCATCCTCTCTTACCGCAAATATATATCTACCATTGCTTCGTCTCCTCGCAAATGACTACCACACATCTCAACAAGCTATCAATCTCATTATCACCCTCTACCTCGTTGTACAAGGTATTGCACCATCTATATTTTATCTTCCTTTAGATACATTCGGACATCGTCCCGTCTACCTCATAAGTTTTGGTTTATACACCGTCGCATCTCTTGGACTCGTCTTTAGCAAGGGTAGTTATGTAGCTTTAGCGTTACTTCGAGCTCTTCAGAGTATAGGAGGATGTGCAAAATTATCAATTGCATATGCTTCAGTAGCAGATTTTGCACTACATGCGGAACGTGGAAAATTTCTGGCTCCCATGATGACAGCGGCTAATCTTGGTCATGTGATTGGACCGTTAATTGGGGGAGGTGCAATTGCGGCGACGAGACATCCTCGTTGAGCCTTTTGGACTCTGTTTATTTTCGGATCTCCTTCTATATTGTTGATTGGGTGGACTGTGCGCGAGACAAATCGGAAGATAGTTGGAAACAGTGCGGTACCTGCGAAAGGGATATGGCGGACGTGGACCAATGCTTTGGTGGCGAACAGAATGAGAAGCAAACAAGTCCAGAAGGAGGATAATGCAGTTGGGCAAACTAAAAATGAAAAGATTGTTGGCGTTGAGAATACTATCAATGTCCAAGCAGAAGACGTAAACGTTGGAAAGACTGGAAAGAGAATCTTCAAGATCCCGAACGCACTAGGATCCTTGAGAATGCTGCTCTATAAGGATGCATTCACAGTACTCTGTTTGTGTACCTAATTACCGCATCAATTCCATCAATATATGGAGTCGAGTATGGATTCAACGATTTGATTGTTGGGGTATGTCATCTTGCTGGATGTGCGGGTATCATCGCTGGTGGAGGGATCGCAGGACGACTCATGGACATGAATTATAAGCATACAGCCAAGAAAGCAGGAATGCCTGTGGATGTGAAATTTGGAAGAGACATAAACACCTTTTCAATAGAACAAGCTCGATCAAGAGGATCTTATGTAATCATTTCCATGATCGCTGCTGGGTTTGTTGGATATGGATGGGTTGTTCAATATCATGTTCATCCAGCTGTTCCATTGATACTTCAATGTTATCCGGGTGGTTTATGCACTATTCTTCATCAAGTCTACAGCGAAATCCTCGTCGATATCTTCCCAGATAATGCAGGAACTGCTGGTGCTGCGAACAACATTTGTCGTTGTGCTTTATCGGCAGCAGCAGTAGCTTCACTTCAACCATTGGTTAATGCAATATGTATTGTTGAGAGAGTTGGCTCAATGACTGCGGTTTATATCTTGCAGCATTGGGTACCGTAATGGAGGAAAGAAAGAAACTTGAAACGTTGAATTCGAATCAATGAACCTTTGAATTATGATAGTTAACCAACGAGATCTTGGAAAGTGGATCTCGTTCCATACGATAACCCAAATACTGACTCTGAGGAGATAATATTAGAAAGCTTATTTCCTTTCAACCGATATTTATGAGGATCTTAAATTGAGAAAGTGTCAAGCAGCATAGTCTGTGGAAGATATTTAAAATAAGATTCAAGTCAACTTCAGCCACCTCAAACGACAGCCACATTGAGAACCAAAGATGCCCCATCCAAAAAGAAAGAGACAGTATGTAGGAGCGCGGAATTGAACTCTAGTTTCACAATTTAGCAGTTGCTAGCCATTTCCCCTCACCAAGAACTGTTAGATATCTTCAAACTTCATATTTGTTTCCATTTGTCCAGACATATGATGAACATTCAACACTTGAACCAATTAGTCAACGCACAAGCACAATAAGCAAAGATAGAAACAACTAGTCGTGGGGTAGCATGGGGAAGATCAATTTAGCTGGAAATTACCCCGCACCGCTAAATACGGAACATCCGAGCTCCCGCCTCCACATTCCATCCCCCAATTATTCGATAGTTTACACCAAGAAGATATAAGGTTAGCTGAGAGCTTTAAACATCGCATAGCCTTCGCATAGTCCTTATCAAACTTCTTAGGTTTTATTTGTATTTTACTAGTTTTATGTTTGTGCTTCCCCATTTGTCCGTGGAGGTTGCTCGCACAAGGTGATTGGTTACCTGTTCTATGTACAGTACGGCGATGGCTGATCACTCTTTGATCAAATGATCTGGATAGATCGTCATGCAAGTACGTATTGATACAATAACCTTGAGTAACAAATGGATTCGGTTCCGAGGACGGGATGTAACCCCTCGTTTCTAGACTATAGATTTCAAATCGGAATAAATTCTCGTTGTCTCCCACATTGTATGTTGTGATTCAGGATATTTCTTTTTCTTGTGAAAGGTAGAAACGAATAAACGACCACTAGACCAAGCAGAGTGTAATATTTTGAACTTTTTATATATTCTCATTATATCTTATCATAATGGGTTCAGTACAGACGGAAGAGGTTGATGTTTTATTGGTGGGAGCGGGATTTGGCTCTTTCACTATGATAAATAGGTTAGTTCTCTTCACAAGCAGGAGAGGTACGAGATAGAACTGTTAAAACTAATCCAATCGTTAGACTTCGTAAACAAGGACTAAACTGTAGAATTTACGAGAAGGGTTCAAAGAGTGGTGGCATTTGGTACTGGAATTGTTATGTAAGAGCCAATCCTTCCTTCCACCAAGCACACCCTTCTAGAATAAATGCTAACACATAACTCAAGCCCGGAGCACGAGTCGATTCCGATTCACCCATCTACCAATTGTTTGACAAAGAATTATGGGAAGATTTCACCTTCAAGGAACGCTACGCAGGAGGAAAAGAACTTCGCCGGTATTTCGAGTATATTGATCAGAAATGGAATGTCAGCAAAGATGTGGAATATGACAAACATGTTGACGGTGCTACATTTGATAAAAGTCGAAACCAATGGCTTGTTGAATGTTCAGACGGTTCGGAGATCTATTGTAGATGGTTCATTCCTTGCATAGGATTTGCATCTCGTCGATACACACCACCTGTCAATGGCCTGAGCAATTTCAAGGGCGACATATATCATACAGCAGTATGGCCACAACACGGTGTAAACATGAAGAACAAACGAGTTGCTCAAATAGGAACTGGAGCAAGTGGAATCCAGGTGGCCCAAACAATCGGTCCAACAGTATCTCACCTAACCGTCTTTCAACGAACACCTAACTACTGTCTTCCAATGAACCAGCGCCCTCTCAACGAAGAAGAAGAGAAGCAAAAGAAAGCCTCTGGCAAATACGAGGAAGATTTCGCCATAACCCGCACCACATTCGCCGGCTTCCAATACGATTTCAGCGAAAAGAACACCTTTGACGACACACCCGAAGAGCGGGAAAAGTTCTTCAACAACCTCATGAACGAACAAGGTGGTTTCAGATTCTGGCTCAACACATACAAAGACATGTTATTCTCACTCGAAGCCAACAACGAAGCCTACAACTTCTGGCGCAAATCCGTCATTAAGCGAATTCCCGATCCCAAGAAACAAGAACTTCTCGCACCCAAGAACCCCCCTCATCCATGGGGAACCAAACGCCCTTCCCTAGAACAAAATGTGTACGAGGTATTTTCCCTCCCTCATGTCGATATAGTCGATGTAAACGCTACGCCCATTCTCGAAGTCACGCCCACTGGAATCCGCACTTCAGAAGGGACAGTAGACTTCGACATCCTAATCCTCGCCACCGGATTCGATTCCGTAACCGGCTCCCTCGCTCAACTCAATATCCGCGGTACAAACGATGAGACCATTGCAGAGAAATGGAAAGATGGAACGAAAACTAGCATGGGCATCGCCATGCATGGATTCCCTAATATGTTCTTCTTGTATGGACCACAAGCTCCCACGGCCTTTAGTAATGGACCGAGTTGTACGCAGTTCCAGGCGGAGTGGATCGAGAGTACGTTGAAGGGGTTGGAGGAGAAGGGGGTTAAGTATTTCGAGGCTAAGGATGAAGCGGAGAAGGAGTGGTGTGTTAGGATGAAGAACGAGTGGGAGAAGAGTTTGTTTCCTATGGCAAAGAGTTGGTATCAGGGAGCTAATATTCCGGGGAGGAAAGTTGAACCACTTAATTGGTATGTTTATCTTTTCGTAAACTTTGCTTGATTCTTGTTGCTAATATGTGGATTTAGGGCGGGTGGTATGCCGGAGTATACGGCTTCTTTGGCTCGTAGTTGTGAGAATGATTACCAAGGATGGATTGTCAATTAAACTTAAAGAATAGATCAATAAATGGACCATTTCTTCTATTTGTTTTAGATTGGATCTGGTTAGAGGTGGCTTGCGAGGTAACCTTGATATATACTTTTATTACATTGGACTCGGGTCAATTAATACTCGAACGAGTGGGGTGCGTTCTTTTTTTTGCACTATTGACTGATGTGCTGTATGTACTTATACTACACTGTATGTATATAATTGCTATTAAATTGAATTTGAAACATGAAACAAATACATTCGACTCAACACTTGCTCGATAAATCTTCCAAGGTTGAGAGTATTCCCCAATGGTAACACACACCACGTTGCAGATGAAAGCAGAACTCAACCACAATTCGCTCCCTTAGAAAAAAATTCCGCATGATATTTATTTACTTGCAACCGAGCGTTGACGTAACAACTATTACGATATGCAACAAAACCTATATCTTTCTGCTCGACCCTTGAGTAATAAAAAAAAGGTATTCACTATCGCGCAAGTTAAGGTAAGGGATGAATATATCCACCGATACAAAGATTGACAGGAGAAGATATAGTCTCGCCCTTTCAGATGATATATGATTATAGACCTATCTATTTACTGGCACTTGCTAATTTCATTGATGAATGGTTCCAGGACGAGGGAATGGAGGAGGGTTTATAACTTTGACCGCAATGTTGACAAAGAAGATAGAAATAAGGTAGGAGAAAAGTTTGTGATAAAAACTATGTTCGATATAGATATGATTTTGGAGCGTCCTCAAAAGGGTAAAAATGATATTAGATAAAAATAATGCGATCGAAAAGAAAAATCTAAAGAGTGAGTAAAAATACAAGAATTGAAGAATATGGATTTATCATTAATCTTGATGCAATAATGCCATGAATTTTAATCCTCCGAGTCTTCATATGCACCATTGAAACCTCATCTATGCCTTTAGTCTTTGTCCAGCAATGTCATCTTGTGCGTCTTTGAGTAGAAAACTATCAAATCATTAGCATCCAGTCGACCAATCAATCTCGTCAGACACCATCACCACCAAGAGAGAAAGTCACATACTTATACCAAATCATAGTCGGCGCCACGGTCCCCAAATGCCACAAACTATGAGCATCCAAGCAACCCCACCAAGGCGGAAAGTCGAGCAATTCCAAGCTCATCGCGAGAAAGATCCACGCAACCACCAGTCCCGGCCATGCCGCCCACGTTCTCTTACTGTTCTTATACTTTTGAACACTGAACCAACTCCACATGCCATTTTGCAAGATTCCCACCACCACATTCGCCGCCATATTATACGTATAATCCCAATCCCACCATTTCAAATACGCAACATGAGCCATATACAAGCACAAACAAAGCGTAGTCCACAGTCTAAGTATCGAGCCCGTTTTCTTCCCCCCTCTATCCAGTCGAAAAATTCGAATAGTAGTATAATACAATCCATATAAAACCGAGCCCCCCGCCGCAAAATAATCCAATTGTTCTGTGAGAGCAAAATCCCTCGTATGAAAAATCATACTAAAGATCCAACTTGCCATTCCCGCATATGCCAACATGATATAATATTTTCGAAGAGAATATTCAGGGGGGATTTGAGAGGTGACTTTTGCGAGACCGTTTTGATGGGCGAGGAAGTTAAGGAGGGAAAAGAAAACTGAAAATGGTTCTTGCATGCCTAGAAATCGGTAGAAGGGCCATTTTCCATGGAATTGAACGATATCGAGGGATTGGGAGACTCGTTGATCGGTGATTATATGTTGGCAGGTGTAATCGCATTCGGAGGGACATGTCCAGAATAGTAATCTGTGAAGGAGAGCTGTGGACGAGGGGTGGTATGTTAGATATACTAAAATGCTTGGATACGACGGGCATTTGGAAGGCAGGGGACATACGAATTGTAGTTGGTGTACTTCCAGGTCCGCAATTTTCTTGTTGACAAACCTGTTGGTGGAAACCATTTGTTAGTTATCTGTCCCCTCAACCCTTCCCATGTAAACAAACAGGAAAGATTGAATTGACGAAGTACAACATACCTCAACACATCTTTTAAATTCAGGTAATCGATCACCATACGAAGCATTAGAGAAACCAAATAATGTGAATGTACAAATACATAACAACAAGACGGTAAACGAATGCCTAATAATCATTTTATTGTAAGTATTATATGATCATCGTCGTAGTTGAGAGTGAGTGAGGTTGACAGTAATCCATTAGAAGTGAAATAATATATTTTAGAGATCGGATTGATAATCGATAAAGCGGCGGGAGTATTTCGGCTAATATTGCCTAGTTTCTAACTCTCTTCAATGTCCCCCAATCTACCGTCCAAAACATCTCTAAGGACATGGACATTAAGGGAACACAAGTGGTTTTCTTCCACTATATTATTCTTCATCCTTATTCAAATAGCTCTAAATACAAAGCATTGGCCTGCCCAAGCTGCCATATTATCCTTATATGTTTCATTACCCAATCTTCTGGTTCTCTTTCTCCACTATTGATTGCCATCTTGGGTGATGCATAAAGAATCGCATGCGCTTTGACTTTGTATACATATCCAGATAAACCTACCCCTCCATCAAATCTCAGGGGCTGTAACTCAGTGGTAGAGTGCCTCGTTTGCATTGACAGATACGAATATCTAATTCAGTATCTCAATCTTCGATGAAGTCCAGGGTTCGACTCCCTGCCGCTCCAATTCCTTTGCATTTGAAGCAGAAAATGAATATTTTTGTTCTTTTTTCGGTGGCATATTTTCGTTGAAAAATCGTGGCGATAGGATGACCATTTGCCATTTTGGTGTTTATCGAGTCCCGTATTTTGCTCTATCCATCGGATTTCTTTAACCGTAATCCATGTTATGCTTTTGTTGGAGATGACCTACTAGTAATACCCCTTCAATCCTGTTCAATCTCTATTATTCTTCCAACAAACTCGAATCTATCTATATGACATTAGCTATTTCTTTTCCTATCTTGTTTTGTACTAGACTTTTTGTTGATGTGGAGTTAGCATCATCTCAGATCCGCTCCCAGAACTTTTCACCCCATCCCACCAAATTGATGATATCAAACTTAGACATTCGTATACCCATTTGATTTATAAAGATAATATCGAGTAGTGCTCTTGACCTGATACATAAAATCATTACTAAGATGTGTTCCAAAAGTCATGATACGTCTCTGAGTGGTTGATAATGGATGTCTACATAATAAAATTCGCTCCCCTCAACCAAAACCCGCTCTCTTTTTGTTATCGAAGTCCAGTTTTATGTGAATTACCTTGTGGTCTCGAAGCTGTCGATATATTGTATATGTTATACATAATGGGCAAAAAACAAGAACAAAAACTTCACCACACTACTTTCACAGTTCACGCAAGAATAAAAATCATTTTCGAGGCGGCCAAATTTCTCATTATATTGCCATGACGAGGGCATAGGCTGGTAAAATCCACTAGGGATCTACCAATTCACAATCATCAAGATTATGAACACAACTAAAGCTACAGCTACGAACCATGCATCCCAACAGAAACGGACAAAAGAGATAGTGGTGCGAAGAGGTCGCCCAACCAGTGGTTTGTTTTTGTTGTTCCCTCTCCCTCTTCAATACCCCTCCAACAAAAAAACCATACCCTAGAGTAAGTGCTTTGAGAAGAGAATTGATAGTAAAAAGTAGAACGACAGCAACAGTAAAAATAAAGAGAATTCTTCTGCTAGTAAGGACAAGGAGAAAAGCAAGGGGGTATAACTAGAGTGGAGGAAAGAAAATAAATCTGTATCATCAAAAAAGGTAGGCCAAACCTCATGAATAGAAGTGGAATGATTTGTTGGTGCAAGCATCGCAAAATCTCCCAAAATGGTTTCCAATTTTGATTTTGGAGATGGCGAATCAATCCTCAAGACAATAATAACGCCGTGCTTGAAGAAAATACCTGATGTGAATGTTATGCAACCGGTTTAGATAGTCTTGGGAGATTTGGAATTTCTATATTCTTGCAGTTAGTGAAACTCGAATTAAGTATCGAGAATGAAGGTAGAGTAGGTTAGTAAAATCAATAGGACAAGGAGAAAGGGGCTAACCCAAAATCCACAATGTCATCCACATGATTGCATAAAGCCACAAAAAGGTCAAAGAAAAGTTTACCACCACTCTCCATTTCCGTCTGCATGGTTCCGCTCCTCTTAAATGTCTTACGACATCGAATGATCAAAGCAAGATAATGAGCGCGAAGTCGAGAGTCCGTGTCCGGCGTGTTGTCATACGCATACCGAGCACTGCGAAGAATCGTAGCGACCTCAATTCCACTCTGTAGACCTTGCTTTCGAAGCGAAAGTCTTTTGAGTTCCTCGAGTCCGTACTTTTCGGCCGCACAGTATATGACGGTATCTTTTAATAGATGTTCTCCCACGCTAGAGATGTAACTTGTCGCCTCTACGGATCCGCAGCGACCGCTGGGTGATTTTTCGGGGTTAGGCGATTGCTCTGTGTCTTCAAGTTCCCAAGAGTTTCGGCGTTTGTTGTGTATCAAACGGGGGTAGTAGTCACCCTTCTGTAGACATGGATTTAGTACGCACACATATCGAAATCATAGCATCGATCATAAAATGACAGTTCGTAGAATCAAATAAATAATAATACATACGTAAAGGTACTCAAGAACACAAGAGAAGATTTCGGGTTCTTCATCGGGTAGAGAGATTCTCTTACTCTGCGCCTCCAGAAACTGACCTCTCAATACCGTCGCAAAATACGGCGATAATGAAAGAACATCTTCGTGCGCCGCAAAAAGTCGTCCTTCCTTCCCAACCGTAAATGTCACAATTGGAGAGGTCAATGAACTTATTGAAGAACAGTATCAGTATACAACTTCCATATTTAGGCAACACTCTATTGAACTCCAGCCTTACCTCGCAACAGGGGAACTTTGATCAAACGACTTTTGCAATTTCGACAACTTCGAGGGATCCTTATATGATTTCTTCACTTTAATGTTCTTCTCCACACGATCATTCGATCTAAATGAGCGTTTGAACATGTTGTTAATTGGTATTGTTGTTGTGGTTGTGATCGATATAAGAATATATGGAGGGGTACATCCAATTGAACGAGTGACGAAATAGAGTAGAGGGGAAGTGGAGGGAGATAGGGAAGAGGTTTAAAAGAATTTTTTGACACACAAAATAGAAAAGATTGGCAGGGTCTCGGAAGAAATCTCAAAAAGTATCTAAAAAGACAGTATTGAGATATTCTTAGATGTTGGTGGTCGACCCGGATGGTGTGGTAAGGAAAGAAAGAAAGGGGAAGGAAAATTCACGGAGGGCACGAAAAGAGGCCTTCAATATATACATTATTGTTGACTGTCTGCCCTTTTCCAAAGTTCTGTAGTAACCTGTGGTCTTGGCAACCTTTTGAAAGTACACGTGATCATTCGGTGACCCAATTAGGTTCGAATTGTAAGGGTTAGATATATCCTCATGTTTTGATTTGTTCGTTTTGAATGCACTCAGCCTCATTCTCATATCGTGTTGATTTAATTCGTGCGTCTATACGTTTCGGAATTGGTCATGAAGGAGGTTGTACCGACCGATGGTACAGCATTCAGGTAAGCGGGCACAACTAAACCAAACGGCAAACGGCAAACTAATTTTCTTTCCGTCTTAATGCTAGGCTTCAATTGGATATTATAGCGTCATTTGTAGTTCTACATGCGAGTAATCTTTGCATAAATTATCTAATATTGGTATCATAGTATTGGCATCATGTTGAGTAGCATTGTTTCTCTCCTTTCCCATGCCCGGAGTGCTCCACAATGATTTTATCCTGCTCGCTACTTGCTATATTAAAGCAAACGATGATTGCAACGTCCTCATATGAAAGTTTGCTTTCGATCTCTTGCTACGTGTTTGAGAAGGCAAACCTGTTTTTGGATTCCCGTCGTTTAGAAGTACCAGTGACAAGACTAGCAAAGTAAATTGATTAATCGCTAGTTCCCCAACTAGGGTTAACCTAAAAATTAAGAAATTGCTTGTTAATGAGCCAGTTGTTTTAGTTTGCGTTGAGTAGACTTGGTTAGATTAGGCTTATATTTTATTCCCATCTGTTGCACGTCGCATGCTAAGCATTACCTAGTACGTGGGTATACCCACCCACATAGCGCAAGCTAGTTCTAAACATAGTATGCCACTTCATACGAGTCTTCCAAACTACCCTCCTTTACACACAAATTACTCCACAACCATCTACATTACCAGCGCACTCTGCAAAGCCCCCATAGTAACCGCCGCCAATCCCACCATATACCCCGCTACCGCAAAAGCATCCTGAACACTATGTCCAAACTTTGCCCACAAAATCCCGATCAACAAACTACCCAACCCAAAAACCACAAACGAAAACCCCCAAATAGCTTTCCAATCCCAGTCTTCCACAAATTGCAGTCCCCAGCCAAAGTTCGTCGCTTGCCCTGTCTTACAACAGAGTTTCTCCTTCAATTTCTTGGGAAATCGATCAAAACATACAGTATCTTCATCTGCGTGATCGGGATGCTGGAAAAGATGCATTAGGTGGTTTTCGCCCACTGGAGGGATGACTTCTGGTGGAGCAGGTAAATATCGGTAGTCTATGTGGTCTGGAGGCGGAATAACATCTTTCTGTCGGATATCGATGAGAGAACTCTTATACATCTCGAAATGTACGAACTTAATACTTTTGATGGCACGGAATGATATATATGAAAGCCATCGACCACGCATACTTATGTAGTTTTGTCGTAATATTTTGAAAAGTGTTTGGTCGGATTTGGCACTCAGGTTATGCAGATCAAGTTGAAGTAGTCGGGTAGCGTAACGACCCTCGGCGTAGCAGAGAAGAAGATAGAGAAGTTCTGGGGCAGGGGACGGAGGAATGGTGGTATTCGATCCAGAGGTATCAAGCTCGTTTTTAGGCTCATGGGTGGGTAGACCTGATTCGAGACTCTGTTTTGTTTGGCGGTCAAAAAGAGTGCGAAGAGACGACAATCCACTCGATAGAGATCTCCCGTAGCTGTTGATTGATGAACCTGAGCTTGTACCCTTATTCGAGAAGGAGCCGTCACGCTTGTTTATTTCTTGGTCCTCATCTTGGATTGTAATCTCGGCGGAGGACATTTCACTTCCATCAAAAAGTGAGCCGTCATTGGAGGAAGGCATTTCGTAAAGCTTGATTTCTCGACTCTGCTTTTTACTTCGATTCGAGAATAACCCACCAACACGTTTTATTTTCTGGTCATTCCCCGATTGTTTACCTCGCAATCTATGCAATGCTTCTCTAAGCCGATTCGCAGCGCCTGGTTTTAACTCAACAAAATCGTCATACAACTTTTGTCCACATTTCTATAAAAACTCGTTAGCTTTGAATCGTATAACTTTTGAGGTTGAGTAATGTTACTTACACACTGCCACTCAATCCTTGATTTCCCATTAGGGACTGGTGGTCTCCCAGCCAATGATTCAACCATCGTTACAAACTTCTGTACTGACTTCCCCATAAGAGTTGAAGTCATGATCAAATCAAATAAGGAAGTGCTAGGGTCAAGCTTTGGGTGGTGGTTTTCACGTGCGTTATTTTGTGTAGATAGATTGTTTTCAAGCAAGGCGGGGTTAGTGATAATTTCCTTGCTTCCATCTTCTGGCATCATATTCTTCATAAGATAGTCGTCATATTCAACGTTATCGTTCTGAGATAAGCCGTTTCGTCTGAGACCGGAGGCGTCAGGATCTTGTAAGTTATGCAAATGATCTTGATCTTCCATTACCACAGAATGTACCGGTACTCTTCGAGGATCTATGAAAGCTTGTAATTTTTCTCGAAGATTATCAAACGCTTTAGATTCTTTCACGAAGTTCTCAAGCTGCTGAAAGTCATTTGAGATATCTTCTGAGCTTTCCGACGCACTATCCTCATCCCCCTCATCCAAACCAATTTCCACGATCTCATCGAGGGCATCTTGCTCGTCTATCGTATGTTCTTTAGGCGAAAAATCATTTTGTTTCTCTGCAAGGGTGTTGCATATCACGTGTGCGGAGTTTCTCGCTCGAAAACGGACTAGATGTGCAGCTTGGCGTTCTTGCTGGGTTTGAGCTTCCTTGCGGAGCTCGACTGCGAAAACTCTCATCAAACGACCAAGATTGCGTTCAAAGCGTTCTCGAGACATTCCCTGTAGAGCGTCGATGCAAAGAGGCTTGATGATACTGTCTTCCAGGAGCAAGCGGACCAGACGATCAGTGGCGTTTTGAGAGACAGCGAGAGAAGACATGGAAGAGCCTGTATTAGTTGAAATGATTGAAAATACACTTTCGGCGATTGATGCAACTGACATCGTGGCAGAAAATGAACAATCGCTTTCACTGTCACTAACATCTTCGTTGTTCTGCCTAGTTGAGACATTTAAATGTTTATGAACATCCGAAGAACTGAAATTACTGGCCGCAGTTGAGGATGAATCCTCACCGGATGGTTTGAATAATATATGTTCAACATCGCGCTTTTCTCGATCCAGAAATTCACAAATGGCTTGAATATTGTTCGCCTTATACATTTCAAGTGTCGTTCGAGGCCATCCTTGTCGGTGCAATACAACTTTTGCATCTCCCCAAACGATCTCAGCAATCTCATATCTATCGTGCGATACCGATGTTTGCTTGTCAGAAAGTACATCTTCGTTCAGCACATCGCGCTGAAAACCAAACTTGGCTTCATTTGTCAGTATTGAACGATAGACGTTATAGGGATGGCTCGAATTTTGGATGATCTTCCTGGCAACTCCTAAAGCCGATTCAATCAACTTTTCTTCAATATCTCGAGCGTTAATGTTCAGAATAGAAGTATCTGTTTGGCTGTTTTTATGACCAGGCTCAGGTGTATTGCTGTTCAATTCAGCGTCTTCGATACTTTCTTTAAATTTTGTATCTAATCCTGACTTTGCGTAATTTTTGACTAGGGGAATAACATCGACCAGAGCGTTTATCTCTTCTTTGGAGATGCGGGATCTCTCTTCTAATGAATCAGTTGAACTCAAATGACTCGAATGTGTGGCTATGGTGAAGGTTTCTCCCTTTTCATCTGTCAAACGCGTATCCTCCACTTTCACCTTTTCGGTTTTAACTTGCGACCTTAACTTCTTTTCATCCATTACTTTCTCAAAATCTCCCATCAGTTCTCTGCAATTATCAGGACTGTATGCTCCAAAAGAATGTTCGACAGTCTTCATACGATGACCAGGGATATACTCTTGAATCAAATCAATATTGCGCGTTTTAAGATTGTGTTTAACTTTGTGGTGTGACTCGATTTGAAGGAATCGCGAGAATTGCTCCTGACAACCATCGACAAGGCAAATGAGGGAGCCATGAATGGATGCGATGTGACGTTTTAAATTTTCTCCAGCCCATTGCCGTTCGCTTTGTGGAATGTAAGAGCAATAGGGACAGGAATAGCTGGTTTCTGTTTTATCTTGAATTGATGGCAAATCAACATCGAGATTAGTGTCGGAGACACTAACCATCCATCGTTCCCACAATGGACTCCAATATCGCTCGCTCACGTTGTGTTTATCCTCGTCGTAAACCTCCATTGAATTTTTTTCCCACTCCTTGCCCCACTTCTCTCGACTACGAACTAGTAGTAATTGCTGTTGACTACATGATATAGTCAGCTAAATGAAGTGCGAAATTGAGCAAAAAAATGTACTTACGAAAGAGAAGATGAGACCGTTTCATTCAAATAACGACGGATTGGATCATGAATATATGAGCGTTTGATCTCAGGCGATGAGTGTTTCGAGTTATCGTCGGACATTAGTTCCAAATATTTAGATGAAGCCATCACCTCAAGGTTGTGCTCCTGAGAATCAATACCAGCGACCAAGGATCCGGAAGCAGTCATAAGCTTTTTGTTATTCGGCTGCTCGGTATGGACATTCCCAAATCTATCCGAGACATCTAAGGAGACCACTTCATCAGGAGGTTCAGCACATCTCATACTGGAAAAAGCGTCTTTTTCTGGTTTTTGCTGGCGCTTAGCATTAGCGTGTTCCTCCTTCAAATTTTCCATGAGTATTTCCCACTCGAGTACATTTAGTGGACGAGTGCGTTGAATCGCTGCTCTATACGAAGGCAAATGCGTCAAAATTTCCCCTCTCAATGGTGGATCAAACCCCATACAACGTGTCTCAATCTCGGCCCTCTTTCTTTTTTCCTCTGCTACTTCATATGCGGTGAGTTCCCTTCTCAACGGTGGATCAAGTTCCATGTAAGGTTTCTCAGTGTCAGACCTCTCCATTCCTTCCCTTGCCACTTCAGGTTTCTCGAGTTTTGAATTTATATCATCGTTCCCATCGTGGTCAAGCTCAGAAAAAGACTCGCTCGGTCGACCTCCATTCCCCTCCATCTGAGCGAGGCCATCTTTGGCTATTGTAAGCTGCGCTTTTCCAGCATCTCGTACCTTTAGCTCTCGACGACTTTGCGGATATACACATCTAAAATTAAAAGCGAAACATCCCGAGCATGGATTGAGCCCATCGCATTTGAAGTGTGATAATCGACACGAAACGCAGGATAGTGGTCTTGAAACCGGATTTCCATTTTTTCCAGATTCTGATTTTAGTTCCTGGTCACGAATTCCTAAATCTCGTGATACATGATGCTCTCGTTGAGTTCTTAGCCAATATGCCATTTCTGACAATGGAACATTCTCCATAGCTCTAGTAATTTTGACAAGTTGTGAGAGCTTGGTCGGAGATGTCGGATCGATACCCAAGCTTTTTTCAAATCTAAGATATCGATTATGACATTCCTCTGAAGATTTGGTACCAATTAATTCGGCTACCACTGACCAGGAATCTAATCCAACTTGGTTGATCGTGCGTAACAACAAGGCGTCTTCAGATGAGCTCCATCGAGCACCGTCTTGCTTTTGAGAGGGTAGACTGAAACTAGGATCTGGAGCTCTGAATACCTTACCAAAATCACTAATGAATTCGCTGGTGAATTTACGACTTCCTGTGAGTGTATCTTTTGGCGGGACTCCGGTAGGCGATTCGTCATAAGTTTTAATAACATTATCGTTATCCTTTTGCGAATTCGCTTCCGACAGTGCTGTGGACCGACGAAACATACTATTTGCCAGGTCAAGTTTACCTTGATCCTTGTACACATGACCAAGTCTGTTCGAAGTATTGAGAGTTGTCGGATGATTCATACCAAGGTTTGATTCAAATCCCGTTAATGCTTGTCTATACATCTCCTCAGCCTTATCCAATTTACCTTGACGATAGTATATTCGGCCCAGAGAATTAATCACTCCAGTAATGAGGATTTGTGTTGGCCCACTGACACTTTGATATCCTTTCAATGCACGTAAATACATAGTCTCTGCTTCGACAAGTTTTCCCTGGTCAAAATACATTCGAGCCGTATTCTTCATTGTATCGATAGTAGAGATATCATGGAGCCCTAGATTTTGTGCTTGGGATTCAAGAGTTTGTAGGAGAGCTCTTTCAGTCTCAATCCATTGCAATTCTGAATCAGTTCTTCTAGTGATTGATTCTATTTTCGCCTCGATTTCATCCTCACCGTCGGATAAGATTGAAGGTCGTTTACTTTCCGTGCCCAATAAAGTTGGAAAATTTTCACTCCCCAAAGCAACTTTCGATGCTCTATAGTTTGGTTGATTTTGGTTTTCTTCTGCATCCTCGAAATCATTGGTGGGTGTTGTTTGCCTCGACGGAGGGGGTTCAACTTTCCAATGAATATCAACTGGTCCATCATTCTGCTGGGGAATTCCACTGTTTGCAACTTTCACTTTAGACTGATTGGCGATCTCAATCGATTTAATTGAGGTATCTGACGGATCAGAGATATCTCCACTCTCCGGGTCATATTTCGTAACATGTTCCAACGGCGGTAAAAGACTGGTAACTTTCTTCACACTCATAATAGCCGTCGCATCAATGGTAGAAAACGTGCAGATATAAAATCAATCGCAATTGAAGATAATAAAACGCTGTAAAAAGAGTAAAGCAATAGATAAAAGTGCGTGATCAACATCATCACGATCAATGTGGGGCCTAAACCTATGCAGTTGCGTGGATACAATATGGCCGAGTAGAGTGCCACAGTGTAGCCAAGACCCAAACACGCAACTCCCGAAGGATCTTACCAGAACAGCGCCTATGTCATGGATCAACTCGATCGTACCAATTAACTCAACCATGGTTTGGGGTTTGCCATGTCGGGAAAGCGGGTGAAACCCCCAGGGGTTTTATCTTCCAATCGAAGATACAACCCGAATGCACCGCCATACTTCGTTCGCATGGATCAGCAAGGCTGTGCTAATATCACGGAACCCAATCTTTCTCAAGCTTAAATCTTGATTAAAAGACATCCTGAACTTCTCGCCTAGCTAATTTTCAAATGCCAATGGTGCTACCTTACTGCTTATGAGTTTGGATGAAATATTGTAGTGTGGTATTGAGGTTGGCTGATGCAATAATTTTCGTGTTGCAGTGTACAGTACGATATGTTGTAGGGAACACTAGGAAAACCAGTAACGCATATTTTATATCTGTGTATGTTATTATCTCTGCTATTTGAACTGAGTTTGCAAAATGAATGAATACCAGTCAATGGACTGAGAATTCAAGTCGCCGCGAATAACTAACTCAAAGACCAGTAGTGTCTTATTATAATAACAGGGTGATTCCAAGATCCAGAAAGAGATTAAAACGTTAGTAAAAGAGACTAATAGTCACTTCCACCACTTTTTAGTACTTTCTCATAGAGCGATAAACGCGCCGTGTACCATATAAGTTCGGTATCTATATTCAATCCAAATCCTGCTCTGTACTGATCTTTTCATTTGTCTCATGATTATTAAACAACGCATTCCGGTATTGTTAGAAGATCGAGGGAGTGTTGAAACCCTGCTCTATTACCGCATAGGAATTATGCTCATCGGGAGATGACCAGTCGACATCGGGGACCCCATTCTTTTACCTCTGGTAGATAAATCGAATGCTCTTTGCTTTAAAGCTTTGTATTATGATGGACTGCGTGTCTTGTTACATGAAGATCTATCACTTCAGAGCTGTTAACTACAGGACGGAGAGCTGTGATAGAGATCACAACCAACCTCCAGAGTTGAATGGTAGACATTAAAGCCACAGTACTCCTGCAACTAACAAGAGTATAGTTAGGCGGATCAGATGACAGTAAGTAATTTACAACTTACGCAAGACCGAGGAGGATTGTGCTATTATTCGAGACTTTTTGTGAAGACAATCTTCTAATCTGTGCGATGAAGTACATTTGCATCAAAAGGACGACAAGCTCAGACAAAAAGCTCAGACGAAAAGGTAAAAGCTTCACTGGAGGTGAAAAGGACTGGATAGGTGATGTAGCGAGCCTTCGGTAGATCGAGATCTCGAAATGCACTGAGAAGTATACAGCTGAATATTACATGTAATGATGAAAGGTCATAAGATGTGTTTCTTCATGTATGATTCGGGGATATGACACAGATGGCAATTTACGGCAGCGAGCGATCAGAATGAGCCAATCGCCCCATCCCAAGGCAATCTTAGTGTATCAACGGGAAGAGGACCAGATTGAATTAGTTGATATTGTACGACTCATGAACGCTGCTGTAACAACAGTATTCATGTGAGGCCCTTCATTGGCATCATTACTGAGACCTTTGGACGTGGTTGAGTATCATACGGGGCCAGTTTGTTCTGATAGGTCCATGGAAGCGAACATGGGTGGGCATTGCAATGTGCTTCAATCGAGATGGCCAAGAAATTGCTTTGGATTAGGGGAGGCGTCAACATGGCCAATCTTGATGTGGAGAACGCCCAAACGATCCCAAGTATATTGGAGATAAGATTATGAATTAGAGCATACGACCCTATTCTCAAACGTCATGCAACCGATCTTCAAGCATGAGTATTCTGTCGTTCAAGCAGGACTTTTCCTTTCTCGCACCGCAGTTCAACTCCGTGATAGAAGCATCACAGCAGCGTAGCATCGTCTCCAATGACCTGTTGAATTAAACCTTGATTCACACACAATACGATTTTTCATGCAGCATGATTACATCTCTACGAGAGGCGCGATGGGGTGATACAGCGTCTCAGCTCTTTATTATCCGTAGATATCAGATTGATTCCCCGCCTAACAGCGTTATCAATCAGCTCGCCACAAAGCATATCGAGTTGGACAGAGCAGATGGCATCTCCGCAATGAGCAACCTCGATATAGCATGTTTGCTTGTGTTCTTGTTCGTCGGTTCTATCAGAATTGCATTATTACAGCGGCATGAGATGCAACTGGCCAAAAGCGGAAACCACTGCACTTACTATTAGAGAAACCACCAATAAGCACCTGTTCCGAAATCTTCAAACTCTGGAACATTATGTCCTATGATATACATAACGCCTCAATTGAAAGTAGCTGAGAAAGAAACTCTACACCTTCATTATCTTTCTTTCAGAGGGCTATTTAGTGTTTAACTGCTCCAAACCTAATTTACGCATGTATATCAATACTTCTTCCAGTATTTAAACTCATATTTATAACAGAGACCCATATCTTATCAAAAATACTCTCAATTCCAACTACAACACAAAATGAAGGCATACATGTATGACAACCAACCAGTAAGTTCCCCAAATCCCCATCTATCAAAGAACTCAAATCCAACAAAATATCAAGGGCGACTTCCGTCTTCCCCACGACTCAGGGAATGAGCTCTCAATCCCCGATCTCTCCGCACTAGGAATAATCTACCATACCATCCCCACCACTTCACCCTCCCAATCCATAGAACTCGATCACTTCGCTGTCCCCCACAATTACTTGTGCCGCGATGAAATCGAGTTGAGTCCGGCTACTATCGGACCCAAATACGAGGAAAGAGCTCTCGCGTTTTTCACAGAACATATGCATGAAGACGAGGAGGCCCGATATGTTCTTAGTGGGAAGGGGTACTTTGATGTCCGTGATGCGAATGATCAGTGGGTTCGTATTATGGTTGAGCCAGGGGATTTGATCGTTCTTCCGACTGGTATTTATCATCGCTTTGCAATGGATGAAAATAATGTATGCACTCTGTAACTACCGAGAGATTCTTTAGTCTATCTTGAAGGCTGACGTTTTATATGAATATATTTAGTATATCAAAGCTATGCGTCTATACCAGCCTCAACCGAAGTTTACTCCTTTGATACGAGGTCAGGAGACAGAGTCCAATGAAAGTCGTCAGGAATACGTTGATGCACGAAGTAAAGGCTTTATAGTTTAAATGACTTGGAATCCAAATTGCGCCAACAGATAGGAGGTGGGGGACAGCTCTATTTCATATGAAACAAAGATATGAATTTAAGTAATAGTAATTGAAATTGGCAGTTCTAAATAAAATACAAATATCCAAATATTTTTGAATTAATACAATTATGAGGAATAATTTTTTCGAAGCAAATGACATCACCTCTATTCTCTTTCAATGTCCGGGTTTTCTTGAACCTTTGAATATCAATTCCCCAAGGGCAATTCCAACAAGAAACCTAATCAGAATCATAGCATGAATACCAATTACTTCCTATCTATCTATCTGCATCTTTGCGATACTCAATATCTATACCACCTACTCGCGCAAATAACTACCCTACCCCCCTCGACATCGCATCCACCGCCTCTCAACTCTCCGCATCATTCCATAAAGAGTATACTAGATTTATCCTCGCTATTTCCCCAACCCCAAGCCTCAGGACTAAAGAAGAAAGCCAGGAAGAAGGAGGAAGAGTCAAAACAAAAACGAAAACAAAAACAAAAATAAAGTTATCAGAAATCAAGGAGTCTGAGAATCCGAGAACGGAGGAAATAGGGGGACTGGAGGAGGAGGAGGAGGAGGAGGAGGAGGAGGAGGAGGAGGAGGAGGAGGAGGAGGTTATAGGATCACAGTCAGAATCAACCTGCGTTGTAGAAACCCCGAGTAAGATAATCGGGTTTGCACAATGGCTCATTTACACGCAATCTCACCACCCCAATGGTCATCCCACAACTCTCTCACCTCCTATCTCATCTCCTATCTCACCTCCTATCTCACCTCCTATCTCACCTCCTCCTCCTCCTCCTCCTTTTCCCTTCTCTGATTCTCCACCCTCACATTCTCTACCACCCTCTCACTCTCTACCAATCTCTACCCCTCTACAACCCACCAAAAACTCCCACTCCGAATCCAATTTTAGCTCCAACCACCCACCCAATACCCCTCTAATAAACAAATTCTTCCAAGGCCTGAAAGGCTGCGAGGACAGAGGTTATGGGGTTATGGGTGGGAGGCATTGTATTGATATGTGTATACTTCTTGTATACTTTATGATTATTATTTTTCCTTTCACCATTTTTCACTCCTTCCATCCCCAATTCAATTCCATTTCATCCCCATCACTCCCCCCCTCGCTCCACCATCCCTCACCCTTCCTCCCTCCAAAAAAAAAACACCCGCCTCCCCCACTAACATCTACAGTCCTCAACCTCCTCCTAATCCGCCCCCTCCACCAAAGAAAAGGAATCGGAACTCTTCTTTTGCAAGGTCTTCAGTACGCAGATGAACTAGGGTTACCTGTGTGGTTGGAAGCATCTGATCAAGGTAGAGGATTATGTACGAGATTTGGTTTTAGGGATATGAGGCATATTTGTATTGATATGAGTGAGTGGGGTGGAGAAGGGATTGGTACCCATGTATGTATGTTGAGGGAAGCTCGTTCGGGCAGTCGGTCACAATCGGTGTCTTAGAAACATTTGAAATGCGAGATAGAAATGTAAGTCTGTTCTTGTTGAACAATAAGTAGAGGTTCAGAATTTTGATTAATGTAGGTAAACTTGAAGCAAAGTCAATCAAGAAATAATGATACAAAGAAACTTCCGACACTGTAATTCTGTTTCAAAAAGACCATCCTCAACAATAATTAACGGCAATTGTAACAGAACACATCCGCAATCCACTCTAAGCATCCGCCATTAGCATCAGCACTTCAACCATTCCTTCATGATTGATCATCTCAGTTGTTAGTAACCATTTACTGAGGAAGTCTTTGGTAGCCGGTGCTCTTATCCTCGGATTGTTTCTTGGTGATGGACTCTCTAACACCGGTAAGAGCATAGACGAAAACAAAGACTATAAATGTCAGCAATGCTTCATGAATAAGGCAGAGAAAACTTACAGAGTTCACTAAGAACGACGAAACCAACAACTGATGACCAGTAATACTCCCAACCAACCTTCTCATGATCCAAGAAGTAGTAGGAATATTTGCTGGTAACGCAATGACCAATGCTTGCCCAGCCAACATATGCGAGGGCAAGAACACCCACGGCAGTTACATGATTGGTCCAAGGCTTTTTGATTGTTAGTAACTTTACATGAAATGTGTAGACATGAATGAAAATGGCTTACATCAGGTCTCTTGATACTACTCAAGAAGAAGACTTCAAACAAAGCAATGGCCGAGTTAATAGCAAACCTAGCGAAGGTGGCATATGTTTGTAACCATCCGTGGTTATAAATTTCATCACCTGCAAGATTGTCAATGTTGTTAACGATGAACAAGTTGAGTATATGCTTACTTAGAACTTGAGCTTCATTCTGGGGAATAAGAACTGCCCAGTGGATGAGAGTAACGACATGAGGGAAAACAATGACAGTAAAGTAGAAGACACTGAAAAAGAACTTGTTCTTTGAGTTTGAATTGTTTCGAGGTGGAGAGAGAAGTTTCTCAACGCGAGAAGTAACATTGTTGGAGCTGTTATCTTGATGGGGGTAGTAGAGATGCATGAATGTCCATACCTGTAACAAATAATATTAGCATTGGCAACACAAGAAGAAGAGTCGAATAATTAAGAGAAAATACTTACCGCGGTAACGACGGCATAGAGTGTTTGCAATCCATAGACAATGTTTGCGAAATTGTAAATGATTTGCCAACCTTGCTCTTTAACCTTGATGTCATAGTGAAGAAGCGTGGCAGAAGAGAAAACAAGGTAAGCAGCGATGAGACCCCTTAGGAAAACAAGTGATTTCTGATTGATGCTGAGATGAGGAGAATGACAAACGCGAAGATAGATAGGCTGTAGATGGTTAGTATAAATCGAAGGACATAACATATGAGATGAAGAGGAGAGGAGATGAATGATAACTTACATGATCTTCCTTTTTGCGGTCTTTTGGAAGGAGAGCGGTAGATGAAGACATCTTGAGAATGAAATGATCGGAACCAATAGAAAGAATTATACTAGGTGATAGAGAAGAGGAGAAAAGTGACCAAGATGAGATGCGAATGAACAATCAATCAAGACGTAGAAAGAAACACGAAATGTTGTGAGATTTTGTGTTGTGTATGAGTGTGAGAGGAAAAGAAGAAGACAGGAATGGGAATGAAAGAAGTAAATAGATGGGCTTATCGTTTGATGTGGTAGTATGGAAGGAACATACTACGTGGGATGTGTATTCTTTACTCTTTCCTCTCAACAAGAAGTCATTCCACTAGCAGCTCATGAGGAAAGCACGAAGCCGATGATGAAAGATTTTGAAAAATTGACATTACCTGCCGCCGACTGTAACTACCTACAAAGTAGATAATCAATCCATTGACTGATTAGTTGCGAGGAATGAATACCATGAAGGAAAGAATCAATCAAAGATACCACCAGTACTCATCTCAATAGATGTCCTCTTCACAATGAACAATGCACTTGCCTGCCATTTCGTTTACATGGTAGAGGTATTCATGAGCATGGCATTCTCCCACATATGGATTTGAGTTAATCATAGAGCGTATACCACATCTGTACATACTAGAATGCAGATGAGTAGCACGACAATAGATCGTTCCAGTCATGACAAGAAGATGCTCGACATTTGGATAGACTTTATTAGTAGTGAGTACATATTAATCAAATGTAGAACGATGACCTTGATCATCTATTTGGTTGTAAAGAAGTGAAGAAGTAATAATAATAAATAATTCTGAGTACCATCATATATATTTCTAACTTCAGATGCTTATGTAAACACTTTGGAACATGCCATACAATCAATTCATAGGTAGTTGAGAGTAGAGAAGAGAGAGAAGAGAACCAACCACTTGATCATGAGGAAGTGAAATAATGAGAGAATGCATAAAGCACGGACCCCATATACACAAAGTAAGCATAATTTAAATCCTTACCTCAAAGAACTGGCCTCAATTATAAATCGAGAACCAAAGAAATCTGTCCCATACAACCTGGGCACTGAGCATTAAATACATAGCTCGTGTAGCTTGTTCGACGATCAATATCAGAGACTACCTCTTCTTCAATTCGTTGTGCGCGAATTTAGGAATCTCTACTTTCTAGAATCTAATCTATAACAAATTATCTATTTGGGCATCGAACTCCCTCCAGCTCTATACACCAAAACCCCTCCATCTACATCTCCATCTCCAGAAATTACCACCTCCCTCCCACAACCATGCTATCCGCCCTGAAAAATCCCCGCCAAGCAGCGGCACAAATCCTAAACTTCGCACTTATCCTCTCTACCGCCTTCATGATGTGGAAAGGTCTCTCCGTGGTATCCGACTCGCCCTCTCCAATCGTTGTCGTGCTATCCGGATCCATGGAGCCTGCTTTTCAACGGGGAGATTTGCTGTTTTTGTGGAATAGGAATCTTCTTGGGGAGACTCAAGTTGGGGAGATAGTGGTTTATAATGTTAAGGGGAAGGATATTCCGATTGTGCATCGGTTGGTTAGGAAGTTTGGGGCTGGGTGAGTTATTCTTTTGGGGAGGGGAGAGGAATGGAGATACATGGAGTTTCTGTACTGACTTTATTGGTGGTAGGGAAAAGGCAAAGTTATTGACAAAAGGAGACAACAATTCAGCGGATGACACAGAACTATATGCGCGAGGACAAGATTATATCGAGAGAAAAGATATCATTGGGAGTGTAGTAGGCTACATACCATTTGTAGGATATGTAACTATCCTACTAAGTGAACATCCATGGTTGAAGACGGTGATGCTTGGTATGATGGGATTAGTGGTAGTTTTACAGAGAGAATAAATACATGAGGAGATTGCTTTTGTGAATGGCGTTTGGTTGGATACCCTGCCTATTGTTGCATTGTATGATATTTGGGAGAACAAACAGAACTCGATACAAAATGGGAGGACAATTTTAGAGTGAGGCTGGGAAGTTTGAGTGAAAAGTAAATTTGTGCTTTCAAATATGAGACCGTGTAGAGTGAGGTTATTCGGGGCGGCTATCAGATAGCTTCAGTTGTAATATATGGTAAGGCAACGATTGGGAGGAGAACAAAGGCATATGAGATGATATGAGGAGGGTCTTTTGCTCGAAGTTGAAAGGGGATCAAGTCGCGAAATAAATCTTTAAGGTATTCATATATCCATAATTGTGATCAATCAAAAATCCTCTATTCGAGTACATAGGACAAATCTAGAACCTGCCTCGAATTACTTATCTGAAGCATTCATCTGAAGCATTCATCTGAAGCATTCATCTGAAGCATTCATCTGAAGCATTCACCTGAAGCATTCACCTGAAGCACTCCTCTTTCATTCATTTCTAAGGTTGTTGTTACCTATCAGCCTTGCGATTTCTATTGTATTGGTTCAGCCACCTTCAAGTTGGTTCGATAAACAAGGGTCAATTAACACCGATTAGAATTAATCATTAGATCTTTGTATTTTGATCGTCACGTTCCATTATCTTCTTTTACATAAATTCAAACAATCTCTCCAGAACTTTAGAATTAATTCTTCTACTTAAGAAATAGATATTTCCAATATTCCCATCAAGTAATAATAAATCTATATTCACTTCAACTTCTCAATACCTTCTTGTTTTCTTTTGATTACGAATAGAAACTACGAGTACTTCTGCGCAGATACCAACTTTGACTATTTATTCCCCTCATCTACCCCACCACATTAAACAACCCATCCATCATCTTGAACTTCATCTCTGCTACCAACCAACCAACCAACCAACCACATCAACGTACCTCGAATATCATAGCCATAGCTACAAATCAATCAATCAATCAATCAATCAATAAACAAACATGGCAGCTCGTCGCATTTCAAAGGTTAGAAAAAATAACATTCTGATTCCTTCGATTCACAAACTAACAACTGAAATTATAGGAGTTATTGGAGATTGAAACCAACCCAATTGTGGGTATTAAAACCTCTCTGTTGAAAGAAGATGATTTGCATAGGTGGAAGGTGGAGATGGAAGGTCCTGCAGGTACACCATATGCTGTATGCTTTCTTTCTTTCTTTCTTTTATATCAGATCAAATGGAATGATTTCGAATATCCTCATTAAATCCCCACACAAACACCTACCTACTCACCCACTCACCAACCACCTATCCAACCCCATAACATGTCCCCAACTCGAACACCTCCAACTAACAACGTTCCTTCTCTCAGGGCGGCAAATTCGAACTCTCAGTCTCCCTCCCCATAGACTACCCCTTCAAGCCCCCCGTCGTAAACTTCGTAACCCGCATCTACCACCCCAACGTAACCTACGACGAAAAAGGATCCATCTGCGTGGACGTGCTCAAACAAGACAACTGGAAGCCCTCGCACAAGGTAGCTTCGATTTTGGGCGCGATTAGGAATTTGTTGATTGTGCCGAACCCGGATGATCCGCTGGAGAGTAGTATCGCGGAGAAGTATAAGAATGATAGGGCGGCTTTTGAGACGGAGGCGAGCGCGTGTATGAAGAAGTATGCGAGTGGGGAGTAGGGGGGAAGGATGTTGGGGGGGTGGATGGGTGTCATTTTATCTTGTGTTCTTGTCACTTCCTGCAGTGATGGCGAAAGAAAGAAACACTGAAGATATCAAGATGAACATCAAGACATAAGCACGGCCAGACAGCCAGACAGGCAGCTACACACATATGACTCAAACGATTGGAGAAATCAACGAAATGGAATAAATGGCGTTATGGGTACGGATGGGAGCAATGAAGCAAGCAAGCAAGCAAGCAAGGAAGCATAGAAGTAGTTTTTGCATTTACTTTTCAGCGATCTTTCTTTCCTTTTCACGTCATTCACATACATACATGCAGACAGTCATAGTAGTTTCTACGAGTTTATATGAATAGATGAATAAATGAGGGGAGCAGATATAGCATGCACACATAGCATTGGGAATACTCGGAATGAAAATTAAGAATCCCCTCTCTTGCTGTATGGCTGTATAATAAACCAATGGATATCAATCAACCTGTGACAAATTCCATGAATCATATCAAAACTCGTTCCTATCCTTGGTGTGCCGAAATCTGGATATAATTCACATCACCTAATATAGCTTCCGCTCCCGTTCCCACTCTACTGGTTTGGTTTGGTTTGGTTTGGCTTGGTTTGGTTTGGTTTGGTCTGATCTGATCTGATCTGATCTGATCTGACGGGCTTAGTGGCCCCCGCCGCTACTCATAACACTTGCGCTATATAATACACCAACCACCAACCACCAACTATATCTGTGGACGGGCTGACATGACTGGATAGAATAGAACTACATTTCGGTGATTTGATGGATATGATTTGATGGATATGATACTGTGAACGGAAATAAAAGAATAATCTTGTAATGAAAAAGACCAAAAATAAAAGAAAAAGAAAAATAAAAAAAAGGGCAAATAAAGGTAAATAGATAATACGGCTGGGTTATTATTTACTTATTTACTTGCTTATTTATTTACTGTATTGGATGGAATAAAAGTACATTTTTACCGGTACATACTATTTGATACTTCGCATACATACATACATACATACGAGTTTATTAATGTAGATGCTTAAAGCTAGAGCTAGATGCTTAGAGCTAGATGCTTAGAGCTAGATGCTAAGGTGTTCATTTGTTCAATTTAGTTTTATGCATCCATACATACATACAAGCATGATGTATGTATAGTATTATTATAGTATTAATATCGGGTCAGGTCCCCTGACACGCCGCCTCTTCTTTATGATCTTTTATTTTAATAATATTGTTAGATCACATGTTAGATCACATGTTTTAAATCACATGTTTTAAATCACATGTTTTAAAAAGCTTGTTCAAAAGCTTAAATTTAACCAATCAACTACTTTAAAATCTCGATTTTAACCAATCATTTATTTTAAAAAAGTGCCAAGATTCTTCCAAGGCGCTAATAAAATCACCCTTGTATCATACCAAAAAAAAAAATGAGTAGACTCGTATAAAACCTCTCTTTTTGTAAACAAAAAGAAGAGGCATATGGAGATTTCTTTACGAGTACAGAGAAATTATAATTAATTCATGATTCATAAACGGACGATCTCTTCCTCTTTATTTCTTTCTTTTTTTCTTTCTTTCTTTATTTCTATCCTTCTTTCTTTCTTTTTTTTTTCTTCAAACGATCTTTTTCTTCAAACGATCTTTTTCTTCAAACGATTTTCTTCTTCTCCCGCTCTTCTTCGATGAGTTTCGAGAAATCAGAAATCAGAAATCCAATCATCTATTTCTTATCTTGCAATAAAATATCAATGATGTGATGAACCTGGGGGTCTAACTTCATTCATAGCTGGATAGCTGGACATGGACAGATTCTTTGCTTTGACCCGTTAATAATATTAATATTAATAATAACTTAAATTGAAAAAAAAAAAAATATACTAAATTCATTTATGAAACATCTGAAACTTTTGCTGGGATTCTTTTGATTCTTTCTTTTTGCTTCTTTTGCTTCTTTTTGAGCCCCTTCTTACGTTTTAGCCCCTTCTTGTTTTTTAGCCCCTTCTTACTCTTACATTTTTTTTTTGGTATGAATTATTATGGATAATTACAACTAGTAGGATTTATTTCTTGTTTTAAATGTTTATGTTTTATATTTATATTTATTATATTCATATTCATTTATATTCATTCATTAATTCCAAAAATTTACTCTTTCATTTCTTAATTAGATGATTTCTTATATATATTATAATAATACATAAATTCAATACCGTGACTTATCATCACATCATATAGAAAAAGATACATGTGCCAAGACTAGCACTATAGATTTATATATTACTATTAAATAGAACTACATCTACATCAGGTATTTTATTCCGTAGTTCTAATAAATACATTCGATACGTGTATATTAATTTATATGTACTATACAGAAGTATTCTGAACGGGTATTACATTGTATTGTATTGTACATTTAAATATTCATATTCTCATGCATTTCTTCATCATACTTTTATATTCACTTTTATATTCATATTCATATACATATGCATATTAGAACTACTCGAGTATACTGTACTGTATTGTATTATACTGATTTACTAATCTTGTCCTTACATACGAAACCAAATTCGAAACTAAATTCGATACTTATTAATAAATATCAAACCTTTATATGTAAACATCTTATTATTTACTTGTTACATATTACTTATTATTTACTTACTTATTACTTATTATTTACTTACTTATTATTTACTTATTTACTTATTTACTTATTGACTTATTAACTTACCTATAATTTTATTAATTTCTTCATATTAAAATCGATGGTGGTTGATCTACTACGAACTACAATTACAACGACTCAAGAATTCTATTCGAATCATTCATTGAGCTTCATTCATTCATTCATTTGATTCATTCATTCAATTCATTCATTCATTCATTCACACATACATACATACATACATTCAATTCATCCCTTCCTTCCTACACTTTTTATACCTTTTCATTCATTCATACTTCCCTTCCTTTCCATTTCCAATTTATATTTATATATCTGTCCGGTACAAAATTCAATTTAAATTCGCATTACCCCCCCAAATTTACTTATATTTGAAACATTAGAAACATTAGAAACACAATTTGAATGAGAATTATTAATATCCGAACTTTCAGGATATTTCAGGATACTGCGATACGATAATTTTTGGGTACTTTCCCTACTTTACTTTCCCTCGCTATCACTAATTACTAAACCTTCGAATATTGATTGGATATACTCCGAACACTCGAACTCTCGAACTGTTGAACTCTCGAACACTCGAACTCTCGAACTCTCAAACTCTCGAATGACTCGATACCGTACCTGGATACTTTGGTCTAATGCTCTTTCGATCAAGTTGTTACCCGTGGATATACCATTTGATACTACCTACCTGGAGGTTTTGTACCATCTACGGACAATAAATAAATAACCTTGGAATTGTACAACTACTACCTACTAAAACATTCACACTCATTTTCGTCGATATTGAATAGAAAAAGGGAAGAAGAAGAAGAAGAGAAAAAAAAAAAAAAAAAAAAAAAAGGGATAAACTCCTCAAACCGATTGAACGATTTACTTAATGTTGAAGGAAAATAAAATACAAGGTTTCGCCAAATACAATCCGGGTCTTACTGACCTGGAGGGAGAGAGAGGTGGATTGGTTGTGTATACAATTTGTGTATCGGAGGAAGGTTCAACAAGAAAAGGAAAAGTCTTAGATGGGATTTCCTCCATATTCGTAAAAGTCAAGTCAAGTCAAGTTAACAGTTATCTATGAAGATGAACATGGCAAATGGGTACAATGGCGTTGAAACGTCGTCCTCCCCAATTTCCAATAATCTCGATAATAGGAGTCCGAATATGCAGATGCAGATGCAGGTACAACATCAAAGAACGATGAAACTCAACATATATCCAACGAGACCCAGAACAACACCAAAGGTTGCCGAATTAGATGTTAATTCTAGACCACCTCCATTTCCATATCCTCCTCGATCTCCTCGATCTCCTCGATCACCAACTCCTTCTACTCGAAATAATTATCCGCCGGTTCAAAATCCACTTGCATACCATCCATATCAACAATACCAACAACAAAGGCCCTCGACCTCACATAATCCCAGTTCCAACGAACCTTACCGATCCTTTACTGCTCCGCCACCTCAGCAGAACCTCCGTAGAAGACCTTCAGAAGCCTCACGACTTCGACAACTTAGTGGCAACGTACGATCGCATTCTTCCAATGGCAGACGTACACCAGAGGTACCGGCAAGAGTTGATAATTTTTCCAGACCAAGACAAGGAAGTTTGCACAGAAGAAATGAATCACCAAGCCCTTTAATACAAGGGTCAACATTTCCGGAGCCACAGAACCAGGGACGATCAGCAAATAATGGGGTTGGTTATAGTACAAGGGATCGAGGTCTTTCAACATCTTCTTCACAATCTGGACAGCAATATCCAGCCCACCAGTTACGACCTTCTGCGTCTATTCCCGATTATCATACATCAGATTTGACAAATGCAAGGCAGCGGAATCTAAATCATCCTTCTTTTAGACCCAGAACGGCAGTGAGCAGACCGGATAGTAATAATTCTTCATTATCTCGACGCGATCCCACTCTTCCACCAACTGGTTTTGATGACGAGGAAATTAGGACAAGTTTTAGATCTGCTTTGACTACAAGTTCGAGTTATTTTGGGACAAGTGGGACGGAGAGGAGTAGTGTTTTGACCAAGAGTAGCTCTAGGACTTCCTTCTTTGGTAAAGACGAGGGAATGACCGTGGATGATGCGATTGGAATGTATGAAGGTGGATTCGTAGATTCTGGAGTTGAAGACAACGATTTAGATGAGAAATTATTAGAGGCTGGGGGAGAAGTAATACCAAGGAGATTATATATGGGCAAGGACTACGACGAAAAACCTCGACCTTTTACACCCAATTCAGAAAGTAGACGTTCTAAGATGGAGGAAGCGATGGGTGGTTCTCTTATGCCTGATTCCTCCCTTGAACATCCAATGGGATATTCAATCAGGACTTCTGCAGATATGTTTGAGGCGAAAGGGGAGGATATACAAAGTCCTGCGGCTACTGTCAGTCTTTCGCCAGGGGATTTGTCGGAATCTAAAGAATTCGAGGCTCAGATAAGCCAGGATAATTTCGAACCAACAGAAATTGAACCTCCTCGTCTACCTCCAACCCAACCGGCATTAGATACATCGAGAGATAGATATGGATTTCGAAGGAAGACACAATACATATCTTTGGAAGAATATGAAGCTTGGCATGGACCATACGAGGAATACGTTGAGCGAAGGCGGAAAAAATGGGTTCTCTTGATGAAAGATTACAGTTTAATCACTGATAACCCTACACGATTCCCACCTAAAACAAACAAGGTCAAACGTTTCGTACGAAAAGGTATACCACCCGACTGGCGCGGTGAAGCTTGGTTTTACTATGCCGGTGGTCCTGCGATGGTTTCAAAACACTATGGGGTTTATGATTCACTACTTAAACAGGCAGCAGCTGGGGCAGTTAGCCAGACTGATGATGAAATTATTGAGCGGGATCTCAATCGTACGTTTCCTGATAATATCAGGTTTAAACCGGATCCACCACCTGCGGACGAGACGCGTAATAGTCAACGAAGTTTTAAGGATCCCGAAACACCGATGTTGAAATCGTTAAGGAGAGTTTTACAGGCGTTTTCTATTTATAACCCCAAGATAGGGTATTGTCAATCGTTGAATTTTCTGGCTGGTCTACTACTTCTATTCATGGATGAGGAGAAATCCTTCTGGATGTTAAACATCATCACCCGGGTTTACCTCCCCGGCACGCACGAAGTCAACCTCGAAGGCGCAAATGTAGACCTAGGAGTCCTAATGACAAGTATTAAGGAATCCATGCCGGCTATCTGGGCCAAAATCGGAGGAGAACTAGATGGGACGGCAGGGGACGGAAGACTCTCGATGCGTCTCCCGCCCATCACCCTCTGCACTACCGCGTGGTTCATGTCCTGTTTTATCGGCACTCTGCCTATCGAAACGACACTGCGAGTATGGGATTCCTTTTTCTTCGAAGGTTCAAAAACACTCTTCCGTATCGCGCTTGCGATTTTTAAAGTCGGCGAGGCGGAAATCAAAGCAGTGAGTGACCCGATGGAGATTTTCCAGGTTGTTCAAACGATCCCCAGGAAACTTGTGGATGCGAGCGCGTTGCTGGATGCGTGTTTTAGGAGGAGGAATGGGTTTGGACATCTTAGTCAGGAGACGATTGAGGAGAGGAGAGCGTTGAGGCGGAAGGGGTATGCGGAGGAGAGGAGGGTGGCGAATGGAGAGGTTGGGCATGAGGGTGGGGCGGGGATGGGCGGGAGGAAGGGGACGTTTTTTGGGGGTAGGAGACTTCATAGGGAGAGAGAAAGGGAGAGGGAGAGGGAGAGGGAGAGGGGGAGGGGGAGGGGGAGACCTAGTGAGGCGTAAAGTAAAATTGAATGGGGTATGGGATGGATGGATGGATGGATGGATGGATGGATGGATGGATGGAAATAAATACAGGAGTTGTCATTGTCATTGGGATTGGTGTTGGTGTTGGATGGATGGATGGATCAATGGCAGGCATGGGATTACTACTATCTGGTTATTTGATTGCAATGATAGCGTGCATAAATAATTTTGTTTCGTTTTATTTTATTTTATTTTGTTTCTATGGTGTTATATTTTATTTTATTCTATTATATCCTATTCTACTATTCTATTCTATTCCATTTTGTTCCATTTTGTGTTGTTTTGTTTCCCCCGAGATATCTATCCCTTTCTTTGCGTATTTTTTTTTTTTTAATTTTTCTTTATTTTTTTACTTTTTGTCATGATCTTCAGCGTGGAGTACGATAGATAAATAGTAGATTGGGTGTGGTGTGATCGTTGGGTGTGGTGTGATGGTGATGGTGATGGTGATGGTGGAGGTGATGGTGATGGTGGAGGTGATGGTGATGGTGGAGGTGGAAAAGGGCGTTTTCTTTCTTTCTTTCTTCTCTTTTGTTGGGTTTTGTAAATAAACGAACGGTATAGGGTTGGGTTGGGTTGGGTGGGTGAAATAGAGAGGGATTGGTAGATGGGTAGATACAGGTAGATTAGATTAGATTAGAATGGGAATGAGAATAACTATGTGTGTGTGTGAGAGAGAGAGAGAGAGAGTGAGAGAGAGAGAAATGCATTTATTTTGATTTTGATTCTGATTTTAATGTGTATTTGTGTATTTTCGTGTATATTTTCATATATACATACTGTGATCTTCAGATTGAGTTCAGATCTTTATATTGATTGTATCGGAGATTTATTTATATGCATGTTTTAGCTGGAAGTTCTTCATTTGCTAAAAATAATAAAATCCGATTCGAAATGATGGCCCTAAATAAATGGTTATTGTTACTATGAGAGTTATTATTACTATGACAGTTACTATGACAGTTATTATGACAGTTACTGTGACAACACCCCGGAATCCCTAAGATTATTTACATGTTAATAATAAATTCGCGAATTCTCAAAATGGAAATTTAAAGAATCCCCTTTCGCCATCAACATTTAAAAACACAAAATACATACAAAACACCAAATACATACAAAATATTAGAACTTACTACTCAAGAACCTCTCACATCTTTCACCTTGAGAGTTCAAAAAATCAACATATCATATACGGATACGCATACGCATACGCATACGAAGGAAGAGAGAAAAAAAGAAAGATGGATCTTCCTCCTCTTTCTTCATCTTCATTCAATAATAATAAATCATCCCTCTTTGAAGTATATTTACGATTACGACCACCTCCAATATCAATCCAACCTCTATACCCCAATGTACCTACCCCAGAACGTTTCCTTACAGTTGAAGAACCAGAACAATTACCATTGGAAGATCTGGATGACGATGACGATGAAGATGTTGATGCATATGTATCGCCGCCGACCCACATTACGTTGAACCCACCGAACGATAATAGACGCAGAGCGGTGGAGAAATTCGCATTTACTAGAGTCTTTGAGGAAGATAGTTCACAATTGGATTTATTTCATGGAACCGGTGTTATACCTTTGGTTGAAGGTGTTTTGGGTGGAAATGGTGGTGAGGGTAGAGATGGATTGCTTGCTACCTTGGGAGTTACAGGGTCTGGAAAGGTATTTGATTTTATTTGAACGAAAGAAAGATAATTGAAATGATTGGGGAAATAATATAATGCTAATACAATTTCGCAGAGTCATACTATACTCGGTTCTAGAAGTCAAAGAGGTCTTACTCAACTTGCTCTCGATTTACTCTTTCGTTCAATTGATCACAATATCCTCGATGTTAATACAAATACCTCACTTCATGCAACAATCGCAGCATCTGATCCATCAGAAGCACAAATTTTATCTACGCAGATGTTCTTAGATACATATTATTTCGATCCAACATCATCTCGAGGAAGCTCAAGAGCCCAAACACCATTGGTTGTAGGAATGCCCTCTGTCCCCTTTCATCATACAACTACCAAACTATATCCAACTTTACCCCCGCTCCAGGTTCAAGGAAGTCCTAAATCTATCAGGATAGTGGTCCACCAGGATAAGGATAATGATAATGATAATAATGGAATCCAAAGGCCAGCGCCATCGGGAGAATCGACAGTATCGATGACTTCCTTCATTCCTTCTTTCATGCAAGCTACTGCTACCGCGGCTAGAAAATACATTAGTACTAAAACTCCTCAAAAGGGCGATTCATACCAACCGACTCCGAGACGAACTCTCCCACAACGTCCACCATTTATGCCTACTTCCCCGGATATTACTGGTATTTCTGTCGATGCGGATCCAAATGCCGAATATGCGATTCTTATTTCGATGTATGAAGTTTATAATGATAGGATATTCGATCTTTTGACACCGGCTTCCGCGAATAAATCAACAAAGGACTTTAGGAGGAGGCCATTGCTATTCAAACCTACGGAACAATCACCGGATCGAAAAGTGGTAGCTGGATTAAGAAAGGTTATTTGTGGGAATATGAAAGATGCACTAATGGTATTGGAAGCAGGACTTCATGAAAGACGCGTCGCGGGTACGGGATCTAATAGCGTATCATCGAGATCTCATGGGTTCTTTTCAGTCGAGGTAAAGAAGAGAAGAAAGTCGAGATATCCCGGTCCTTGGGGTGGAAGTGCTCTTACCATTGTGGATTTGGCGGGTAGTGAGAGAGCTAGAGATGCAAAAACTCAGGGTGCTACTTTGGCTGAGGCGGGGAAGATTAATGAAAGTTTGATGTATCTTGGTCAATGTCTTCAAATGCAATCGGATTTGGGAAATAATACAAAGGTATGTTTGTTATTTTACCAAGTAAACAGTTCAACGTCTGACGTTAAATAGCCAAATCTTGTCCCCTTCCGTCAATGCAAACTTACCGAACTCCTCTTCTCGAATTCTTTTCCCTCCGCAAACCAAACAGCTCAACAATATCATCGAAATCCCCAAAAAGCAATTATGATCGTAACAGCAGATCCCCTCGGAGACTTCAACGCCACATCACAAATCTTACGATATTCTGCCCTTGCGCGAGAAATAACAGTCCCGAGAGTCCCATCCATAACAGCTACCATTCTCCGTTCTTCCCAACAATCACACTCCTCCACAAATACAAATCCCAATAACTATCCCATCTCATCCCCATTATCACCCTATTTCTCCCGCGCCGGCCTACCCCACACACCCACCGAAACTGAACGCGAAACAATGGAAATGGCCGCCCTAGAAATCGCGCGCATGTCAGAAGAAATCGACGGCTTGCGTGGGGAATTAGAAAATGAAATCGAAAGAAGAGAGAGAGCGGAAGCACATACGCAGAGTCTGGAGGAGAAAATGATGGAACTGGAGATGGAGATTAGAGAGGAATGTTTTGGGGAGATGGAGAGGAGAATTAGGGAGGAGGGGAGACGGTGGATGGTTAGGCTTGAGGAGGTGGGGGAGAGAGAGGAGGAGTGGAGGGATAGGAAGGTGGAGGTTTTGGTTAGGGGATTGGGTGTTAGTGGAGGGATTGGCGGGGATGAGAGTGAAGATGAGGATGAGGATAAGGAGAATAAATTTCAGCATGTGGAGCATTTGGAGGTGGAAAATGAGAGGTTGAAGAGGGAAGTTGAGGCATTGAAGAGGGAGTTGATGGGGAGGAGTCCTACTAAGGGGGCGGGTTTATCAAATGGCGGGAGCTTGAGGAAAAATAGGGGGGTGTTGAGGGAGAGTAGGTTGCATGTTAGTTCGAGTAATGTAGGAGTTAATGTTTTGGGAGGGGAGGGGTTTGAAGATGACGATGAGGAGCTAGGTGATAGTATGGCGAGATTGGGGCTGGGCGGTGATGATGTTCTTGGGATGGGAATCAGAAATGTGAGTATGAGGGCTGCATCGAGTGGTAATGTGAATGGTAATGTGGTTAGAGTGGAGAAAGCGAGGAGTAGAAATGCGGCGAAGGGAAATGGGAACGGAAATGTTAATGTTAATAGGAGTGGCGGTGGTAATAGAAGCGGAGGTGGTGCGACTGCCAGTAATAAGAGTGCTGGGAATAGAGATGGAGCTATAAATGGGAATGGAAGTCCGGTGAAGAGAGTTAGGAAGTTGACGGCTAGGAAGTGGGATTTGCTTGGGGATGAGGATTTGTAATTTTATGGGATGGGGTATTGGATTTGATTTGGTTTTTGAGAGAGGGAGAGTTTGGGGTGGGAGTTTAAAAAGTACTTGCTTTTAGTAAATGATTGGTTGGGTGGTTTGGGTGGCTGCAGGGTGAAGAGAGGAAGTTGGTGGTTGATGGGTGGTGGGTGTTTCTTTATGGATTGGATTGGCTTGGATTGGATTGGATTGGGTTGGACTGGGTTAGCCTGGACTGGTATGGTATGGCATGGCATGTATGATATATTAGTTAAATTGGTATGGCCTGGTCTGGCCTGGATTGGATTGAACTGGATTGGGATATGCATACATACAACTGCATAGATGGGTGGACTGGACTGGACTGGTTGGATTGGACTGGAGTAGATTGGTATGGATTGGGATGGGCGGATGGAAAGGGGAATCGATACCCTCTATGAACTTGATACAGATACTGATACAGAATGTGCTTGTTTGTTAGTTTTTTTGTCAAACATATTTTAGTTTACATTAGTTTTAGTTCATGATATTTCCTTACTAGTAGTGTGATGTAGATTACATTATCTTATCTTAATTTATTATATCTCATTTCTCCTCATCTTCAATCCGTGACTTTACTGTGGTCATGTTGCGAATGTGCAGTATGCACGTTTCAATACTCACATGATAAATTCTTCATCTCCATTTCCTTCTACTCCCCTCTTTACGCTTTGCAAATTTCTATCATGTCTATGTACTATAGAATCGAATCATGTTTATTATATCTTTCGCGGTGTTTCTTGTTTGGTATTTGGTGTTTGGTGATAGGTGATAAATTTAAATGTATATCCCGGAATGACTCGAACATGGGATGCGATGGGATTATAGAGTATAAAGATCAAACAGAAGTACGAATTAAAAAAGACCACCTACTCCCACTCCAACCTCAACACCCAACACCCAATACCCAACGTCCAACGTCCTGCTCTTTAAACCCAATTGCAAGTGCTCAATCATAGAATAAATAGCACGATTAAAAGCGGCACGAGCAAAGGGCTTGAAAGTCCCGGGGTTGGAGGAATCAGAGAGTATGGTTTGGGGATGGTGTGTATGGTATCGGGGATTATTTGTGAGTTTTTAGTTTGGCACGCGATACTTATGAGGAGGAGAAGGAGAAGAAGGAGAAGAAGGAGAAAAAGAGGTGGGGGATGGCATCATGATGGACTATGCATGTATATCATATACACGCCACTGATGAATGGATATCATAGGAATCTCGAGCGATGCAATGACATAATGACTGAATTGGTTAATTGGGTCTTGAGCTAGAAGAGGAGGACGCGAGTTAGAGAATCAGTAGGAGGTTGGAGTTTTCTTGAGTTTGCTGTGATATTGTGGATGAGGGTATTGCATTCTGCTCTTTTGTCTTTTGTAGTTCGCCTGGTGGATGTGTTCTTGGAACGCTATTTTTCTATTTGGAAACGCCACGTTGTGGGGTAAAACGTTGTAGAGATTCATGGATTGAGAATGTGTATGGGATTTGCACTGTGATAGTTGAAAGTATTCCTACCTGAAGTTGTCGGTCAAAAGTGACAATTTTACTACCTCTATACGGTGCTATCAATTTTCCTCGTTATAATCATATCAATGTATTGTTGTCATGCATCAAGTTCTTTTGGGTAATCCTCCCTTTCCAGTACAAATGTGCTCACTCGTAGGCATCCTTCGGATGTGAACGAATCTCGAACCAATCTTCTCGAGGCGAGCCGTACCGTTGACACAAATAAATCCCTATGTAAGCGAACCACTACAAAACTTGCCAATTCTACCAAACGTAAGACTCAATACACTTACCCTATTCCCCATGTACGGCCTTAAGAGTGAGGCCAATGTAGTCACTCCTTAGTGAAAGCGAGACAGAATATAGAAATTGTGAGATCGGGCGAGATATACGACAAAATCCACACAGCATACTGCAGGGCGACGTAAACGGAGTTAACGTGTAAACCCCATATGGAAAAACAGTTACATTCAGAGCTGACATTGAGATCAAAATCGTAACATCATCCAAACAAGAAAAATAAACGAAGAAACTAACTTTCTTTGAGGATATACGCCTGCAATCATGTCGTCCACCGTTGAATATGTGATAGTTGGTGGAGCACTTGTCGGCTGCGTACTAGCATCACGACTCTCCCAAGCTGGCCACACAGTCGCCGTCCTCGAAGCCGGACCCGAAAATTACTCTCCCCAAATCATGAGCCCAGTAGCCGCTTCTCACCTCCTCGAAACTCCGTATCATGGAACTACAAGTGCACACCCCAGCCCGGACTAAACAACCGTATCGCCCCCCAATATGGCGGAAAAGTACGTTCAGGATCTAGTGCCGTAAACTACGGTCTCTGGACTCGAGGCCATCCAACCGATTACGACTGCTGGGCTGAAAAATCAGGAGATGATCGTTGGAGCTATAAACGTATGTTAAAATATTTGAAGAAAGTTGAGAGTACCCACGATCTGAATGCTGATCCAGGGGTACATGGATTTGATGGTCCTATTACGACTACGGCGGAAGCTAGCCGTTATCCACTTGGTGATGCGGTATTTACTGCGTTGGTGAAGTCGGGGAATAAGTGGAATCCGGATACGAATGCGGGGGTAACAATGGGATTGGGGGCATTTACGGAGAATTGGAAGGATCTTCGGAGATAACCGGCTGGGAAAGCGTACGATCTTTCGAACGCAAATGTGTTTACGGAAAGTCCGGCTGCTCAGATTATCATAGATCCGGAATGGAAAATAGCAACAGGTGCTAAGTTAGTTGATGGGGGAATTTTCAGTCATCGTTCGCTGTGGTGCTCTACGGACTATTCGAGTGCTCATGTTATCGGGGATTGGACCTGCAGTAGAACTAAATTCGTTTGGGATCCCTGTCGTTGCGGATCTGTCAGTTGGACAAGAACTTCATGATTATTTCTCCGGATCTTTGTTTTGGAAACTTCGTAACCCAGAGCTAGGTCTTGCGGTGGGATCACCGTTATTCAACAATCCAGATATGCCCATGGAAGCCCCACTACCTGGTGACTCTCCATTGACAAGTAACTGTACGGATGCTGAGCTAGATAAGAGAATGAAAATTGTTGGATGTAGTTTCTTTCAAAAAGGAGGTACTGCTGCGATGGGTACGGTGGTGGATATGGAGTGTAAGGTAAAGAGGCGGAGTGCTTGCGATGCTAGTACTCTGCCGCTTCCTATTTCGGGACATTATCAAGGGCCTATGTATGTTTTTGGGGAGTCTATGGCGGATTTGATTTTGGGGAGGGGATGGAGTTGTGAGGGTAATATTAGGAAAATTGGGATCTTGTAACGCTAAGCATCCAAAGTTGTTATTGATATGGGTGGATAAAGAAGTAGAGGGGAAAGCCAAAATATCGACAACGAAAAACAATCAATGTATTTACATATATCTTATTAAGCTATTTGAACATCAGCCATCCAAAGCAAATCGGTCCACAAACCTAAAGGTTTTCAATCCTTCTCCAAACTGTTGCGCAAAAGCCTCGGAGGCCGAAACACTCCCATTTCCATTAACATTACCATAAACACCCGGGCTTCTCAGGCTTTCCTTTCTAATGCCCGCTGCTGTGAAAACATTACCACCATCTCCACCTGATACTCCCACTGGTTTCCCCCAATTATACGCGTCTAATAAGATCTGTCGTGGTCTTCCGACTGGGTAAAGTGTCGATTTAACTTCACTTTCATTAGTGAACAATTTCAATTCCCCGGCTACAACAACACCATCGAAAAGAGTTGCATCCGCCGCGCTATATGTAAGATCCACACCAGTAGCTAAGGTTTCTCCAACAACCTTCACATTAACACCCTCACTCTTGAGCTGCTTCGAAAGATTGCTTGCTTCCGCCATACTCGAATTATCCCCCACCGAAGTCAAGATTCCGACATTCAGCCCTTTGATGCTCAGTAAAGGTGTCCCAAAAATAGCAACACCAGCTGTCTTATTATCATGATAATAAGTAGGATCAGCAGCTGGAACAGGTAAATTGATAGCAACTGCTACTCGAGTAGCGATATCATGAGAGATGCGATTTAACTGGATGAGAACATTCGATTGAACAACTTGGGATTTTAGTTGAGATACTTCGAATCGTATGGCGTTGATTAGGAACTGTTGCTCAACGGCAGTTAGAGAGTTATAAAAAAGTCTAGGTTGAGACCAGACATCCGAAAAGGTAGAAGATAAAGTGCGAGTCAAATGGCCTGAGACAGTACGAGATGGAGAAGTGAAAAGTCCACGACCGGTGGTTTGGTTGGCTTGTTTTGGATTACCAGAGTTTAATGTGTTGGGAGAGTAAGCGGCTCTGTTTAGAGGAATGTAGTTTTGGGCTGCGCCGTCTCGATTGTTGTTGTGGATAGGAACTCGGGGTCGATTGATGGGAAGTTGTTCGAAATTAGGTCCGCCGTGACGGTTGAGTTGCGTGTCCAGGTAGGAAAATATACGACCTTGTAACAGGGGATCTTCGGTGAAATCGATTCCTCGAACGATATGACCTGGTTGGAACTAGCCTTTCGTTAGATGTCGAAGTTTGGTAGGATTAAGAATGACATACCATTACTTGTTCGGTCTCGGCAAAGTAGTTGCGTGGATTAGCATTCAACTTCATAACTCCAATCTTTTGAAGTGGAACAAGTTCTTCGGGCAAGAATTTTGTAGAATCCAAAAGATCAAAGCCAAATGCCAAAACATCATTTTCATCAATTACCTGAATGCCAAGTTCCCACTCCGGTCCATTGCCAGCTTCAATCGCATCCCAAAGATCCTGTCTATGAGAATCCGGATTCTTCCCCGACAAAACCTGAGCTTCCTCCCAAACCAAACTCGCTTTTCCTTGCTTACTTTTCCAGTGCCATTTAACTAGTTTTGAATCACCTGCATCGGTTACCAATCGGAATGTATGAACACCAAATCCATCCATGTGACGAAAAGATCTAGGGATCCCATTTCCAGCCATCGCCCAGAATAATGTATTCAACGAGCTCGGTTGTTGGCTGAAAAAATCCCAGGCTGAATCATGAGCTGTTGCTGCTTGGGGTATTTCTTTTTCGGGACTTGGTTTGACAGCATGAAGTAAATCCGGAAATAAAATTGCATCTTGGATGAAGAATACAGGAATGTTGTTGCCAACAAGATCTGGAAAAGAGTTAGTTAAATGTTTAAGACGAGGGATATATGGAAGAGAGGTCTATTGCATACCGAAGTTTCCTGCATCTGTATAGAATCTTGTGGCGAATCCGTGAACATCACGGGCCGTATCGGCACTTCCCCTACTACCAGCAACGGTTGAGAATCTTACAAAAACTGGTGTTTCTTTTCCTTCGGCACTCAGGAAAGATGCGGCGGTGATATTGCTATAGTTGCCATAGCTTGTAAACACACCGTGGGCACCTATGCATGAGATCAGTATTGTAATTGTGAACAGTTCGTGAAAACTTACCGGCACCTCTCGCATGAACAGCACGCTCAGGAACCTACACATTGTTAGTTTTGTATCATGGAAATCGAGAGAATTGCAAATACCCGCTCATGATCAAAATGTTGCATCTTCTGGAGGAAAACAAAGTCCTCAAGCAGCGTTGGCCCTCTTTCTCCTGCTTTCAAACTAGAATCCTCTTGTATGGGTCCGCCAGCATCCGTTGTAAAGTATGTATTGGTATCATTGATAGTGAAATGATTGAGGAAGTTGGTACTGTCGATCTGAGTTTCCCCAGCGTCATCTCTCTTTGTTAATGAATCGGCTCCAAATGGACATTGTGATGCAACCAAGCCGTAAAGACTCAATTGGATGAAAGTTGTGCAATACATTTAAACAGTAATGGTGACAATGGCTCTATGCAGGCTGGGGATGTGATCGTCGGTAAGAGTTCTTATAGTCTTTTTCAGGCCCACGCGTGCGAGCGGTATGAAGCAAGGATTGGCAATTGACGTACTCCTCGGGAGGTTAATATAATTTTATAATCTAGAACATTTCAAGCTGTATGCTACAGGTATTTTGAACGAATAGAATTGTAGTGATTTATAATTGGTGGGTCGAGTTGTAAGATATCGACAGATGGTAGAACCATATATTGATAATCAACCCAACTTTATCGAATCCCCTCACAGAAACTTCAAAATAAATGTCCTTGGAAAGTTGTATGACACCATAAAAAGTGGCTTTTAATATAAATATATGGAGCTCTATAACACTTTAAATAAAGCCAAAGAACCCCAACCCTAGTAGTACAAAGTGACCTTCTCTGATGGGATGGATTATTAACTATGACGATATGATTTGAAATATCCATCTCTCTAACATGTCGGCATTAACAAAAAAGTCCGGAATGGTGTCTGGGCGAGTGCTTCGATTCTGGATTCCCAATGTATATCCACACGAAAAGCAACAAGGTTCCAAAGGAAAACTATGATTAGAAATAAAATCATCCGACATTATTCTCATCACTAGATGATAATGTATAGGTATAGTTCCCTATATGCTATTGGCTTTATAATTCCATGTCTGCCATATGATCCACTGCGTTGGGAAGATAATAACATGAGAATGATCCATGATATTGCAAGTATCATCGTAGTTCAACTTGAACACAGCATTAACAATATCTGCGAAGAGATAAAATTGTACAATCTGCAAGTAAGATAAATGCGCGTTGGGGAATTACCGTAGTAATGTGTGACGTGATATTAGGTCTAACTGTAGGACAAACCACCTGATTAGGTAGCTCTAATTTCAACAATTAATTTTTCACCAGCCTTTGTACGTACAAATTCAATCGTATTGTACTAGGCGAGAGGTTTATATGAACTCCGCTAGGACAAGAAATCGCTTCGGGTTATATCTTTTCTTCTCTGCCGGATCAATTCGGACGAACTCGCGCGAACTGATAGCGATGTTGTATGCTTCGACAGAGGGATCTGGTAACATATTGATACATAAAAATCTGCATATCGGATCCTCCTTTCCATCGTTGGTGTAGCGGAGTTGAGTCGTACCCGTCACCCAATGAAAAATTTCACACTTGCGTTTTGTGCAACAGAAGAGTTTGTTGGCAACTAATAAGATTTCACAAGTGACAACTGCCATGTCCTGCACAGTGATGAAATTCGATGAAATGGAATAGAATGTCTGTCTGCTACGTCCTAGCTTCATATCACGATATGTAATTTTTCCTGACTAAAGTCGTAAGAGTGCTGAATCACTTGTACCGACAAACCGAACAATAGTAGTTGCGCTTTTGGATACTTCTCCGATCAGCTAACAAATACAGAAAAAGGAAAAAAATAGATGGTAATCCCGCGATTGTACTTGAAACCCATGTACCGGGGTCGATGAGAATTTCTTGATGACTTTCCTTACCTTGGCAACGGACACCTTCCACTTAGATCCGCAATCTATTTTTGAGATCCAGCACAAGTGAGAATTCCGAGGGTCGTATGTTGTGGAACAAATTTTGGAAAGAGTAATATGTCGTGATCGGAATGATGGGGAACTTGACACAGCACGCGGCAATTTTCAGATCCGCATGTCAGGAGATTATGCCATCAAGAGTGGATTAAAGATATTCAATACCTCTTTTTTCCTCGATATTATTGTTATCAACTTATCGTCGCCGAACTTCGTATGCGATATCACATAGAGACGCGCGTAGCTGTCATCGAACTCAAAGTCCTAAGAATATTCATACCATTCTAATGAGATGTAATTCGTCACGGAATATTCGTTGCAATCAAACCATGACGACTACCCAAACCCTAGTAGGGCCTATGCCAAGCGCGGTAGATGAAACTGGCAATTTGCAATCCTTCTTTGACAGATCTCGGAGAAAATAATCTTGGGACATTAATCCCCATGCATAAGAAGTCGAAACTGTGAGGTGTTGGTCAATTGAAGCGACTTGGCCATACAGTCTCTTATCGTACCACTTTATCTTCCATATCTATTTCGACGTTCGCACGGTTGCGATCGTTGAAAACTGTATTGTTGGTAATAATTAGCTTATACAAACCATCGAAAGAAAATCAAAGAATAAACATAAATCAAGGATGGAATTGTATCGGAAATAGGACAATTGTAAAGTGACCAGATTCATGGCGATGCGACATGTTGCTGATCTAGTACTCATTTCATGGCCGAAATACTATCTAAGATCCTACTGCGTAGTAACGTGTAAGCACACGGGATTATGAAAATTATCCTTTAACCACGCTATGAAGAAGCTCCGCATATGCTTTTCCAGGGACACATCATCTAAATAAAGTGAATCGCAATCATCCCCAACTGGTCCTAGCTATTTATGCACCTTCATAGCAACTAACAAATAATGATTTAATGAATCAACCAAGCCAATAATAATTTGGGGGCCATGGAACCACGACCGTACAACCCCCATTACAACGCCAGCCGCAATATCCACTCAGAAGGTCGGCTATGGTTGTGTCTCTGAAGATTAACGGGGGAAGTTAAATCTTACGACGACTATCCAACACTATATCTAATTTGTGATATACTCGAAATGGAACAAATCTCAACAACAATTCAGCTTCAAAAGTTCTTGATTACATGTGTTCGACCTAAAAACACCATCAGTTGTAGGCTATGCGCTAAGGACTTTACTGTTATTTTAAGGTGCGACTCCATAGATTTTTGAAGAAAGAATTCTATGCATCGCTGATTGTTGCACAACATATGAAATTTCATTCAAAAGACCGACGGGAAATTTAAGCAGAGCTTATTCGGAATAGAGGCTTGATACATTTCTAGGTGGGCCAGGGCATGGGTATTGTGGGCTCTTTCTAAGCATCATTGTGTTCATGGAAACTATGCATGCTGCATGTGCGGCAAACATACAGATATCAACAAGCCTTTGGTTCTGATAATACAAGTATCTATCCGAATCCAACTTAGCATCATAAACTGTTTCTTCTTCTATATCATTCAACCTTTCAGTTATTCAAAAATAACCAACTTCCAGCATCAGCAAATCAACTCCTCAATATTATTAAATCGCTCAGTATATATAAGATTGTGGTTGGTCTCATCACTTAATCAATACATTAGATGAGAACCATTCGGATTCAAGTTCTCAAATTCAAACAAAGTCGATACATCATATTAATAGTTCATCATCCACGCAATAACCTCAGCACTAAAATTTAGCATTACTCCCAGGTCCAATAGAACAAGCCGCCAAATAAGACAAGTTTAGCAAGAATGATTGATGATGTGGAAGATGCAAGCACGAGTTAAGAACTGATGGCAAGAGAGAACTCTGTCATTCCGCAGCAGTATAGAGAGATATTCAAGATCAGAGGGGACTTATTGAAAACGCTTGTGGAAATAAAAGAGAATATGCTCATCGGATTAATCAAGAGCCTACTATTGATACAAGTTTAGAGCGAACCCAGAAAGACAGTAGATATTTATGCCACTGCTAATGAATTGATAGGAAATCTACGCGAAAGACACAAATGTTGCCGGACTTGGTGTTGACTTGTGAGACATAAGAAGCGTCACGATATCCATGTGCAAGCTTGTCCATTTATGAAGCTCACAGGGATTCAGTATTTTACTCTGTGAGATGTCTACGATTTATTAATCGGGTTAGTTCTCAAAATGCAATATCACTTATAGATTACTTGGACAAAACATTACCCTCTTCAAGATCATTTCATGTCAGAGTTGGATTGTTGATGATATCTCTAGCTGTTATCTATGGATACTACATACAGCGCGAATACAATTTATACGATCCATGATTTTATATTGTAGCTCTAGAATAAGAACAACTTCGTGATGATCGTATTTTGCTTTACTTCTCATAAATAACAATTTATGAGTCCTTGGCTGACTAAGAAAGCATAAGCGAAGTATATACAAATACAATTTGTAGTAATCTAGATATGGTGTTTGAAGGATCTTCGCTGGATCCAGATTTCACAAGGTAGGTGACTAATTTTGTATCCCTCCTTTGGCATCTCCTTTGATTACTATATATTGTGAGGGAATAATTGTAATTGCTGAGATGCGCTAAGGCAAGATCTCGCTGCCATATTAGTCTCGATATCATTCTATGATCCATTTGCGGCAGCACTTTGTACGTTACAGTTTCGATCCTGTCCTATAACTGCCATTCAATAAAAAATCGCAAAATCTTTGCAATTATGGATGTATGTAAATGTTTGAACGAGGCGGCTATTAGACACTGCAAAATGAATTCTTCATCACCGATTCGATGATTTATGAGAAGACGATAAGAATGCGACGAAAAATCCTTAAAGGTCTCGCGAGAGGTATGGGTTGAGGAATTATATCAGTGAGGGGGCTTGGAGTAACGATTGGGTTTTGAAATGGGAGTGAGTGTATGAGGGGATGGAATTGAATGGATAGAAAGAGGGGTGATTGAAATGGAGCAATACATGGGAAAGAAATGATGATAATGAGTTATGACTTATCTTTAAATAGATAGATGGAGATATCGCAAGTAAGAGGAAAGAAATTTCTAAAAATATTGACACAAATATTGTCGAATACTTTAACGCCGTCTGATGTTGTATATATCCTACCTCCTGCTAAATTAATGATAGGCAAAAATTTGCAACATAGCATCCTCTAGCAACCATTAAACAAACTGTTTAGAGCACATGTTGTTGATCATTATTGAAAGGGTAGAATTTTATACCTGAGATAAAGAGTATCTGGATTTGTGATTTTTATCTCATGACTAAAAGAGAATAATATAGTACCTCTGCATTCCGCAATTACATATTTACACTCACTCATCTTAATTCATCATTATACTACATCCATACATCATTTCCATTTCGTTCCTTTCCTTTCCTTTCCATTGAATGTGAACCCAGAAGATACCCTAACTAACCATCGCTATAACCTTTCCCCATTCCCCTCAATTTTTCCATCCACTCCTTCCCACCCACACCAACCCTCTCCTCATCCCTCCCATCTCCATCTCCATCCCCCACTCCACCACCAAGCCTCCCACCCCTCCTCCTCCACAACCCCCTCCCCCCAATCAACCTCAAATACCCCACCCCCATGACCCCCGCAAAAACAGCATACACAATCTCCCCGGTCTCACTATTCCCCGCCAACTTCAATCCCAACCCTCCATTGACTATTCCACCAATCAATAAAATACGACCCAGCGAGATGTGGATGTATGTCCAGATTGATTTTCCATGCGCGCCGGAGTTAGTATTGGGATTGGAGCTGGGATTGTGAGGGAGGGTGGATGTGTGATCGGTATTTGTAAGTTCGATACTTGATTGAGTTTTTACGCCATTTTGCAAGTGAGAGCTTGTGTAGAGTTTATGGTGAATTACACCGATGAGGGGTTGGAGGAGGAAGAGTATGAAGAGTACTAGACCAAAGATCGTGTGGGACTTGGCGGGCGATTGGAAGAGCTATTTTTCGTTTATGTTACTATTAGTTCTCATACCAAATAGAAGAATACAAAGAGGAAGAGCAGATAGGAAAAATACATACCAAGCACCTCAACCCAGCCAACTTAACCCCCACCCCAAACCCCGCAATCAAAACCGCCAATCCCACCATTTGAACCCCAACATGAACTTTCCACTTCCCCAACCCAACCATCGCTAATGCCCCAACCGGAAAAATAATGATCATAGCCACGCTCATCAAAACCCCATGCGCAATATCATATTCCTTCCTCATATCCGCTTCCGAACCTGTCGATGAACTTCCCGAAGTTGAGGAAGACGGCGAGGAATAAGAGGGGAAAGAACCATTAGAAGCAGCGCCCGAAATAAACGGATTCCTATCATCCCCCATATCAGCCACGCTGAGATCATAACTAAACTGTCGACAACTCTCACCATCATGCTGATTAATCTGCGCATCCGTATCCGCGCTATCAAGCGGAGTCCCCTTCATCCAAGCGGCTATAAAGGGCGACTCCGAACTCCCAGATCCAGATGTGCTCGTCGTCCCAGTAACCAAACAATCCCCACACTGATACATAAAATTTCCCCTCATAACCCCATCGGAAATTCCACTCCCCTCCAACACCGTCACCCAAGACTGCACGTCCCGATCCCGCTCAGGCTCTACATGTCCCACGCCTCCATCACGCCCGCTAATCGTTACGTTTCCGTTCCCATCAGCGTACATGACGAAGATTGTTGCGCCGGCCATGCGTGAGCCGATTCCTAGGGCGACCCATTGGTGGGTTGCGGGGGCCGCGATTTGTATGTAGAGTTTTTGGGCGGGGGACGTGGTGGTGGTGGTATTGGAGGAGGGGGCAATGCCGATTGTGTAGGTTGGGCCGGAGGTGGAGAGGGGGGTGTAGGTTGCTAGGGGTGTTACTGGGTGGTGTTAGTATATGTGTGATATTCAACGAGGGAAGCGGTGACGGGAAATAGCTTTCGTTTTGACATACCTCTCGCAACAAACCCCAAACCCATGATCGCAAGATTGAGTATCTTCATCTCTATTTTTCCCTCGTTCGGATATGTGTGTATGCATATCCTTGATTCTATTGTTTGTACAATTCAACTCCAGAATCGATCACTCAAGCTGGAATATTGATATCTGTATCAATTCTCCCGTATGGGACATAACCATATCATATGTTGTAGTTCTCAATCATCAATTGTATCCTACCCCAGATATCTTCTTCAACTCAACTTAACTCAAGAAATTCACTTATCAAACTGTCCCAAATAATGCAGTGAAATTCTAGAATTAAATTCAATTTCAACTTCCAAGAAGAAAAAAGATTGCCTTTACCCATCTGGGCAGGTTACTCAGCCCAACTCAGCCCTGCACCGAAAGATGGAGACAGACATAAGCTTTCTCCAACGTCTCACTCAATTCAACCACCCAGTCGGTTGGGCCAATAAGAAGTAAGATAATGAACAATAACTCGGAGCAGCAAGCTCAATCAGCTCTGGGGTAATAAGATAGCTACTAAGATAAAGAACAATGAACAAAAAACCCCCCTTTGTTTGACCCATCCATACGTATTCTATATACCTGCCAATAGTTAGATCAGTCCTCAACGCGATGAGATTGGTCAGTTCACTCGGCATTATTTATTGACCACCAAATCAAGACATTTCCCTGGATCAGCCAGGTGCATTGTTGACATGTGCATGCATGTGATAAATGATATAGATCTCGGTTACCGTTCATAAATCCATGAGGCTCAATTATCGATCGTAAATATCCAAAAACAACTTGGTCATCCCATACATGCAATCTGTATATTTGATATGATAAATTCAATTTTTTTTATTTTTGTGACCCCGAAACTAATATGTACAATATAAACAAGCCAGGCAAGTAAAAAAGACCTCAACATCCATCCATGTGACGCCTACAAAACCTGGATTGAAGCCATGTATGATTCGTGAGAATCCCCCCTTCCCATTTTCATATTCATGTAAACGCCGAAACAGAGAAATCTCAAAGTTAAAGTCTATATATGTAATGACGAAACCGTTTGCCAACGATATATCTTTACAGAAGACTAAACCATGAAGTTTTCCTCTAAATAGCATACATGAAGCCGAAGTAATCAATGCACCATGTCAAGTTTGTACGCCATTGCCAAGCCGACCAACCATGCCATTTGGCTGCTATTTGCCATTTTCCAAGCAAGATGAACGCTGAGATGAAAAGCAAAAGCAAAATTGAAAGTAAAAGAATGTAAGAAAGTAATTGAGCCAGCCTGTAAAAGAAACAATTGCTGATTAGAAAATTTTAATGCCTAAAAGCATACCATGTAATCCAACCGGTCTAATGAAATGGAATGAAATCAAATGAAGAAGAATGGAAAAGAACTTTTAAGTTTTATCTATTCATCCATCCATCTATGTATTCCTTCCATATATTAAAGACCACGCTTTTGTTGTCTAAACCGAACTTCGTTGTTCATTTTAAAACAAAAAATATAATGAAATAAAAACAAAATCGAAGTCAAGAAGAAAACCTGAGGCCAGGGATGACAATCAAGAGTTGTCATGCCGTCCATCAGTTGTAATTTGTTATCAAGATGATCCCGAGAGATCATAGAAGCGATGTAAAAGCTCAATGATAACAGTAAGTGGGGGTTGTGATGAATACCTAAGTAGTAAATATCTAGGCATTGCTGCGATTTCGTTTATGAGATCGATCACCAGAAGACTCTGCTTTTCGCTTTCCGGCTTGATTTGCTGACATGAGAGATTTTGGTTTCATCTGTGGAGTAAGCGAATTGTTAAGTGATCTTAGGTGTCCATCTTTAACACCTCGAATGGTATTAGTGCCGAATGCGAGTGCATCATGTGAGATCATGTTGCTGTTGAGAAGGCGTTGACTTTGTTGATTATGACGGAATGCGCCGACTGGATTTCGATCCAAATGTTCTAAAAGTGGATGAACCTGATCTTCACTTCTGGAAATTGCTGGTCGAGCAGGAGTAGATGATGGTTCGATTGAAGTGAGGTCATCTTCTTCCTCTTCGGAATCTATTGTTTTATCCATATGCAATAAATCGTTCCATTGAAGAGAGTCGTCCATGTCGTAACTATTATCCTCAAGAGATGAATCTCCATCGACGCTAGCATGGTCGTCCTCAGTAAAGTTATATCCCGAGAAGAATGCTTCTGGTTGAACCATAGGTTGATCGAAAGCAAATGACATATCATAAGGGTTGCCTTGCATTGCACTCATCATGACATTGGCTTGGTTGCTTAGTACTGGTGAAAATTCATCCATAACTCCATTTCTGACTGAAGAAGGTCGCTCTGAATCATTAGTCTTAAGTTGAGTTGATACATTGGAAGAGTAAAGGAGATTGTTTCCATTATCATCCATGATTACGAATGGAATGTTGGTGTCGTGGTACCAAGTAATCACATCTGGTTGGCCTACGCGACGTATGATACGCATACCAATAGATGCGGGAGGTCCAGGAGAATCTCCTCTGATGCCTGAATCGGTTGTATCTGGTCTGTTATCCTTCCAATCTTCTTCATCCGTTGTGTAACCACCATCATCAGCTGCAAGCATCCTTCATTAGCATTTGGCTCAACTAAGCGGTTGGGCCACCAAAACTTACATTCATATCCCGAAGATGATGTAGAATCCTCGCTATCACTACCACTCTCACTATCACTTTCGATATCGATGGCAGCAAAATTTTCTTCGGGTGAAGCTTCAAGATCACTACTATTTCCCCAATAAGAATCATGATGCTGATCATCATTAAGATCATCATCCTCCAATCCTCTAGCGATATGATTAGGGAGAGCATCGGCATTCATAAATGGATTCGCCTTAGGATCGCGGATATCGAAAAGATCGGGAAACCATTCTTCATCATCGTTGGAATCAATGCTACTGCTGTCGGAAAGATCGAACGTAACTCGTTTTCTCTTTGATAATGGAGAATCCCCTTCTGTACTCTCAAAAAAACCAACATCACCTTCCAGAACTTCTTCATCCGAATCCGGAATTCCTGCCCAATCCTCGTATTCTACTTGTCCATTTGCACGTGGTGTATCTTGGGCATCAGTGTCGTCTTGAACAGTATCCAAATCATCATCTTCCTCGGCAGATTCAAACATGGCAGCTTCTTCATATTTCTCCACAGGCCCCCCGGCCCCCCGCAATACATCTGGGTCGTCGTCTGAATCGTTGTCTTCGTCATCACTGATCATATCCACAGCCCCATATGAAGAATCGGAGGAATAATCGAAAGTTTTCTTGACTTTGCGAGACTTCGTGGGCGTCTTAAAAGCATCGCGGCCCTTTCTTGAAGACATTGTGAAGGTGGATATTGAATGACGCAATTGAGAGAAGGTAGTTTTCGTATGTATTAAGCTGAAAATGCTTTTGAAAAATCGTTGTTAATGTGTGCTGAGGTAGAAAAAGTGGTTGAAAGTTTGTAAATGTATGTAGATAGGTGTAAAAGGTGAGGTGAGTGAATTATATTGGATTCGTTTCCAAAAAGATCAATTCAATTACTACAGGTGGTAGGTAGCTTTATTATTAAGTATGATAAGTATAATAAGTATGAACTTCGAGACTGGAGAATTGAGAGGAGGAAGAACAAGAATAGGTAGAGGTAATTGTTGTTGTCTTGATTGACCTTGGATTCGTTTCGTACGCTGTTGGTTCGATTTGAGCTTTGATTCTCGAAAGAATCTGCTAAGATTGCAAAAGTAGAAACTATTTATTAAATTGATTGAATTATAAACTGATCAATGTATCATATCAGTCTGCCAAAAGAAAAGAATGGGCTGATGTGCTCATAGACAGTGAAAAGTCTGAATACTTCGTCAAGTGTCGATTGGAATTGATTGAATCTCTCTCTTTATATTTTTGTTTTACTCGTTGGCTGAAGGGACTACAGGTATGCTCGGTGAGCATACCTGCAGTAGTTATTCACAAACCGACGATGGCCCCAGGCATGGTCTCGACGAAGATATTAATTTATTTTCTGAATGATTAAGATAAATTTGTTTAAGGTGACTTCGTTGTCTTTTTTGTGTGGTGGTTGTTAATGTTGGAAGGAAAAAAGAAGAAGAGGAGGGAGAAGGGATTATTTTTTTTTTCTCTTGGAAGGGGGGTTGAATAACTTTTTTTTTTTCATAAATTGTGGGCGCTAATACAATTCCGTATCAGAAAGCTAAAGAGCTATGATACTATGATATTATGATATTATGATATTATGAAATTATGAAATTATGAAATTATGAAATTATGAAATTATGCTCCACTCCGACATAATAAATTCTGGGTACTAGTAATTGAAAACTTTATTATCATTAATCCTAGTTACATCATCAATTTATGGGGTAAATTTGATTCGAAACGTTTAATTTATCATCATTGATTGGATACAATTAATTTTTACCTATTTTTACTCACCGCTATTACATAATTTCTATGTATAATGTATAAATTATCTATGTATGTATAAAATATCTATGTATGTATAAAATTGAATACTTGACTTCTTTTGCATGAAGACTTTGGGAAGGGTGTTCTTTCATTCAGTGCACTCACTGTATTTCATATTTATCATACCTACTTTCATAGGTATGTAAGGATTTCATATTCAATAATCACAAGAGAACAAATTTATTGACCTATATTCCATTCACTCCAGTTACAATACATCATCATATCTAAAAAGTACAAGATCTCATCTCCCTCTCTATGAACTCATACAACACTTTTTCCGTACCTCCTTTGGGTAACATTGAAAAGTAATGCAGTACTATGTAAGTACTAGATACATACTAATGGAAAGTTCATTGGCCTAAATCAATTTCCATTAAGTCATCGAAACCTTGAATACATGGTGTAGAGACTACTTTGGTAGGTCAAAGGCTAAAGAGGAGTTAAAAAGTTTGACATATTATCGCGTGCATTAATATTCGTCAGAGGAAGATCTATCATGTAGATTAGAATCATAGAAGAGAAAAGAAGTGAATACAAGAGCAGCGAGTGGGCATGAAAAGTCCCACCAGAAAAAAAATGAAGAATTTTCAATACATGAGATAAGATCAAAATGGTATGACAAAAAACCTCAAGAGGCGAGTACAGAGGGGTAAAAATGTTCTCGAATCTTCAATCTCGAATCAATCACGAATTTCATGTGGAGAATATTAACATATTGCGGGGATCATCTAGAATATAACCACATCAGAGCAATTTACAAGGAATAATTGAAGCCAACGAAAATAACAACGCTGACAATCTTTGATTCTTTCTCATTTATATGCACAAGAGGTTAGAGAAAAGATGAAAAAGTTATAGGGGAATTTGCATGTTTTCTTTATATGGCGTGCGTATTACTTGAAGTAAGGAAGGGTAAAATCGATAGATCATCATTTTTTATTTCTATAGATTGCAAGACATCCGCCATTGAAGCTCTAGGGCTATTATTGTAACTTCATCTTGTACTACTTGAGTATCAAATACTCTACGTACACAGTAATAAACCCAGTCTCAAAGACAACATCTTCGCCTCTCCTTTCTACGCGAAGCACTTGAGCCTCATCTCATCTGACTTCTATACATTCCATACCTTACCTTGAAACTTTTCCCAAGCATTTAAATCCATATCCATCTCCAGGACCCAAAGAGATTTACATCTGCTGTAACAACAGAATAATCCTTTCATATCTTTAGTACTCATACTTAGCTATGTCACTACTCTACTGACCGAGTCATACACTATGACTCTACTTCTGACTCTTTTATCCATGAGCTCCGAAATAACATAGATCAATCACTAACTGTACTTAACTAAGTCATCAAATCATGAATACCAACACCATCCCCAATTCCCTTAATATCCCTCACGCAAAAAAAAAAAATAGAAAGTAAAAAAAAAAGACCTTTACGTTCGCCTGATTGACCCCTCATCAACATCGTCATCACGACTCAATTTTCACAATAAAAATGGAGATTCAATGAATAAAAGTGGAGTAAGGGTCTTTTTTCAATCTATCTCGATTCCTAATTTTCTATTTCGAGCCTGACTGGTGTGTTCTTATCATGTGGGGTATGTAATAATTATACAAACCTAATCTTGAAGAGAAGAGAGGGAATTATGAAGGGGTGGGGAGGGGGAGGGAAATGGTCTGTGCTGCATATGGAATTGAATTCTGTTTTCCGCCCCGCTGTGCTGCTTCTAGGCGGTACTCGAGTAGATGGAATCAATATTAACGAAACATTTCGGAGGTACATGAGTAGAGTTGAGTTAAGTTTATTGAATAATTCATTATATAAAACATAATGTACATATCGAGTTGAGTATCGGATCGAACATTTGAATTGGGGTGAGTTTTTCACTTAGAGGTTATGATATTGATATGATACCGACCGGCCTATGACGATTTCCCTCCGTTTGTCAATATCATTACTGGCAGTATTCATTCGGAATACTACGGATGCCAAGGTTTCCCAAACCAAGTCAACTACTAAATCAATTTTATATTAGCTTTCCTGAGCTTTCTCAATTCGATCCAATTCATTTCTTTCCATTTCTTCTTGGCTGGCTGGCTCAAACTATATTTGAGTTGCAAACATCCACTGGCCAAGTTTCCCCACTTCCCCTCCTTTTTCCCCTGTCCTCTCCACCCCTCCCACACTCTCCCTCCTTATTCTTCTTTTCCACCGCCCTCCTCCCCATCATCACCATCACCACCATCGCCACCGAAACCAAACTTCTCCCATAAAACCCTTCCCCAAAATATACTTTCCATGGTTCCTACAATCGATAGACATATTATCATCACAATTTTAACTGTTGTTGTCGCACCTAGTTCTTTAAAATTTGCTGTTGGGAGCGTTGGATTTGTGTTTTCGTGGTCATTGTTTTTGGGTATTGATTTTGATCGTCGACTTAGATTTGGTTGTGGTTGGTGGTTATTGGAAATTGTGCTATGATATTGATGTTGATATTTGATATTTCTGTTGAATCGCCGTGATGGTGTTGGAAATATGAAGATTTGTTGACGGGTAGAGAATGGAGTACTAGTACTGGGACAGGGAAGTAAAGATCGAGATCTGTTTATAATCTTCCACATCTTGTTTTCTCTTTCTTAGGAAACCCAGTATTTGTTAAGAAGTTGATTCTTTTTTATGATGAATTGAGATATAGAAATCTTCAAGTTCTCGTAGTTGGAAGATCTTTACTACTCGAGAATGAGCTTGCGACGACGTCAATTTTAATTACATTGTCGATCAGGTCGTACACGCTTAAAATCTCATCTCAAAGGATTCGAGCAGCTGATTGAATTGACTCATTCATGACATAGTCATCAACCGATTCTTTCCGATTGATACCACTTTTGTTCAAACATTTATCTATCTATGCCAGCGCTAGATCATTGAAAGGAAAACGCAGATTTATCTAGGAGTCTAGAACGGATATTGGAATATTGAAGATTTCGTTTTATTTGTTCTCTCGGTCTTCTCAAATGTCTACCGAGTGTAATACGATGTGATTATTGATATAGATGGATATTTCTTGGCTTGCATCTTCCGTTTTGTCTGCCATTTATTCCAAGACGTTATTAAGTACCGATAACTACTTTCTTACCTAGAATTAGATATAGTCGCCTTGCATATGCTCAATCATATATTCTTATTGCACCAACGGCTTAACTATCAAGCTGAAAAGATCGCAATTGTTAAATTTAACATGAAAGTTCCACTAGAAATTTCGATCAGAGGTATCTATCCTCTAAGCCGATGATATACATGCTTCAATTTGCTACAGGAAACTTGCCCTACCATCTAGGATCTAGATCTCTCGATGATGATGAAGATGCAAGATCGATGTCATATACCTATTTATGGTATTATTGGCAATTGTGACCGATGCTGTTACACCAATTTCCCAATGATATATAAAATGTCATTTCATGTACAACCAAATTACCCTTAATATACCACAAGATGTCTTAATCAAGGTTCTTAGGCTCTGAACTTGCCGCACTACAGTTTTCTTCTCATTCAGCTCATCTTCCTTCAACTCCCAGAATCAAGGTAATCAATTCTCAAACTCCAAAAGCAGCGCAATTAAGCAAATAAAATGGAAGCATCAACTCCCATACCTCCACCTCGCAACCGTTCACGTCCTTCAACACCGGGAGCTTCCTTCCTCCACACCGCATCAATCCAACCCACAATCAATCAACCATCACTGCCCTCAAACACCGCCATGGCAAGCACCCCCAATACCTCAACACCACCTCCATGTTCTCCATCTAAGATCCGCAGAAAGGAAATCTCTGGTGCAATGTCAAAGACTTCCTTGGCACTTTCAATACCTGATGAAGATAGTTTCGGTCATCCGAGTATTGAGTTACCGGGATTAGGGAGCTCGAGAGAATTGGGACCGGGAAGAGGAGTAGGAGGAGGAGTAGGAAATGGGTCGTTGAGAATTGAAGAGAGGAGATCGATTGTAGTTGTGGAAGAAGAAGTTAAAGAGGATGCAATATCTGAGGATGTCAATATGAAAGGTTTGGATATGAAAAGTGGTGGAGGGAACGATGGATTAGGGAAGAAAAAACTTGGTGTTAAAAGGGATGAAAGGATGAAAAATAATGGTCTTGATGGGGGGATGGCTAGTTTCGATTTCGATGATGATATTGAATATGAGGGATTATATGGGTGGTTGAAGAAGACGTGGGGATCGATTAGATTGAAGTGTTGTTGTCAATAAGTCGGTGGCATGTCAATGTCACTAGTTTGGTGCTATATAGTCTTTGTAATATATATCAATTTATCTTAATACATCGTGTGGATATCTTGGATGAAAATCCTCATCAGTAAACGATAGCGAGGAAAGGAAGATATCTCTTGAGGATGCATACGTTCAGATTGTTACCTTGAGGCTTGAGGCTTGAACTAAAGAAAGTCATTACGACCCGCAGCCTTCCTTCCCGCTCTGACAGCAGGAACCATTACGGCCTAGAACTAGAACGACGAATACAGCGACTACAATAAACTACATCCCACGTTCTCATCTAATCATGCATCCTCACCGGACGGACATGGACAAATCCATTACTATACACCCAATATACGGCTTTTATACGCGAAGAAAGTAAAAGCCTCATATTAAGTAATAGCTCTACTAAAATCCAGAGACAAAAAAACCAGCCCGCCCCGTTCTGTTTGCACAACTCATCAATTCTTCGAAATACAGTCCAGACCACTGATAATATATATATTCTACCGAATTTCTTCATACTTACGGCACAGTGCAGTACATTGCAGTCAATAACAACCACTGGTAACGTACTAAAGTTCGAATAAATTTATGCATGCATTTTAAAAAAACGTTTCTAGTAAACGTTGCACAGTTCAGGGCAGACTAATTGCGATGCAGAGCAGCGAAAAGTATCCCCGATTCCTATCAATTCCTTATCCGATTTTTCATATCTCTCTTCAATATCGATTTATCTCCTTATCTATCTGTCGGTTCAAATATACCGAGAGGAGACCAAGGTACAGACCCTTATTTTTCTCTTGTCCATATTAAAAATCTCTGCATGTCTTCGGGAATTTTCCAATTGCATACCGAGTAACATAATTCCCAGCTCCGTCCTTCTTATTGATGAGGCGAGAGTTAGATGGTAAAGACTGGGTTCATACCTAGGTAGAGAAAAGTTTCTTGACCGCCAGCTTTCCGTTTGGTTTCCGTTTGGCGAGGTGCATGCCATGATTATGCATCTACAACTACATATGCGTTTATCGGCTGCAACTTGAAAGGTGCTGAATAAGACTGGAATATTGAAAATCCGAAATCTCTATCCCAGTGGATTGCCTTTCCCAATCAATCTATCATACCCTATGATGAGATTTTAGTACCTGGATATCTATCCATGCTATTGGCATGAATCATGATTTGTTCATTGTTTCTGAATGGCATGTCCATGGTATGTCTGTGTGTTGGTGGTGTAGAAGCTGTTGTAGTAAGCAGAATACTAAGACTGCTCATTTGAAATACGAGGTGGGTTGGAATGGGTTGGATTAGTATGGAATATATCGAGCAGATTTGATCGAGATGAATGGCATCGGTCTGATGAATACCACTTGGCTTGGTGGATATGCGGAAAATTTATTTCTCCACTTAAAGATCTAAAGATCAAAATATTGGTCTTGGGATTTGTATAAAAGGGAAGGCTTGTCCGACTTTGGGTTATAGTTCTTCATCTTCATCTTCATCTTCTTCATCAATAAGAACAAGAACAAGGTTCAAAACCATCTCACTCAATACCAAGAAACCAACCCAACAAACCATCCATCACTCCCACCAAACAACCATCAAAATGCGCACCTCATTCCTCACCACCCTCCTCTCTCTCACCACCCTCACCCTCTCCACCCCCATAACCATAACCCCCAACGCCAAACGCGACACCGCAGAACTTTGCATCCTCTCCAACTGTTACAACACCCTAACCTCTACGTCTCCACCTTCTGATACTACCCCAACTTCCTCCCCGATTCCCCCAAACCCCAAGCCACCGCCGTTATCTCCTCCACCAGCGCTGTCGTTTTCGAGCGTCTCACGCTTGATATCACGACTCCGTCTATCCTTAAGATGAGCATTCCGTCTAATGCTACGGCCGCTGCTTATTTGAGTATTGTGGCGAGCGCAAGTACGAGTTCGTTTGCGGGTGCTAGTGCAGCGATCAAGGGAGTTGGGAGCTCTTTTATGTGCCTGAGACCGGGGTTAACTGTTATTATAACTATGGTGTTAGGGATGTGAGTATTTTTCTTTCATCGGTGTTAAAAATATGCCAGTGTGTTGCTGATTCTAAACTGCTAGAACCAAACCGAAGACGAAGAACCTTAAGCGTGTTAAAAGTAGAAGGGGACCGTTATTATTTGCATCTTAATGCAACTTGATGTCAAGGAATACATGATTTGAGAATAATTTGGGGCAGTGGCGGATAAAACTTTTATGGGATCATGATAGGATGGGTTTTGATGGCTAGACTTGCTCGATGATTTATGACGACGATGATGATGATCTAATGGCGATGGATATAATGAATATACGAGATAAGGACAAGTTGTTTTAATGTTACATCCAAATACTGGCACGCTGCCCATATCGAATATTCATGATCTCCCCATCATCCCGCCCTGATATTCATACCTCCACCCTCCACCCTCCAACAACCAACCTCCTCCCACATCCATCTCAAATCCTCGACCTAACAGGCATAAACCCAACCATATCCCAAAACTCCCTCGAATCATAACCCCTCCCCAATTCCTCCAGCGATCTCGGTAAAGCCCTCACCCCCTTCTCCTTCATCAATTCACCCACCCATTTAATCTGTCGTTCTTCCATTTTGTGGTTCCCGTTCTCGGAGTCGATTTCTCCGCTGTAGCCTAGAATTAATGCCCACCAGTCGTAGATTAGGATGTCGGTTAGAATCTGGGGAGGGGCGGGGGCTGTTAGTATATATTATAATTCTGGATGCCGTTACATTCTCGAAAAAAGGGAGTACTAGTAAAAGAAAAGAAGAAACCAGGAACGAAAATCGAGGAATAAAAAGAGAAAGGATGAAAAATAACATACCCATCTCTCCCCTCTCGCTCTCTCCCAATTCTTCCCCCCATCCCCAAAAAATACCCCCAAAACCCCCCGAGCAACATCAACCCCATGAACCATATGTAAAGCCCCCTTCCCCCCCAACATCTCCTTCGTCCCCGCAACCCTCTCAATCCAATGCTTAGGACTTCTCTCTCCACCCCACAGTCCACTTAGGTTTAGCACGCAGCCTCCTAGGGCGAGAAGCTCGTCCTCGGCGATGGCGCGGGGGTTGGACGTGTCGTAGGCGGAATGCCGGGTTGTGTATTTGAAGGGTTTTTTCTCCGTGTCTTTGGAGGTGGTGATGGTAGGCTCAGAGGGATCGGGAGGGATGTTGAAAATTCCTGAACTTCCTAATTGAATAAAACGATACTTATCCTTCTTCTCCAATTCATCACCACCACCCCCCCTACTCCCAACATACCCCCCAACCAGCCTCCCACTCAGCCCCCTCCCCCTCAACGGAAACGTAACCAACACATTCCGCGCCTCCGGTAACCTCTCAAATCGCCGCCTCAATTCTTCATCGTCAGCAGAGGGGTCGAAAATAAATTTATAGGTTCCGTCCCGACCGCTGGTGGAAGTAGCTGCGTGGGTTAGAGAACGGGATTGCAAGAGTGGGAGTAGGAATTGGTAGGTCCAGCCTGCGCCGAGGATTAGGATGTCGACTTTGGGAGTGCTGATGTTGGTGGTGCTGGGGTGCATGGTTCCGCCGCCCTAGTGTGGTGGTGGGTTTGTGTTATTTTTTGGTTGGTGGATGGAATGATGCAGAGATTACGAGGAATTGGGATTTTATTGTTTACTAACCATTTTTATGTATTAATATTGATGCTGGGTGTTGATTTGGGAGAATGTAGAATACTTTAAAACGTGATATTTTTGTTTGGTCGCGGTGATTTGGATCGAGGTTGATATAATGACGTCTTATATGCGATGAGGTGAAAGGGTATTTTCACGGGATTTTTCGAGAGATTTTTTTTATTGCAACAATGATGAATTTCTGTCCTCCAGATGATTGAGCAGAGGTTAATAGTGATATTCGAGAATTCTATAAGGAATTAACGACGGATTGAGTTCCACTTTAGATATTGTATCGTCATTATCACGTGCAAGTACAAATAGATCACTATGAACAGAGTCTAAAGGGTGGGAGCAGAGAGTATCAGGAGGTATATGGCTTGTAAAGAACCATGAATTGTGTCTCATATACCTATACTCAATATCTTGTAGAAGCCCAAAAAAGACCCCAGCATACAATTTTTCCCATTTTCCCGTTTTCCCGCTCATCCCAATTATCCCACCTATACCCCATACCCCATATCATCCAAAAAATCTATACGCCAATGACATTATCTATGATCTCTTTAAAGGATCTAATTCTTTTGTCTGTCCCATAGTATTTTTGTACCCAAAATAAATTCATAACAATCTAAACAGCCATCCTCTCATTATGATGCATCCCCACAAATCCATTAGAATCCAACAAACTCTGACTAGCAACGAATGAAAAACCACCAAAAGGATTGTTCTCATTGGCAGATGTTGCACTCCATGGAATACCATTATGACTAGTAAGTACAGGACTCAATGAAAGGTCGGTGAATTCTTCTGCAAAGTTCTCTGCAAGTTCTGGATCCGTGATCAATGGCTGAATTGGTGGTTCACACTCCCTTTTTGCAAGTTTCGCCCAATCAATTCTTCGGAAGAATCGATGTTTTTTGATCGTTGTCATATCTTTGGGCATATGTGCTCCTAGTCGTTTGGCTGGTTCCTTTCGAAGAAGTCGAGTCAATAAGTCCTTTGCATCTGGACCAAGGTAGTAAGGTAAGACGAGCTTTTGTTTAACGATCTTTTCTTGTACTTTGGCATAATTTTGAGCTTGGAATGGTGGGTTTCCAGTTAATAAATCGAAACCAAGAGCACCAAATGACCACCAATCGACTGCCATTCCGTACTTTTGACCAAGAATAATTTCAGGTGCCATGTAATCGACCGTTCCAAGCATAGAGTCGCATTTATCGTTTTCGTCCACAGCAACTTTACTCAATCCAAAATCCGTAAGTAGGAGGTGACCTTCAGAATCCAAAAGACAATTTTCTGGCTTGAGATCGCGATAGACAACTCCAAGGTTTCGATGAAGATGTTCCAAAGCCAATACCATTTCTGCCATATAGAAGGATGCGACTTCTTCAGTGAACATACGTTCTTGTGCCAAATGTGTAAACAATTCTCCTCCTTGAGCATATTCTAGAATCAAGTATAATTTCTCATGGTCCTGGAAGGCGTAGAATAACTTGACCACAAAAGGATGTCGATTTACGCTCTCGAGGATATTTCGCTCTGTCTTTGTTTGTTCGATCATTCTCTTGTGAACCACCAAGGAAGCCTTTTTGAATTGTTTTTGTGCGAATAATCTTCCGGTAGTTTTTTGTTTGACCAAAATGACAGTTCCAAATGTTCCCTTTCCAAGGCATCGTAAAGATTCGAAGTCGTCCGCCATCATTTTCCTTGCAGCAGTATCTTGCACAAGTCCTCCTTCAATGGCACCAAACATTGGTTCTGCGCGCACACTTTCGCTGACGAAATCGTTTTCCAAAGGGATTTCGTAACTCGTACTTTCGGATCGTTCGTCGTCGCTGAACTCGCCTGAGGTAGTTGTGCTGCTTTGTGGCTGTGATTGAAATTGATTGCGCACAAGGGAATTTGACCTAGAATCATTTCCTAGATTCATAGTATCGAGTTGTAATTTCATTTTGCTTATACCTCCAACAGTGGGCGAAGCAAATGGTTTCAAAGCAGGGCTGCAATTTGCGCTGACAACATCATTTAATCTGAACCCATTATATTTTGCTGGTGTATTAGAACCGTAATCGGAATCTTCATTGTCGGAAGTAGTTGGAGTTTGAAAACCTCGAACGGTATTTGTTGAAGTCATAGTGACAGCAGTTGAAGGTTGTAATTTTTGGAATTTTTGAGATTTCTGTGATTTATTCATGGTGCACCTCGTCGACGTTCAGCATCAGATCTAACTTGTGAGCGATAATTTCGATATAACTTTTGGTAACTCTTTGATGCGCGCATCAGGTTCTTAACAAGAATAAGAAAAGAATATTCTTCTAAATTATTATTATTATTATTATTTCTTTCGATATGCATTTGCTGATTGAGGAATAGAAAAGAATGAGAATTAATATTCTAGGACAGAGTAGAAAGTAAGAGTTGGAAGATAATTGTAAGTTTTTTTTCTTTTTTTTTTTAATTCCCCAAAGGAGATATTGAAAGGAAGAAGAGAAGAGAAGGGGGAGAAGGGGGAGAAGGAGGAGAAGAAGGATTATTTTTTCCTTGGGGGTGGGGTGTGGGTGGGAGGTGGATTATTATCTATTTTAGTTTTACGAATAATTTTATTGGATTTGATTGATTGTGGGAGCTGAAAAATGGTGTAGTTTCTACTGTAGAATTTATTATACGACTTATTACTTATTAGTAAATTTCCCTAAGGATTTCATGGTTCTATTTCCTTGTTTTTTTTTCCCCTTTACTACTACAACTAATACAACTACTACAACTACTACAACTACTACAACTACTAGTACTACCTACTACCTACTACTACTACTACTATTACTACTATTACTAATATTCTCTAAATATTTTAAAGAGACTAACTTATAATAAGAATACTACTATCGTAAAGATTTCGGTTTCTTACGGCTTTCTTTGTCAGGGCCTTTTTTTTTTTCTCTTTTGCTTGTTCTCATAGCATAGGGCGGCTTATTATTAGTCAGATTTCTTCAAGGCTCTATTTGGTATTGGTGTGGGGCTTTCTAGGGTTTGTTTTACTTTGATTTTTCGCAGGGCAACAGAAATGCCTCTTCTTTTTGTTTACAAAAAGAGAGGTTTTATACAAGTCTACTCATTTTTGCTTTTTGGTATAATACAAGGGTGATTTTACTAGTGTTTTAGAAGAATCTTAGCATTTTTTTAAAATAAATAATTGATTAAAATCGATATTTTAAAATAGTTGATTAGATAAAATTTAAGTTTTTAAATAAGCTTTTTAAAATATGTGATTTAACATATAATTCAAAATAAGTGATTTTACAAGTGATTTTACAAGTGATTTTACAAGTATTTTTACAAGTATTTTTACAAGTATTTTTTTATTTATTTATTTATTTATTTATTTATTTATTTATTTATTTATTTATTTATTTATTTATTTATTTATTTATTTATTTATTTATTTATTTATTTATTTATTTATTTATTTATTTATTTATTTATTTATATATTTATTGAAATTAAATATTAAATTTTAAATTTTAAATATTAAATATTAATTTTTAATTAAAGAATAATGAATATATAAAAAGAATATTAATTTAAATAATTTTATAATTATAAATATCATTTATTTTTTTTGAATTTTTAATATATTAATAAAAAGAATATTAATTAAAAAAATAAAGATTTTTTATATAAATTATATATATTAATAATGAATCAATTATTAAAAAGCTTTTTTTAATAAAAATATATAATTTATAAAAATAATGTATAATTTTAATTATTAATTAATTTAATAATTATATATTAATAATATATTAATATTAATTATATATATAAAACAATAAAAAATATATCAATAAATAAAATTTAATTAAATGATTTTGATAATAGAATTTTTATTATTATATAATTTTATTTGTATTATTTTTATAAATTTAAAATATAAAAAGAATATTATTTATTTATAATATTTAATATAAAAAGTTATATAAAGTAATTTTATTATATAATATTTTGGAGGAAATTCTTCTTTTAAGTTATATATTATATAATATTAATAATTATAAAAGAAAATATTATTTAATAATAAAATGAATTAATTTAATTAAAATTTATATTAATATATTAATATATATTAAGAAATAATAATATATAATGATAATTTAATAAAATGAATAAATTATTTAAAAAAAATTAAAATATAATATTATTAATAAATAATATATAAAATTATAAAGATTATATTAAAAAATATATAAAAACAACATTTAATAATATTTAATAATATTGAATAATATTAAATAATATTAAATAATATTAAATAATTTTAAATTAATAAAGAATATTCAAAATAATAAAAGAATGAATATTAAATATATTAATATTATTTATTAAAAGAATTAAATCTTATATTAAAATTTTCAAAATTTTCGAAAAAAATAAAAAAATAAAAATAAAAACAAAAATAAAAAAAAAATAAAAAAAATAAAAGAAATAAGAGAAATAAAAAAGAATAAAAATAAATAGAAAAGAAATTAAAAAAAATTAAAATAAAAAAATAAAGCAAAATTAAAATAAAAAAAAATAAAATAAAATAATAAAAATAAAAGTAAAAATAAAATAAAATAAAATAAAAATAAAAATGAAAAGAAATAAATAAAATAAAGTAAAATAAAATAAAATAAAATAAAATAAAATAAAATAAAATAAAGTAAAATAAAATGAAATAAAATAAAATAAAATAAAATAAAATAAAATAAAATAAAATAAAATAAAATAAAATAAAATAAAATAAATAAATAAAATAAAATAAAATAAAATAAAATAAAATAAAATAAAATAAAATAAAATAAAATAAAATAAAATAAATAAATAAAATAAAATAAAATAAAATAAAATAAATAAAATAAAATAAAATAAAATAAAATAAAATAAAATAAAATAAAATAAAATAAAATAAAATAAAATAAAATAAAATAAAATAAAATAAAATAAAATAAAATAAAATAAAATAAATAAATAAAATAAAATAAAATAAAATAAAATAAAATAAAATAAAATAAAATAAATAAAATAAAATAAAATAAAATAAAATAAAATAAAATAAAATAAAATAAATAAAAGTAAAAGTAAAATAAAGGAAATATTAAAAAAATATATAATTAATAACAACTTTGATATTATAAAGAAATAAAAATATCAAAATTAAAATTAATAATTCTTTATAAAAAAGTAGAATTTAAAAGTTTAAATTTATTTTACTAAATAATAAAAAAAATATAAAAAAGATTTTAATTATATTAATAAAAGTTTTATATTATTTCTTAATAATAAGAAATATAAAGTTTTTCTAAAAAAAATAAAAAAATCAAATAAAAAAAATAAAAAAAATAAAAAAAATAAAAAAAATAAAAAAAATAAAAAAAATAAAAAAAATAAAAGAAAAATAAAAAAAATAAAAAAAATAAAGAAAATAAAAAGAAAATATAAAGAAAGAATAAAGAAAGAATAAATCAAAATAAAATAAAATAAAATAAAAATAAAAATAAAAAGAATATTAAAAGAAATATGAAATTAAAAAAAATTTAATATTATAAAGAAATAAAATTATTAAAATTAAAATTAATAATCTTTTTATAAAAAAATAAAATTCAAAAAATTAAGTTTATATTAATAATTATTTAAAAAATTAAAAAAAGTTTTAATTATATTAATAATAATAATTATAAAGTATTTTTAAAATAAATTTATATTAATATAAAAATTAAATAAAATTTGAATTATTATTAAATAAAGAAAATTAAAATAATAATAATAACAATAATAATAATAATAATAATAAATATAAATATAAATATAAATGTAAAAATAAATATAAATATAAATAATAAATTATAAAAAATATATAAATTATTGAATATTATTAAAAAAGTTTAATAATATAATTTATTTCTTGAATTCTAATTCTAAAATTATTTTGATATATTAAATATAAATTCAAAATATATAAGAATATTAATATTTAAAATATTAATAATATAAAAGAAAATATTAATAATTCGAATATTAATATTTAAAATATCAATAATATAAAAAATATATGAATTTTTCAAATATTAATTTTTAAAATATTAATATTGAAAATATAAATAATATTAATATTTAAAATATTAATAATATAAAAAGAAATATTAATTTTTAAAATATTAATATTCAAAATATCAATAATATAAAAGAAATATTAATTTTTAAAATATTAATAATTAAAATATTAATAATTAAAATATTAATAATTAAAATATTAATAATTAAAATATTAATAATTAAAATATTAATAATTAAAATATTAATAATTAAATATTAATAATATGAAAAAAATATTAATTTTTAAAATATCAATAATATAAAAAGAAATATTAATAATTTTAAATTAAAAAGAATTCAATTATATAATATCTTCTTAAAAAGAATTAATTTAAATATAGTATAATATAAAATAAATATAATTATATTATTAAAATTTTTAATTTAAAATTAAATAATAATAAAAATTATAATCATCTTTATATTATAATTAAATAAAATTTATATTATTCATTTTTTTTTATAATATAATAATTTTTTAAATTCATATTAATTTAAATAAAAAGAATTAATTATAATATTTAAAATATTATTATATTAATTAAAATTATAAATAAATTTTTTCAAAATTAAAATATTTATATTTATTATTAATAATCTAAATATTTTCTTATATTATTAAAATAAAAGATCATAAAGAAGAGGCGGCGTGTCAGGGGACCTGACCCGATATTTAACTGAATACATACACCCTTGACATCTGACTGCATGATACTACGGGCATAGCTCATTCAATCTTCTTCGAGTCTTACAATCAGTCTGGTCTTCTTTCATATCCGTCGTCATCTAGACACTTTCTTCCAAAGAAAATTACAATACTATTGTTTATAAACTTTCTGCAAATTTCCAACCCACCGGTTGACCTGCGTTGACGATGCAAGCACAGTGACGCAAATTTCTGCATCTGCTGTGATGTGTAACCAACCGTCTACGGAAGTAACCTGTGCTTCAATTTACCTTTTACCTTCTAACACATCTGGAACATGGTCACAGTAATTCTTTTGGTACTTGCACATGCTTAGGTAGTCATTTATGCATAATCATTGGATGCCGACTCCTTTTCTAGAACTCACCTACTCTTATGATTTTTATACTTCAGGTTAAACCTGACAAATTAACATGGAAGGTCGGAAATATATCTACAGCTGGTTCTTTATATGTGTAGGTCTGATTTATTACTCCTGTTTAATATCAAAAGAGACTAAGAAAGAGAACGGGTCGCATCGAGTGTGAAGGGTAAGAAATTTAGCTTGACGCGTCTATCCGATATGAAATTGCAGCCAAGATAAATTCTCGATCATCCAACCGGAATATCGGTGAATATTTGCATCATCACAGCATGCACAAATCGCAAAGTCGAGGAGACGGATGTTTACTTCCACCATTTCGAACCCACTACTATTGCCGATTTTGGAATATTCAAGAACGATGGAACCATTCGAACCAACATACACAATCATTTGCCTTTCCGACTACTTCCTCTCGGCATCAATTTTTTACAATCTATGTCTGATGAGAGGAAAGTCTTGAAAACCCTTTAACAGACTCTAAGGCCGGTGCAAACGCCTCCACTAGATTGTTGACATAATCGATTGATATCTTTGACAACTGTCAGTTAAGATAATATCTGCCCATCCTTTATAATGATGCCTCATCTCGAACAATATGCCGATTGCGCTTTTTCGCATTTAACATATATTAATATCGACAAGCTCATACAGAACTATACTATTTTAATTCTCATTTATATGGCCTGTATCCTTCTTTGCTACACTCCTGAGTTCCAAAGAACCAGTGACCACATCTACAATTATACTATTTCTTCCTTGGACTCTCTCGTTCATCTCGTTGAATCCTTTGCAAGCTTGTTATATATCCCTTGGGAAGATAAGTTATGTGATGCTTCGATTACAAGTGTTACTTCTTGTTCACCAATCATATCTGAATCTGTAGCAAGTTCTATATGGCAGCTGGATATATGACATTGGTTGTTTTTCTAGACTTGGATGTGACCCTTTTCTAATGATGTATCCTTTCGTTTGAATCAAATGCTTTCCTTGTAAATTTAGAGAGAGAAGCTATTGTCATATTTCGTTTACCCTTCCTTTCCATTAGCTCATGTCATTGAGATAAGATGAAGCCGATGAGTGATTGAAGATTAATAAAGTCAAAGATAATAGTTATGTTTTTGTATGTCTGGAATGTTAAGTTCTAGATAGTGGAGATCTGGCATCCAATCTAGCGGCGCTGCCAATGCGGGGAAATGGATGTGGGGTTCTCGTGACATGTAGTATTGAAATATATCAATGTCACATTCAAATCGAGGACGATTGAATAATTACTTCTCTAATATGTGATTATGAAATACATAGATATGTACAAAAAAACCTCGCCTCCAACTCCATATCCATATTCAATTCAATACAAGTAACCTTTACCTTCATTTATCTCACCTTGAAGTTGGAGAAACGTTTCCTTGTCGTGACCTGGTATCACTCGACCTTTGGTGGTCGCCTCTAGCCTCTTCAATCGTTGAGTACTTTGGAACCAGGCTGGATGATCACTATGTGTGACGTTAGTGACCACTCAATGATTGCTATCTGACATATTCTTACCGTGCAAGCCATCCTTGTGGTACTCCATCTCTCCACTATTCAAATTTGTCAGTCGCGCACGCAATTAATCATCAATTGATTGGACTTACGTTCTCAATAACGTGACAATGATCACTGATGAAGAAAAATGTTCCTGTCTCGGGAAGGTTGATTTGCATACCAACCAAACCATCGGTGTGACCTGGGAGGTGGTGAAGTGTGATTCCTTGACAAAAATCTACTGTTCGCTCATCGAAAGTCTTCCAATTCAAGGACAACTTGGCTGACTTTAGTATTCGATACTCGTCTGAATAGATCAACTTACATCCATATAATGCTTCAAATAAACTCCAACATCTGCTCCTGTAGCAACGGACCAAAATGCTGATCGTAATTCCTTATCATGAACCCAGATTTCAATATCTTTACGATCTAGAAATTGATCCAATCCTCCAGCATGATCTAAATGCATATGTCCTAATATACTATATGTAATATCAGCTTCTTGTAATCCTGGCCTCCTCGGGATACATACATCTTCTTTACATCTTCCAACTTATGACCAGTGGCTTCGATGGCAGCTTTCAATTCATGTCTCGGCTCATATCTTACCCTAGCAAATACATCTATAACTTGAGGTCCCCAAACAGTTGGATAATCAACACCACAACCTGTCTCCCATAAAATTACACCTTCATGAGGATGATCAATCAACACACAATACATAGGTAACTCTCTTCGTTTGTTGACGAACTTCTCTCCCTCTGTGGACTTCAATGATGTGTTTCCTCCTCGAGTTACGAACCCCTCATCACATTCGAGCCACCCAACTTCGAGAAGATAGGCACGAGTCCCGACAGGACATACATTTGAGATGTGGCCAGGAACTGCTCCTGAATCTAATGCTCGTTGAATTCCTGCCATATTTTTCGGATTGCTTGTTATATATTGTTGGAGTTCTTTGGTGGGTGGAGGTTTAATGATGTTTGTAGAAATACAACTTTTACAATACAGATGAGGTCTAACACGGGGGTATTACCCCATACTACTATACTATTGATTTCATAACTCCGCATCAACGGAGTTTCCTAATTTAACAGTCCAACTTGGCCCCAATACGGTACAAAATACAAAATATTGGCTCTAATCATCCTGGTGGTACGAAGCTTGTACTCCTACTGGCCGTTCCATCAACATAGCTCAAGCCAACCTCTAAATTCCGCACCAAATGACTTCTTTTATACTTTTCCGGGCTGTGATCGGCAATTATTATATTTTAGTATGTAATACCAAAAAAAAATTACCCCTCTTCAACGCTTCCCCGCAATTCTTGGCCCCAATCGAATCATCTCCTTTTTTCCCTCGGTATTTACACCTTCGTTGCAGTATCGTATTTGATCCTTCATTAAGTGCCTAGCATTCCGCGTATTCCGTGAAAAGATTACACTGGGATTCTTTTTATATCATATCTGCATGTTGGAGGTTTGTATGTCACTTGCTTGCATACAGTACTACCTTAGTTTTATTCGAGATTTATCATTGCATTGGAGATATAAACATGTCCAAGGAAACAATGAAAGCGGTCGTTTTTCATGGCAAGCTCGATGTTAGAATTGAGGATCGTCCGGTTCCTAAGATTCAGGATCCAAAAGATATAATTATTAAAGTTCGATATTCGGCATTATGTGGCAGGTAATTTATCCATCCCCATGTTGGTTGTATTATGTATGTACGAGGAATATTACTAATACCTTGAGCAGCGAACTCCACGTATTCCGTGGTCATCAACCCTCCAAAACGGGATTCATCATGGGCCATGAAACGACGGGTGAAATAGTCGAATTGGGATCAGATGTTAAAACTCATCAGGAGGGTGATCACGTCGTCATGCCATTTACCGCATCGTGTGGAGAATGCTTTTACTGTGCCAGAGGGTATTCATCCCGTTGTGAGAAATGCTTGCTGTTTGGTTGTCCATTGATGGATGGTGGTCAGGCTGAATACATGCGTGTTCCGATGGCGGATGTCACCGCTGTGAAAGCTCCAGAGGGAATCGATGAGAAGAAATTGGTTTTAATGGCTGATATTTTCCCTACGGGATACTTCGCGGCAAAAAATGCTTTCAATGGACTTGCTCAGGATACCATCAGTCAAAGTGTAGTTGTGCTGATTGGATGTGGACCGGTAGGACTTTGTGCTTTGATTAATGCTTTGGAATATAAACCAAAAGTTGTCATCGCAATTGATAGAGTGGAGAGTCGATTGGAGTTGGCGAGAAAATTGGGAGCGGAGGCTTGGAATGATCAGACTGATAAGGAGGGGTTGATTAAGAGAGTCAAGGAGTTGACGAATGGAAGGGGAGCGGATTGTGTGATTGAGGGGGTGGGTCATGCTGATGCGTTGAGGACGGGATTTGATCTTCTGAGACCTTGGGGAAATATTTCTAGTTTTGGTTCGTCTACTTATTATTTGACACTTGGTGTTTCGTACTGATTATGTTACAGGAGTTCAACAAGATGAGATACCATGGACTGGTAATGAAGCATATGGAAAGAACCTCAAGATTCAAATGGGAAGATGTCCGGTACGCAGTGTATTCCCCGAGGCATTGGAGATGTTGAAGAAGAAACAACATTTATTGGAGTCTGTGTTCCCATCTCTCTATCACTTTGATAGTCGCTAATATTGTATAGTTTTATGACGGATAAAATCATGCCAATGAGTCAGGCTATTGAAGGATATGATATTTTCAATAAGATGCAGGTCCATAAGGTTATTTTTGAGCCAGAGCATTAGAGTCGTAATTTTTGTATTGTATATCCTTGACATGTTGGATTGGTAACTTAAGTTATATGTATCATTATAAGATTAGAATACTTAGCGTATGATTCAATCATGTAAATTTGGAGATGTTGTAGAGTCGGTCATACAGAAGCGTATGAGGTTTATTTTGGGCAGAATTAAGATATTATAAAATCTATTATTTTTCTATATTTATTAATATTTATGATACAATTTCTTTGAATAGAAATATTTATTGAAAGATATTTTATTAATTAAAGCATTTCAGGGTCGACTTACTAAGAGAAGAGATGCGAGTAAGAAAATATTGATAACATGTTTTTTCGAAGAACTTCCAGTAACTGGAGCGGGAGAGGTAAGTTATGAATCAGAACTTGAAGGCATTGTTTCACAATTTTAACACAGTAGGTTATACCTAAGTATTCCGCAATTCTTCCTGCGTATCCAGCCTATGGGATTGGAGCTAATCACATGGTACGTCGCTCCCGTTACGCTTTCAGTTTTGTTATACATTCTCATCCAAACTAGGATATGACCAAATTCAATTCTATCACGAGCGCTGGTTTTGAGACCGTGGAAGGCGAAATTTTCAAATGGATCAAGGAGCTTCGATCGCAATCTCGACTTGAACATGATCCTCGAGAAGGTTAGGAGGAACACTCACACTCAAACCCTCTTCCTAAAATGTGGTATATTTTCTCAATAGCTTGGACTTTGCAGACATTTCCAACCGACAAAATAGCATTGAAATGGCACATTAAGAAACTCTTCATTGGATTTGGACTTGGGAAAAAGTGAAATTCAAACCCTGGCTTCGTACTGGTCTGGGTATCTTTTGGGTCCCATGAAAGGCAGGTTCTGCAAAGTCGACAATCATGAAACGTCTTACAGATGACCCTCAATTATTTAGTGAGTTACGGCAACTGGAACAGTCATCAAAATACCCACCAGACGTGGTTATCGCATCTTGCTTTCTTGACTATAAGGGCAGTTCCCTGGCAAAATCAGTTGAAGGAATGCTTCGAGTACTTCTTCGCCAAGTTGTAACTATTCGACCAGGGCTATTTCGCCGCGTGGAGTCCTTTGCCAGAGCGTTGAAAATCACAGACCATGGAATTCAATGGACATTGCGTAATCTGCTAAAGATAATACTAAATTCTCAACAAATCAGATTCTTCTTCTTGGTAGATGCTCTTGATGAGTACAAAAGAGAAGATGAAATCTTTGCGGATGTATTCACCGCGATCTCTCTCTCATGCAAATCCAATTTACAGTTTTGTGTTTCTAGCCGTACATGTATCAATTTCCTAGAGAAATTTGAATCTTGTAGCAAGCTTCGGATGAAATATGAAATCGAGAATGATTTTAGGAGTTATACGAAGATTACCTTTCAGAGCTACATTGATCGACACAATAATCGATACTGATACTTAGTTGATGATATAGTATCAAATGCTCAAGGGCTCTTTATCTGGGTAAAGCTTGCATGTAATGAGATTCTTCGAGCAGCTAAGCGTGGTAAAGAAACATCTCAGCTACAAAATCGATTGAATGTCTATGTTTCAAGATCTAATTGAATTTTATTAAAGAATATTGGTTGAATTGGATGTTAACGATCGAGATGAGGCATAGGCTATGCTTTCAATCGTCATGGAGTCTCTATAGTCATTGACCCCTGTTCAATTAAGCCTGAGCTCTCGCTGAACTCCCCCAGAAGGTAGTCGTAGTTTGACAAACCGAGGAGTCTGATAACACCTTTCCAGGTCTTCATTTAGTCGCCCAGTAGGATCCTTTGACATGGTTCTACCGATTTTCCCTAGGATGGTGGATATTTTGTACCCCAAAAGCTGAATGGAGAACGCCTGAAGCTCAAATGATTATGGAAAAGATCATGAATGATTATGATTTCGCTCGCTGGTCAATGGCATCAAGTTGTAGAGCTGACACAGAGCTCCAAGAATTCAAGAACTTATGTTATGCTTGCTGAGCATATTCGCCTCAAGGTCACTTCTGGGATATGGACTGTGAGTAACTTGCCTTGTTGCAAGGCAAAAGAAGTATTATGTTCAACGTCAAACAGTATGTTTGACAGCCATAACCCATGGCATTTCTTGATGTCACTAATTTCCCATGTGCTTATTCGGTAATATAAAGGAATAATACCCAGAAATTTCTTGGAATTCAAAGTTAGTTGTGGACGGAGCATGTGTCCTCGTCACTTTCAGGTCCATTTCAGGACTTGTACCTCCTGAATAAGAGTTCATCATTTACCCTGTCACTCACAATTCATCTTCATCTTCATCTTCATATTCATTCCTAGGGTTAGGGTTAGGGTTAGGGTTAGGGTAGGTTAGGGTTAGGGTTAGGGTTAGGGTTAGGGTTAGGGTTAGGGTTAGGGTTAGGGTTAGGGTTAGGGTTAGGGTAGGGTTAGGGT